>HG993134.1:7418928-8678571 GCA_905231865.2 Boloria selene
AGATATATCATTTTAAACAAAATATATACATTTATGGCGGATTAAGTTTACAAGAAAAAAGTGGTCACAATAAAACACTAAGTGATTTCTGGCAGTTTAGCCTCAAAGAACAACGATGGAGCCAAATTAAGGAAAAGGAAGAACATCCTCCACCTTTAGCTGGGCATACATTGACATTACAAAAATATCAGGACTACGAAAGTTTAGTACTCATTGGAGGGTTTTCTCTCGAAGAAGGCTTTATGACAGACGTGTGGGAATTTGATTTAGACCATGATAAATGGGTGAAATTGACTTGTGGCGGCGCCAAGCCGGTTGGTATTATCGGTCATAGCACCGTGTATCATGCACCTTCTCAAAGTCTTTACGTATTTGGCGGTATATTGTACATGTACAATGGAACTACAATATCCAACAAACTCTTTTCTTTCCATTATCCCTCTAAACATTGGAGCGAACTACCCACATTCCCAAGCCTGAACAATATCCACGACAGTTTGCCACGAGCAACATATTTACATTCGGCAGTTACAACAAATGACTACATGATTGTATTCGGTGGGAGGACAGTACCCGACAGAAGATCTAATTCTCTTATCGCCTACATTTACAGTTGTAATCAATGGGTCAAGCTCTCTAAAGGTTTGTATATATTTTTGCAAAATTCTATGCTTTCCTATGAAATGTTCTATATTATACAATATACATGGGAATCTTTCGTTTTTTTAGGTTCAAGTGTATTAGATCACCCGCCACCACGCACCATAGCTCACGCGATGGCTATAGACATGGAATCTGAAACTGATTGGAATATTTTCATAGTAGGAGGTTGGACCGGAAGCGCTAATTGTCAAGTCACGCGCGTTACTTTGCCAGATGATCTTTGTTCTCTATGGAGTTCCAATAAAATCGAATGCAGAAGTCATATGGGATGTAGTTTCTGCAGCACAGGAGAGTATACAAAGTGTTATTCTGTGGATAAACCTGGATGTGAAGGTAGCGACAGGATATCGACTAATGCTGGTGCTGCGTGTGATGCTGATTTAGTGGCAAGACGCCCATGTGAAAACTTCACTTCCTGCACGTCGTGTTTGGCTGCTTGGCCTCTGTATCCTGAAGAGAAACCAGCTTGTCGATGGTGTGAGACCTGTGCAGCTGGTGTAGGTAAGAAAATTTCATGGATTATTTTGTTTTGATATTCTAATTAAGAAATATTCAAATGTAAATTTATGTTTTAGGCGAATGTGTACCAACGGCCGAATCTTGCACGAGCATCAAATGTAATGCTGGCACCACATATATTAGTGATTCAGCTCAATGTCCCGAGTTGAGATGTGTGGCACCTGATTGTGACAAATGTATTTCCAATCAATGCTCGTGGACGAGACTTGCAGATCGGGAAGGTAAAATTTTCGCACTTATATGTAACTTTATATTTCCTTAATATGTTTAATGTATATTATATCTACTATATTTTTGTTCTTAGCACAAATAACAAGAATAGCAGATGATCCATCAGATCTATATAATTGGATGTGCGTGAAATTAGACGAACTACCACAACTATGGGCCACGTCACTTAAGCCTGCATACTTACACTTTGGTTTGACAAAAGACTGCCCTAGCCGATGTCATTTGTATGACGATTGTAATTCTTGCTTGGGGTCAGAGGGTGCGGAAGGAGGCTTTTCCGAGTGTCACTGGGCGAGTTATCTCGGGACGTGCATATCTCCTGCTTATCAGCCTGTGTATTGTGCGGGCGGTGTGTGTGGATTAGTGTTAACCAAAGCGGATAAAAACAAGTGTCCAGCCCCTTGTGGCACCTTCGAGCAATGTTCGGAGTGCCTACATCATTCACACTGTGGCTGGTGTGCCCTCGAGGGTGAAAATGGACAGGGTGTGTGTACAGAAGGCTCTATCGATTCTCCCTTGGATTATACAACTCGAACAACTTGTGCCGCTGTTTATTCTAACGTACATCAAAGTAATGGCACCAATGACACGTTCTCGTGGCATTACACTCGTTGTCCACCTGAAAATGAATGTGAAAATAATCATCACCAATGTAAAGCTGAATCCGAGGTAAAGTAAATCTTTCGTCTATAAATATTATTATGTATATGTGATGAAAATACTTCAATATTTCAAGAATCGTTCACAGTAGTTAACGTCGTCGACTAAGTCGACTTGTGCAATAACATGTTATCTTTCTCTATTACCTATAAAGATTCAATACTCAACTCAAAAGAATAACATCTATGACAACAGTTATTTAAACAAAAAGAATTTAATTAATTTAAATATTAAAAATATCCATAACAAATCGAGGTAAATTTATTTGAATGAATCAATTTTTTTTGTGTTTTTAGTTGTGTGATTACGTACAACCTATACTAATATTATAAAGCAGAAGAGTTTGTTTGTTTGAACGCGCTAATCTCCGAAACTACTGCTCTGATTTGAAAAATTATTTTTGTGTTGGATAGTCCGTTTATCGAGGAAGGCTATAGGCTATATTATATCACACTACATATCATATCGCGCGATTCAGAAAGCAATTGGTTTCCGGTCTTTAGAACGCTATATAAAATAATTTTACTTTTCATACAATAATTTACATACATTTTAATTTAAATGAAATGTTATTTCAAAACACTAAACATGTTGCAGGTGTGCCGCGACCTGCCCTCGGGCTACGAGTGCCAGTGCGGCGCGGGGCACAAGCGCGTGGGCGGCGCGTGCGCGGCCGTGTGCTCGCAGGGCTGCGTGCGCGGCGCCTGCGTGCAGCCCGACCGCTGCCGCTGCGACTTCGGCTACGTCGGCGCCAACTGCACCATCCAGTGCCAGTGCAACGGACACTCGCACTGCGAGGGGCCCGACAAGCTGGACGTGTGCATCGAGTGCCATAACAACACTATGGTAGGTTACATTTTTTTTTTTTTTTATGGTAAAAAGGGTGCAAACGGGCAGGAGGCTCACCTGATGGGAAGTGATCACCTCCGCCCATGGACATCTGCAAGCCTGGCTTGCGTTGCCGGCCTTTCAGGAAAGGGAGGGATGGAGGAGGGAGGGAAGTGGGAGGGAGGGGAGATCGAAGGCGGAGGATGAAGGGAAGAGGGAGGGGGGAAGGAGAGTGGGCCTCCCGGACTCTAAAATTTTATCTACACTACACTAATATTATAAAGAGAAAATATTTGATTGTTTGTTTGTTTGAATTGAATAGGCTAAGAAACTACTGGACCGAATTAAAAGATTCTTTTACCGTTAGAATCCTACATTATTCCTGATGAACATAGGCTATATTTAATACTAGCGGAAGCCGCGGTTTCGCTCGTGCTAGATCTAGGCAAGAACCCGAACGAAGCGAGGGCGAGTCGCTATTTGTTTATATATTGTTAAATTTATGACGTGTAGTGTCAGTTTATTACTACTGGTTTATACATCGGCATATTGTTTCGTAATAGCCGTCTACTAATCTATACAGCTGTCGTCTGAGTAAGGTCTCTAGACGCTAATAGAATATGACGTGCTAGGTGAGACGAATGACGAGATACTAATTTTTATACGTTTATATGACATTGGGAAAATGTCCTTAGAATTGACAGGATAAATGTTGCGCACTTTTAAAATGTTAAACATGAATATTACTTTTTTATGCATTTAACAGTATTTCCGTTAAAATCATTGCATGATCGTTTACTGTTTTTAATTTTTACATTGTTACGTACTAAAGTATGAAGTAATTGTTGTATATTTTATATTATAAATTGTCATTATTTTATCCACAGGGTAATCAATGTGAAATATGTAAACCAAACTTCGTAGGCGATCCAACTGACAACGGGCAGTGCATACCCTGTTCCGTATATTGCCATGGACATACATCCGTCTGTACGAACGATGTGGACGTATCACTAGTACCTCTTATACGTGATATCGGTTCTGATGTACTGGATGAGTACTACCGCGAGAGCGCAGCGAAGGCCAGGTGTGCGCGTTGCGCGAATAACACGGACGGGCCGCGCTGCGAGCGATGCATCGAGGGGTACTTCAGAGGCTCGGAAGACTTCAGGGACCCTTGCCGGCCGTATGTTTCTAGTTTTATTCAGATTTATTGTACGGTTAGCTTTAGCCCCAGGCGCTCCCTCTTAAATTTACAGTTTGTATCACAAAACATTATGGACTTTAACACTTGCGAAAGCCTTAGACCTCCTTAATGCGGCCCTGTCGCAAAATCTGTTCTTAGCGGACGTCTACTAACTATAAACTACCATCACCCAAATTTCACCTTTATACGACGGTTTTCGATATTTCGTGATGAGTGAGTGACCTTTCGCTTTTATATATTTAGATTTGTGGACTTCCTTAATTAGTGTCTTCGGCAATATTCAAATTATATGCATATTTTGAGGTAATTCTTTTAGCTAAGGACAAAAACAGAATCGCTACTTTAACATTTCAAAAATAAAAAATTAATATAAAGAAATAATGAATGTATCCAAAAATCTTACTGACCAGCTAGGTCTTAGTTCAGTCAGCTATCCAGACTTTTAGGAGATATTATATTGCAAGAATGTGTGCGCAACACTGGGAAAAGGATAGACAATCCATGGCACGGATATGTAACATTACCAACGTTTGGATTTCAAGCTATTTCTGAGAATGCTTAAGAAAAAAACTTAAAAACTTAATATTTTGACCTCACCCAAATCGATCGGATCAGAACACATATAAATAAAATTGAAGTGTCTGTTTTTAATTTTTTTCTTTCTGTATGTCTGTTTGTTCCAGTTAATCTCTGAAACGGTTGGACTGATTTTGATATTCGTAAATAGCTAATGTTATAAGTAGTAACTTGGCCACTTTTATTTTATTAGAAAATTATTAAAACCGTTTAATTTATTTTAACTCACGCCTAGCGAATTGGGCCGAGTTTGCTAGTAAATACATATTTATAATCCCTAATGATTTTTAAATCCGTAAAGGAGGATTTTTTATTCATTTTAATAATTTTAGCATCTTAATTTGATTAAGTTATACATTTTTGACGTGAAACTTCTTTAGAATCGTTGTGATTTGAACTCGATGAAACGAAAAAATAAGTCCATAGTACCAGGCACTCAGAGACGGGGAAGAGTTAGCCTTACTTAGATCTCGCCCACCGCGAGTCAGTGACATTTCTAACTCTGTCTAACTCGTGGGTGTGACCATCGCGCCATTTCCCTCTTTCGACGAGCTTAGACGGGGCTATTTAGTATAAATATAAACGAGATTTAAAAATTAGTTTGCCAAAGAAGTTTTACTTCTGACATGTGTACTTTGTACACACGCATTTTTTTTTAATTACAAGTTGTTAGTGCATTCAAATTGAATTTCAATGAAGTTTATCCGACTGACCGTCCAGGTGCGAGTGCCACGGGCACGGCGACACGTGCGACCCGGTGACGGGCGAGAAGTGCAACTGCGGCAACAACACGGAGAGCGACGCGTCGTGCCAGACCGCGTCCTCCAGCAAGAACTCCGCGCAGGAGTGCTGGCGCTACCAGTGCGTCAAGTGCCGCGACCTGTACATGGGCGACCCGCGCAACGGACACCAGTGCTACAAGACCATCAATATAGAGAACAAGCTGTGCTTCGATGGCAAGTCTATTGGTTAGTTTCTAATGTTTTTTTTATTTTTAATACATAGGGTTTTAAGGGTGATCTTATCCATTTTTTTCTTTCACTTGTGCATCGATGGGTTAGATTTTAGAAAGATGTGATTAATCTTCAGAAGCTCACGCCTAGTTTAACAATATGTTTATTAAAGCTATCAAAGTAGTTTAACCAATAAAAATTACTTAATATTTAAGTTTATTTACATCTTATAAATGTGTATAATATTATAGTTATATAATATTATAATTATCTTATAATTTATTTTTTCACAGATGAGTGCAAGATAAAACCTCGTCCGTTATATCCAGGGCAGACAGTCTTTGTTGCCGTCAACCCACGGTACATGAACGTGGACATCCGAGTCATAGTGGATGTTACTCAAGGCGCAGTGGACCTGTACATGAGTCCCAATGACAGCTCTTTTGTAGTTTCTGTCAATTCAAGCACAGGAGCCCACGCTGTGGAATTAGACCCAACATACTACAAACACGAATCTTTCCGCAAAATGCCATCCTTCGACGACCATGTACCGGAAAAACCAGGGAAAGTGACGTGGTACTACGACAAAATAGAATACGCGCTCGCCGACTACGTAGCAAAGGACCTAGCTACATACGTTACTGTTGATAAGAGGAACGTTTTGTTACGCGTGAAAAACCTTCGCAACCGACTAGTTCTGACACTGCCTCAGAACGTACACGACTTATCGCACACCAAGTTCTTCATAATATTGCGTGCGCGTAACACGGAAGATGGGTCAGCGAGCTTCGGCATCACCTTCTTCCGCCAGGACCAGCTCCATATAGACCTGTTCGTGTTCTTCTCGGTGTTCTTTTCATGTTTCTTCCTGTTCTTGGCGGCATGTGTGGTCGCGTGGAAGACGAAGCAGGCGGCCGACGTGCGCAGAGCGCGCCGGCGACATGTGGTTGAGGTAAGGTTTTCATTATTATTGTAATGTATTTTTATACCAATTTTTGTGATCTATTTATTAAGGAATTGATATTCATTCTAAAGTGAATTACTATACCGTAGTGTTTCTTATTTTAAAATATTTTTTTTATTAAAACACGCAACGAATACTAAAGTGTAACTTCATGGTAAACCCTATAGGGTTTTACGAATTGAACACATTGGACAGTTGAAATCGCAGTAATAGAAAAATAAAAATACTACTTTTTAATGTAACCCTTTTGGAATCCCTAGAGAATCAGTCATCACTTGATTATCACTTTGTTACCCAATCACAGCTAGTGAAGCTTACCTCTCCCCCCGCCGTAAATGACTTTGAGCTAATACAAAAACATGCCAATGCTCTCCAATGGTTTTATCCTTCACGATTACAGTAAATAAATAAATATGTTCGGACATTTACACACAGCACTATCTAGTTCCACGGTAAGGTACGAGCCTTGTGTTATGGACACTAGATGGTTGATACCTACACATATATAAGTTTAAATACATACATATTATAAATATAAACACCCATGACTGGAGTACAAACATTCGTGATCAACAAATGTATGCCCCCAGCGGGACTCAAACCCGCGACCGCTGGCGAAGCAAGTAGGGTCACTACAAACTGCGCCGCGCGTGTCGTCATGAAACGTGTTTGTGTGCATTGCAATGTGAGGGGAGCGGGGGAGATTCAATGAAACACAACCGCTCCCGATAACGTTCTTTACTATACTCTCTATGACACAAGGCTGTCCTTAATATTTATATGCTATACTAAGCCCCACTACAACAGTAAATGAAACGTGTTTGTGTAGATGCTGCACATGGCGAAGCGTCCGTTCGCGGCGGTGCACGTGGTGGTGGGGGTGGAGGCGTGGGGCCGCCGCCGCCGCGCCGAGCTGCGCCCCGTCGCCATCGAGCCCACCGCCGACGACCGCGCCGCCGTCACCACGCTGCTCGTCAGGTCAGCACCCAATACAATTTGGTTGCCAATCAGATTGACCAATTGAATTGGCTACAATCTGATTGGCCAATTGAATTGGCTGCAATCTGATTGGCCAATTGAATTGGCTGCAATCTGATTGGCAATTGTCCGTCCACACATACATTGAACATCGCGAATTTTAGCTTTATTTTGTTGTCCCTGCTGAACGGATGTGTGTAATGCCTCTAATCAAGAAGCAAAAATTAGGGTGGATTAAATAATAAAAAAAGAAATAGGAGACTATGGACAAAACAGTGGTTGTTAAAAAAAAGCAACTGAGTCACCAACCTTCAATTTCTAATTTCTTTCCATAATACACAATTCTATTGCCAATCTAGTCGTAAAATTGTAACGTGTGGAAATTGCTTTACAATCCCATTGCAGGGCCAACGCATCCCTGTTCACTGTCATCTGACACAATAAACACTTTTCCTAATGTAACCATCTTGGTCCGGAATATCATCGTGATCGGTTTTCGGTTCCGATGGACAACCACACTGAGACACATAGTACAAATTCTGGAGTCAGATCTGTACATTAAATATTTTTTTGGAAAATATGATTGAATAGTTATTGTTATCGATATCTGTATCGATAAGAGATGGAATATATAAGAGGTCAAATATATTTTATTGTTTTTAGAATTTTGTCTGTTTATCTTGTTATGCACTGCAAGAAAATCACTGAATGGATTTTGATGGTTTTATAAAAAATATGATATAGTATATGTAAAAAAATAATTGATTTCCGGTCTTTAAAGTTTTTAACACAAATATATGTCGTAGGATAATTTGATAAACCGAGTTTTTGCAAAAACCCTAGGGATATCGCGAAATACGGATTATTAGACAATGTCTATGATATTTCTCAATGTTACTGAAAAAGGGATAGGGTTTTTGCGAAAACAATAGTTGCTTTAGAAAGATTGCAAATAGAATCATTGGCTATTATAAACAAAGCGCGCACTTATTGGTCAATCGGATCGCCCAAAACAACGTGTTATCTGATTGGTTGAGAAATATCATAGAAATTGTCTAATTATCCGTATTTTCGCGATATCCCTAGAGTTTTTGCAAAAACTCGGTTTATCAAATTATCTTACGACATATATATAAGTAAGAAGGGAGCTAACAGTGGCATGTGTGCAGGCTGCCGGGGGGCGCGCGCGCGCCGGTGCGGCTGTCGCTGGCGTCGGCGCTGGTGGTGGTGCCGCGCGCGCGCCGCCCGCCCTAGCGCGCCGCGCGCGTGCCGCCCTGCCGCTACACGCACGCGCACCACACGCAGTACCACTACACCCACGCCAACTACTACTACCGCTGATTTACTGTGCTATATAAATCCGCTTAAAATACGATTTCATCGATATTGATAAATAGGTTTTTGAAATGAAACTTCTTTAGAATAGTTGTGATTTCAAACTCGATGAAACGAAAAAATAATCCCATAGTACCAGGCACTCAGAGACGGGGAAGCGTTAGTCTTGGTTAGATCTCGCCCACCGCGAGTCAGTGACATTTCTTACTCTGTCTAACTCGTGGGCGTGACCATCGCGCCATCTCCCTCTATCGACGAGCTTAGACGGGTTATTTAGTATAAATATAAACGAGATTTAAAAATTAGTTTGACAAAGAAGTTTTACTTCTGACATGTGTACTTTGTACACACGCACTTTTATTTTGTACATTGATAAACAGGTGTATGACAAAAATAAGATTTTTCTGCACTTATATAAATGCAGAAATAGCAAACGAAAGGTTTCATAAAATATTTTAAAGCGTAGAGTGTAATTTGGTTACAACCAGACTTAAACTTAACGCTTCGAACAGGAGTAATATTAACACAGAAATAATTTGGATGAATCTATGGCGACATTATGTTGCTTTATAATATCGATGAGAAAAAAGTTATTTTAAGCGGATGTCATACTAATTAAGGGGTAGTGTTAAAAATACAAACATTTTATAATCTAACAACTCATACATTAACAATGTTCTCTTAATGAAACATACAAACGACAGATATCAGAAAAAGTAAAGTGCGAAAAAAGTAATACATAGTGCGTAGTGGTCACTATATTGGGAAATTATATTAAAATCGATCGTAATAAAATATTCAAAACTATGTAAACGAAGTATCATATCTGAACGTTTTTCATAGAATTTCACTAGACTACATTTACATCATATTAAATGGTTCATTGATTAAGATGGTCAATGTCTGTATACTCGATTTTATGCTCTAGAAAGCTAAAAAGTATACCTTTTGCATGAATTTAATTATTAAAACGAATAAAAAAATTTACTCGTCTCGTATTATAAGTACTAGTAGAAATGAGAACATGCGCTGTAAAGAGCATATGTTATAGAAACATTTAGTACAATTATACTTTATATCCAGTTATACCTAAACCATTTTATTAATGCACAAATCAAATACAGCCATAATTTATTGTTTGATTTTAATGTATACATTTATATAAAGTAAATGAATTTTTGTTGGTTTCGTAAGAGTTTAGGTGTAACAAGACGAAGGAGGTATGATCAAAGGCTTTAAAGAAGGCAGCTCAGGTGGTGGTGAAGGAAGTTAAGGGTTACATGTATATTTTTAGTTTGTAAGGAAATATTTGTATATTTCGATAAACTGATAGTTCTTTACGTTGAATTATTATGCTTTTTATTACATTTATAGTATATATACATAACATATAGTACAATATATGTTGAACTTGTCAGTAAAAGATATAATAGAAAAAAGATGTTTAAAAATAATTATTTTTATGATGGATGTTAAGATTTATTATTGTACATGATTTTCAGTTATCATGTAAAAGTTGCGAGTTACGCATCGCTTTTTATTTTACAATGAAAAGTTTTTTAATTGTATTTTATAAATATTAAGTACATAATATGTATGTTACAATAGCTATTTTTACTTTTTAAGAACTATTATGAATAGTGTATGTAACTATGCCATATCGATTCGAAGAGCCAAAGGAATCAAAATTAGCGTGAATTGAGCGCGGGTTGTGAGTAGCCATTAGTCGCTGGAACTGTTGTGTTGTTTATTTCGAAATTTTATTATTATCATGTTGAATTAACATATTTATGGTATGGCCTGTTATTTCAAAATTAATTAGGCTGCCAACTGTCCCTACAAATTATTTAGATAGTGCTATTTTAACGCATAATGTGATACTATTTTGCTTGAAAAATATAAATCGAGCCCGACATACATTTTTTACTGAATCTCAAAAATATTTATATTTAATTTAATTTCTGTCGTAATAATTATTACATTAAGTAGAGTATTTACATAAGTAGGTGATGTTGATCTTTATAAAGTGTATCAATGTAGATATTACTGCTTAGGACTGTGAAGCTTATGTTACCAGTTGTGAACTGTCTTTGAACTTATACATTCATTCTGCTCAAATGTGTAGCTATTTACAAAGTATTAAAATTTATATTAGTTATCATAATATGCATGCATTCCATGAAAATTAATTGTGATTATGTGGTGTGGTAGATAGAGAAATTCGAGGTCCTTTTTGTATTTTACTTGTAGTAAAATTATATTTTTTTGTATTATACTAGGTAAATAATATTTTGTTGCACTTAGTAATAGCTTTAAGGATTATTTTTTTCATTCTTCACTAACAAAAATGCTCAAAAGGAAGTTTTATTCATGATTTGCAATGATTAAAATAAATTTTACAGAGATGATGTATCTCTATATTACTTTTGTATTTACATATATAGAAATAAAATGGAACTTGTCTCAACTAGTTGCTGTAATATGTATGAATGTTTAAACTCAAGTATTCAATTGCTCATCAGTAATCGGCAGTATTCTATATACATTAAATGAATATATAAGTAGGTGATTTATATGTAGATGATGTTGTAGTGTAATTTAAGAAAAATATTACTATTAGATGTAATTATATAAGAGAGTACTGATATTGTTATAAATACTTTATAAAATTGTGATCAAAAACTGTACCCAATGATGGTATATTCAAGTCCATGAAACATTCCATTTGTAAATCTTTGTACATACTGGTAAAATAAGCAGGTGAAGTCTACACCACAGTTAATCTGTGGTCATCTTTGTGTGTAAGCCTGTTTTAAAATTTGGTGTAATGGAACTGTTCTATATAATATGTAAATTTATTAAGTAATATCTATAGAATATCTATAGTATATTTATCAGATTCTTGCTTCTTCAAAAATCTGCATATTATACCCACAGTGGCAGAACCGCAGGCGAAAGCGGGCTTTATCATGTGTAAGAGCTTTAAGGATGATAGTAGGAAAAAAATTAATTGCTCATAATTTCGTTTTTTTTATACACGATATAAAGCATTTAATTATTCTGATCGTAAATTGGTGTATTTTTATATTATAGTAAAATGAAATTGAACTGAAACAAAAATATAATAGAAATATATTTATAATACTGCAATAATCACTTTTTACTGATATGTTATATACAAGATAATATATTAAAAATATTTCTTAAATTACAATGGGGACAAGTGTAATAAATAATTTCTTCTATTTTAGTGGTTCACACTTAAAGTAATTTCTTTGTAACTATTACTATTACTATCTAAATGTAAAAATAATCAAGATCTTCAATGTTGAATAGTTTTATATTTTTAAATAATTTTAGCTTCCCCATTTAAAAAGATAGTGTTATTTTAGCAGGATGTGGTAGGAATCAAGTTAATTTTGAACACAGTTAATATTGCTCAAATTCTTCACCATGGAGCACAAGTTATTATCATTTAGGGAAAGTATTCTAAATATAAGTGGCCAACTTAAATAACAATGTTTTTCCAGTAGTGTAATAATAATTAACTGTGCACGATCAAAGACAAAATAAAAAACATGTGTAACATGCCAGTAAAATTTAGTTTTAACACTATAGATCTGATTTAGTTTTGGTTGATTGTATGAACCATCTCATTAATATATAAGTTCTCAAACATGACAATTCTCAAATTCATAAAATATAACAGATGCAGTCATGACAGTCAGTTAAATATCTAAAGGCAGTAAGTATTATGGAAGTGTATTTAAGCTATATGTATTCTTGTTTAATGTAACTGTAAATGTTTTTAAATAAAATATACTGTTGGTTATAATTTATTTTTATTATACCCTTTACATACTGATAATGAAAACTGATTTGATTCAGTAAAACACCAAAATTGCAGATTCTTATTTAATTTCAAGTGCTATAAAAGTAAAGCTATCCTACTGATCTTTTTGTGTTAAGAGGTGTGTTTTTAGTTTTTGTAGTAATTCTTTTTTAACAGAATCTGGTACAAGTGCTCTAGCTCTCGGAGTGACTCTAGTCAATAGTACATCAAATGGAATATTACTGCCTTCATTTTCTTTGACCACCTCCCTGCATAACATTCTCACTTGATCTTTCCATCCACATTCAATAAGACGTTTCCTTAAAAGTTCTTTAAACCTGAAAATTTTATATTTAGTGAAATGGTTATCTGAGTGTATTCAGTATCTTCTTTGTGACCTTACTTTTAATAACAAATTAGTTAATTTTATGTTAATGTTACAACTACAGTTCAAATGATGTCTTTAGTAAAAATAATCTGGAATGTCTCAAATATAACATGAAAAATAATTGATTACATTCATAAGTCCATATTTATTGTGTGATGTTATAAAACAAAATTTTATATAGTATAATAAAATATTCTATTTGTAGATCAAAATATGTTGTATATCAATAATGTTTTATTGTAAAACTTACCTTTCCCGGTCTCCACTAAGGATCAAACGTTGATGCGCTATTGTATTATTGACTGTCATGTTTGTTTTTTCTTGATTGCTATTCAGACGTTTTTCTATTAAGCTTAAAAAAACATTATACTACTTTACCCCAATTATTGAATTTTGAGTATATTCATTTTATAATGTTTTTTGTTTACCGTCAATGATCAATTTTCTAAAAATTAAAATAAAGTGTTTGCACTTTGCAGCTAATAACCAACTTTGAACTTTTACTTGACAGTGACACTGACAGTTGACACTTGACACATATCAAAGTGATAATTGTGAAGTTGCCATTAAACAAATATAATCTAACAGTACTAACTGTGCTGTCTTTTGTAGTAGGTTTAATAAGGATTTACTTCCCTTATACTTTCATAATTTAAATAAGCTTATTGACTCTATGTTACCGACCAATCTCCTTCGTGTCTTCTCCTTTCTACGTGACACTGGCGAAATAATTTGTGCTCAACTAGCACGCCTTGAAGCCATTAACAAGAGAATTGAATTGAATTGAATAATCTAACATGTTGAGGGTCAGGGACCATTCCCTGAGTGAATGCGACTTTTGGATCTTCTTTGTGAATCCTTAAAAATACCTTAAACAAATATAATCTAACATGTTGAGGGTCAGGGACCATTCCATGAGGGAATGCGACTTCTTTTGAATCTTCTTTGTGAATCCTTAAAAATACCTTGACTTTCTCTCATAGTCTTTTCAGCTTTCCTAAACCTTCCATCATCCTATCTATGATATCCTTCCACTAAAAGTGCCCGTCCCATTAATGTTAACTGACAGACATTAAATGGAAGTTGGTAAAATGATAACTGGTTTATATGAATCAACATGTAGGTTACTTTGTGCTACGCCAAAAAAATTACTGTTAAAACGTTCTTAGAGACGAGCCCGCGCAACGCAAACAGAACCATGACGAGTGATGTGCTATGATGATAGCTGGTTATATGGGTCTAATATAGGATTTTTTTACTGCAAGAATATTTTCTTTCTTTCGCATCCCTAAGAAATCTATATAAATAGATTATTAGAACTAACGTATTTGTAACCGTTAAAACGTACCTAGGTAACGGACCCGAGCGGAGCAAGGTTGAGTCTCTAATTTAAAAATGTATGTTGGTCAAGAATACGCCTTGTTCTATTCAACATTTATGGTGATGTTATTTGGTGATCTATTTTTTACACTTACTCATTTATGTACTTAGGTATAAATAAAAAGTTCGTATGTTCGTCCTCTACAGGTTCTAAACCTTTTACCCTTATTAATCCGATTGTGATGAAAATTTCTTCGTTATTCTGATTTCTGTGAATAGAGTGAAGACTTTTTCTTTGAAAGTTTGTCTTGTATGTGTTCTCATTTCATAAGTGCCTAGTTATAACGTTTTTAGTCCTTACACTTCAAACAATCTGGAAATTTGATTCCAAAATATTTTTACTAGTTATTGCACTTGTCGCCTAAAGAACAACTTAATAAATCCTTTATACCTACACAAAAGTATACGGATAAAAAGCATTTCTATGTCTTCTTTACCATAATTTTAATCCAATTAACGAACAGACACTACCACAAGGTTTTACTTTCATTCGATTTGTGTATATTTCAAACGAAGCTTGGATCATTTGTTCCCTGAAGCAAATAAAGTAGTTGTCTAAAAACTATAAATATGAATTTTCTTGTAGTATTCAGTATTTTATCACAAATATTTTTTGTAATCAATGTAAGTAGTTAAATTTATTAATATTATCGTTTTAATGAAATTGTCTAAAAATGTTTCTTGTAGACGTAGCTTTTTAATTAAAGTGGTAGAATTATTTTAATTATTTTCCGCACAGGATTAATTTTCGTAACCTTAATTTGTGGTGGATAGCGAAAAACTGTGAGAATTCACAATTTTCTTTAAGTAAGGAAGAGCGTTAAGAAATGTTTGTTGATTTTTATTCGCTCTCTTTAAATATATTTCCTGCATTGGACTTCCAGGCGCGGCAATTTAGAGTCACAGATCAAGTTTTTCTGGACATTAAAAGTGAAAACAAACCATTAGGTCGAATAGTTATAGGACTTTTCGGAGACTTGGCACCTAAAGCTGTGAAAAACTTTAAGGTATTGGCTACAAAAGGAATAAATGGTAAATCATACAAAGGCACTCGTTTTATTCGTATAATTAAAAGATTTATGGTACAAGGTGAGTTTTTTTGAATTAAATAATGCTCAAACGGAGTAAGAAATGTTGTAAGTAAATAGTATAATGACATTTATTTCAGGAGGAGATGTTGTGTCAGATGATGGCAGAGGTTCGATTAGTATATACGGCAAAACTTTTGAAGATGAAAACTTAGATACGGAGCATACCGCAGTCGGTTTCGTATCAATGGCTAATAACGGTAATTTCAACTGTAACTGCAACTTAAATTTGGCAAGGAGGTAGTTAATAGTTAGTAAACGTCTGCTAAGAACGGATTTTGCGACAGCGCCGGAGTTCCCAGGGCTTTCGCAAGTTTGTATTAAAGTCCTTCATTTTTTGTGCAGCAAATTTGAAATTTGGCAGAAATCACATTTTAGTTTTCATGATTATACTTATATTATAGTGTTTTAATTATTTTGTCTTTCTAATTTCTAGTAGTAACTACTCGAGGGTCCATTTTAATTACTTACTTAGGTTATTTGTTAGGTTTATGTATATATTTTTTAAGTTTAATATGATAACTGATTAGCAATACTAAGTTACGCACTTACTATGTCTTACGCTGCGAATTACTATTACAGGTTATATTAGGATTAATACCCAAAGATTAGAAAAACATACTAAGAGAAATAATAAATGTATTTTATAATGTTATATTTAATATGCTTTATTTTAGGGAAAAATACGAATGGATGCCAGTTTATCATAACTACAAAACCAACTCCTTGGTTGGATAACTTACATTCCGTAATAGGAAAGGTTAGCAACTTTTTAAATTATTATTATAACTTTTTACTTATGTATGAACGAATTCTTCAATTTTTTACAACATTTAAGAGGTAAATCGTTAATACTAACAAAGCATTGATGTTTGTTACAATCCCGCCAAAACGGCTGACCGGATCTGGATGGCACAGAGATAGGTCTGTTTGGCAGAGAAAGAGACATATACTTACAGTCTTCATAGTAGACCATCCGTTACTTTTTATACTGATATACCAATAAATATAGGGTTCCACTTAGATAATTTTGTTTTTGTCTTTGATAAAACGGTTCATTTAAATGATGAAATTTTATATGCATCATGAATTTAAACAAGAACATTTCTATTAGGTGGTAGAAGGCCAAAAAGTAGTGCACATGATAGAGCAAACGCCGACAGACATGGAGGACAAGCCCGAGGTATTAGTGTACATAGAGGATTGTGGCATCTTGCCTACGGAGCCCTTCTATATATCCGACGATCCTTACACGTCAGTATAATTGAACTTTCTTTATTACCTAATATAAAATGATTGTTTCAGAAGAAAGGTAAAATGTCTGTACAATTATTTAAAATTTTACTCCTAGTACATAGATGATAGATCCTATCACATTCTACCATTACAGTATAAAATCCATATTATAGTAAGCTCGAAGATATATAATTAGGTACCTATCTAAAAATAAATAAAAATGCTTAGTCATTTAATTCCAAATTTATTCATAATAATTATTAGATAATTATATTATTGACTAGCGACTCGCCCTCGCTTCGCTCGGGCTCTTCACTAGATGTAGCACAGGCAAAGCCGCGGGATCCCCTAGTTATGCATATAAACCTTCCTCTTGAATCACTCTATCTATTAAAAAAAACCGCATCAAAATCCGTTGCGTAGTTTTAAAGATTTAAGCATACATAGGGATATAGGGACAGAGAAAGCGACTTTGTTTTATACTATGTAGTGATGAATCTATCTTGTTTCTAGTTTGTGGGCTTGGATAAAGGCGTCAGCAGTACCGCTCTCCATGTCGTTCACGATTCTAGGTTTCTTTCATTGGATGATCAAGAAAATGGAAATATGAGTTCATAGTTAATATTAGATTTTTAGTTGTATATAATAATTTATATACAAATATATATATAATAATTTAATCATTCTGTTTGTATAACAGTAGGTTGTAAATGTAATATGTAGAGTCTTCTACCATTTATTACCAAAGATTTTATATAGATTTTCTTTGTTCAGATAATGTTACCTAATTAGTGAAATAAGCTAAATTATGACTCTAAGTCAGTGCAAAATGCAAATACAACAAACATTTTTTTTTTCTGTATCCATTAATTTTAACTACTTACAAATAAAACATCAACATAGTATTGTGAGTACGTATATTCTTTTATAATTTTGATTAAATAGATACATATTTTTAATTTCTTTTCAAACGTTTATAAATGCATTATATTTAACGTAATTGTGCCTTTATCACAACCACGATGAAATTAGTTACTATTAACTTAGAAAAAGGCTGGATTACAAAACAAGAATAAAAGTCCAAACAGAACGATACAATATAAGTACTAAGAAAGCATTTTATTATTTTATTTGATTACTTATATTTCAACAAATTAATTAATTCATTTGTTTTTTATAATCCAGTATTTATTATCTTTGTAAAAACTGTAATGTTTAATACGTGCCACGAAAGATGAGACTTGACGAACATCAATAGTGGGGGTTTTCGCAGGTAAAGCTTATGCAATTTCAATGTGTATTTAGGGATGTTTCGATGACCTCCAAAATAATGTGTATAGTTATATTTAATTTAAAATAATAAAATATTATAATAAAAGTCTTATCACGTGGTTTGTCAAATCTCATCTTACGTGGCGCCATCTGTACTCTAATATTTAAATCTACTACATATAATTTTGTATGGGTAACACGCAAACATAAATAATATCTACCATACTATTAATTATATAAATATTATTATTTACATTTGTAGCAAGAATTTATAATTAAATTAAATATTTTAGGTATATATTCCGTAATATTTTTCTTATGCTAATTTTTTTGCATATTTTATTTTGCTCTAAGTATAACTATGGAGGTATATAATATTAATTTTTATGTTATAAGCTATTTACATAAATATTCATAATCTTATGTTTAGAGTTGACAATAGAGTTTATAATCCCAGTGTATTTTATAATATACATAATTCATAAAATATTGGTGTTTAACTTTGTTGTCAGTTTAATTATTATATTCCTATATGTTCAATCCGTAAAGTCACGCAAGTGAATTAATAATGCGTATCTTTTATTGACATTAAGGTTATAAAAGTACTTACCTATATAATGATTACAAAATTTAAATAAATGTCACATCTATAAGCATTACTGTATTGCAGTTGATATTAAAGTACCAAAGAAAAAAACGCAAATTACGCGACAGACCAAATAACGATGGCTGTAAGCTCCTGTTCTTGTTTTCTAGTTAGATATGTCTCAACTAGAGCTTTTGCGTTAGAACTTTAGAAACCTTTACGTGACTGTCGACTGAGCTTACAGGATATATCGTCGGCGTAGGTGGAAAACTAAATAACTGCGAATTTGGCCAAATTGACATTTAATTATTTTCATAACACCCAAAAAATACCGCATATTTTACTCTAACAAACATTTTCATATCTTGTCCCGTTTCAGAAATATAGCCATTTTTGTATTCCAAATGCTAAAGTAAATATGCTGAAACTAGCACTAAATAGTAGAAGGAAAAAGAATCAACTGAATAAATAAATTGATAACTATGATTTATGATCAGTTGAATGTTTAATGACTTAAATAAAATAAGTTGTTTAATTTATCTTGGAAAAAAAAAATTGGAAAAAGAATCAGTAAATCGCGATTTTCTCCAAACTAGAAAATTTGAGTTATTTAGTTCTCCACCTACGCCAACGATATGTATACGAGTATCTTCGTTAAGTTATCCTTCCGAGAGTCTATTCGACTCGTACACAAAACGGATATCGAAGTTAGTTCAGTCCTCACTTGACAGCCATTTTAATCCAAACACAAACTCTGAACTAACAACAATTTGTGCAAAATTACAATCATGCGATATACCACCGTCATCCATTCATGTCTTCAATCGTTAAGTAGGTACATAGATATATATACACATTATTTTAACTCAATTGTTAAGTATTTGAGTTTACGTCATCAACATGGCGGCGCACAGCAGCGCGGCGGCGGGGGCGAGCGCGGGCGCGGGCGCGGGGGAAGGGGCGGCGGGCGCGGGGGGGTCGGCGGGCGCCAACTGGCCGGCCGCGGCGCCGCACGCGCGCTCGCACGACGCCCACGCGCGGCACACGTCGCACGCGCTGCTGCTCACCGCCCGGTAGAACACGCGCGCGCGGTGACCTGAGGGGTTTATTTTGAACATTAGATACGATTTTTATAATTTTAAAACATTGTGGTGGACGTACTTACATATAGGTACCTACTTTGCAAAACCTAGCACATTGTAATGGTTTTTAAAAGGTTTTTAAAAATGTTATAAGCCAGCGTCTAGCTTTACTTTGATGCACCCGTAGATGATTAATATGAAATAGTATAAATATAATAGTATGGATTGGAATAATTTATAATCCATTTTTGTACTAAATTTCATCCAAATCTATCTAGCTCTTTTACTGTAATAAAATCACAACAAATGCTTATATACAAACACACAGATACACATACAACTAAACACACCTATGAACTTTCTTATAGTGAACTGATATGGCTAAATTATAATTCGTACCTTCATTAAAATGTGATTTATAAGTGGCTACATGCTCGCTAGTTAGGGTTACCAGATAGAAACTTATCAAATCCGGGACAATTCTAGGACAACGGTGTCGGGTCGTGATCATAGTATAAATCATGGTTTTTTTATTTTCAAAGGTATTAGCCGTGTGACGTGTTACTCGTTGTTAGTTTATTCTGTTACAAAACTGGTAGGTTTTCGGAATTCGGGACAATATGGTCTAATTACTGGACAAGACGTAAAATTCCGGGACAATCCCGGATTTCCAAGCCATATGGCAAGCCTATTGCTAGTATAGGTAGTGGTACTCACTGGAGTCGTACAGGTCCCGCAGCTCCGCCCAGGCGGGGCGCTGGCGCGCGACGGGCAGCGCGCGCGGCGCCGCCAGCGTGGCGCAGCGCTCGGCCGCGCCGGCGCGCAGCCACGCCGCCACGCGCGCGCCGCCCTGCAGCACGCGCGCGCCCACCACGTGGCGCGCCGCCTGCGGACACCGTACATTATATTACACTAGCGACTCTTCCCTAGACTTAGCACAAGCAAAGCCGTGGGATCCGCTAGTTATGCATATAAACCTTCCTCTTAAATCACTCTATCTATTAAAAAAACCGCATCAAAATATGTTGCGTAGTTTTAAAGATTTAAGCATACATAGGGATATAGGGACAGAGAAAGCGACTTCATTTTATACTATGTAGTGATTATAATCTATACTAATATTATAAAATGACGACATGCGTGGCGCAGTTTGTAGTGACCCTACTTGCTGCGCAAGCGGTCGCGGGTTCGAGTCCCGCTGGGGGCATACACTTGTTGAGCACGAATGTTTGTACTCCAGTCATAGGTGTTTATATTTATAATATGTATGTATTTAAACTTATATATGTGTAGTATATCAACCATCTAGTATCCATAACACAAGGCTCGTACCTTACCGTGGAACTAGATAGTGCTGCGTGTAAATGTCCCAACATATTTATTTATTTAAAATTATAAAGAAGAAAGATTTGTATGTAAGTATGTTTGTAACGAATTGGCTCAAAAAGTACTGGACCGATTTTAAAAATTCTTTCATGATGTGAATGCTACATTATCACTGATTAATATAGGCTATTTTAATTGCAAGAAAAAAAATAAGGACCCCTACTAAAACTGCAATAGCAGGTGAGGAGGAGTGCACGCCGCACATAATATTGTATGAAATAGGTAGCCGCGGGGCTATAGTATATATATTATAAACATTTTAATATAGTAAATATATGTATTGAATGGTAGTGGAAATAGAACTGTCATAATATGTATGTAGTACTTTTAAATGAGATTTGGAAGTTTTCTTGAGAGTAGACTGTGATATTATAGTATTTAAAACAATATTACCGTTAATTCAGTAATGGTATTTATATCCGCTAAGTATCCGGAGGGAAGTTGAACAGTCAATAGGGTCAAACCGCTCTCTTTTTCATTCGCTACTGGCACATATCTGAAAAAAAATGTTATACTCTATGATTTTATTCAATTTCTAATCACGTGAAAAATTGTCAAGCTACAAGTAAAGCCGAGAACAGCGTGTTCAATTCAATCTCGCACCTCTGATATTTTTATATCCGTATCATTTTTAACACTATTACCACTAGTTTTACGGAAACTGTGTGTCTGAGAGAACCTAGCAAGTTTTTGAAAGACATGTGCAGTCCGCCAACCTGCTTTTGGCCAGTCTGGTGGACTATGGTCTGATCCACCTCGTATGAAGAGAGGTCCTTGCCCAGCAGTGGGACGCCGGACATTTTTTATGGTACAAAGGGGGCCAACGGGCAGGAGGCTCACCTGATAGGAAGTGATTACCTCCGCCCATGGACATCTGTAACACTGCAGGGCTTGTAGATGCGTTGCCGGCCTATCAGGAAAGGGAAGGAGGGAGAGGGAGGGAAGAGGAGGTACGTTAGGGAGAGAGGAGGGATGAGGAGTGGGCCTCCTGGACTCTCACTTACCGGACGAAACGCGACAACATAGCTGCCACTTCACGCCTGTCTTCTGTGAGAGAGTGGTACTTACGGGGCGTGCCGGCCCATTCGGCTGCTACCCGAAGGTAACAAGCATGGCACTACCACTATAAAAAAAGTGCGTGTGTACAAAGTACACATGTCAGAAGTAAAACTTGAATTTAAATTAAGGCTAACTCTTCCCCGTCTCTGAGCGCCTGGTACTATGTACTTATTTTTTCGATTCATCGAGTTTGAAATCACAACGATTCTAAAGAAGTTTCACTTCAATTATACGGACATTAATAAGGTCTGAGTACAAGTCTCACCCGACGCATATGGAGAGCTGCAGGCGGTGGGTGGTGGAGACGGCGTCGACGCGCGGGTCGAGCGTGTAGCGCGGCCACGCCGCCGTCACGTTGCTGGCGCCGCGCGCCGCCAGCCCCACCAGCGCCACGCCGCGCCCCTCCGTCACCGCGCTCGCGTTGCGCACGTCGCGCACCTGACAAATTATATTTTAATTATAATAATAAAATTATTCTTAAGTACAGTGTACTTGTGACTACTTTCGATGAAAGTAAATGTGTTTTTGACACTTCGAAATTTGCTTTGTAATAAGTAAAGGGGTACTAAGTTTAAAATGATTAAAAATATTTTTATTATATGATGTATTACTAAAAATGTATGCTTTTCCCAATTTTTCTTTATCTGAGATATAAGACGTTGCTTCGTACCAAATTTTAAGATTCTGAGTTCACGGGAAGTACCCTGTAGGTTTTGATTCCCTTGAGAGTGTCGAAAATTTGCAGCAAACGGCTGTATCTTTTGATTGCATTGGCTTAGAAAATTGATTTTTTCACAGCTCTAAGAGACAGTAGACCTGAGTATTTAATACGAATTTCAGTTTGATACCTCAAAAAAAGGGGTCTTTTCAGACCGACGAACAACAAAGTTATCCTATAAGGGTTCCGTTTTTTCTTTTGAAGTACGGAACCCTAAAAACGAACTTTACCAATTGCGTCTGTATGATGAGCGCGTTGTCGTTGTCGATGTTGAAGTTGCGCGGCTCGCTGGCGCCGACGCGCACCGCCACGCGCAGCTTGCTGGCCGACTTGATAGCCAGCGCGAATTGTGATAAGGCGTCCAGCTTTTAATCAAATATTAATTATCCTATTAAAATATACATTTTTCAGACATATTGTGTTAGAGCTATTTAGGACTGGGTAGAGCTGTAGTACTGTGTGCAAGCTGTGCAAGTCACAGTAATTAAGGGTAGATACCATCTTATTTTAAATTATTTATAAAAACAATGGTCATGAATCAATTTGTAACATTTAGTTGATGATGAAAATTTTTAGTAATTATGCATTTCTAACAGCAATGAATTAGCTTCTTCAAAATGTAAACTTAAATAAAGAAATTTTCAGCTGTTCACATGAGACTTACCACTTCAGGATCCTGATCCTTAGGTCCTAAGGCCTGTATGAGGTACCGCGCGGCGGGCACCGCTTCCTCCACCAGGTTGGCGGCGAGCATCGCGCGCAGAGCCCACGCCGCCGTCGAAGCTTCTAGACTGTTGCTCTTCAACCAAGGGTTGCGCCATTCAGACCCGGCAATCGTTCGGGACCAGAATAACGTCGTAGCTATTAATGTATACATATTTAAGTATTTAGATTTTTAGTGTAACTAATAAATTAATAACAATTTATTTGCTTTGAATTGACTGAACTACTATAATCTATATTGTACCTAGTAGGTATACATATAAAATCCTTTTTTGTTATTCATTTATGTAGGTCTTGTTAATATCAATTTCAGTCATTTGTTTCTTTAATTTTATTAGTCTTTATCCTTTATCCCCATTTATATTTAGTTTAAGAGGCAAACACAACTTTGTTGCCAGATAATTTTTCGTAAGTGTTAAAGACGTCATAAATCAAAAAGACTTTCGATAGAAACTCGACAATACCACTATAATAGAGCAAATAGTAACATTACCAGTAGTATTCGCGTATTTCTCCAAGAAGAGCAGTGCCTGCGCGGCCTGCGGGTGCCGCGCCGTGGCCAGCGCGCTGCCCGCCACAGCCAGAGAGAAGGCGTCCAGTTCCGCTGATAGGGACTTCGCGAGGAAGTCTTGAGCTTTGTTTATTGCGTTTTTGTAGAGCATGTCGTTAGCCTGCAATGTGTTTGTACTGTCTAAATGTTTTTATTTATCATTACTAGAGTATACTAGATGCTCAATTTTTTGGGGTCACATCTCCGATATTCTCACGTGCAAATAAATAAATATGATTACAGTATGACTTATATTGACGGAATACATGGTGTAAGAACTAAGTAGTACGTGTATATATTATGTAGTATATAAATATTAAATAGTAGCTATTATTATTTATTATATTAAGGACATGTGACGCCCAATCTGCATTTCAGTAGTATATGTAGTCACTACACATATACCTTTTCCACTATGCATTGAACTATAAATAGGGATGAAGTTAAATACTATGTTAGTTAGTTGTTAATCAAATATCAGATGTGAAAGAGTAGGTATATACACACAAACCGAGATAAATGAGTATGAGCCGACATGTCTGTCCTTTTTTATCAAGAAAAAAGTATATATGTAAGAGTGTACAAAATATAATATCACCTTAGTCTCTAACAAAGCGAGCAGCGCGTGCGCAGTGAGCGGCACGGCGGCCTGCGCGCGCGGGTCGTTGCGCAGCGCGGGCGACTGCCACGCGCCGTCCGCGCGCTGCGCCGCCGCCAGCCAGCGCGCCGCCGCCAGCGCCGCCTCGGGAGACACCTCCACGTAGCGCGCCGACCGCGACAGCCAGCGCGCGGCCAGCGCTGTCATCCTGGATCACAGGGGTTTGATAATCAAACTTAGTAGTAGATGTAGATGGCTTAGACTTAGACTTAAATAGGCTTAGTAGATGGCTTTTTAAATTTAGAATAGTTCAGTAAGTAATCAATTACTTACGGGTTAAAATTATGCTTACAAAGGAAATTTTTATTTTTATTGCAAATTTTTAGTTGCCCTTTTTGCTTTTTTTTGAAAAATACATATATGTATAAAAATAGGTATGTATATATAAAAAATAATATCACATAATATATTACGTGATGTTCTTTTTCAGATTTGTGAATAACATTTGCATAAAAATCCATATCTAAAACCGACAAATCAATATAACATACCATACATCAGGAATTGCGTCATCCCCTATCTCTTGAGAAAAGGAGCCATCAGAGCGACGGAAAGCCATGAGCCGCTGGTAGCCGGTGGACGCTTGCAAACGCGCGTCCTTTATTATAGTGGTCTCGTCGTCTTGTTCCGTTGCCTAAAACACATTTAAGTAATTGGGTAACAACTTTTTAATTATTATTTATATTTTTCAAAACCTAAAATAAAATCAGAAATAATTAAATCAGAATAATAGAAAATATGAGACAATTGAACTTTTTAATATTAGATTATGTTATATGTATATATATTATAATATAAACAGGTCTGATATAAAAATACCTGAAAAAAATAAAATACCTGAAGATAATCCAAAACAACGCAGGCACGAGCCATGGGTCGCATGGCATAAGTGGGATCGGCTGCCACAACAGGGGGTGCCTTTAGAGCTCTCAAGGCATTGGCCATGATGTCCCCTGTCGCCTCCAGCGAGACGGCGCCGAGGCGCGTGCCGGCCGCCGGCGCCAGCGTCGCGTTACCGCGCGCCACCCCGCGCCGCCCATCCAACAACACCCACGACCATATATCCTCTACATAGCCGTCCTAAAACATTTATGATGTTGATACATTTCTCGATACATAAGCTCAGCTTTGCATTTGTGTGAGTGATAGCTAAAAGCCAATAGCCGCAACAAAAACCAGTTTAAACGGGTTTAAACCAAGCTCGCAACGCGCTACGCCTTCAGACATACCTATCCGTGCATTGCACGCACACAAATGCAAAGCTGAGCTTAAAGCGCGAGGACTGTATATTGATAGTAGATGGAATAAACTATAATAAATACATCAAAAAAGTATCATAAAATACAGCCAAATTAAGAACCTTCTCATTTTGTTAAGTTCGCCTTATTTATAATGCTCGTAGTTTATACTTAAAATATAATACCTAATATAGTATTATGTGATTTGTGATAATACATATAGTATTATAAGTATAGCCTTTGTTATAATAATCACTATTATTGACCAAAAAAAAATTAAGGATTCATACAATTATTAGGAACGTGTATAATATATTATATTACGAAAACATGTAAGTACCTACTGATTATATTTATGAATTAATATAGTATAATTTATTTAATCTCTATTGGAAATACCACACTACGTGTTAAATAAAATTTTAATTTACTTAATTGACTAATCTATTAGATACTTACTACAATAATAAACAAAATTTAATGAATGTGTCAAAAAGATAACTAATGCTACGTGATGTAGAAAAAAATGTTTATCCGGTTCATCGAGGATTAAATAAATAAGAAGTGATTAAAATGAAACTTATTCATGTTTTGACATTAGGAGGACAATAGATACCGAAATGTAAAATTGGAAATGTCCAAGAAAATGTATAGCATAAATCATTTTTTAATATACTATTTAAGTATTTAGACCGAGCAAAGTGAGGCCTAACACTATCCAACAACCTGAGCATTTTGTCGTACATTTTACTGAAAAACAATCACGCCTATATTTATGTTTCACCGTACTAATTTAACTTGATATCTAGATGTGTTATCTGTAAATAAAAAATATAATTTTTATAAATAAAAAAAATAACATTACCAATTTTGTGTTTATTGGATAGAATATTATTGTACTACTAGCGCCATCTGTTAAAAAACCAAAGAGTAAAACATCACTGTAACATTATTATCCTCTAGAAAAACTAAGCGAGCCCCACAAACTTTAGTTTTTTGGTTTTGAAATAATCAGTAAATCAATTAATCAGGCTTATTGTTAAAACCATTTTCATCGATTATCATACTAAATATGAAAGTCTCATTTTCCACAATATGTACATACACCACTCTTACGTAAAAAATACAAATTTACATACGTAAAACTAAAGAGTTAAAACTAAGAATTAGATTGTAATATAAAAATTAATAGAATTTTCAAAAGTACGTACTAGCTACATCATACATTTCAAACCTCCTTATGTTAAATTACGAAAATGTTGACTTAGGTGTTCTTGGATGGAGGTAAAACGAATCAATATTTAACATATTACGTAATTTGTTTCGATAGCTTTATAGTTTGCATTAAAATTTCTATCATTTAATATTTATTATTATTAAAATTTGCATTGTTAAAGAACAAGCATGTACAGATATGACTTTAAGAGTTTTTGCTGCAGAACTACCTAACCCAAGACCTTGGGTTTGAGCCTCAGTAAGTACAGTCAGTTACAGTCAGTTATTTGTTTTTTTCATCAAGAATCTCTTAATAACAGCATCACTATGTTAAGAAGATATCCGTGTGTCTTCCCAGAGGGTCACGAGAGCAATTTAATGTCTCACTGTAAGTTTCGAATTATAATCTCACCATACTTTATGAGTGAAAGGAATAATCATTCTACACGCACATTTATGAATCACTAAAGCAGATGGCTAGTCGAATTATTAATTTATATAATAATTGTAAATCAATATGATGTACCAGATATCGGTTATAGGGTCATACCCGTATTTTGAGATAAGGAGCCGGTAGAGCGGTGTAAGGGCATGAGCCGGCTTGCAAAGCTTTTTTTTATTTCTTTATTTATTTTACATGGGAATTTGAGTCATAATATTGACTATGTCACCCCCGTTACCTGTACAGCGTTTAACTTAATACTCTAAAGTAACTAAACACAATCTCAATCTTGCAACAACTTGGCTAGCATAATGGATGCTTGCAAAGCTTTAACTAATAAATTAATTAGAGTATAACCCTCGCTCACCTTAACGTCGATAGTCCGGAACAGCGATGCAGACACGCCATTGCCGTTGGCCTCCACGATAACGGGCGCGTCGCCGGCGCGTACCGCCGACACCAGGAAGGCGGTGCTGGTGGCGCCGCGCGCCGGCACCGACACGCGCAGGCGACGGAACAGCTCGATTTCTGTGTACGTTGTTGTACTTTAATTGTAATAAAATTATAACAGAGTCAAATCTGTAAATATTTTTTTGGAAACTCTAATTGGAAGACAGTGGTAGCCTAGCGGTAACGCGCTTGCTTGAATAACCGAGTGATGCGGGTTCAAATCCGGGTCTCGCACCTCTGATATTTTCATGTGCGAAACATTTTCTATCATGATTACCACTTGTCTTACGGTGAAGGAAAACATCGTGAGGAAACCTGCGTGTCTTAGAAAAACCTAGCAAGTTTTTCGAAAGACATGTAAAGTCCGCCAACTCGCACTAGGCCAGTGCGGTGGACTATGGCCTGATCCCCCTCGTACTGAGAGAGACTCGTACCCAACAGTTCGATGTTAAAAAAAAGGGCTGATGATGTGTTGTTCTTGTACTAGCTTTGGCATGTCATTGTGTACATGTTTGTATGTGTTTCCACGCAGCTACTGACAGTTTGAATGTAAGAGGAGCTCTGTTTGTTGCCTTTTCACACTTAAGCTACTGTGTGTTGGCAAAGTCATATGTTGTGTTTTAAATTTAGATTCAGATTACCTATTATCACTGCTCAATTTACCATGTGAGCGGAGTTTAATTTAAATAAGTTGGTTGCTAATTGCTCTATGTATTTACAATTATTTTATACATTTGCATTTTATACAGCTTGTATTTTACTTTTACTTCGTATCAACCAATTGAAATACTTAACTTTTTTATAAAAAAATATCAATATCTTTAAGACAAGAGTAATTTAAACATGCGATCATGTATCTTATATACTGTAATATTACAGATTAATATGCGCGCTTTGGAAATAAAAAAAATGTTGTTTTATATTAACGATATCGAGTATAGAAAGTATTTGAGAGCATTCGAATTTAATGATAATATTCTGTAATTATCGATTTGCATTATAGTGTATAAGTACGATTTTTTTATGATTACATATGAAAGTACATTTTTAAAAGTAAAAATAACTTACTTTTCGCTGAATCGACATTATTCTCTAAAGGTTCGAATTCGTAGTATTGGTCGGAATTGTGGAAAGTGACCTCGACGGAGGTGTCCACTGTGAGTGAACTCTTCAGCGTGATGATAATAGCGACAGTTTCTCCTTTTTGTAGGGTTTCGGGATGTTCTGCCGTGATCGACAATGGGAGGGCGGTGGTGATTTTACTTGGTTGAGCCAGACCAAGGCCAAGTGTTGGATGCACTGCAAAAGCCCCCACTGACCACTCTCCGGGAGTGATGGGAGACCACTGCTCCCGTGTGCCCAGGCCATCGTTGCTAAAAAAATTTGCTTTTATCTTATAATTTCTTAATACAATAACATTTAAAAAGTTTAAAGTGAAACGATTCAAGTGATCTTGTTAGTGCAGATACATTATACATACATACAATGTATAATTAAATTGGAATTCATTTGTTATGCTTCTAAAATATAAGTTATAATTAACTTCTAAGAATCGTATAAATCGTGCATCTGCACGGTGAAGGATGACATTGTGAGGTAACCTCACAGAGAAGATTTTATCTATTGCGTAGGAAACCTGCATGTCTAAGGACACCTAGCAAGTTTTCGAAAGACCTACAATCAGCCAACTTGCACTTAGCTAGCCGTAGTCCATACGGCCTGATCCCGACTCATATCGAAGGGGCTGAATATATTAATATAATGTTAATGTAAGAACTCACTCGATAGTGATGTTAGTGAAGAGCCAGGTGTGTGCGGGCGCGAGGCGGCGCGCGAGGTGGCGGCGCGGCGCGGGCGGCGGCGGCACGCGGCTGAAGGCGTAGGGGCCGGCCGCCGGCGCGCGCGTGCCCGTCTCCACCGCCTCCACTATTTCTACCAACGAACGAACCAACATTTTACCAAACAAACTTACATTGAGCAATTAAATTAACCATGCGGTAGATTTTTAGATTATAATGCAAGTTTTTGAAATACGTGCAGTATTCTAGGTCTTCTGCTAGGTCACTCTCATTAGGGTACCGCAGGCAAAATTCGAAAAAGGAGCCCGTATAATTTCTTCATGTCCATTTATGTTCGCCTGTATGTCACAGAAATTTTACTCAAAGACCAAATAAGAGCTATATTGTTAATATTAAAATATATATTTATTTATAAATATTTTGGTATTTAGTTTATGCCGCCTGATGTAACTGCTTTAGATTATTTAAATAATATAAGCTAAGGCGGCTTCATCTTTACTAACTATTTATTTTTTACGACATGATAGAATAATCTTACCGGGTGCATCACTTGAAATCACTATGCCATCAGTTAAAATGACTACACCAGCGTTCTAAAACAATAATGTAAATTATATTAAAAGTATTCACAGTATTACCATAAAAATATGCACAAAAAATACATTTATTAATACATACACTAAATACATCCGAGGAGTTCCGACCGCCTATATCCAGACCCAATGTAGGTAAATGATCTTCGTTTTTAAACAACGAGTGCCTCAGTCCGCTGAAACTCTCCACTTCACGTTCGATCTATAAATAATATTTCTATTACAAAATAATAATCAATATTTATATACAGATTTAAGACATAATAGAGCTTTTTTGAAAATTTTCAAACGTAAGCTTTAACAATTTTTAATGTTAGGTAAAGGAGTAATTTATTTGTTTAAATCAGGTAAAACCTAAATTCAACTAATAACATAATAAAAACGGCTGAACCGATTTTGACAGGATTTGCACTGGCAGCATACGAAGTAAATTAGACGATTTTTATTAAAAAAAGAGAAGAAGCGAGGGTGAGTCTTTAGTATGCAATAATGACTAACGTGACCAAAGTTTATTCATGTATAAAATAATAAAACAACTATAAAATATGGTCATAATTAGTTTTTAAGCCAAAATCAGCCAAACTCTGTGGGACGCTGGCCTCATACTGGGTATTTGGCTATAGAAAACCCCCTTTACTTATATTTATTATTTATTGGTATCATTTTATCATACAAATACATGCAAATATTCTTTCAAGGATTTATAATTTATATAACAACAAAGATTTTACTCAATATAATAATCAATAAATTAAACGTGTGGTGTTGTGGGACACCGGATAGGAACGAAGTTCCTTATTAGTATAAAAATATTAATTTTAAGTTCTATTAGCGGTGTAAAGAAAATAATTATTCGGGTATACATTTTTAATAATTTTTTATCGTGAAAAATCAAAAAAAAAAAACTACTTTACAAAATTATCTTAATACCTTTATTTAATTTACCATGATTTATAAAAAAAAACCTGTATACACTCAACAAAAATAATCGTCGCGACACCACACAGTTCAATGCGAAATAGAAAGACGATACGAAAGTAACTGGCTTGCTTTCTATGAGAGAGAGAGAGAGAGGGAGAGACAGACAGAGAAAAACGCGCACGCCGCACGGCTTACAACTATAGCAAAAAGTGTCGTTACAACTTTTGGTCTTAATTTTTTCCGCCTAGCCCTCTTTCGTAACGCGCGATAAGGAACTTCGTTCCAATAGCAATAAGTCATAATAAATGCCTATACCGTATGCAGATCCAGTCCCCGTCCGAGTCCGTCCGCGCCGGCGAGGTCGTTGGCGACGGCGTTCTCGTCCCCGCCCAGCAGCGCCGCCGCGGCGCCGGGCTCGCCCGACACGCGGAACTCCACCAACCCGTTGGGTCGCAGCAGCGCGCCCGTGGTCACTGGGGTCACTGTGACCTGGGTATTGACTCACAATTTAGAAGTATATTCTCTAGAATGGAGGTCATTTGGACTGAGAAGTGAGAACACTGTCGTCTGTCATTGGAAATCACTGGTGTCCGGATGTATTGGTTAATAATTGGTTAATTCAATTCAAGAATGAATGAAAGAAGAGGCCACTGTAAGCTTCTTTCAATCCATAATTGGTTTAAAATGTAATATTTTTTAATTCTTATTCATTCCATTTGTAGTAATGGAAGTTGATTTTTTATCTTTTTTGAAGTGTTACAATAATTTTAAGCTTTATAATTATGTGAAATTCGGATAACAATGCAATATACTTGATGCCGTTCAGCTGATAATATCGGAACTAGAAGAAATATAGTGGAAATTCTGAATGGCTACTTATTTTGAGCTTTGAGTTTTTAGTATGAGCTCAATGATAATTTGCAAATCGTAATTTATTTTAATGATAAAAATATAAAAATAGTATGTTGTAACTATTCGTGTATTTTGTTTCTTTTATCGCTTAGAATCTATTGGGATCTACAATTAACAGATTATTTCGTAAAGTAGGCTAACGCAGCGTGACCACGTGTTAAAGCTAGTTTGACGTAAATTACATAATCTAATATTATAAAATTTAATATTATAAAATTTAATATTAGAAAATTTATACATATTATACTAATATTATTAAATTTATACATTTAATGTGAATGTAAGTTTGTTTGTTACGCTTTCACGCAAAAACTACTTATTCGATCATCATGAAACTTTGTACACATATTCTTGGAGGTATTAGAAGTAACATAGGATATTAGCGAAACCCGCAGCTTCGCTCGCGCTACAGCTATGGACGAACCCGAGCGAAGCTAGCGTAAGTCGTATTATATAATAAGTAAGTATTATACGTTAAATGTAATTATTAGACACTTGATTTAACGCGAGCGTAGCCGCGGGTTCGGCTAGTGTGTAATACGTAAATGTTAAATATTGTTAACCAAAGGACCTTATGCTGCAACATGTCTCGCTGCGGCGCGTACACGGCGGCGGACACGACGCCGCCGCCCACGCGCGGGTACCAGGCGAGCAGCGCGCAGCCCGGCGCCATGCCCGCCGTCACCGCCACCGAGATGTCCACGCTGCGGCGCGCGGGGCTTAGCTGATGCAACATGTATAATATACTATGTATTTATAATACGTTCATATATGTGAACGTCTGTGAACTGGCAACCGGTCCTATCTCAATTTAAAAAAAAAACTTGTTTGGATCATTAATATAGCATCTAGTAAATTTAATAAAAATACGTGGTCTTTAAATATTTTTATTGTACATGCTATTAAAAAGAAAAGTAGCATTATCTGCTTCCTTCTAATATAAAAACGAGATAGGATAATATATAAGTAAACTTGGAACAAAAAAATGAGATAGGACCGGTTGCCAGTTCACAGTCGATATATTATATCATAAATGTTAAAAAAAACACCCATAACTAGAGTACAAACATTCATAATCACAAACAAATGCCCCAAGTGAGACTCGAATACGCGACCAAGTAGCACAGCCAAGTAGGGTTACTACAAAGTGAGCCAAACGAGTCGTCAATCTATATATATAAAAATGAATTGCTGTTCGTTAGTCTCACTAAAACTCGAGAACGGCTGAACGGATTTATCTTATCTTAGTCTTGAAATGTTCGTGGAGGTCTAGGGAAGGTTTAAAAGGCGAGAAAAAATCTAATAATTACAGGAAAACCCTAAAAACAGCCCTTTTCTATTTTCCATACAAACGTTTTCTGGAGTCAATTTGAACTTTATTGCTATTCAATAAAGTTCATATTAAATTATAATCACTCACTGTTGTCTAACCAATTAAGGCGTGTTCCTAACGTAAAAGAGTCAATTTGCAATTTATTACCGCTGCATAAAGTTCAAATTCAATCATATCTATGAAAATAGTCTTCGCGTGCGCTTTGGAGGATCTAATGTCGCGTTCTGAAAATAAACAAAAGTGAATCGCGAACGCGACAAAAAATGTAATAAACTATTAGTAGTACTGATTTCCAATTAATTTGGTCGGCTTCGCGAAACTTTATTTTAGCTAACTTCAGTTGTAACTGTATCAGATTATTTTTTTAAGTTTGACAAATCTTAAGTTTTGTCACAAATTAAGTTTCTGAACACAACCATAATATTTGACATTAGATTTGACAACCAACTAATATGTCAATCATTTCAATCAACACGGAGATTTATGGCTTAAAGGTAAACTCCAAAAAAATAAATAAAAAAATCAGAACACGGAAAAAAGTATTACGATTGACGATATTGTGTTACGATCATGGTTACGATATTCTATGAGTGCATCCTTCTATCTTTGTGAGTGACATTCCAAGTAGTGTGCTCTTTTTTTGTTGATATTTTGTGATAGTGACACTTTACTGTTAAGTTACGCGACGGGTCGCATCGAGGAGGTCTTAGGGCCATAGCAAGTTTGTATGAAAGTCTTCATCTTTTGTGCTACGATCTTTATATTTGGTACGAAGGTGGTTAATTGTTGGTACAAGTACGCTAAAAACGTTTTTTTCTATAGGGCCGGATTAAGATAGTGTAAAGGCTTCATAAGTTTTTCGAGATACCTTCATTTTTTGTGCTACAAGTTTCAAATTTTGCACTGAATTAGTAGATAACTTTTACGATACTACAAATCGGACACTTCATTCAAAGGATATTACGAATTTAAAAATAATAATAATAAAATAATGCGCAGCACAGCGGGAAATGTGGAGAGGGACGGGGAACCAAGAGCGGGAGAGGTAGCTGCGCCGCTCAGGAGTATATTAACGATGGGTTCTGAAATAGCTGGAGTAATTTTCGAGAATTTTCAGGCAATCTAAAGATCATCCGATTGCGAGTGATCGAATAAAGATTAGTAGCGATTAAAAAAAACGCGGGCGAAGCCGCGGGTACTGCTAGTATAATAATAAATAGTTCCTACTTGTTTGTATACTAATAAACATGAATATTTAATATTGTGACCTTTAGCTAATACTTTAATTAAATCAATTTGATTTCAATATTAATAATACTATAGATACGTATGAATAACAATCACTCACTTCAAATGTTTTCGCGACGAGGATGTCTCCACGTCCAATCACGACATAATGAATAAGATCCATAGGCTCAGTGGCGTCGACCCGTGCTCTCATTTCGTCTCCGACAGACGTGTTGCGGGTCAACAGTTCAATATTTAAAAATTGCCCACTGTCTTCTAAGCTTTTTTGTACATTTATCACTCGCTCTGAAACTTCTTTAAATTTGACCTGTGTAAAGAAATTAAAATGTTTGATATTTATCACTACATAGTATAAAACAAAGTCGCCTTTTCTGTCCCTATATCCCTATATCCCTATGTGCGCTTAAATCTTTAAAACTACGCAACGGATTTTGATGCGGTTTTTTCCAATAGATAGAGTGATTCAAGAGGAAGGTTTATATGCATAACTAGGCGATCCCGCGGCTTTGCCTGTGCTAAATCTAGGGAAGAGCCCGAGCGAAGCGAGGGCGAGTCGCTAGTAGTCTATAAATGTAAATAACTATTCATTTTGTATGGAAAAAAACAATTTGTTAAAATTTAAAAACAAACAAGCAAATAAATATTAACATTGGAAATTATAATAAAGACTTACCACTAAGTTGAGAGTAGAGTTTGTATGAGCCACGTCTGGTACAATGGTGTATTTAACGAAGCCTTTGCTAAGTACTAAAGAGGTTTTGTTGAGCGGGGAGCCATCGTCCCACAGGCGCTCTACTACGACGTTACCCGCTATGTCCATAGTGTGCCCAGTTGAATTTACTAATTCTATCTAAAATATTAATAATATTTCGCATTTTAATATTTAAAAAGTCGTATACATGGTTAAAATAAATTGATTTTCCTTTTGAAAATAACCTAGTATTGTCTCTGATGAAGAATATCTTACCTGTACATTATAAGGCAAGTTAGGTTTGAACTTTTCAGGTGCTGATACTTTAAGTCTATATGGAGTTCTCATAAGAAGAATACGAGTAGATACATTATGACGTATTAACGTATCCTTCTCTTCTAAAACTGCCTCCACTACCAAGGGTCTAGCCGCATCTTCCGCTAGGTCTAGATCTGTCTTTAGGTCATATATCACAGTCGCTTCACCATTAAAATCGATTACTCTTCGATCAGGTGTAGAAAATACCGGTTGTAATATGCCAGAGAAGAAAACGGCGTATACTGATATGGTAAGCTCCCCTTTAACTGGGAGTCCGTTAAAGTGCCTAAAAGAAATAATTTTATTTATAAAATTGGAAAATTTAGAGTTACCTACACAAAAAATTGAAAAGAAGTTTAGCTCTTAGAGATATCACACTAAAAGCAGTTGACAGACGATGGACTTTCTATCCAGTTCCAGACGAAGCCTCCGGATCTGCAAGAGTACAAAATAGCCTCTATGTCTAAATGTGTAGATAAGTTGTCTTATCTTTCGCTTTAGACTCACATAACATATCGGTAAATTATAGCCTGTTACTTTTCAAATTTTCTTAAACAACCGACTAAAACAAACGAACCGACCGACGATACAAAATCATGTTGCATCGTAAAACAAAGACAAATCGACAAAACAATTTTTGTGTGAATACAAGAGTACCTAAGTTATGTTGAATGTTAAGCAAAATATTACAATAGCTTAAAAGATAATATGTAAATATATGCAAATACCTAATAAAAATAAAATACATATACCATATTTATTTAAATACTAGCTGTCCTTTTTATGGTACGGTACGGTATCTTTATTGTATGTTTTTCTCATTTTCATTGCTATACATTATTACCACTGATATAAGAAGAACGACTGATGCATACGTAAGAATAGTATGTGTATACATTGATAATAAAGAAGCTCTTTACTAGCGATCGATAAATATGTAAGAAAATGTTCAACAATAACTGTATGTACGAGTAGGTACCTAATAATATAGCACGAGTAATATTCTCTTATTCAATGAAACGAAAGAAATTGCAAAGAGCTTTGATGCTTATTTTTTACACTTTGAAGTCAGTAATCGCAATTGACAAGTCTGTAATTCTATTGAAATATTATTATAGGAAATTTTGATCAAACAAATAGACGGCTTTCACTGGGAAAAATGAAAACAATTTCTTTGTTGTTAGATGGAACAAAATTATAATTCGCATCAACCGTTATTTACGACTATTCTTGGAAGACGATATTACTGTGAAGAACCAGTATTGTGAACAAATAGTGTGATGTAAATGTTAAGTATACTCTGTACGATCGTGTAAGTTAACCTGCATATGACATATGATACTTTATATTCGCAGATACTGTTTCTATTTTCAATGAAACATAATTTATATCAAATTTATATTTTTTCTAGCTATAATATCGAAAATAACCTCTATAATAAAAGTTAATGTTGACCGTTGGGTTTCTCTACAAACATATTATTTTTCAGAGATTTGTTGTTGAATTTTCCTCTGTATAATAAAAAACAACACCAAGGTTGTAGAATACTATTTAGTAAACATAATTCGTAAGAAGGCAATCAATATTAAAATAAGAATGTATGTCGGCATATCACATTATTCTGGCAGTGGTAGCCTAGTGGTAACGAGCTCACTTGGGAAACCGAGTGAAAGCGGGTTCAAATTCCGAGTCTCGCACCTCTGATATAATTATATGCGAATAATTTCTGTGCTACGTTGAAGCAAAACATCGTGAGAAACCCTGCATGTCTGAGAGAACCTAGCAAGTTGTCAAAAGACATTTTATGAAGTCTATCAACCAGTACAATGGCCAGCGTGGTGGACTATGGCCTGATCATCCTCGTATCGAAGGAAGGTCCGTACCCAGCAGTGTGCAGGACGTTAAAAAGGCTGAATAATTACCTTCTCATATAAAAATGTATTTTAAATATAAAATATAAATCTTACTTAGCAGTAATGTTCATGTTGAATCGTCCGTCACTAAACAAGACTTCTTTCGGAACATCGATTTCCATTTGGAACTTCGGTAAGACGTAATCGGCCACCATTATGTGCCGGGAATACTTTTGACCGCGCGCTTCCACCTTTATAATAAAGAAATTTAATATACTTAATATTGATCTTATTAATACTAAAAATTCATAAAAATCTGATACTTAAAAATCAGAAATTCTGTTTGCAATAAATTTAACTTTCTTGTTTGGGATTTGCGGTAAATCTTAAGTTAATAACTTTTTTACTTTGAACTCAATCTACGTAGTCTATTAATAATAGAAAAAAGGATTGAATGTGTACATAGTTAAAAATACATTTACATATTTTAATATCAATCCTTATAAAAAGGTCATCGACAATAATTAAACGGAGGTTTATAAATTTGACCCGGTTTCAAATTAAAATTCTTTTCACATTGTTGATGTTATAATATATAGTTATAATATTATTCTTTTAGAATACGTCAATTTACCTCTTTGAATTTATTCAGAATATTCTATAAACTTGTTTAAATGACGTCTATGTAATAGGAAACGAGGCAAAACGAGTAAACATATTTTTAGGTACACTATTAATTATTATCTATAGTGTAATTGTTTTCCGTTAAAAATGCTTTAAGTGTACCTGTACTGTCCATTGCCCCAGTGGCGGCTCATCAGCCAGGAGCAGTTCGTCTGAGAGTATGCCCTTGTCTAACGGCACCGCGACCCACTGCCGCACCGGCGCGCCGCTCGTGTCCAGCACACTCACATCGACCGTACCAGATAAAGGCAGAAGGTACCTGTTGACGATCATTATGTAAAAAAATATCAAAATTACTTTATTTTTTTCAATTCCCTTAAATTCTTCTTTGTTAACAAACTTAAACGTATTTAGCTGTAGGTACTATGCAAAAACACTAAGCTGCCACTGTTAGCATCTATATCGCACAGCTGTACAACCTCTGGGTATGACTTTTTAATAGGTATAACTTTGAAAAATTACTTAGTTTTTCAAGATAGAATTTTTCAATACCTTTATGTAATGACTAATACATTAGTCATACATTAGACAGAATGACATCGATCTCCAGCCATCAGATAATTACAAAATAAGGTACCTATATTTAATTATTTATTTCTTTTAAAGGAATGGTAGAAGTTCGGTGGGCTTTCCGTCTAGAGCACTACCATTGGTACTAACAAAGGTTCATTGACCGAGTGGTAATCACACGTAATCTGGCGTGCGAACGCTTCAACCATAGAGTGTTACAATCGAAAGTGATGACGATGTGTGTTAATGTTATATTCACTTTTTTGCCAAATTAAATAGCTTTCAATTTTTACTTTTTTAAAGCTTTGCGTTATTTCTTTTATGTTTGGGAAAATGGAACATCCGAGGTTATTTCGCTCTAGGTTGCCCACTAATGTTAATATCAAGCATATTTTGTACCAATGTAGGAATAAAACCCCATTTCCAGAATAAAGAATGCTAAAATATTAATAATTATATAACTGTGGTAGGTAAATGTTTAAAATTATTATCAATATGAATCCACATACTTGTCCAAGGCGATGACTCTGAAGTTAATGGTGTCTCCTGGTTGATAAACCCCTTTATCTGTTTGTACAAAAATGCAGAAACTCCTTGGCTGGTATACTAGGGGAACTGATGACGCGAAAAGCGGCCCCGAGGTAGACCTAGCTACTAATTTATATTGACCAGGCCCTGGATCTCCAATCTGTATGAGATAATTAAATATAGAAATTCAATATGCAACATATTTTGTTTCATTTATAACATCGATTGATTCACTTAAAGACTCATCAATGTCTACTATCAATAAAGAAATTAAATAACTATTATTTATTACTCCGTAATATTACATGCGCTTAACGATTAAGATATGTCTAACAATTTAAAACGATGTAACTGTTAATACCAAAAATATGTAGGTACTAGGTACTAGGTACTTACTTCTAAATCCATTAATCTGGATGTAGCTGCTTGAACCTGTACTACTCTACCCTGTGAAAACTGCTCTCCCGTTGCTCGTTTTCCTTCAATGGCTACATACAGATTGTGCGCCCTAGATCCGCCTGCTATGGAGACTTTGTAGTTCACGTAAGGCCTTAGGGCTTTGGGCCCTAATACTGATACACTAGAAAAATCATAATAACAGATATAGTATCTTATTCTCTAATTTAAAACTACTGGCGTGTATGATAAATTTTATAATTAAAACACTCAACTATCAGTTAGTATAGTTCTGCTTCATGTTCTGCTTCTATAAAATCTATTATTAGGTAATTATTAAAAAATATGTTGTTAAGCATATTAAGCAGTTCAAAAGAAACATAAAAATCGCACAATCAATTAATAAATACGATAGTAATCACTCATTGTTTTTAAGGCAGTTGAACTATTACCACATAAAGTGTAGGCATTTTCTTTCACACAAACAATAGTCAAGTTGATCGTTATTTTTTATTATCAACACAAATCTTACATCATCGTCAGTGTAATAGCACAGGTAATAGTTACTTACATTCATCAGTTATAACAGAAACCAGTAAATAGTTCTAGAAACGACTTTGTTACTACCATTCAAATAATGTGTTGATAAAGTATCAACATGTACAAGTTAATATTATAGTAGTACCTACTATAAAAATAAAAACCGTAAAAAAACTTACAAAAATTTAAAACTTATAAATCTATAATTAATTATTACGTATTTACTAGAAAAATACACAAAAAAATTACAAAATTCTTTTGCGATTAGAAACCTACATTATCACTAAGTATAGGCGTTATTTATTACTAGCAGAACCTGCGGCTTCGCTTGCGCTAGATCTAGGGACGAACCCGAGCGAAGCGAGGATGAGTCGCTAACTTCCCAAATAAACATAAAATATTATGAAAGTGAAAGTCCGGATGGATGTGTGTTACAAATAATTACAATATAACGCCTGAGTGGCTGGAAGGATGTGATGGAAAATCACAAAGATGTAGACTGGAACAGCGCATAGTTTACTTTTTCTTCCGGAAAAAGATACGGTTTCCGTGGGATATCCATATTAACCGTTAAAATGTACATAGAGCATACTTAAAGCGAAGCAAGGGTGAGCCGCTGGTATATAATATAAAACATGAGAGGAACATAGAAATAGAGATCCACTAACTGATATATAAAGTATATTTTTAAAATTTTCCTAAAACATTGATGATGTAAGCTTTTAGGATGTGTAATTTTACACATCATAAAGTAGTAAACAAATTAATACCTAATCTTTTAAAGACTAAGATGCAAAAATGTTAAAGGAAAGCTAAAAAACATAGAATTTTACATTATATTATGTTATATGTATGTACCTACATTATTAAAAGAGTCAAGCATGTATCATACCGCCAAAACCCATATTTATAGCAAGCGAGACCTAAACCCGCCATCTGTTTATTTGGGTACCTATTTATTTTTGAAGGAAATTATTCCGTTGTTTTTCTTACCATTGTACTGTGGTGGACACAACTAAGACTGCTAAGAAGCAACATACTGCCATATTAGTCATGTTGTACTGAAATAAATAGAGATACAAGGTTTTTGAAATATTTATAAGATAAATATGATTAATTGTTGAAAATTGTTATTATGAATCATTCGCACTTTTAGTATGATTGTGTAAATATTGCTTAATTCAGGCACACAGACCTACAAAAGGAAACTCTCCGTCACGGTTATAAGAACTATGTAGCCTGTGTATTTAATAAAACAACCACTAATTGCTCTATCCACATATATAAATTATATGGAAAGTGTATCATAAATTACTCTTTAGAAATAAACAAAAGTTATGAGTGGAACAAGGAAGGGCTTTATAATACTAAATGCACGTCGTGAATATGCAATTCTAACGCTAATGATAATGGTAGAGACGACAGGTGTCGTGGGCGAATTATTGTAATGTACCCATTGAATTCACATGTAACTGTCCACATATTGAGATCACCGTCCTTGTCTCCAGGCTTCTGACTCACTGTATAAACATACCTATTTGCGTTGGCGGAATAGTCTTTTGAACTAATATGGTATAAACAAACTTGAATGTTAAGTAGAGTCATACTTATTGACTGATTGCGATTAATTATCACAAGTTTACAAAACACGATCGTAGAGAATTTACATCAAAATAATTTAGTAAAGGGGAAAGCCGTGAAATATATGAGAAAAGTACATGATATAGAATGAATGAAACTTTCTCTACAAAAACAATTGGTACGTAGGTATGTTAATATTTCAACAACGTGAACTCTCATTCACATTTTTAGAATTTACTTCATAGAATCTCCTTTTATATGGTCAATGGTTTATTTATATTATATGTTAAAAATATACAAATGGAAATTAACTTACTTATGTGTGGTGTTTTATCCAACAGATTTCACTCCCAAAACATAAAACACTTTCGATTATTGCACGTAACTTAACACTATATCACAGATCGTTTTTACTAGATACACATATTTTTTGTTTTGTCTCGGGCCGTTTCACAGAGTGGCCGCGAGTGGTGATGTCGCAGATTGACTGACTGCGTACAATGCGAGCGGAGGCGCCTGCGCAGGCGGTGGGGCGTTCGAAGCCTTGCAAAACTCGCGTCACTGCGTACTTGTTGCACCCACTACGTTCACGGTTCATTAAGTTGGGAAACACTGACATAACATTGGACGATGTTTCCTGTTTTGTTGGGCTTATGCACTGTTTTAGTACTGTCTCGAATTTATATCTTTATCTTTCTAAATGTTTGTATTTAAATATCAGTAATTCAATCATCTTAAAAACCTTTTTAGCGTTTTTACAATGCTATCCCCACATAGAGATCTACTTGAGGAAAATATTGAATACAAAACAATAGAGTGACAACTTCTTAAGTGCTGATACTGGATACATGAAGTAATATTTATTCGGCGTAGTCAAAGTACATTGCTACAAACAGGTTTAGCATGATGCAGTACAAAAGGCCGTCCATCGGTTTCTATTATACAACGGTACTTGTGCACAAAATGATTATTTTGATCTAGACTTATTGAAACTTAGGAAAAGTTATTAATAGTTTTGAGTATAAACGGAAACATGTTTGCGTAAAGCTTTACATAATACTTGGTTGACCTTTAAAAGTAGATATATATATATATATCATGCGTATCGCGAATTAGAAACCTGTTTGATTGTAAAAAAGTAAAATAACACTAAGAAGTCCTCCCACATTTCTTTAGAGTGTTAAACAAGCGAAATAATATGGAAGCGATACTTTTTGATAAAATAATAAAGAAGATAATTATAATATGTTTAATAATAAAATAACAATCTTAGACAAACATTTGATTATTTTAGGAGAAAATAATTATTTTATATAGGACTTATTCAGCTAGAAATGAGTCAATCGGACATATATTTGTCGTAGAGTCTTCTACAGGTTGTGTTTGACTTTTCTCTTCATTTAAATTGTCATTTATATGTAGTTGTGCAGCTAAAGTGGCGTTGTCAGCTGAAGCCGAAGCCAAAGCACGTTCCAGCCTGTCAGTTCCAGCTCTTTCGGCTTCTAATGCAGCTCTAAGTTCTTTTACTGTTTCAGATTCGTCATTGTGTAATTTTATATTTGCTTGGTTATTTTGCTTAGATAGCTTGCATTGTAACTTGGTAATTACTAATCCCATACGAGCTATCTCGGCTAAAAAAAGAAAATGGTATAAAGAATCCTATTTTTAGCTCAACTAAGAGAAAAAAAAAATCTTGTCAAGTGGGAGCCGGACTCGCGCACGAAGGGTTCCGTACCAGTATAATAATTAGGCTAGTCCTCTAAAGTGTATAAACACCCATACAACTCAGAGGACTATATTAATAATTTTAGGCTTCAACTATGTATGGGGACACCTTTAATTTTCAACTTTTTGTTTTTATTTTTTTGGTATATTTCCTTTATTTGTGCTGTAAGTTTCTGTTTTTTTCCAAATTTCGTGATTCTAGGTCAACGAGAACTTCCATATAGGTTCGTTCATTCGTTCGGCCCAAAATCTAAAGGGTACTTCCGGTTGACCTAGAATTGTCAATTTTGGTTAAAAGCAAGGTCTTACAGCGCAAGTCGAGGGAAAATACTGAAAAGTTAAAAATTAAGTAAATAAGGTTTTGGTAAAATTTATAAGTTTTCTCGAAAATCTAAACTTGCCCATATCTTTTTATCTTGTTGACTCAAAACCTTAACTTATATACAAACTTTGACTTATTACCCCTAATAGAGTCCCTAATAGACCTCAGTATCTAGTATTTTCAACTTTCTAAGTCCACCCGTTTCTGAAAAAATGGGTGGTGACGCACGGACGACGTACAGACGGACAAGAGAATGATCTTATAAGGGTTTCTTTTTTACCTTGTGAAGTACGGAACCCTAATAAACAATACATATTATTATTTTAATATTTATTACTGTTAGCGTTATGTAGCTCGTGTATATTGTGTCGCAGCTCGGCGGCGGCGAGGCGGCGCTCGCGAGCGTGCGCGGCGGCGGCGAGGCGCGCGCGCTCGCGCAGCTCCGCGCCCGCGTTGGCGCAACGCTCTACTCGTCGTAGTTCCGTTTCAAGACGGGCTGCTTCGCTTTTATTGAAATGTTTATTATATACCAAATGAATACATAATATAATAAATCAGTCTTATACATAATATAATAAAATTCTAACCGAGTCAAATCTGTAAATATTTTTTTGGAAAATCTAACTGAAATCTAATTGGAAGACAGTGGTAGCCAGTTGGAGCAGCGGTAACGCGCTCTATGCGGGTTAAAAACCAGGTCACGCACCTCTTATATTTTCAAGTGCGAATTATTTCTATCATGATTACCACTTGTCTTACGGTGAAGGAAAACATCGTGAGGAAACCTGCATGTCTGAGAAAACCTAGCAAGTTTTCGAAAGATATGTGAAGTCCGCCAACACGCACTGGGCCAGCGCGGTGGACTATGGCCTGATCCCCTCGTACTGAGGGAGGCCCGTGCTCAGCAGTTGAATAAGTAATTGAATGATAAGAACAGAACATTAATTAATAGAGAAACCAATTATAATAAATTGTAATACGAGTACGATAGTAAGGTCTCGCACTTCTAATATTTTTTATGTGCGAAGCATTTCCAACATAATTACCTACTTACGGTGACGAAAGACATCGGTTGGAAATCTGCATGACTCAGAGAACCTAGCAACTTTTCATAAGACCTATGCAGATAACTGAGTACCTACTACTACTAGAATACTATTGTGTGCCAACCCGCACTTGGCCAACGTAAAGAACCATGGCCAGATATTAATGGACGCCTATGCCCAGCATAGGTACTTTAAAAAGAGGAGGACACAAAATACCCTTGAGGGTAATATAATTAATTACATAATATGTAGTTATGTACTAACGTTCGTGCTTCTTCCGTAGCATTTTGTATACGCTCTTGCAGTTCTGCATACTGACGCTGTAAATTTACAACAGTAGACTGCAGCGGGCGTAACTGCTGGACTTCTCTCTCTAATATATTTAATTTTGTTGACATTTCCGTACATTTTTCCTCAAAAAGAACTCGTTGGCGTTCCTAGTAGTAGTAGTAATAATAAAGTTATGATATGATAGGATAAAAGATGGACCTAGACTACATTATCTATTCTGTGCCTAGACTCTAAACTAACTCTCTTTCTATGCATTTAGGAAAAAAATGTATATTTATAACTTAAAAAAATATATATTTTTACGAAATATGATATAGGTATACGCACTGATATCTCAAGTTGCGTTTTAACAGCGACCAATTCGTCCTGTACTGCAGCAAACGCTTTAACAGCCTGTGCAGCGCCGGAGGTGGCAGCCGCGGCGCTAGCGCGTGCCTCAGCCGCTACCCGAGACGCGGTATCCTTCGCAGCTTCTGCCGCTTCTGCGCGTGTTGCTTCACTGCGTAGTTCTTCTCGAAGTTGACTTTCAGACGTCTTTATAATATAATATGAATAATATATATCGTAAAGAGATGTACTATACAGTTACACTATTGTTTAAAGTTGTATCTCCAGAGCTATTACACTGATTAAAATAAAACATTTTACCCTATCTTCCTGTCTTCTACTAAATTAAACATAATTGATTATTAAAAGCCTGATTACTGTTTTTATTGAATAAAAACGATAGAAATTGTATAAATACGAAATAGATTACTTGAATTTTGATTTTTAATTAGAATATAGCAAATAAAGGAAGGTAGATTTAAAATTTACCGAAATTGACTTAAATTCACAAATTAGTTCAACAAATTGTTGCTCAAAACTTTCGAATTCTTTGGAAGTGGCACCCATTATTAAAAATATAATTATATAATGTGATGAAAAAGAATAGAAAAATTAAGATAGTACTATTAGACTACACGTCACGCCTATTGGTACTATTATGCAAAATGGCGGGAAAATGAATAACGGCATTTTAATTTAAAGGAGGCAAAGAAATAAAATTATTCATCCAATAAACAATTTTCACCTTCTTTGTTCCTTTTTATATCTAATTAATCATTAAATTTTCTAATATTTTAATATTGTCTTGTACAATCTCATTTCTATGATTATTACATTTTTGTAATTATTATTATTATTTTTTTCTCTTTATTTAAAGGACTTGTTCACATAACAAAAAGCGAACATGTCGTCCTCGTAAGTTTTACACATGTGTACATAATAATAATACTTACTTAATAATGAGTAAATCGTCAAGAATACATACAAGAAGAATCTACCTGATTGATACAGCATATAGACTTTGAAAAAGACACTACATGACTATACTAAATACGTGCGATCTTGAATAGATCTAGCACGTAAGCCAGCCTTAACTAATTTATACAAAGCTTTGGCATAATTTGAACAAGGATCTGCTAGCATTATATTACAACTGCCAATTTGTTTCAACCCGCGATAATTGTCATGAACAAAGATAGTTTTCCTTACGTGTTCGTTCCGAGTACATTCCACCAAAATATGATACACATCTTCAATTTTTCCACATACAGTGCAATTCGGCGATTCAACTTTTTTCATCTTAAACGCGAAACAATTTAGTGGAATGTGCCCCGAACGTATTCTCAATCCAGTCACAATAGAATTTCTGTCTAATCTGCAGGACTCGAACCAAGGGGAAAAATACGGGTCAGATCTCAATTTTTGTAATTATTAATTTTAATTTGGAAAAAAATACTCATAATCATTTTAAATATTTTTGAGCCAATCAAGAATATTTTCAGGCCAATATTGTAAATAGATTTGAAATATGATTAATTTATAAAGAGATTACGTCCTCAACTACGCTTTTGTTGTTTAGAAAAAATTACTTTTGCCAATAATAAGATAAATTCAGCGAGATAATAATAATTGAAATATGTCAATTACTGCGGCAAAGAAAAGCCTGCGCGGGGAATATTAAAAAGGGGAACGTTATTTTTCATTTTGCAAATTTAGTATAAAAGGCGTTCCGTAAAAGCTTTCCATGTTCAGTTTTCATTTGGCTGCTTTACCGTCCGGTAAGTATCAGTATCATTTCGCTAATGCGTATTTATATTTATAAAGAGTGAAATTTAAAGCAAAAGTAGGTTTCGATTTTAATTTTAATATCTCTGGAATAGAAGCTCTACTTGCATAAAATAATAATAATCTCCTTATTTAATTCCATTCATTCATCAATAGTTAATTAAATAAAAATTATACCTAAATACATAAATAAGAAAAAATAATCAGCCTTAAACAAGCAAGCAATACCTATAACATTTTATTTATTTTTATAGTTCCTTCAGTAATTTAGTTAATATATTTTATATCTTTTAAGGTTGTGTTTTTTTACAAGTGAACATAAAAATAAAAGTATTTATGGTTCTACTTTAGCAAATTAATAATATAGCCTTTTTAAATTTCCAAACTATCTAGAATTTTTTTTTTGTTACAGAGTTAATTCCGAACAAAATGCGGTTCTTCACGCTAATTGCTTTGGCACTGACTGTAGCCCTGGCAGTATCAACGCAATACTGCGAGGGAGCTCGCTTGCACGGGTTGTCTTTAACTGAAGAGGAGGAAGATTTTCAACCAAGACGTACCTATAGAGAGTATGGGCTTCTTCGTAACCGCCCAGCAAGATTTGACAATTCCTTCGATGACTACGGACATTTGAGATTCGGTCGCTCTTACGAATGACGAACGCGTCCCGAAAAGAAATGATGTATTCACCTACATAATCACAACGACTAAAAAAATATAGTATTATACTTAAATAAATGAAATATCTATGGCTGGTAAGGTATTTCATTTTTAATGTTCATTTTTACTCTTTATTAGGTAGAAGGTACTAAATATGATATTTACAGTGAAAATTACATGATAATATTTAATAAAGTAACTCCGTATTATGTATATGGTTTTTCTTTTTATATGAAATTGTAAAATTTCTGTTATTAAATAAAATATTGTGCACAATCTTCACAACTCACAAGCTATCCGCTAATCGGATTATTATAAGTTTTACGCAGACGAGTTTTTTTTATAAATTTTGTTTGTAAAATTAGTTAAAAATGATAAGCATAGTAAGGTGATCTAAGATTCGTAAGAGGTTTTCCTTCACTCATTAGCATAATATCTGATTTACCGTAACACTTATACAAATTGATTAATTATAAGAATAAAGAACCAGACTGTATGGTGCGCGAATCGCACGAAAAATATGAGTATTATAAATTAATTATGTACCTAGTCGATATAATATACTTGCTATATGTAATATGTTCTATACTTACTGTGTGGTCTTGCTACACTTTTGCGTATAATCGAGTGAACTGTGAACACCATACAAAGACAAGAATAATAATACACATATACTTTAAGAGACTTTTGCTAGTGTTGACACAAATAAATAAGATTATAACTTTGCTAAGGGACTATCACTGAAAGTTGCAAAAGTCATACTTCAGAAATTATGGTCTGTATTACAGAATCCTGATATAACTAACTCAGCTTTTAAAATCTATATAATATAATCAGAGATGAATAAAAAGCATGGTAATTTAAAATGATTTATTTTAACCAATAAATACATTTGACAACAGTTATTATTACTCTACACGTAAGTATACATTTAATTTACTGGGTACAGTTTTACTAAAGTAAAATTATATATAAGCAATATATTAGATCACTGTTAAGGCCTTTTTAGCAATTACAATTATTAAATATAACAGCTGTACCACAATTGTAATTTTTATGCATGTTCACAAAACTAATATTTGTGGTATATCTTAATATTCATAATTCATAATATTATGTTGTAATCATTTGGATTCCTGTTGGCTTTTAAAAAACCAACTTGTACACTTACTTTATTTAAAGTAAACAAAATATTTTTAAAGAACTTGGAAACAAATAATGATAAATATTTTATTATTGTACTTAACGTTTGTTAGTTCGTTGTACTTGATGGCAAGTAGCCCGTTTTGTATATTTCATTACCTTACATTTAATAATGTTTTAGAGTATCTTATCGTAGTACATAAAACAATATAATAGTAATGTGTAATATTAGGCACGCATGACTCTATCTATATTATAAATTAATAATGAGACTAGTTAGTTCCTTTTATATACTAAAATATTAATATAATATATATTTATTTGTTGTTATATTAAAAATAAACAGTACAATGTACTTGGTGATTATGAAGCGTACTATATCTTTGCAAACAACTCATCCACGTCCAGTTAAATTACCGAATTCCCTTACTCCCTATAGGTACACTCTACTTTTTTAAATCATATTTTTAGTATTAGTGGATAATAATAGAACATCGAAATTGTGATTTTATGTATCGAATACGAACGGCTTTTCGTCGTGTTTAACACTTCAATGTGAGTATTTTTAGTTCTTACACAGGAAAATTCAGGATGTGTGAGGCCCATTTAATAAAGAATATTTATATCCAGATTAAAATTATATGATGTCCGTCTTCTGAGAGCTCCCAAGAAGTGCCTGTAATAATGAAAATTAAAAGAAAATAAATATTTTCTACGCAATACAAAATTTATTAACTTTTTATTTTGAAGTATATAGTACTAGAAGTAGGTACAGTAAGTACGCTTAAAAACTATGACTATCTCGAGATTGCGTGATGGGTATTAGCGAAGTAAAATGTGTTGTATTGACACGCTTGATGCCTATAAACTAATAAGAAACTAGAGAATAATATATATTTAAAAATTTATAATTAATTCAATGAACACTCAAACAGTTCTAAAGTTTTATTAATAAATTCTTTATTTGTCTTCATAAAATTGATAAATATAAATTAATTTAATTTATTAAAAATGAACATCATTATCAAGCATGCTTTTATTTGCTTAGCTTATTAAACTTTGAACGTAGATTTTGTTCGACTTCTAATCATATTAATTCAAAACTATGTAGGAAGATATGTAAAATACGTATGAAAAAAACAACGGAATTTTCTAATGGTTATAATAGGTACTTGTATCTTGTTTGAGTTTAGGCCCATTTTAGGTTTTTTTTGAGTCCCATCGCTAAAGTACGCCATTTTCCATAGTTTTAAAAATAAAAATAAAAAACTATTTTTTATATGGTTAAAAGGTAAAAAAGCTTACCTTGTTGACGAAGTTAACGATTGCAGTGGCGGGCTGCTCGGGCTCCAGCTCTGCGAAAACGTGGCACTGGTTGTCAGCGCCGGACGACGCTCGTGCCACGAACGCGAATATACGCCTGTGAATATAACATTAGAAAATTTTATTGTAATTACGATTTATTTCTCAGGCACATGCCGTTCAGGTATGATACTTTCTTACGATGATTCTTAGTACTTAAATATCGTGTGAGAAGCTTTTGGCTTTTATTAGTGACTGAATTTTAAGAATCAATTTCATCTATATTCAAACCCATAAACTCTTACCTGAACGCTAATTTAGATAATTATGAATGTATAAAATTACTTTTCTGATTGTGTTCCATTGTGCACGTAAGTGTAGCGGCGCTCGTCGGGGTCCAGGCCGGCGTGCGATACGGCAGCGGCGGGGTAGTGGCGCCGGAAGAACAGCTGCCGCGCCGCGTCCGTCAGCGTGATGCCGCCGCCGAACACCTTGAAATGCACGACGAGGCACGCTGCCTGCAAAGTAATATGCATATTAAGTAAAAATTGTTGTTTCTTTTAATTTAATCCATTTTTAGCTCTTCCTCGTTTTTAACTTATCATATGAATTCGAACATGTACCAGTCCAAGTCCAGGAGGAGGATGGAGGTTTTGTTGGGTAGTACTGGCTTCTCTTAAGCCGGTGAGTCCCACACCGGGTGGCATTCGTAAGTGCATTTTAAACATTATAATATTATTCGCATTCAATATTATACCTTAAGTAATAAAGTAATAAAAGAAATTTAAAAATAAAAAATGATGTCATGCTAAATAACATTCAACTAACCTTCTTCTGCAGAATATTGTACACAGCCCTCTTAACAGCAGCAGGACCAGTAAGAGCTTCGGTGTTCTCTGACCCTAACAGTAGTACGTTGCACGCCGCGCCGGTCGACAGCAACGCGCGAGCTGCGGCACTTGCATTTCCACTTGACCACGGATCCCTGTTGAAAAAAATGTAATTTATATGTTTTTAATAAGAATATTAATTTATAATTGATATTTTCTTCATATTAATCTGAACAACTTTAGTCTAGTTTTATTTAAGTCGTGTCGTGCGTGAGTATATCTTTACCTAACAACATTTCAGGAAAATATACTATCTAAATAGAAAGCTCTGCTTCTGATTAAATAGTCACCTTTGGTACTGTAGACACAAAATACACTAAATAAAGCTTAGATATCCTCACCTATCAGGCAATTTTAGTGGTACGGGCAAAGCGAGTGGTGTGACAGTGTGTTGGTACACTAAGGCTGAAAGCGAGCTGAATACGGGCTCGTCGGGACAGCCGCGCAGGCGCACGCCGCGCGCCGTGGGCTCGATGAGGAAGTGGCGCACGCCGCCCGCGCCGCCCGCACGCACTGCCAGCCCGAACGCGCCCGGGAATGAGTTAGAATCGCGCACTATAAACGCACCCTCTTCTAATTGTTGCAGGGCTGATATCGCTGTAAAACGTTATGTTTATGAGAACTTGTGACATTATTTTTATGTTTGTTAATTTTATATTAAACGTCCCTATCCATTTTGTTTCATACCAAAAGTAAACTTTTTTTCCTAACAGTTTTGCCAAAGCAATATTAATAAACGGACAAATACAAAAGTAAATAAATTTTATAAATTATTACCTATAGCAAAAATACATCCGTAATATTATTAAGCTTAGAGAGTTACGTTTATATTATTGAAGAAGATTTAAATCACTACTATTGGTCTAAGAGCCGGAGGAAGATCGACCTTCACCGATCTGATAACCAGATGAGACATATTTTTTATCAAATATAATTTATAAACAAATATGCCTATAATTACATGCCTATCTGAAAGTGCTCATGGCTATTTTTTAATTAAATTAACTTTAATCGATTTTTTTTTCATCACTTTCATTCTTTTGATAACCAAATGAATTTTATTTCACTGTTAGTTTTTAACACACAGAATATGCCTCAGTAGGCTTGCCTACTCATTTTTGTGTATCTACCTGGCAAGCCGATGTGAACAGGTAAGTCAATATAGGTGACTCCATCGTTCTACTAACTTATCGAAAGTTATCAAATTTTAGATCATTTTATTACAAAATCAGTCATATAGACTTGCCTGCAAAAAATCATACTTAAAGCACTGTTGCCTAGCTAAAAATAGCCATGAGCACTTTCAGATAGGCAAGTAATTATAGGCATATTTGTTTATAAATTATATTCGATAAAAAATATGTCTCATCTGGTTATCAGATCGGTGAAGGTCGATCTTGCACGGTCTCCTCTACTATATCACAGTACGGAAAAAATTGCTACTACTAACCATCATCTCGAGATATATTGGGCTTGTACCAATAGTGGCTGGTGTCTTTCGCAAAGCGGACGCGGTCTGGGGCCACATGCTGAAGTTCAGTGGTGCTCACGCTGGAGCGTCTCGAGCCGCTGCTCCCCGTGCCTGCGCCTGTGCCGTTGTACACACGGTACTCTGACTCTGGGCTACCTTCACGTTCCTTTCTGTAATCAGAACTATTTCTTTTACAATGTTGTAAACCGAATTGAGTAGACATTTTAATTGAACTAACAATGTACCTTGAGACGGTCGGTGAGCGCGGTGGGCGCGCGCTGAGTGAAGGCGTGGGTGTAGGCGGGTAGGGTGTGCGTGGATGCGTAGGGAATGCTGGAGTGCCCGCCCGAGAATCAGATCGAGACCAGCTCTCCGATCGCTCCCGACTCTGTTTAATAGAAACAATTTTAAATATCACATGTAAAAAATATTATTAAATTCAAAAAAATAAATCCTTACAATGGTATCGTTATTGTTAGGCTCTGCAAGTGACAGTAAACCAGGCGCTTGGGTACTTGTAGGTGTGCTGCTCGTACTCCATTCACGCATCGTCATCTTTTCATACATGAATTTTCTAGATGAGGTTCTGTGAATAAAAAAAATTATTGCCATCTTAGCAAAACGAAAATAATATCAATTTTCTTGTTAAATAAAGTAAATACAATACCTGTCTGGAGCCTGGGGACTGATACTATCAGTCCTGAGAGGAGTGCGCGTGTTCACATGAAGAGGTACACTAAAATCATCATCGTCATCAGCAAATGCTGTAGTGTCGCTTGTATATCCATCCATCCTAAAAGAAAAATTATTTAATTAATACAAAAAAATGCCATTATTAATAGTATATGTTTGAATGCGAAAGATCATAATCGTTTGCATTATATTTTTATGTTACCGATGGCTTGCTGACCGTCGCACATGTCGGGAAGGTGCGTCCCACTCGAGCGGTAGTCGAGCGACTCTTTCCCTTGCTTCTTTCCTCTCCCTTAATTTCTGTTGTTGCCTCTGTAGCCATGTCAAACCTGAATTTTCAACATTATTTCCCTCAGATCTTCTTGCATCTCGACGTATGGTATCTTGCCATTCTATCGTACTCGTAGAGCGCCATGTGTCACAATCAGGTGCAGTTTTTCTTGCACTGCTAGGTGGACGATCTATCCATTCCGCGTCACCATTTAACCATCTGTTCATAAAAATAATTTTTCTAAATAAAAAAAAACTCGTCTTTTTAAATTCTCATTAAATCATTTTTATTATTGAAAGAGCTTAAGAGCAATAAAAAGCAAATTATTTAATATAAGAACAAATGAATTGTATCTTAATCTTAAATCTTTATTGTGTGCGACATATCTGTAAATTGGGGACTAACAAAGCAGTTCATTAGAAAGTAGATGGCGGTTTACGAGGCCTGCGTCATAGGCTGTGCGATCGGACAAGCCATTTATGGCCACGTTTATCTCTAAATAGCAACTTGTTTGGGTCACGACTGCGACGCAATCAAACGCCATCGTTACACCAATTTCAAATTGCGAGTTATTTAGCTGTATTACAGAACTCTAGCAAGTTGAAGTGTCCATTAAATATCATATTTATATTATAGTATACTTCGAAAAAAACTTTAAGTACTTATAGTTCCTACACAACATTGTAACACCAGTAAAGATTATTTCTTGGAATAATAATGTTTTTAAAATATTAATTGCATACAAATATCTGCAATTAAATCTCTACATTTTTATAAGATTGTGTATTTAAAATTATCTGCACCTATTATTAATTCCGAGTCGCATAAGCAGGTAAGTAGATAGGTAGTACCTACATAAATCATTTTTGAAAAATGTTATTATGGTCTAAGAGCCGGTGGGAGATCGACCTTCACCGATCTGATAACCAGATGAGACATGAGCACTTTCAGATAGGCAAATTATTATAGGCATATTTGTTTATAAATTATATTCGATAAAATATTTTTTGTCTATATGTGACCGCATCACTAGACACCACTAGACAGATATTGGAACAGCAAGGGTGAATCGCTAGTTTATATATAACAAGCATTTCCCGCGGCTTCTCACGCGTTCTAAAAACCGGGAACCTAATTCTTTCTGAGTCGCGTGGTATGATACTTCGTAGTTTCTGAGGTTAACGAGTTCAAACAAACTCTTCAGCTTAATAATATTAGTATAGATTATTTAATTATACATATCTATATATATTAGAAAGTTTAGTCTCTAAACTAGTATTTAATTAAACCTAACGAGATCACAACTGGATTTTGTTTTAAACTGTACTATTAGTTCTATTAATTAGTAAATACTACTAAGAAAAGAGTTGCTGAGCTTATATTTTGATAAACTGTCAAAGCAACAACTCAGCAAGGCGCCATGGTGCCGTGTAAATAATGTCGTATAAATAATTCACAAGCGCACTGTAGTAAGTTTTCGTAATTTATATATTTAGTCTAGTTAGTTACTCTTGGCTCTAGATTTCGTTTCGTTTGGCTTCGTTAGTTCTACGATAATCATTCGTGGGTAGTACAAAAATCAAGTTAGATATGTACCTCAAATACATATAAAACACTACTGTAGTTTTCCAGTACAAAAGTAATACAACAAATGCCTAAATGGTTATTTAATAAAAAATATTGCAGGTAATACGGTTTGAGCGTGGGTTCGTGTGGTATAAATCGCGTGGGCGATAATTGAATAACAACCAATGATAACAATAAAAGTGTACGTTCTTTAAACGGAACTGGCGTTGTCTCTAAAATAGAACAATTGCTGAGGTACGGATTGAGTTTCAAGTGCTAAATTGTCATAGAAGAAAGATAATATTTGCTATAGTCAAAATAGACATAAACAAAAAGCAATTATTGGGTCTTATTCATAACTAGCAAATAGCTTATTCATAACGGCCCGCTTCGCTGGGCGTAAGTTAAAATAAATTAAACGATTTTTATAATTTTTTAATAACATAAAAGTAACCTTAGTTACTTATTCTTTATAACGTTAGGTATCTGCTAGAGAAAGTTCTGTCTAAGTCGGTCCAGCCGCAGTATGCATTTGGTGAAAAGCTGTTAATTTGAAATAAAAAAAAATCTACTTTATTTCTATGTACTGATGTACTGATAATAAATGAATATCACTACATAGTATTAAACAAAGTCGCTTTCTCTGTCCCTATATCCCTATGTATGCTTAAATCTTTAAAACTACACAACGGATTTTGATGCGATTTTTTTTAATAGATAGAGTGATTCAAGAGGAAGGTTTATATGCATAACTAGCGGATCCCGCGGCTTTGCTTACGCTAAGTCTAGGGAAGAGCCCAAGCGAAGCGAGGGCGAGTCGCTAGTATATTGATACATCGAGCATAGTTGTGAAGAAAAACAACAAGTGGACTTTAGGAATTCATGTTATAATGTCTATGTCGTTATAGTATATAGGACGATTTTTTAAATTAAATATATTATAATGAAAGCAAATAATTTAAAGTAAGTACATTTAATCAATGGACCACCCGCGGAGGCTGGAGATGCATCGCGTAAGTATATTTATAATAATGCATGTCAACAATCAACAAGAGCAGAGGTAAATTACTGTTATTACCGCAACCGGGCCGCAACTCGCAAGTCGCGTCATTGTTTCCTTCTCAAACTAACAAGGAACAAAGTTTGTACTATAATATCTTACTGATTTCTAACAATAAGCAATCTAAATACATTTAAATTTAGTAATAACAATAAGATATACCTAAGTTTTGTTATAAAAATCTATAAAGAATATATTTATTTAGCCTAATTTAGACTGATACACGCTAAACTACTAACATTCAGCGATAAAATTATGTAGTCATGATAAAAGCGATAATATTCTTGAAATCAGGTTATCATAATATTATGTACCTAACAACATTTCAGTCGTAAAAGATTTATTGATTTTCCATAAAAAATATGTAAATATTTCTTTATTATTCTATGTATGTAAAGCCGCCATACACATAATTCTGTTTTTCATTAACTATCAAATTAAATCGTTACTGCGTGCTTCACATACTCATACGAATAAATGGAAACTGAAAGTACAAAGTTTTAATGGACGTTTAGTAAAAAAAATCTAATAATTTATTTAAAATTAAAAAGTGAACATTTTAATTAAAGAATAATTTGAACGACTATTCTAACTAATATAAATGAGTTTGTAAGATAGCGTATTACTTTTTATTGAATTCTTGGTAATGTAATTGCATGAACATAAAAATGATTTAGCCCTTTCGTTGTAACAGCAGATTGCTTGGTATATTTCATTACCCTTCTTCATTGACAGTGAAGTGGGTCGAGCGGAACGCGGCTAAATAAATTAAAGAACAGCCACAATGTTATAGCTTCGCATGTCAGGCTTGATACCAAGTGTGTCGAAACTGGACGAAATATTATCTCCCTTTGTTTGTTCTCACGGATCTAATACCTACTTTGGTCAAGACATGAGTAACTATATATCTATTATGGATATGAATTACCTTTTACTCTAGTGAATGATTATGAATGATGTCTGAACTTTTCTATATCGAGATTGGTATGTAAATACGAGTAGGTATATACTACATTATATATTTTGGTACTCCTGACAAGGGAATATTATGGTCATACTATTATGGATAACCTGTAATTACACAAATATGAAGATTTATTTGCTTTTTTTCCTATATGTTGAGAAAGGTACGACTAACGAGTATTTTGTTAGTATTACGCTATCGCTTATCAACCTTGGAAGCGGAGCAATTGGTAATTAATTACCTTAACGCTACATACATTTAAGTATGTACATTAAAAGCCTTAATCATTTTCTAATGAAGGTCTAATATAAGATTGTAAAGTTTAAAAGCTTTATAAAAGAACCTTGAACACTAAAATAGTGTGGTGGTTAATGGTTATTGATTTTGCTAAAAATATAATATTGATGTAGGTTAAAATGTAAACAGCTTCAGCATGTAGTAGTAGGCGGCGGGCGCGTGGCCTCCACGCCTACGACACAGGAACACATGTTTACATCTCCTACCCGATTCCCCTTCTTTTATTAATTAGGTACACAGAACTATTAATTATGCATTTTACCCACAGTGCGTCTTTATTCCGTTATCTTTGGTTTTACGACTTATTATTAGTAGGTATCTACTTATCTACTGTTTACAAATTACAATTTCTGAATTTTATGTTTTTTTTATAATTATCTATTAAATTTAATTGTTATTTCATTATTGCTAACATATTGTAGTAACCTGTAAGCAGCTTATTTATTTTCGCAGCGGCTCTATATAATGTACTTACATATCTCAGAATTATTTGTAAAAAAATCTTTAAAAGAAATCTGTTTACTGCAAACATTTTATACATTATTTTACTAGGTACTTATGCCATCATAATACTGTATTATCTACTTATAATATATATTTTTTTATTAAAATACAAAATGAATGCGACTAACCTTCCATTGCTTACAGGCGCCTCTTCTTGTGGTACAGTCGTGGTGGTAGTTGTCGTAACATCGTCGTGTGTAAGTTTGCGTAGGGTGCGTGGAGACAGCGGCGTCCGTAGTGTTGGTTCCTCATCATCATCATCTTCAATGGCTTTGTAGCCTCGATCACTGCCGAGGGCGCGTCGCACGAGCTCGGGACTCGCGAGACGGTTGGAGGCGCGCAACATACCAGGACGGAGGCCGGGGGCGCCGTATGTGAAGGGCGCGGAGTCTGCTCGCGCGTGGTACGGTATGTCAGGCGCGCGGTCGGCTTGCGACTGAGACGGCGGCGGGTCGGGCAAGGCTCTCACGGTGCGGAGCATGTCGCCCAGTAGAGCGTCCAGCTCGTCGGGCGGACTGGGGGCGGCGCGCCGGCCCGCCGACGAGATGCCCGAGTCCATTGAAGCACTGAGCGGAGAGGATGGCCCGCCGCCCGCGCGCACTACTGTCGCGTAGATGGACCCGTCGAGAGGTCCGAACGTATGTGCGGCCTCTGCTCCCTCGCCCGCCTCCCCTCCCGAGCCTGAACCCTCTGCACTGCCGTTATTGTCACCTGTCACCAATTATGTGTAAATTTAATCAACGTACAATTTTGAATATTGATTTAGTATCAATACTAATTAGTACAGCAATAAAATAAATCAAGTGAGATAGATCTCTTTACTTTATCAAAATACACGTTTAATCACAATTCATGTTTTACAAGTAAAATCTGGTATTTATTGACCATTTATTGCTAACACAGTGTAGTTGTAGAAACGCAGTTACTATCTAAACAGCCGGACAGCATCCTTAAAAGGACTTACGTTTCCCGTTACCCGTATCCCGGTCGTCACCGTTGTCTCACGGAATGTCACATAGAGCCCTTCTTATTTACTGAACTGAACATGACAACTCAATCAGTATTGATTATATGAATGATACTAAAGTTGTTAAATTTTATCAATGAATTATTGCAGTTATTAATACAACTTCATTTCTAAAAATAGTAGTATTGCTAGATTACGATTAGCCTTAGGTATTCTATCTAGATTCCTTTGATAGATAGTCCTATTATATACGGAATAATAAAGTATATATAATGATTACAATACGGATTTTGTAGAATTCATTTAAAACTATAAGTATTTTTTACGTGTTTAAAACGATTGCGTCCAGATAACCTCGATATTGTCAAACAGTTGTAGAGGCTCCATACACGGATTAGTGGTTCAAGGCAACTCCGCCCAACAAGGAAGTGAACAACCTTAGTAAAGCACCGCTTTTGTTATTATTAATTATTATGATGTATTCATAGTAATCAATATGCATAATAAATAGAATTCATGAATTTTTTAATAATTTCTGCTGGCACAAGTTTTAATTATGTATAAAATCGTAAATCTAAGATAAAATTATATTAGGATAATTTATAATTAATATCAAAGATTAATTGCCTGTTATTTATCTGTATTTAACTTAAGTTGTAATATCACATTAACTTATTAATAGTCAGTAATTGAAACATATCGATAATAATATAAATAAGCGACAGTTTGAAAAACACTTAAGTCTCAGGTAAATAAATACAAGTGAGTATTTTGTATGCAAATAATGAAGCCGACTGTGTCACTCTACTTATTTGCATAATGAGTGTCTTAATCGCAACTAAACATTATACAGCTCTATAAGTATACAGCAGTTTTAGTTTTTCTGATTCTGACTTCTGAGAAGACGTATAAACATTCTAATCAGCATCTGGCACTCAATGGTATGTTGCAAGTGATCCAAATGTGAACTTGTCAATAACACGATTAGCATAAAGTTATCAACGTCAGGGCTGGGGACGACATGTTAAGGGAGATGCGGTTATTTCTGTTATGTCAACCGAAATAACGTATTTAGGTGTCAGCCGCGAGGCGAGGGCTACTATTACGAAATGAGCACCGTCGCCGACGCAGGAAGAGGATGTGTGACCGCGACGCCCGACTTGCCAATTCTTACGCACCATTTCATTTTAATTTGCTTATTTTCTATTCTTTTCTAATTATTTTATTATAATTTTTATTTCTGTCTTAAATATGTAGAAAAATATAAAAAAGATTGTATCGCCACCAAATACTTATTTGCAGCAAAGTACGATTTATAAGATAAGAAGTTATAAGAAAGAACTCAAGTTTTTTGCAAGGTCAATTATTATAATAAAACATTTTTTAATCAAATATAAAAAATGTCCTAAATATTCCGTCCAGCCGTCTCTTCTCAAGAGATGCATGCTAAGCACGGACACAAATACAAATTATTAAAACTGTAGACCTGACTCATTTTAGTGGTAAACATTTGTATAAACATCTTTTAGATATAAAATTTTCCACTAATATTGGATTAATTTTCCACTAATAAGTCAACTTTGACCTCATTAGACTTTTATTTAATACATATACTTAAATAAAAATTCCTAAATTGAAAAAGTACTTTTTAATGATATAATACATATAGGTACTGATTTAATTATTCTAATTTATGTATTTCTCAAAGAATAATCTGCGACAGTCAGAACTGGTTAAAGGCGCTTAGAAACTTGTTGGTGATTGTGAAGCAATCAACCTACTAACAAGACTTGGCGATTTACAATAATAAAATATCTTTGCAAAATAATAATTAAAAATATATATTATCATCAAAATATATTATGTCCGAAATGTCTAGAGTTTTTATAAATGAAGCAACAGACAAAGGTCACGGTGAGATATTCATGATAGGCGCGTTCGTTAAGTAATGAAAATTAGCGTGACATAGAATTAGCAGTAGGTACAGCTCTATTATAGAGCTCCACTTAATAATACAAAAACTAAAAATTTCCACATTAATTATAACTCCCACTACGTATATTGTATGTACTCTGTACGTTACGAAGAAAATATTATGATGACCGAATACAATATATTTCTGTTATGTTTCAATTAGAATAAACATGTTTGTACACTCAAATATAATAAATTCAAATGATTCTTCATAAAGTATTCAAGTATATAAGAACCGTGATAAAAATATACCCCGGTTAAATATGGCTTATGTATTTGGTAATAATTGGTGATTTCAATAGAACTTTAACCCCTCAAGAAGTTTATGACATAAAAATACCAATTCTCTATATCGATGCATTCACGAAAGAATAACTTTATGATATACATGGTATTTGCTTTATAATAATAGAACAGTCACAAAACTTTTTTCTTCTCCGTTAGATTATCATGTTTTTATTCACTCCGTTTACATCAAGATTAAACTTGCGGAAACTAACTGACGTTTGTTGAACTTTTTTAAAATGTATGCCGATTGCAAGAATTTTTTATTTGCTTTTAAAATTTGAAATAAATGCCGAGATAAGTTTATAATCCGTTTGAAGGTGAGCGTGTGCTATGGCGTCTTCTCATGATGTCATCAAAGCGCTCCACCTTGTGTTTCTACGAAACTCTAAGCTCTGCGTTGTTACTCAACCATATCCCAAGCCGTTCTTTACGTCCGTTGCATGAACGTAAAATTTATAACCGGTTAGATTCTTCTTTTTAGCATATGTTTCCTTTTTGATATATCTACTTAGATCGCTAGCGTCTTTAAGGCTAAACTTGTATTGGTGCGTATTTTTGATAAATAATGTCAAATGAAGAAAATATTTTGTCAAAGCTTATTGTAGTATATAGTATAGTACATTGGTATACATATATGAATAAAGTACACGCCAAAAGTAATTTACACTATTTTCAAAACTTTAAAACCAACTTTTCTAGTTTTATCAAATTATGTGCGTTAGCATAATAAGCAATTATAATTTATTGAGCACGTATAATATCTAAAATTGAATTTTAGTTAAAGCTTTTCATTTCGCGATACGTGCTCTAGTGTTTAACTGTTAGTTTTTAAGCCTGAGTACAAGTAATCAGTTATGCATGTGATGTTTATCAAATTTTACAACAATTGTACCTACATCTGCTATAATAATTAAAATGTTAGTTAACAACAGAAAATAACAACTGATTGTTAATTAAAGAATGGGATATACCTACACAAAAATTTTAAGTCTACATCCATATATAAATAGATATAAGTAAAATGATAATGCAAAACAGGTTTACAAATCTGTCGTTAAGTGTGCCGGTTGGAACATTTATCCAAAAAATATATTTATTAGAAGTCAGTTGATAGATAACCTTTTAATATAATTATCTACAAAATTATATTTATATTGTGTGCATGTAGAGTTCATACGCGTAGAATGTAGTAGTATGACTAATTGAATAAAATTTAATTTACCAGTGTTAAGCTTCTAATTCAATGAAATTTAACTAGAGTGTGACGAAATAAACAATGAGTGAAGAATTGGGACTGAAGAGTGTACAAATATACTATAGCTTAATGGGACTAATCTCGTTACGTCTTTCAACTCGTTCACGATTCACGCTCATTTATTTTTGACGTTATGTAGCATAAACAATTGTGAATTCGAGTTACAACGCTATTTTCATCAACACAATCGAAATCCACAGTAGATATATTTTTGACGTCTATACAAAAGTGCAATGATCTCAAAATATTACTTACCGAAAAATTATATTTTGCCGCCCAGAAAGAACATCAGCTGAAATGGACGTGTTGTATACACAATGTGTTTAGTGATAACTTATTTTAAATAATTGGCGTTCTTAGAATTTAATTATGTTATTATTTTTGATAACACGATGACTGATAAAAATGAAAGAGTAAAGCGGGCAATATTCGTGCGCCCTGGTTGGGGTCGGCGTGAGACTGGGCGGGCGGCGGGCGCGGCGGACATCACTAAAATAGCTTTGCACCTGCAGCGTCACAAGCTACCGCTACCGCTAACAGTTTTGTCAACCATTATAATGACATGTCGACGCTTTTTCGATGCAAATGGGGAACGTATTTATTTCGTTGCCGTCATTAAATATTGTAATAAGATATAATTTTTATATCATATTATATATAACATAATTTCTAATATAATATTTCTAATATAATAATTTTTATAATTGACAACTAGGTACTTCATTTAAAAGATATTTAGGATCGTCATCATCATCATCATCATAATCATGGGCTTGGGAAAATATAGCGGAACATTCGCGTTTAAATTGACATAATCTATATTCCACGCTAGGACGAATCGCAATTACCTTTTGAATTATGAAACTGAGAAAATGAGAATATAATACATAAAAGCGAGAACCTACAATATTTTATTGTTTTTTTATTCCCTTCCAATTTCTTTTCGTTTATTTCAATACCTACAATTAACGTACTTATCGTATAGTTTAACTTAATTAACAACACTTAGAATTATGGGACTTATTAGTTTATAGAAAACAGACTAAAATGAAAACTTTAAATACTCCGAGTATATAATTAGATAATATAGCTGAAGAACATATTATGCAATACTCAGAGGTTAACTCATAATCAGCATTATTACTATTGCCAACATATGGCTCCTGCAATGCCATACGTTCAACTCGCACTAACCTAACGAAAATAAACATCGAATAACGGATGTGAAGCTAATAAAATGACGTTTTAGTACTTCGAATTCCAACATAATTTTGTTACTAAAAAGGCCTTATTGCAATATTTGCATATAGTCCATTAACTGGTCTGCCAAAAATCGGTTTACGGCCACAATTTAAATTCCCATTTGAAAAGGTATAATATGTATACTTGATATACAAAAGTGAATGCTTGTTTTTCTTGGTAACGCCATAACTTAAAAACGACTCTACCGATTTCATTCTCCTTTTTTTAAGTTATGCTTTCTTACGGAAAGAAATATCTAAGAAAATGGCGCAGAAAAATGATATATTTAGTGAAGCTTACCAGAGTAGAGTCACAGGTACATATATGTATACTTAGTAAATAATAACGATAAGTGAAATATTGGAAATTAATAAATCATTTTAATTTTGGTTTTGGTTGGTAAAATTGGTAATTAATTTAATTAATTATCTTAGAAGCATAATATGTACCTATTTAATACGAATGTTTTTTTTCGTTTTACGTTTAAATTATTATTAAAGAATTCATAGCTTAATAAAGTTTTGGAAGAATATTTTTCTACATTAGATAAGATTTACTTATAATTATTCTTGTGTTGTGCTACGTTCGTTCCAAAAATGGCGATTCAAAAGTACTTGTGAAATTTTAATTGAATAAAGTATATTTTTATTTCCTTTGCTGTGACTCTTGTAACGCAGTGTTGGTAACAAAAAAATATTTTAATACATTTTCTTGATATTTATTTTATTAAATTAAAGTTTAAATTATTATAATAAAATCGATATCAAAGTATTGAATTTGAGGGCATTTCTGGTATTATATTCATAAATTGCAGGTTTTGTCGCTTAGCAGAAAAAACTAAGAACACCAACTATGTCGATCGTGCAAATTATTTAATAAATAATTTGAATGATATACAATATATACAATGCTTTGAGCCTCAAAAATTTAAAGTACATGAGTTGTCTTCTTCTCAACTTAAAGAGGTTCCCATATGAATTCCACGTTATCATCATGTCATGGCTATATTACGTTAGCTAACAAGATCGAATAGGGAAAACGTCCTTAAAAACTTACCAGGCTCATCATCAGTGAGGGCAGAAAGAGGTCGTAGGTGTTCGAGTGAGTCGGCGCGGGCGAGTGCGTCTGGCGCGGCTCGCAGCGGCGCGGCGGGTGTCGGCGCGGGCGCGGCCCCGCTAGAGCCTTCCCCACGCGCGAACACCAGCTCCACCGCCCCGTCGCTTGGGAATGATGGGTCTGGAGGAAATACGCGATTTTAATTTGTGACAAACTAATTCTGGTATAACAGTGATATTTAAAATATTATATGCCTATTTACAAAAACTATATTCTGTGTCAAAATGAGACTGTTAAAACTTAAAATACTAAAAAACAAAGCTAGAAGAAGGGGAAAACTTTAGGTTCTTTCTTTGGTAACTTTTTTTTATATCATTTTCAACGAAATATTTACAATGTTTGATAGTAATAAAATACTTAAAAGTTCTTTTAGTGCATCAGGTGAGTTACGACGTTTTTAATAGAAGCAGGAAGGGCGCGTGCCAAGAATTACCGTGCACAGCGTGGTCAAGATGTTGCTTAGTGAAAGATAGGGTGTGGTCAGCAACAGCACACGTGTGGAACTGACAGGCGAAGACCAGGTGACGTTGTGTCGCCTGTGTGTGCGTCTGCGCGTGCGCGGGCCGCCGGTACGCGCGCACTAGTACGTCGCCCCGCAGCGCCAGTCGCCCCACGCCCACTGTCCAGCCACCGCCGTTGACCATATACAGACCTGGGAAAACATTTTAATACGTTATTCTCATTATCAGCCCTTTTTAACGTCCCACTGCTGGGCACGGGGCCTCCCTCAGTACGAGGGGGATCAGGCCATAGTCCACCGCACTGGCCTTGTGCGAGTTGGCGGACTTCACATGCCTTTCGAAAATTTGTTACGTTTTCTCAGACACACAGGTTTCCTCACGATGTTTCCCTTCACCGTAAGACAAGTGGTAATCATGATATAAATGATTCGCACATGAAAAAATCAGAGGTGCGAGACCCGGATTTGAACCCGCATCACTCGGTTATCCAAGTGACCGCGTTACCGCTGGGCTACCACTCTCTTTTAATATGTATTCATATATAAATTATTAACTTAAATCATAAAGTAACAACGATAACTGTTTTTTATTTACCCGAAGTATAAACGCAGGTATAGTTCTCGTATATTTTGAGAAAGGCTATCGTAGGGACAGTGGGTGCGGCGAGTGAACCCGCCACGCTAATGTGCGTTAAGTGCAGCGGAGCCGCGTTCACTCGAATTTGACCCGCGAGCAGACCCGCAAATGTATCAATGTATCTAGAAAAAATATAAATAATTTAAATAATTAAACAATAAACACAAACATTATACATACTAAAACTTCTGTACTACTAAAACAAAAATTCAATTTTTAAAAATAATTGTCAGTCTATTGTCCTATATAATGTCCAAAATAGCTCGACCGATTTCGATAGAACTTTCACTAGCTGATATTACTTGTTTAAAAAACTCTTAAATTAATTTAATAAGTCTATACCAACTATAAAACTTTTTCGTAATATTTGTGGGGCCAGGAAGGAATATATTCCCTATTATGACATATAAGTCTCACACCACCTCATTAGGACGCCCGTGCGTAGTGGAGCGGAATACTGATTAGCCGGAGGTGGCTTAGTTTTTTATAGGATTATAAACCTTCGAGGACCATGATGCTATTTCTAGTTGTTATAGCCTTAATGAAAATACTAACGACTAAGTAAGAGAGAAAGATTAACTACTAATAAGTAACGACTAATCAGTTTTTTTTCTTTATTTAAAGGACTTGTTCACATAACAGACTAATCAGTTTAATGAGGGAAACTTTAGATATTATACCTATGTCAATCAAAATATTTATTTTGCCTCACTTTAATTTTCCTAAAACATTAAACGCAAAGATCAATATACGTAATGGAATTTGACACCTTTTTCTGTTAATAATGTATGTAATTTACTGTACTAATATTGACTACAACTGTACTTTAATTAAATACCGTTTATTCGAAGGTAGGTGGAAAATTGGCACTCTATCGTCGAGATAGCGTCGCATCGCGTATCGATCCAGCGCATGCTCCGGTGCCCCGCATATAGCTGAGTAGTGCATGTAAGCCGCCACCAATACTCCGAGACGTTCACGATTTCCCCTGTAAGTAATCGAACATAGTATAAAGTTTATTTTACGTTTTAAAGTTAGGTCTAGTTTATGAAACAACATAAATTGCATCGAATCAATGCGTAAGGTAGATGTTTTGTGGAATAGATACAATAAAAATATTAACGTACCAGGCTAGTAGTATTGCGACATTCTTGGGATGTGCAGCGAGCCAGCTCTCAATGTGTTTGCAAGCGGCGCACAGACGCTCCAGCGGCGGCGCGAGCGCGCCCGGCCAGCCGAGTGAGCGAGCGCGGCCGAACACGTTTCTTGCTATTCGTCCATCACTATCTTCAGTGCCACTTACTTCGAATACCTGAAATAAAACAAATAAGAATCACTCCAGAAAACTAGCGCAAGCAAAACTAAGTATATTATTAAATCTGATAGAAGCCTCAACAAAATTTCGTTCCTAATGCAATTCTATTTATAATTATAATTTATAATTTATATTACTAATTTTAATATCAGCTGATGAATAAATAGTTCATCATTTGTGTTTCAGGTCAGTTTCATTAAGAAGCTACCTTAGACAAAATTTTATCATAATATCTAGTTATGGGTCCATTTTGAATTTGGCATTAGGTAATTTTTTTTAACTATCTTATTTAAGCTCCTTAAGTGTACCTTAATTACGCAATCAAAAATCAAATATTTTGATGTGTACTAACCATGTAATGTTCGCCGTGCTTATTATTCAGCATGTGTGCAGCCTGCGCTTCCGCTTGCGCATCCCTCTCTGGCAAGTGCAGTGCCAGCATACGTTCTGCCACGTAACAAAGGTCTAGCCTGGAGTTTGGCCCCCCGGGACAAGGGTAGCTTGCTGAACGAACTCCTGCTCCCTATAAGTATATAGTGATATATTATGGCCATAATATATAAAATGAATTGAATGTAATAACTGTCGATGTCGTATTTTACAGCAATATTCTGTTAATAAATCGTGAGTAAAGCTACAAATGTCTATAATTATAGTTAAATTTGATCTGCTTGAATATGAAACGGTAAATAGAGAAAAGCCGTGATTAACTCAAGTATGTTTATGGGAGATCAAACACTCGAGACGTAGGCGCGACACAATTCTGTGAAAGTGACACAAGCTATGCGTAGGCGCTAGTAAACGCAATGCGTTTTGAATTTTACAATGCAACAAATCCGATTATTTCACTATGAGTATTACTAATTTCTACTGTTACGAAGCTAAGCGGATTAACATGCATACTAATCATATTAATTGGAATAAATATATAATTTTAATAACAAGTAAATGATTAAAACTGGTAGGTAATGCTTTCATTCTTGCAATATTACAAGTAGATTAGGCGTGACGATAGACCTTATTTTAATTAAAAATGTATTTCATTATTACGAACATGTTCTCTGGTAAATATGGTTGATGCTGAAGATGCTGGGGCGCTGACCGCACGAGTCTGGAACAAAATAATTATAAATAAGTCGTTGACAAATGATCATTTATTTTGTAAATCTTAAGTCGTTAATCTTAAGACCGCCGCGTAGTTCTGCGAGGTACCATACCGGGTGGTTCGGAAAGATTTTTTTCCAGTCTTTAGAAGGCGGGTGAAGCCGCGAGGAAGGCTAGTATTGGTATATAATACTTTCTAATAGTTGGTTCTATATTTTTTTCATTTCACTAAGAACAGATGTTATCATGATTATGTGTGAAGTGTGGGGTCGAGCTCAATATTTCTGATAAATGATGGCATCAAGCAAGGTGTGGCCTAAGTGATTACTGCAGCTTTTACAGGGGGTTCCGTCACTAATTGCCATTACGCTGTTAGCTACCTTTAATGTTCATCAACGCACCTTATGACATTTCATTATGGTTCCTCATAAAAGTGATTTGTCAAAAACACTTTCATTAGATTTTTTATGCATAACCCTAAATTCCAGTAAGTAAAACATCTATAATCAAGTAGAATAACTGTAAAAAATAAAAATTAAATACTGTGCGAGAACGATGTTAGTAGCGGAATGTTTAAAACTTAATATCAAAACCTTTTCGCATAAAAAGAACTGAAATTTCTCGCTTAAGATCAATTTAATAAAATGCAAACATTTAAATCTGATGCATATCTTGAGGCCGAGACTCCTCAGAATTGGCATTATCTAATCACGTAGTGGATCGCGCGGAACGCAAAGCGCCGACAACATCGCGCTGACCACTTCCACTTTACTCTTATTGGTTGTTTCACATCAATCACGACCCCAGATTTTCATCAATGTCAGTCAACATGTCGATGGAACCGATTATTTAAAATACTAAAGTTGTAGCTGACATATATTATGGGAGAAAGAAAGTTGTCCAATTTTTTTATGTAAAACTTTTTGCTCATTAACTTATTTTGTGTATATCGATTGCCATAAAATAATTATTTATATCCCCTAAAAGTTATTAAATGAAAGACATATAATCTAGGCATTTGAATTTGTATTCATTCATATCACTTAGGAGTTGGTACTATACATCAATGTACACACCATTATCCGCTCCTGTCGATTATTAGACGTTATTCGAGAAATGCGTGTTGGACTCCGTTGCAGATAAAATGCGGCGCGCCACAACGCGAAAGCTAGGCGATGCAACGCACGCGCCGCCTCCGCTTCGCGAGCAGTCGGCACTCGCGGACGCATCCTCACACGAAGCTTGCGCCAATAGAGCCCACATCCATCTTTTTTGATGAACTTTAGTGTGACTAATTAAAGTATTGTACCTATTTTTTTAACTAAGCGTTCTGATTATATATGATTTCATAAATATAAATATTTTATATATAAGCTAAAAATAAAAATGGTGAATTCATATTATTTCTCAAAACCGGATATGATTAAATTAATTTTATACGGGTTCCTATTTCGAATGAAGAAAACATCCTTTGGGAAGAAGATACTGAGACGTAAGAGCCTGACGATAGCGACAAACAGGCGGTCGCCGGGGGCATGCGCTCCTGCACTGCGGTATCCTACACGCGACACGAATTGCACATTGACAAATTGTCCATTGTGATATAACAAATACCAATTTTCCATCGGCATTTGATATACGAAACCTAGTACCCTATATACAAAACTGTGACGAAACCATCGTAGCAATTCTGCGTTTATTAAATTTAAAACAAAAATACATAAAAGGTCCTATAGAAATGGATTTAGTACCTACATTAGAATTTATCAAGATACATAACCATTATGAATTTTAAATAAAATCTAACTTTTAAATTATAACGAAATATTATATATCGAAGCGCATTTAACTCTACAATCTATATACGTAAATAAAAGTTAGCTAATTTTAGAAACGTATAACCCTGACCTTCCTAATAAGCTCGTGCCTAATGCGAGAGGGTGAATAACCTATGGGGTAAAGCTCATATAAATAAAAAGCGTTATGTATGGCGTGAACGGTCACCGACTGCAGACAATCTTTGTTCTTACACTTTGATTACAATTTTTGTTTATTTTCCCCTACAGTCCTACGAGTATGAATGCTCATGCGTGACGCTCAGCAGGATACCTTTTACTGAATATGCCTTTCGACTTTATGAATTATAAGCACAATGAAAAATATTTTTACAACTTTACTACTGACTGTGTGAATTTAATGTAAGTATTAATTAAATAATACGGGCCTCTAAGGTGTTCTATAAATATTTCGCAGAATAATCAAGACTCTATTATCTTATCTTGTATGTATAATGTAACTCTATCGCGTTGCTTGTATGCGTACTTCTTTATCATGTTTTGTATTCATATAATTTATCTTAACATGTACATAATTTTTAGTTAATTGCTTTATTTCTAAAGTAAGTAATATTTTTATTTTGCAAGAAAAATGTGAAGTTAAATATAAAATATCTATGTTACACTGGAATAGCGCACTTTAATTCAAAAAATATTTTAAAGTAAAAAAAAAAACGTTTTATGTAAAATAATAAAAGAAATTTCACATTTACACATTTTTATCACTATCACTATAAATTTACAATATGGCAAGGATAGTGCGACACTTGCTACAACGTTACGAATACTATCACAACATTTCACGTGAATTTCGAGTAATTTTTGGGTGGGGCGTTGCAGCGTGAGACGCAGCGTGCGGCGCCGGGAGAGGCACTGGCGCCCGCAGCGTCTCGACGCTCGCCGCTGTGACGCCGCGTTACTAGGCAACGCGCATCTCGCTGTCTCGCAGCTCCTTGTTGGTAACTCGTCTTTGCTTGCTACTTTTCCCATGTTTGATTAATTTATTTTTTGACTTTATACATTTTAATAACAGAATTCGATTAATCGTAACTTGTATTTTTTATGCTTTATTTTTTAGCCCCGTTAAAACTACCTTGAAACTTTCCTACCGTATTAAATGTATAGGTACCTACAGTTCGCGTCACGTAAAAAGAACGCTGGAAGAAAGTGGTGGGGGGTGTGTTTGCGCATCGGTACATTCGCATACGAAATTCCTAAGCCTATTCTTTTATTGTTGAACTAGCCTTTCGCTCACGATGTATATTGATTATTGGTAGGTACATTGAAAAATACATTAGATAGTATGTCATTAAATAGAATTCTATTAATTAATAAAATATGTTTGATTCAGTGTAGAATGTTTAATTTACTAACAAAAAAATTAATTAATTCGTTTAATATATATTTTTTAATTATTAACTGCAATATTATCAGATTCTCTCTTTATAAAACAATATAGGTCAAAAATATTTTTGCACAATTTTTTATATAAAATCATTTCGTAATACTTTTGTGTGCGCGATGGTATTTTGAACTGACAAACCAATAGCGAGCCGGAAAGCATGCGGCGCGTGCCTTGACGTCCCACGCCCCGCGTCTTACCACCAAATTGGCCGATAAATCGCCTCTGCGCAACTTGACAGCCAGCGTTCTTTTTACATGACGCGAATTATACTTAGCTCAAAATATGTAATGTAAGTATTTTTATATGTAGTCTATGATGATGATGATGATGATGATGATGATGATGATTCTTTCACCAATAGAAAGCCACATTATTGCTGAATGTCATAGGTTATATAAAAAACCGAAAAATATTTTTTTTTTACGTGGTAGTCCGTTTTGCAAAGTGAATCGGAGAAAAAACGGTCGAATGAAAGCGTTTCTTACGAACGCTGCCTTAACTATGAAAGATATATTTTTGAGTTCTAGAGAAAAGATGTGGAGCTTAAAAATGCCTACAAAAAAGTCAACGACAGCATATGTCTAACTTTTATATTTAAGTTACAAAAAGTAGTTTTTTTAATATTAGTATAGATAATTTAATTTTTAATATTAATAAAATAATTTAAATTATTTAAACACTCTGTACTAAAAAAGGATTATTAACATTATGCCCAACGAAGTGGGCACGGGTCAGCTAGTATGTAATATAAGTATTTTTATTTTAGTGCGTAAAAAAGGAAAAGAGCTTTTTAAATATAATTTTTGTATGGTAGGTACAGTTGGAATTGCCTACTTCGAATTTTAAATGACCAAACCACTATAACTCGAATAAAGATAAATCAAAACAAATTGATCAAATAAAAAGTAAGTGTTGTAATTATTACATCTTAGAAAAAGGTCAATAAATAACACTTAAAGTATTAAACACTTACGAAACTTCTGTAATTATAAAACATTATTAATTAATAAACGATCTTTATAAGCAAAAAGATAGTAAAAACATTCGTTCCAAGTTCCACGCTTAATAATTCTTTAAAAGCAGTAACATTATAATTCAAGTACGAAATCAGTAATTGGCATAATCTAACGAATCTAATTGAACTGGAACCTCGTCGGGAATGCTGTTGTTCAACACTTTTATTTTTATTCATTATTCGCCAGTCAGATGTCCTTGAAGAAGCTTACAATAAATTATTCATGTGTTCTTTTAACTAATTTAATACATGTATAAGTTATAACGTAAAAAATATGTTTATGAGTTTTAGAAACATTAAATTATTTCTGTAATGTTAAGATAATAATTATTTTTTGTATGTAATAAAGAATCAAATTATAAATACTACATGAGTTACCACGACGTGGTTATTCATTTATAATTTTAGAAAGAAACGTGTACGAGAATATGCAGCTAGCGATGGAATATACTTCCGTAAACAAATCTTGCATTAGCGAGGTAAAAGCGGCTATTACCCCTAGGTTAAATATAAGAACCTGTGCGTGTGCTACCTCTGTTTATTCTATTCCCGTCGAAAATATAATCTTCCCGAATTACACAAAGTGTGATCAATGTTTTGCTATACATAATTAAAGACAAAGAATTTATGCGTTTTTTAACTTACAATACAATTTTTCAATTAACAAAAATGTTAAAAATTACCAAAATAATACTGTGTATTTAATGCGATGGAGAAAGCCCATAGTTCACCACGCTGGCTAAGTGCGGGATGACTGCACAATGCACATGTCCATGTCGTGTTATTTCTCCAAGACGGGTAGATAAGCTTAGTAAGTAAGTTGAAAATGATTCGTACAGGAAAATATCAGAGGTGGGAGTTTCGCGGAGCGAGTCGGGCTTGAGCCTGCTTTATTCGGTTTTTCAGAAGACTGCCTTTAATTCAAATAAATATACTATCATCGTTGTAATAATAACATATTTCATATTATCATATACGAATCCATCTATCTATATAAGAGACACAGACAGACAGACACAGAGACAGAGATTAAAATATATATTATATTATTTATTAAGATTAAGTGATACGAAAGCTATACTGTAGGCTAACTCGTGCGTAACAACTGCAGATCTAAGATTAATTTCACTCCAAGCCCTTCAGCCCGTTGACTTATTTAAGCGCCACAGGTAACGAACTATGTAATGCTTTCACTACATTATTGGCGTGAGTATAAATAGCCTACTTATAAATTAGAAATTACACTTATCAATGTAAGTTATCTTAAATTTGAGTTCATGAAAGAATTTTTATTTTGGTAGTTGCCAACTAATTTTGTTCTTAATGATCTTGATTAAAGATAATACCGGATACATAATAAAGTAATTAGTAAGAACCCGAATTTTATTACCTCATGTTGAATTTTAATCTTCTATGTTAATAAAAATGAATGCTGCTAAGTGCAAAACTCGAGAATGGCTCGACCAAATCGGTTAATTTTTTTTTCGTAAATGTTCCTTAAAGCACGGGGTTTAAATGATAAAAGAAAAAAAAATCAAAGTTTGTAATAACCTAGGGAAGAAACCGAGCGAAGCAAGGGTCAGTCGCTTGTATTTAAAAAAATACTTATATTTTGACATGTAGCAAGTAGTATACTTCTACAAAAGAAATGAAAAAACATTAGAAACCAACCAACACAATCTGTTCATTCAAGTCATTTCAGTGAGCCCTAATTTATCTTTGCCATATCTCAGTAAAAAGTTAAATAACTTGCAGATTGCAGGTGATGCTGCAGCATAAAGCCAAAGTTACCATATCGTTGTAAATTGCAATGTCATCGAATTTTTGTGATTCATAGCTAAAAACACTCGAATAAGTCGATTCAAAAAACTAAAATATAATTAGTTCATCCTTTTGGGCCTTACGATGTCATAGACAGTCACAGATACACTTAAGACACCGCTCTATTGCGTGGGGGGTTAGCATGTTTATATTATTTATTTTAATCGTACTTCTATCAAGAATAACGGCTGCCTTGATTAATTAGTAAATATTTAAAGATGAATATTTATAAATGTACCTATATTACGACTCAGTCATATCCGTTATTCCCTATCATCGTACCATCTGTGCTGGATCGTTTAAATTAGTATAAGAAACATTTTAACGATATTTATACGATATTTCTACGTATTGGAATTCATTATATCTTCCAAGAACAGAAAAATTTACAAAGAATTTTTATCAAGCACTTGAAATCAAATTCCAGCTTAGAAATCGAAATATTTATTGGAATATGCAAAATATTTTATCCGCTTATTTTCTTATTATATAGGTCCGATTCCTATACATTGTGTGAATGTTTAAAATACAATTTTACTATACCTATACTATAAAGGTGACTCATAGATTATATAAAAGTTGTTAACAAGGCAAAATAATCGCAAAAAGCTGTGCTTTTGAGAACGCTACAATATTAGTTCCGGACTACATCGTGCAAAGCTCCGTGTTAATTGCTCGTAGCCGATCCGATTTAAGCTTATCTTTATCTAAATTACAAATAAATGAAGATGGATTTTGTCGTCTTTCTGAACGTAAATGTTATTGATCAATTAATGAATTACGTAATATTAATTATGTACAATCTAAGATTGACCTCATAAGATAACGGCGCTGATTATTATTATTGACTTTATTAACGTTCAAGTACAGCTATTTCAATTAGTGTTACGTAGGAAAATTAAAATGGAAATAAATGAAAAGATTAAAATAAACGAAATTAAAATTTTAACGCAATCAGACATGTACAAGTTATGCTACAGATTTTAATAGGTAATAAGCACAACATCGACTCGTGAGAAAGATTCGCGATTTGAAGTCAATCAGTTATCTAAAGTCTAACCAAAGCTCGCGGCCGCTTTGACGTCCAATTACAGTCAAAAGCAATTTATTTTAATCGTACTTCTATCAATCCAGAACGAATAGAATATTATATTAAAAACCTTTGGATAGTTCGACATTATCTATAATCAAATAAAAGATGACTGGGGACTTGAAATTTCCGGAAGACGGATGTTTTGAAATTTCCGGATTCAATCCTGCGCTATAAAATTATATCACCTGTAATTCTTGCCTAGATTTGGATGAGAAAAAAGTGTGAAAATCCAAAGCGGAGACGCTTTGGATAGGTAACAGAGCTATCTAATAAAAGGCTATCCTTTCCTCTTTTCTTTCGGTGGACACTCGACATATTGTGTTATATTTTATTATACTAGCTTCTAGATTTAGCGTGAGCGTAGCCGCGGGTACGGCTAGTTAAAATAAATAGAATTTCTAAAATAAAAGTAGCTAAAGTTACTCCTTATAGCATTAGCTTTTTGCGAGTGAAAGTCCCATCAAAATCGGTCCAGCCGTTTCAGAGATTAGCTGATACCGGTAGACAGACAAAAATTTAAAAAATTGACTTTTTGATGTTAGTACCGTATAAACTTTGCTTAAAAACTTTTAAATTTGAAATTAAAAACAGACACTTTAATTTTATTTAAGTATACCTATGTATGTAGATAAACATTTCAGTCGGTTCAGCCCGCTTTCCCAAAATCATAAAAAATATCTTAGATTTTACCTATTATACTAAGTATGTGATGCTATAAAGTCTATATCCCTCCTCGATAAATGGGCTATGTGTGTATGGAGTTCCAATTACCACTAGTGTTTAACTAAATACTTTATGTCTTAACCTAACAGTAGGTACACATTAATGCTAACAACATAATATTGTATTGCAACAGTAGAAACTTCATGTGTAATCTTTAAACGTTTTGAATACATAAGCAAGACCTTATCGCAAGATCTGAGTGAAGGGGCGGCATTGCTATTGTCTAAATGTCGAATTAAATTTACGGCGACGTCGAACACGCTGCCCGCAATCATACATTGACACTGTGACACCGACACCTGATGCGATGAATATCTCTTTCAAAGATGCGAGACCACCCTATTTGACAAAACTCAACAACCTCTTTTTGAAAATAAGAACCAAATCACAAATGTTTAATAAAATGTCAGCCGGAAGAACATTTGCAAATACTTAGGTATAAATAATTCTCGAGATCTAATAGAAGAAAAAACATTACCTCACAATAGCACTTAATGTTAATGATACATGCTCTTTATAACAACTCCCTATATCTACTTATCATCGGCGGCTACTCATGTTTAACCATAAACTCGCGTTTTATGACGGTCGAACAAACTGGAAACAAGAATCTCGAATCTGCCATTACTGATGACATCATACAGAAACAGAGATTTGTGGTTCGCGTTTCTAATTTGTAAAAAGTATTACAAGTAGTATTGATATTATAGATATCAACTTCATGTGTTATACGAGGTCATAGTATTATTTCTAAATGCTAAAGCTGGATGCCGTTGATTCCATTTACTGCTGGTACTAAATTACTAAACATACTATCAGACCCAGTCTGGACAGTAAAGTGCAACGCTGAGTAACGCCGCCAAACACAATAATTATGACTATCGAGTCGCCCTCGCTTCGCACGGGCTCATCCCTAGATTTAGCGCAAGCGCAGCCAAATCTTCTGCCAGTTAAACATATAAACAATCCTTTTGGATCACTCTATCTATTAAAAAAAAGTGCGTGTGTACAAAGTACACATGTCAGAAGTAAAACTTGAATTTAAATTAAGGCTAACTCTTCCCCGTCTCTGAGTGCTTGGTACTATGGACTTATTTTTTCGTTTCATCGAGTTTGAAATCACAACGATTCTAAAGAAGTTTCACTTCAAAAAACGTTGTAGTTTTAAAGATCCAAGCATACGAGTACATAGGGACAGACAGAGAGCGGGACGACTTTGTTTTATACTATGTGATGATAATGGCGTAAGCGAATTTGTTATGCTCTCTTCTCTCTCTCTATCTTCCTATGATAGTTTAAGCAAACACATCGAAAAGTTTTAGTAATGTAAACGCAAATAAAATACAAAATCTTTTATAGAATTTCTTTTAGATGTCCATTTCGTTGCAATGTAATGAGATCATCTATATTTACAAATCCACACATCAATATGCTCAACCTCGTAATACAAACCTTGGAAGCATTTAAAATTCCAAACAGTCGCATTAGCAGTACTTGTTCTCCGGAATAGAGCGTTCGTCTTACGTAATTTGCAAAATCTTGACATATTTATGTTTTCATACCAACAGATATAAAATATTAATACCTATTACAGAATTTATACTCTACGAATTATTAATACGATTCTAGTTCACAAAACAAAAATCATTGTTTTGTGAACATTTAAAATAATATTATAGTAGAAAATATGGAACTCGTATAAGTAAAGCATTTTTATTACCAGCCAGTAAAGCCAGGAGTAGTATCCTAAATTATTCATTCACGACTGCAGAAGCTAAAACACAGCCTCATCTGCGTACAACCTTTTCCGTGAACGAATCTTTTATTCATGAAAGTCGTGTGATTTTGTCAGAGATTTAATTTTGTTTCTCAAAAAATTGCTAGGTTTTATTAGATACTTGATGTCTTGGGTCGCTTACGTTTATAATTTATTAAAAAAATGATATAAAGGTATATTTTAAATAACAGGAATCTCTTTTTACTATATTTGATTTGTCTAGAGATACAAGAATAATGAAATAATAATTACTTTTTCATAATATTAAACTCTACATCATGACAAAATCAAATGTTCAAGAGGGTTATAGTCGAAAAACTCGTTATTTAGAATAAATTATCAAAAAGTAACCATTTAATATAATTTTTAGTATTCCAATATACATATAATATGCAATGAAAATACTGCGGTGTCCTAGAACGCGATATTCCACTTTGCTTTCCATTATGAGGCAGTGGGGATTTGAATAGCCGCATTAATCGGCGCATTAGCGCGAAAGAGTTCTGATCGACCATCAATACTGATAGACGCAATTACGCCGCTCTAACCGGACGAGGGGGACGCCAGCTCTTTACTTCGAAAATCGACAACCGATTAGGTCATTTTTATACGTGTCACGCTACTATTGTTAGAAACTAAAAGTACTGCATAATATATATCATGTACATTGTACAATGACTTTACATATAAACTTTACCTTTATATATCAACTTTGTATAATAAAATACGAAAAAGACACTAACTAAAATCTGTATTTTATTGGAATTAATTTATAACTTGAAATATTTAACATTCTTAAAACTTGAAAACATTTCGTCGAGTATAGCTTACGTTTTAATTTTAAACAAACAACATTGCGGTCTACACAGGTGCAATTCAAAACTTATGTGTAAATGTGCAGAAAAACATACTAAAAATATTTATATAAGTTTGTACTTTATATATAACAATATATAAAGAATATAAGATAACTATACGATAACTTTATATATAAATTAAAGATAATAATGGGTCGGATTAAACCACAAAAAATGACGGCCTTAAATATATTTTCTTTTTATTCAAGAATATTTTAAATAATATAAATTTACCACATTTTAAGACATTTCTGATATACCTATGTCCTATACAATACATATAATTTAAAAAAATAAAAGTCATACTTTAAAACTAACGTGCGACTAACATGCTATAGACTTATTTTATTGGACTAATTAACACGTATCAAAAATGATCCCAACGAAGATTTTGTCAGTAGTTGTTGGAGTGTTTTGAAATTGATAATTAAAGATAGATTAAAATCTACACCCACGATTAAATTTTTATAATAACTGAAGCAAATAAAAAGGTGTCAAATATAAAAAAATACGCAAAACATTGAGCGCGTCGATTGGCACTTCAATTGTAACTAGGATTGAATGCTCACAGTATTGGTTCATTGCTCTCACTATCCTGTTAAATGGTAACTAAAAGTGTAACTTATCATCTTTAAGATCTTTTGATACAATGTTATACTATATAATATTATTCATGTTATATTACAAATAGGTATTAAGATGTACAAAATCATTCGAAAATAACTAATTTTGGAAGAAATATTATTTTGGTAAACATGCATTTATTTTATGCAATTTTTAAGTGACTCTTAAGAATCTATTTAGCTACATTCTTTAGCCTATTTATTGAATACCATGAGAAAGAAAAACATTTGCACAAACAAACAAAAGAGTAAACGGTAAAAATTCGACCTTTTGGGGCACCGTGTGGGTGTAAGAGTGAGCTGGAAGTTGCGGTAAAGAACATACAACATTTTAGTGAAAATGTTGTTTAGAAGTAGCTTTATTCCTGATTCTGTAGTTAAGGAACTTAACATTCTAAGCTCACAATAACTCAAGGTGGTCTCTGAACCTTTGCGGGCAATAACCCTTACTTTACGAGCGCTCTGGCACAAAGGTACATTAGTTGAACAACAGGAATAGGTAACTTGTGAATGTGCTTTAACCGTGGCTGGCCGGCAGTTTATGATTTATAATCACCTCATGCAAATCTATAGCTGAATGTAGCCCAACTTCTGCATCGTTTTACTCCAAGGTGCGCGTGCGGCGGCCGCGTGACGGGACCTGACGTAAGAACCTGGTCATTTAATTCAATTTTCTACCCCCTGCTTTCAAAATATCACAACGTCCATCAACGTGACTCTAATTGTTTTATTTAAATAACTGCCATGGTAGTACCTAAATTTGGACTTTAAACATGTGGTGAATATGAGCCATACTAATTAAATGTCCGTCTAGAGGAGACTGACGCCTGACTGATGATGTACGTACTTGCAAAAATATTATATTTCTCGTATGTATCTAAATAATATACAGCTTACTCAAAATCTTTCTCTTTATTTGCACCGTAAAATTTCCTACATCATCATCACTTCACTACATAGTATAAAACAAAGTCGCCTTTTCTGTCCCTATATCCCTATATCCCTATGTGCGCTTAAATCTTTAAAACTACGCAACGGATTTTGATGCGGTTTTTTTTAATAGATAGAGTGATTCAAGAGGAAGGTTTATATGCATAACTAGCAGATCCCGCGGCTTTACCTGTGCTAAATCTAGGGAAGAGCCCGAGCGAAGCGAGGGCGAGTCGCTAGTAAAATATAACATAGCAAAAATGGTCAAGTTACTCATATAAACAAACTTTCACGTACCTAATGCAGTGTAATCATAACGACTAATAATAAAATTTTGCAGTAATAATAATAATAGTCGGTAATAAATCACAATGACTACCTTAGAAATATTTAATATAAAACTAAAATTTCTTAGGCAAGTGATGAATTAAAATAAGAACTATGGTATACTAACCGTGATCGTGTCGTAGATGCCGTTCTGGTCACTTCGAAGTGGAGAAGACACAACAGCGGATGGTAGAAAGTTATCAGCGCGAACGGGCGGCGGTGACAATTGCAAAGGATCCCCATTACGAGTCCAGGTCCGGTGAATTTGCCAGCTTGTGTCCGAAAATCTTGCCTTATCCTAGACAAAGTAATGTAACAACTAAAATTTCCAATTTAAATATTAAACTTATAATAAATTGATTCAGTATTTATTACAACGTATTAAAAAAATGCAGCATCTCTAACTTTCATAATTATCAAATGTTAAGACGTCAAGCCTTATTCAAAACAATGTCAGAGTTCCATCGGTTGCTAATTGAATTAGTACAAAAACTAAGGCGTATAGTTTGGCATGTAATTAGCAATAGTCCGTGCAGCTTAAAAAGGTTTCGCGGCCAACAAAAAGCTTTCAGATCCGTGTTAAGACGATAATGTATACCGTTGTGCCGTTTGTCATGTATAAACCGTTTAGACATGCGATATGATTCGTGGAAAATTCCAGTTTATGAAGAGAACTAGAGTCATCACTCATCTCTACTGGTCGATAGTTACTCGAAAGAATCTTTAACATCCTTGTCACGTGCGAAACTTCTTAGCTGAACTTCTTTGTATTACAAACCTCGTCTATCGTTCATAATATACAGGATACTGCCAGTGCATAATCTTAAAAGGCGCTAGGCACGTGGCGGCCAGGTAACCTCATAGCATAGTTTGCACTAATCCTTTCGAGCATCGTCTGTATAATTAATGTGTATAAAATTTATTCTTTTTATTTGTTTTACTTATGTATGAATGACTTTCACTACTGTGTAATTAATCAAGATTGTGCTAAATGATTTTTTTTTCCTTATAAAATTAAACTTTCCAGATAGATAACATATACTATTATATTAAATTTAATTGTATATAAACAAAAAATAAACTTCCCACGTGATCGATTGTATAAGAAAACAGATATGTACATAACGTATGCGTGGGCGCAGGCTCCTGCACTTTACATTTGGTTACTACTTTCCACACTTCGGACAAGAACTAATAATATTATAGCTATGAGAAAGAAATATAAAAATAGTAGGTATTCCATAACGCGTGAAATGGAGCCTTATTCAAGCTTAAAATTATTGTCAATCTCGCGTTCTTAAACCTATAGTTAACTCTGTTATTGTATTATTTTAATGAGGCAATGGCCATCACTAACTACCTATTTACATATTTAAACAAATATTTCCATATAAAGTATATTTGAGTAAGTAATGTAGAAATGTTTGCTCGCTTTTCATCCTAGAGAAATCGTTGGTCTTAAAGAGTGAGAAAGAATATTAAAACCTGATATGTTACTCACGAGTTTTATAATAAATAAAGTTTATTTAGCCTACTGGGAAGATAAAATATGATAAAATTATATATAAATAAATAATTATCCCCATAATATTTACAACTGGAGGAAAAATACAAATTAAGTACACATGTAGGTACTATCCAAAAATCTAAATAAAGCTATTGCTAATCTTGATGTTATTTTTGTGTATGTTTTTGTATTGGAAGCCAGTATGTCACTTCAAGGTGCAAAGCAAGAGTCGAATCTGTAGTTCTTTTAGTTAGAGCTGTGATAGTAAAACACATGATGTAACTACTTAGTGTATACTGTACTGTAGTACAAGAGTAGGCAACGTGTAATGCAAGGATATCTAATAAGCTTCAATATTAATGTCTGTAGAAGAGATCTCTGAAAATACTACGAATCAAGATCGTAAATTATGTAATAAATAAAAAGTGACTTTGGTAGGTAATGTACCCAACATAATATTATACCTTACATCTTATTGTTCTTTTTTCCAGTTTTTATTGCTTCTTCTTCTAAAGCGTTCCAAATAAATAGTGGTATGAATTGCAATTAATTTGCGATGTAAAATTTAAGTACAAAGCAACAATTGTCATAACGTTAATCGTAATAATTAACTATTTTAAATAATTCAAAAAATAATGTATGTTTTCACTAGAATATCTGTTAAAAATTAGCCTTAGTTACCTACTTATGACTTTATATTATAATGCACAAATTTTATAGTCTCGGTAAACGCTTATAATAATAAAAGTAGACTCATAACAATTTCAACGATATTGCAACACGCTTCTTTACTGATAAAACTTATCGCATATCACTTAAAAACATAATAAATGTATACATAAGAGCGCTACATAAACAGAGGCCAAGGACAATCAGAGCACGTATTAATGGCGAGATATGCGACGGATAGCAAGCGATGCCCGCGTTTTCATATCCCACCCGCATAATTCGCTAACAAAAGTAATGACACAAAATAACCCAGAAGCTAAAAAAACCATTGATAGCCAAAATTTCGATGGAAAGTAAGAAAGCAAATTTATAATACTCATATAGGTAGGTATTTTTGATAACTGTCGATGCAAAATTTAGAACTCAAATGTAATTTGAACACTCGTGAAACGATAGTTCAATAAATATTCTGTTACGATTTTTTTGTGAACAACATTGTAATACTATGGCTTCATGTTGAAATTCCGAGTTCAATTGACATTTGACACCTAACCATCAACATTTTAAGCGTCAACTGCGTGGGGTTCGACACACGAAAGTAATAACTTATTGAGTTTAAAAGTACAACAAAATATATTACTATACACTTTCTAGTTATGCAAAATGAAGAAAAATTATAATATGAACCCACGTATAACATACGTGGGTTCAGCTGAATAGTAAAGAACTTTTGGTTTTGAGTAAAACCAAAAAGTTATGTAGAAGTAAAAATACATAATAAATAATAATATTTATGTATTACTTACTGTTACTTAGCCGTAGCGTACATATTATTATGAATATTTTATGTACATATGTTACTCAGCTCTCAGTCTATCTGTATCAAATCCAAATATGCTCAACCATTTTGATGTGAAGAATAACAATCATACACACATGTAAAGCTATATACAAATTTTGTCAAAAATATAACAAAAAAATGTTATCACGACTTTTAAATTGTTTAAAAGTAATTATTTCTTGTAAGAAGTTTAAATATTATGAAAACTGATCCAAAGTTGACACAAACGCAAGGCAACTTCATTAAATATCTTTTTCTTTTCTTTTCATTCCTTTATTATTTCAGTCAAAAAGAGGGAATTTTTGACTGAAATCAAAACGGAGAAGTACGTAATGCAACTAGCATAAAACATAGTCATGCCTATATATGTTAGTCCTAATTAAAATTTTATGGATCATTAACACGTTATCCAAATATTATCGCATAAACTCGTTAATACAAGGATGTAATTCCAATTGCAAAAATAGCAAACAATAACGTAACCTGCGGCCTTCGTGTGATAAGATAACCTTGCCTTCCAATTTATTTCATACTCGACTCGTAACGCCAAACCAACGTGCAGAAAAAATTCTAATGAAACGCTTATCGGCGTTGTCGTTGTACCGACTCTACAACCGGTTCCTATTTTCATGTAATTCAAAACAGAAACTATTTACCTACCTGTTATTTGCTAACAATAGCGTATCCATTTCTATCTGCGCATATATTTTATTCGTAATTGTTTTAGAAATCCTTACTTTAAAACGATAACCTAGATTTTTTTGAATCTAATTTTAATAAAAATATTAAAAAATCCAATTAAAATGATGAAAATACCTCTTGTTCAAAAGGATCATCTGAATGGGAAACTCGTCTCTGTTTATCTCCGCTTAAAGAAAGTCTTCTTTTGAACAACTTCATTTTTGAAGAGCCTACACCACAAAAGTCACCTCTAACTACAGTCAACGAGGATCATCATTTACTAGCGAGAGCACTTTAAACGACTTTGTTGCTGACATTTAAATACTAATTTTAGCGTTAATCACTTAATACACATTTTTCTAAAAGCAAAAGAGTAATAATATTTTCGCGCCATCTAGGCTGTTAGCCGGTAAGTCTGTAAGGTGCGAGGCGCATGTCGAGTGGATCGGAGTGCGGTACGGTCGCGCGCCCGCCGCGCACTGCTAGGCCGGCGTCGCACGCCGCGGCGCGACCACCGCGACCGCCGTCACCTTTTAGATACATTACGCCCTACCCGCACACTGAGTAACCGCAACAATAAACACAAACCTCATGAACGTCATGTAGAATTTAAAAATAACAAGGGTCTTCTTGTCTTTCAGTGTGTAATCATATATATTTATCATTTGAATATCTTTAATCCGCTTCTATTATCTTTAAAATTTTACCTAGAGTGTAAATGCTACTTTCATTCATAACTTTAAAAACTCTACATTCAAAATATGATAGCGTCGAAGTAGTATATTTAAAATCTCAATAAATTGCGGTTGGGATATATTTAGCTTTTTATAGAGTATGAAGTTAAATTAATAATAATTTTTTGAATTATTTGTACCTACTACTTCGCTGTATACCATTCTTATCTGAAAAAATATTAGCATTTGCAATATCCGCTTCCGTTTAGAAACTAAATTGTGCCTTAACACATTAAATTAGGAGCATAGGAAAACATCCGCTGTTACCATAAACAATATACTAATATTAGAGCCCCCTTAGGTCTGGGTTTGACATTTATGCCAATTACTGGAACATGTATGTACAACAACTAACGCGGTGCAACATAGCGAACGAGCATTACCATTTATTAACAATACATACTCGTATATACGAGCACGTTTATAGTCTTTGTATGATCGTAATAAGTAAGACACGTAAACATTTGTCGTGAATGTGTCGAGGAGCGTGACGATAAAATTAGGTAGGTATACATTTATGTTGAGATGCTAATATATCATTAGAATAATTCCTATTTATTTATATCCCTTATAATTTTATTGAATAATTTCTTAGAAAATAATTTTCATAATAAGACCCAAGTGATATGAATACATTGCTTTGGTGCAAATATAAATAGAAATAGTTTGTAGGTGTCATCAATCTCACTTAAAATGCTTTATATAAGCAAAATTAAGTATTATTTAGTATTATGTAAGTTTTCCAAGAAATAAAGACGTGTTTTAACGCTTGTAAAATAAATTGCGCAGATGGTTAATATTCAGAGTATGCTGAGTCTATACTTCGCGTCATGAATAGAGCAAACAACTAGCCAGCGGTCGTTATACTAAAACCAAAAAAATTAATATCTATTTAATTTACAGTTGTGTACTTAATATGTAAACGAAATATTTAAAGTACTAAATTTATTATTCAATATTTCTTTAAATTTATTATTATTTAATATTACGAGCAATATTTGTTAATCACTTCTTGAAAATGGCTCTAACGATTTCGATGTTAGCACTATGTCGGCACCACCATAATAGTCACACGTTTTAACTACTGGACTATTCAGTCCAGTGCCGGTGCCTACTACGCTGAAAGGAACTCAGTTTTTATTCTTATTAATATTAATAAATTCATTTAGTGTATTTTGGAAACAGTCAAGATTTTGATTTTTATAGGTGTAATTTCTAAAGAAATACAATTTTATATCTTTCTTGAAAATCAGAATAAATAAATAAAATAAATGCCGAAGCTCAGCCGCTAAGGTACAATAACTTTGAATAAAAACATAGAAGCAATAAATATATTCCTTGAGTGAAAACAATATACCTACTTAACACAATTCGCACACCACGTGCCTAATCTATACCTCTAGTATGGAAGCTCACGTCATCCTATGTAAATATATTGTCTATCTGAATAACTGAAATCGCAACTTTATTTTTTATGAAAAAAAACAATCTCATTTCGTTTGTCGTGTTATATCTAAATCTACATTTTCTTAGATAAAAATTTACAAACCCACAATGGATTACAGCAATGCTCACAGTCGCGATCCGCAAATTAAATACGCCTGCAGCAGCGAAAGAAGAAGAGATTAAGTACTTTTCAGCTTTATGATCAAAATCTTTTCTGACTACATTTTTGATCGGATTCATCGCAAGATATACCTACCTAATATTACGGTATAAATAATAAGTAGTGTTTTAAAGTACTTCTGTAAATAATTGTCTATTATTACGGTACTTGTACTTATTCATCAAAAAAAAGTAGGGAAAACATACCTCTTTAACGTTAAACTAATTGTACTGATTGAATTTAAATAAAAAGAAGCTTTCTAAAATTGAATTAAATTTATAACAAACGCATAATATGTACTTTGTGTTATTTTATGTATGCGCGTATTTAATGGTATAAAATAAATATAATATGTATTATGTACGCTATGTACTTATGCAAAATGTGCGTCATCCTACTGAAGTGTATGAATTTTATTATCAATTTTACTTTACATTAATTGCACGGTCCACATGCATTGCATTTTGGTCCACTATAAAACAAGTGAGAACTAGTATGACACATAAGCTGACTGTAAGTCACTTCGATAAGTCCACCTTTAACCACATTGGTCTCTGAACTATTAATATAGAAATGTAATTATAAAATATCGAAAAACGTATGTTTTTTAATATATTAAGCTGATATTAAATGAAATAGTTTCTCAGTACAGTAAGATGCCGACAGAATAGCATTGTAATAATGTCGGTACGCTAAGGCTCTTATAATTATGTTCAGTGCTATTTGGGAATAAAACAACTATCAACATGTATTAGAACAGGTATTTCAACGCATTTACGGTCAGACCCTGACATTTGTTGATTCTCAACAGATATTTCACTGTACGCAATAAAGTGTAATATATTGCAACTTTTGAGCGCAGGCCCGAGTGACTCATTTATCTCAATCATTAGTACTATGCATTAAATTTATCTGACTTTATTGATGATATTTCTATTGTCAAGCATGAAAAATAAACTGTATTAAGATACATAAATAATGTTATCCACGTTCATCAAACTTGCTTTAAGTATGTAGATATTATTTTTAAATAATATTTTTATAAAGTTTAAGGTTTATTATAGGTTTATCGATTTTAAAATCAATTTAAATGTATTTGTCTATTATTAGCAGTTATTTTTCGTCTATTATATTTTATCTACAAAAATAGATTTACAATTGGTAAAATACCGTGTCGCAAACAGAAAAGTGTACTTCTTCTCTTTGATGGTGGTATAAAATAATTTAATTTCACGTTATGATATTTTGTGAATAGTCCCGAGGCCCACCCTTACATCACGGGAAAGAAAACATATCAGGAATGCAGTATCATGTTAGTGTGAACGCGTTAATGTTTGTAATGTGTTTAACAGCTCAGTATCCTTGCGATACGTTTATTTTTCCTTCGAGTGAGGCACATCATTACACATTAGAAGATCAATAAGAATTTGTTAGTGTAATAGCTATTTAATATTTAACAAAATGTATGTTAACTATAAATTAAAATAGCCTACAACTGGCTTTTATCGCCGTTCAACGTTCTATTACAAAAATAATTAATTTGTACATAAATACAAACAAACTTAATTCGTTTTCAGACCTTTCATAAAGCATCGCATGTGCCCATTATACTACTTCACTACATAGTATAAAACAAAGTCGCCTTTTCTGTCCCTATATCCCTATATCCCTATGTGCGCTTAAATCTTTAAAACTACGCAACGGATTTTGATGCGGTTTTTTTTAATAGAGTGATTCAAGAGGAAGGTTTATATGCATAACTAGCAGATCCCGCGGCTTTACCTGTGCTAAATCTAGGGAAGAGCCCGAGCGAAGCGAGGGCGAGTCGCTAGTAGAAATATAAAAATTCTTTTTTTATTCTATATATTCAGTAGAAAAAGTCACATTTTGACACCACATCTGACGGGCGACTTTCTTGTTCACATTCCATTATCATAATCATAATGGAAGTGCATACAACCAGCAATTTCCAGCCACAAACGGAACTTCGTATCAGATAACAAGCTTATAATAAAGAATATATTCAGTGAGCTGAATACACGAAAGTTAATAATCTTCTTTGACAAGCTTTCAAAATTTGCGAAGTTTAATTTATAGTATAATATCCCAGCTTCATTTGTTCTCCATTCGATCTGTCTAACCACAGTTTATGTACTTAAATTTACTACATAATAAAACTTGACGACCGATGCGGCCGTCTACGTTAGAGGCAGAGGTCGTAGTTTTGATTTCCGCAAAAGTCATATTTTACATTGACCGTTATATTACCCATAAGAAGATAACGATATGAAAGTGGTGACAATCTATAGCATAAATTAATAAATAGAATGCAGTTCACGGAGTAAAAAATAGGCAAGACTTTCTCCGATATCCGGAGTTAAGAAACACGCAATGTATTTTCGTCTTATACATTGCCATACTCTTCTAAGTAATCCATGAGTGTCATAAGAAAACCAGTCCTAGCGTCTAGATGTCGAGTCCTTACAAAGAGTTAACATAAATTTAAAGTTATGTTCGTAGTAGAATATATATTTATTGTATAATATTGTATAAAAACGTGTATTAAGAATATAACATTTTTATTGAATAAATTGCCTGACTCGTCAATTATTTAATTGTGATTTTGATCCAATTAAAATAACTATACATTATTAAACCAGAAATATAAATTTTTGACAATACCAAAGTAGAAAAGATCACGGAATAGGTAAAATCATCTGTGGAGAAGATAGCCAAGAGATTATACAATGCGATTATAAAGACACTTACTGCATTTTTAAGCCGCTGTAATATCTCCGCCGAATTGGCTGGATCTGAGAGCTCGATAGCGCCAGATATCTGAAACAATACATAGTATAAAAATCTCTCTCATGACTTCTTGTCAAATTTTATTAATTAGCAATACATATTTGTAGTTATAATTTAAAAGGCAAACAATAACACAAAAAATGTAGTAACTTCTCTATCACAATTATATTTTTAATTTTTATTTCCCACTATTTATGTGTATTAATTTATGATGACAGTAGTATGGGCATTGTATTATCGGATGGTTGAAAGTATATTAATAAAAACTTAAATAATAATATATTAGAAAGCTTAAGTTTCATAAGATTCTTAATGTACAATGAAATGCAGGTACATTGTTTGTAAAAGATGCTCATCTTGTCGAAATATCGTATGACAAAGAATAGTAGTGGACCACAAACGAGTAAGTGGGTTAATGGCGCCCGAAGGAGAAAAGCGACGTAGCAGAACAATGTCTATGTCTGCATTTATTTCTATGGCATAGAAAAGCCAATTTTTCACGAATAAACGCCTCGATAACGTTAAAGTGTTATTATTTGTTACATATACTATTCACGTAAATATAAATAAGTACTTTTATAGTAGATTAAGGAAAAGAATTCCAAAATATGTATTATGATCACGATATTTTCTTCTCTCTCACTCGTAACACAGCATCATCTAGTTTCATGTTAAGCACGGGGAGAAAGACCATCTTATCATGAGTCAGTAAAAAAAATCTGCGCTCTACTCACGGTTGTACTCGAGTACCAGCCATTTTAGTGAAAAACCAAAAATTTACTACCCGGAGTGGAATTTTTGGGCATTGTGGCTAGAATTTTCAATTGTTTGTAGGTTTTGTTGCTGTTACGGCCTCGCAAGAAGCCACACAGACACCCTGTATATAAAAAAAAAACATGACTGGAGTGCAAACATTTGTGCTCAACAAATGAATGCCTCCAGCGGGATTCGTACCCGCGACTGCTGGCACAGTTGGTAGGGTCATTACAAACTAAGTCAAATGTGTCGTCGAAAGTAAATGTCTAAGTATTTAATAAGATTTGTCTAAAGTTTTAATATTGGCCCACTTTAAGGTTGCCTTACGACCCTGGCCACTAGCCAGATAGATGTAGCTTACGGGCAGTTTATCAGTATTTTATTATTACACAATAACAAACATTTGATTATGTAGTTAACTTTATATAAGCAGATATTACATAAACAATAAAGTAGATATCTATGTAAATAAACGTTATTTATAGCAAAGAAATGTTGCAACAGGATACTGTATAACTGGTGTAGTGTTTAGCGCCGGAAATCGGATTTATTTGTTTGACGTTGAATGGAGTCTAAATATTTTGCTTAAAATTCATTGATAAATCACAGCACGACAAATGAAAAGCTAACCTCGAGGATTTTTCTCAACTTCTTTGTTTTCTTACTACCAAAATTTTGTGTATTAATAAATTGGATAAAAATCATTGGTGTGATGATGATGATGATGTGACACTTTTACCATCTTGGTACAATCGGTCGGACCCATGTATTCTATTTACATAAATATTTTAGGTATACACCCATGTACAGTCGTAAGCAATGACATGTATACATTGACAACTTTTCAAATATATGTAAACATCAATCGTTTCAAAAGAAAGTATACAAGCTTTGTGTCAAAATAAAGTATCCGTAAGATGTTTCATAATTATGTATACATTTTTATCAACTCATAGTAAATAACATAAAACGAATATTATTGTATACGTTTCGTAATATAAGTAGTTAGCCATTAGTCTGTGCACAAAAAAGTGCACAGGTTCACGCTCGAAAAGCATAAAATAATATTTTCGTATTTGAAACAAAGTTTTCTAATGCATATATAGTGTGTCTCTTCCATTAACATTTTTTAGTTCATATTTTATGACAATATTATGCTATTACTTATAATAATTCAATTCCCATTTAAATTTCCGCCACGCTTTTATGTGGGTGGTCCATAGAACCAGTTATTGTATTATCCAGTAAGAATAAACGATTATCCTGTAGTAAACGGTATCCTAAATATTGACCTTAGTAGGTAATTAGCGTTTAGTAGTCGATTAGCGATAATGGTTGGTGCTGATATATTTTATCTGTTTCATAATAAAACTTCCCAATAAAGTAACTGGCAGATAAATTTATATGTATTTAGCCCGTTTAACTCAAACTCAGACTTGAACCCCCATCACATGGGTATTTTTTTTTTTTTTATGGTAAAAAGGGGGCAAACGGGCAGGAGGCTCACCTGATGGAAAGTGATCACCTCCGCCCATGGACATCTGCAAGCCAGGCTTGCAGATGCGTTGCCGGCCTTTCAGGAAAGGGAGGGATGGACGGGGGAGGGAAGTGGGAGGGAGGGGGGAACGAAGGCGGAGGATGAAGGGAAGAGGGAGGGGGGAAGGAGAGTGGGCCTCCCGGACTCTCACTCACCGGACGAAACGCGACAGCATAGCTGCCACTTCACGCCGGTCTTCTGTGAGACTATCACTCTAAATAAAATTCTAATGAACTATACGGGGCGTGCCGGCCCATTCGGTTGCTACCAAATCGTATCGAAGCAAGCGCGTTACCACAGCGCTACTACAAATTACAATGTGTCAAGATAAATTTATATTAAGCCACATGTTATTTGACGGAACGGCAACGTAAGCGACGCGACGTTGCCGTTTTGCGCATCGATACAAAGACGTCAACTTAAAATCTATTTTGAAAAGTCAAATAATTCACTATCTATCATAAACACATAAAATAATTGTAACTGAGTCAAATCTGTACATATTTTTTTTTAAATCTAATTAAAATAGATAGACATTATTATCCATACAATCAAATCTATCGTTTTTAAAATTTTTGTCTGTCTGTCTTTCTGTGACTGCATCACGAGAAAATCTCAGGACAGATTTTGATGATGATGATGATGACGAAGAAATATCGACTAACCGTTACAAACCGACTATAAAACGTCACACGGCGCGGTGTGTGAAATCTAAATATTTTGTTTCCAGTCTTTAGAACGCGGGCGGAGCCGCGGGAAATACTAGTTTCTTACATTTTTAAAAAGATACATTTTTTTAAATATTCTTCTAAATAAAATATGAATTAATCATAGTGTGATAAAAAACGTAGATAAGTATACTCAACCAGGTGGGGATTTCCGAATTGACCTGGAGTGCAGACTTGTACTCTTCCTCTCTTACCTCTCTTACACTTACTTATATGACCTTCTGGTCCTGTTACCTGCATCTTACAGGAGCTTATGCAATTACTATGGTGGCCGAGTTTTGCCCTTTCTTACTTTAACTATTGCCATCGACTCGGCAAGAAGAAGACTAAATGCATAGAAAGTAGGTATATACGGTACTTACCTACTTTGTGTCTGTCTGTCTGTTTGTTAGTTTCGGCTAATCCTCGAAACGGCTACACTGATTTTGACGGGACCTCAGATATCGTAGCTAATGTTTTAAGGAGTAACTTATGCTACTTTTAATTATGAAAACTGTTTTATTTATTTTATCTTACGCCGAGCGCAGCGGTCCGGGCTCGCTAGTGGTAAATATTAATTATAAAAATTTAGGTTTACGTTCAAAAATTTGCGTAAAATAGACACAGATAAACTTACCGTTTAATCACTAGCTATCCAAGGAAAACTCAATACAACCAATTATTATTTTTTCCTGTAAATTAAAATGCTTTTATGTAATGAAAAGTATCCTAAGTCATGGTCCGAGAAATATGTTATGTTATGTATATAACTACACAATTTGGTTAAAATCGGCCAAGTACTTTTTGTGTTAAACGAAAACATACAAACAGACAAAAAAATTAAAACATATTTTTTGGGATTTATATTCAATGCACTATACGTTACAGTATTTTTTTTACAAAAACAAAAAAATATTTCATGTATAGATTTTTTAACTCACTGTTCTATTATAATTATACGTATACTAGTGGAACCCGCGGCTTCGCTCGCGCTAAATCTAGGGACGATCCCGAGCGAAGTGAGGGTGAGTCGCTTGTTAAGATAAACATTTCCATCATACATTACATATGTATAACTCTAGCGGTTTTGGCAGCGCACGCCAGAGTAGCTCGCAGATGGTAGATTTTTTACTACTTACTTGATACTTATCGTCATATTTTGGACAATTCACACAATATCTTTATAAATTGTAGCCTATGTGATATTCTGATGTATAAGCTATATTATTGTAAAGTTTCATTAAAATCCATTCAGTAGTTATTACGTGAAAGAGTAACAAACATTCATACATCCATACTTACAAACTTTCGCGTTTATAATATTAGTATAGATTCTTATAAATTCACAAATGTGGAAAACAAAAACTCAATGATGATGACGAGCCACGTTCATCACGGCTCACTCCTTGTCCCTAAATCGCCACCCAGTATATAATGCATAAATTAAAAGAACAAAAATTAAAAAATTTACTCACGCGCGGGATTTGAACTCGCGCCGCAAGGATATTAAACGCATACTACAACTACGCCAATTGAGCTATGACAATTCATGAAAAAGTAAGTTTCTCATAACAACGCAAACTAAACAAATAGAGAATTGTCAGTTGTAATTCTAATAATTTCGAATTCTTTTCAATGCTTTGTTACACATTAAAATTTTAAATAAACTGATCTTGTCCTCGAATTGTCAAAAGTTTAAAACTGTCATCCAATGTTGTGAATGTGTTACAAACGCTCTTACACATACACATATGCACACTCTATTACGCGATAATATATATGTATTATACGTATGATTTAAAAATGTATTATAATATTTAAATTTAAATACATAATAATACATTTTTAAAAGCAAAGTATTATGCTTCATTTTCCGATGCAAGAAGCCTAAGATCTTAAAACATATTTTACTGTTAATTATCTAATTAATAAGTTTACGAATCATGGTGTTACAATATTTTAAATCCTGTCTGTGCTGTTGGCTGCAGAAGATATCTCATATACCCTGGGTAAAGCTGTTTAGGAGAGCTCTGCCTGAACTGAATCAAGGCGCATCCTAGAGAATCAGGTCACAATTAGTCGAATTGATTCAATCACTCAACATATAAAAATAAATTAAACTTCTAACGACTAGTTTAAAGGATTCACGTATTTAATGAAAGAGACACAGTATTTGTATTAGAAAACTTTGTTGAATACGAAAATAATATTTAATGTTTTATTCTTAGTTCTTAGACTAATGGCTACATAGTTATAACACGAAACTTGTATATAATAGTATTCGTTTTATGTTATTTACTATGAATTGATAAAAATGTATACATAATTATGAAACATCTTACGGATACTTTATTTTGACACAAAGCTTGTATACTTTCTTTTGAAACGATTGATGTTTACATATATTTGAAAAGTTGTCAATGTATACATGTCATTGCTTACGACTGTACGTAAGCATTGTCACATACATATATATTCGACATACATATGAATATAGTTACCATAAGAATTATAATACATGCAAATTAATTGTAGTTCATATTATAATTAATATCGCAACGGGTAGCAGATGATACAACGTAGAAAATAGGAGCATTAATATAAGTGGCACTAACTATCAACATTTCACATAGATTATTTAATTATATTTTTTTCTTAAAAAACGTTGTATAACATAAATAAATATAAAATAATTATATATATACGAGTTGCAAGAAACGTTTTTAATTTATCTGCAATCACTGTGTTGACATTTATAATGTTTACATATCTATAAGTATATACTTTTAATAGAAACAATAGAATTCCATATTGCTGTCAATTGACTAGTTAATCCGTAAACACTTAAATAATATTTGTGGAAGATTAAAGAATATTAGTTCTAAGTTTTTGAACTCTACTACTGCCCAAGATACCTACTTATAGTATCGATGTATGTAACTTGAACTTACACACTCGTAAGATAAAGAACAAACAGCAGGGAAAATGTGATAAATGAGCTATATTCGACATCAGAAAGAGGTTTATCTGCTTATTTGAGGCTCGAGACTTTCTTAGAGTAGTAATTTGTGGTTATTGTCTGCATGGTATCTCCTATATTGGCCATGCGATCGCGGTGCTTTATACCGATATTACAAATTGAAGTTCGAAAGTTTATCTTTTAAGGTTTCTGCATACCTTTATGTGAGCTACGTGAAAGCTATTTCTTCGACATAATAGGAACAACATAAAACATAATATTTTCATTTTTGCACATGTTATGTGCCTACAAGGCAGGCAGCCTATAATGCCTATAATGGTGAAAAATTCATACCTAATATTATTTAATACATTTAATTGATTAATCACATACCTTAACTTTAATTTTATCTGACATCGATCAATTTCTAAAATGAATGAAAAGAAAGCTTTCAAGTGTTACCACAACTCTGCAACTTTTGCTGTGGTTGGCAAAGCCAAAAAAACATATAGTGTAATGTTTCAAACACGTACAGACTGCAGATATGTTTACCTATTTATTTAAAAGAAAAAAAATTACGAAGAATACTGAAAATAATAGACATAAAAATAAGTTTTTCTTTTTCATAGACGACACAAAGTTAAAAAAATATTTTACTGTACATAGGTAGCTCAATCTAAAAATAATCAAACAGTAATTATAATAAAAGCGCGATTTTTTTATTATGATTGCAGCTTACGCGCGTCCGCGTCGTCGGCTCGGTACTTAAAGTCATGTTGGTTTATTGCAAAGCATTCCTAAATTCTCTAATAATTCCCAAAGTTTTCTCTTTAATGTATCAGCCCGAAATACATTATTATAATCAACAAAATCTACTGTATTTAAAATCGTAAAATAAAAAATTAAATTAATTCTTGAATACCAACTTACTTTTAGTGTTGTGTGAGCTAAAAGGCTTCGCACCACTTAATTATGTTATAATGTTATAAGCCAACAATATACATATGTTATAATATTGTAGGGTGCGAAATATAGATTACAGAGTAATATAATGAGCTCGACATGTTGAAAACACAGTAAAGGATTGTTTACAAAGTGAATTTAGCGTGGTTCGTTAAGATGCTCGGCCACTCCACATGCCGCAATGCCGTAAAAATAAACCTAGCGCACCACTCCTTGGTTGAAGTCGGCAATCGGCCTCATTCGTGTTACTTGATCGACAACAGGCCACCACTTACCAATCTATTTATTAGGTCAATCAGGAAATCGCAAAGTTAATACCACATGTTTATTTTCATAGACAATTTCCCGTTGTTAATGACGAAATACCTTAAAGTAATTCCCTTTGCATCGACTCAATAGGATTCTTCAACAGAAATTGAAATAATTTTTATATATTTTTAGCATTTTTTTATTTCAAGTTACTGCTGTGCATGATCGTCTCTGCAGTCCAAGAGGTATCAGATCATAGTTCAACACGCTGGCCAAGTTATGCGTGGACGGACTGCACCCTAGCACATGCAGGTTTCCTCATTTCAATGTCATCTTTCGCCGCAGGTTACGAGGTAATTATGTAGAAAAAAGATTGGCACATATAAATATCAGAGGTGCGAGAATCAAACATGCTTCATTTCCTCCTCCTCCCTTCAATCCGAAGATCAGATCATCATTCACCACGTTATCCAAGTGCGGGTCGGCGGACTTCAAAATATGTATTCGAAGGGGAGTTAGCTTCTCTAACAGATACAGGTTTCCTCACAAGTCACAATGTTCATGATAAAGTTAATTATGTAAAAAAAAGTTCGCAGATGAGAATTTCATAGATGCGCAATCTAAGTTTTCAACCCGCTTGACTTATCTTACCAAGCGAGCGCGTTACCAATACAGAAACGTGCTCGGAGGCAGGGTCAAAATCTACCCAAAACTCGACTAAAATTATTTGCGTCAGTCACAGATATTCTAGACACCATGAAAGTATATAATTTAAATATCCCGTGTTGAACACTCGGAAGTATTAACTGTCAGCCAGTTTGACCGCAATTTGTAAACATGTTCGTAATAATTATAAGGCGCGGTGGGCTCCATCAACATCTACATTTTACTTTGACAATTCAATATACGAGTAATTCCGCAATATTATACTAGGTAAGGCAAAATATCTGAATAAATTATATATAAGAAAGTAATTTTATTATTTTGCTTTTTAAAAATTTTATGCACCGTAGTATTAAGAAAATATCGATAAGAATACAATACAATTAAAATATGTTTAATTGAACTACTAAGCTTTTTTATTTAAATGAAAGTCCATGAGATAAATTATGCATTAAAGGAGCCTTTTGATGCAAAAGCCGCCTTAACGACTTAATTCACAAGGTGAATTTAGACGTGTGCACGAAATGCGAGACGCAACATGCATTCACTAAGTATATGGCAACTTACAACGAGTTGTGAAGGTATTAAACAAAATATTTAAGGTGAAATGGATATATCGTCTTTAAAGTTAATTATCAGACACGCAATCGGCGCTCAAAACAACATCAGAACCAGGATACCTCTCACCAAACTGGAGCATATTATACCGACATAAAATTTTGGTAGGTGTATAAAATGTGGGTAAAATACGGATTTAAACCCCAAAATGAGATCAAGTAATATTAAAATAACGACTTTTATTATTATTAGTGGTATTAAAGTTAAGTATTATTGTATGTTGCTAAAGAATTAAATGAATGATTTAATCATGTAAGAGGTTATAACGACGTACCCCACATTTATTATACTGCCTTGGTTTAATCTTGAAGAAATTATCAACGTTTAAAAATACAATTATATACGATATCTTTCGCAATACATATTTCTAATTGAGTTATTTATTTAAAGCACAAGTGAGTACGTTCAGCTTAGAAACTTTCTAAATGCTCTAATTACAGTAGGGCCAATCAGTTGCTTTAAGTCTGTGTAAGTCTGTGTTCAAATTCACAGTAATCAACATGAAAATAATTACAGCAGCACTTAGATGTAACAACTTCAATTATTTTTAGATTACATATACAAAGTATGTATAATTTCTTGTAAAGTAGGGTCTAAACTTGCATATATATGAGTACTTATAAAATATATTTTTAATCCTTAATTATGTTAGGTACTAGCCATTCTCTATTTACATTATTGTGCAAGTATTTTTGATTTTGCGAATATTAATCACTTGGGGAATCCAAATGACAATGATGAAACGAGCTTCCCATCAAAAAATATATAATGTTTTTTCACATGGCTCAATTCTTACTACTTACAAATAAAAAAATGTATTAGCTCTAAGTTTTAAGATAAAATACATAAGGGTTTTTCGGTTACATACGAAATAATTACGAAAACAACATTCTAACTCTGATTCTAATATTCATGTGACCTCTAGAGCATCCCTAAAATCCGTTCCATTACAGAAATATCTTAATGAAACCTATTTCTCCACACACAGAAAATGTAACATCCGAGATGTTGAGTACTTTTGTGGTAGTTCTGTAAGCACCTTAGTGTAGTTATAATAATTTTGCACGCTACCTAAAGAGCCTTGTCCTTGAAAACTTCCCAAACTTCTACAACTAAGTCAACGGCAGGATCCTTTACAAGCTGACGCATTTGTGAGGCTACAAATGCCCTCCTTGGCTTTCACATAACTTGTCTAGGAGTTAAGATTTCTTGAATTCCTATCCTTACTATCCAACATACATAATAAGCAACAGTATTTGGTGTACACCGTTTGGATTCCTAAGATTGTATACCAATAAGTTGTAGATCTCTACAGATTTTAAACAAACCGAAAATAATATAGAAAATATAAAATGTTACTTGTATCTTTAAAACATGTAAGCTAATCGGCTAATACTTTTTATGATCGTTTTAGAAATTAGCAGCTGTATTGTCAATGTTCTAAATAATTCTAATTTGATTCCAAAAAAAGAAAAGAAAAATCTCGCACTATAATAAATTTATAATGGCATGGAGTACTTTGAAATTTACAACAACTAAACTAAGATTATAAATTGCATGTTGAATGTTTATTTAAGTGATTCAATATTTGATAACAAGCTAATAACTAATAAGCGAAGTCGTGAACATGCGGTCAGAAGCCACGGACGAGGTCTTGAAGCAAATGTTTGTTGCCTCCTGCGGTCGAGTGAACGGGGCTCAGCAAAGTTTCCACATAATATATTTGTTTTGCAGAACAAACAAAGGCTTCCTCTCTGAAGTTCTCAAAGCGATATTACCGTAAATTGCTTTTGTTTAAAAGACAAATCATATCTAAATTAACTTCGAAAATTGTGTAACTTAAACATTTTGATTAGAAGATCATGTATTTGGTAATAAGTGTAAATTTCCCCATGGCCATAAAATAATAACGATCAGAAAGAATAAAGATATATCGAATTTTGCCTTCTTTTTAATACATATTAGACGTTGTTTTTAGCTGGATTACTTACTTAGCAGTCGAGGGCCCGGATACATTTTGTAAATAATAACTGAAAATTGAAGTGATAAAAGTAGGTGGAAAACGAAATAAAGAGTCGCGTCGCGTACATTGAGAGTAAAATTAAGACGCTATATACATAATATTAATACGTATTTATGTACTTTCCAAGTCAGTTTGATCGGTAACGTAAATTTTATACGGAAGACTTCCTTTTCTATTTGTAACCCAATCTCTTTTTAAGTCGACACTTGCTCTAAAGTTATAATAAGAAAGTAAGCATACAAATAATAACAAGGCTACATCTAGAGTAAGAGTAACCTCCAGAGTTATTATACATATAAATAGTGGGCAATCAAGATATAAAATTTAAAGTAAGCCATGCTGGTACGACGTGAACTGCACTAGCATATAGGTATATTTTAAAATTATTTAGGCCCGGTCTCTACGGTGTATACATCATCCATAAAATTAATCTTCCGGGAGACGGCGAAATATCAGGAAATAGTGTGACATTTTAAATATCCGCCCTTTGCGCCGGCACTGTCTTATATTATAACATTTAATACATTACATAAGCACAATCTAGAAAACATTTTTTATTTTATCAGTTTGTCTTATCTACATATTATGTAGGTATATACGTTTGCTGAGTATGTTTCGGTGGTAACTGTTAATTTAGTTATCAAAATTATTAATAAGATTGAAACTTATTCACAAATAGACAAAAAAACCTTAATAAACTACTATTATCATTATCAATGTGATGGCCACTTCACATAAAACGGCTACATTGGTTTCCGCATTTTATGCATACAATTTTGTAAGACTAGCCGGTCTGAAAAAAATCTATTATTAAAATTCTAGTAGGTACAATACTATGCGATTTTCCCTGAACCATCTTCGTTTTAACTATTTTGCAAGCACTAATTACCTAGGTATGTTACGTAATACTACGACATAGTGGTGTCGCGGGTATCAATCTAGGCAAATGCGCAGTCAGGTGTTAAACGTGTTCGCTCATTACGTAGATTGCAGCTAGGAAGTGATTAACAAATAATAAACGGGCAAAGGATTTAATATTACTGAATGAGTTCAACGTCATATTACAAGTACCTATCACATTATATTTTGTAAAATAAGTACATATTACTCCATACCACAGAACACAGTATAGGTACGAGTATACCTACTTTCTATCACAGCAATAAAACAATAAAACTTTCTTATTATATAATTAATGAGGATGGATAGTAAATTTTCATTTTTTTATCAAATTTCTCAAAAATCAAATCTTAAACATAACGATATTGTAAGGCCTATTAAAAGGTGATTTGGACGGAACAAGAAGTAATAAGATGCCAAATAATAATGAGCCACCGGTTTGGCAAGTCCACGAATTATTCTACGGAAATGATGTGCCCGTACAAACGTAGGCATTTTATAGTTAATGAGGCGTGATGTTCATTATTTTGTTCGTGTATTTCTTATATTGATTAACATCTTAAACTTTATTTTTAAACCCGCCCATAGTTTTTAATTCTTTTATAAACCGTTATAAATTTTCTTAAACAATTAAGCTTTACCTCGAGCTTTTGGACAGGCGCCCACGTCTATAAATTGGGATTGAAATTAGAATTGGTCATAGATAATGTAAAATTATTAATGTAGGTGTATGCTTAGCCAATTGAAAAGCTATAATTATTCAAATTGCGAGTTAAACCGCTTATTAGTGGTGCGGTAAATTAAATCATGCATGTAAGATCTGTTCCCGGGCCCTTCGAGCTCCGGGCAAGCTTTAGCTAGCGCAAGCAAATTCCAACCGAGCATAGTTTAACACTGAATCACTGTTTCCACATTTGACTTAGTAGATTAATTTTATCTCCATAAAGGGCGATGCACTGTACAGTAACTTTAGTAAAAATACAAATAGGCACTAAAATACATACTGTAGTTTTATTTTCTAAAGAAAATGTTGTATGATATTTAAATATCATTCGTATACATACGTTTAGAACCATAAAAATACTATTTAAACTGCAGAGCAAAAGTCAAGTATAGATTTCAGTTACAAAACAGCTATCGTTTATCATTGAGAATACTTTAATTGACTTCATCTTATATTATGTTTATGTTTATTTATTTATATTCTTTACGTTAGGAGGCAACGTAATAGATGTAAACAAAATGTAAATGAGATATTTAATAAACAGACGGACAAGTGATGTGTTTGAGCTGACATTTAGTCACCGATGGGAACCTGACACAAGAGACAAGAGAAACCAGCGCCGGTGTCAGTGTCATATGACCCGCGTATTTCAAAGCCAAGTCGTGTTCTGGCCATTTTATTTGTTCACAGGGTATAAAATACCTTCGCTTATATCAGTGTATTGAACTAAGAGCGCTGTGTTCTCGCAATAGGGTCGCCGCGATACTGAGCTCAATTAAATATTTAAATCAATGTTTGAGATAACTACATTATCTAAAATGATGTTGATTTTACTGTTAGTTTATTTAATTATAGTGTAAAATATAATATTCAAACTATCTAATAAGCTTATTTCTAAGATACAATATTCTTTTTTTAATCACTACACATCATATTATAAAACAAAGCTCTTCGCCGCGTCTGTGTGTTTGTCTGTCGCTTCGCGAAGAAAAACTAAAACCCACTACACCGATTTTCATGCTCTTTTCATCAATCGATAGAGTATTTCTCGAAAAAGGTTTTACTATATAATTTGTTAGTTTATAAGTTTTTGTATACATTTACTGACTGAACCCGCGGCTTCACTCGTGCTAAATCTAGTTTAAAGCAAAAAATTCTTCAGTTTACCAGCATACACCCGGGTTTACAAGTCGCAACCCTAAGCTGGAAAAATTTATTTAGACAACCGCTCGGTATACGCACAATGTTTTATTTTATTATCAGTGAAATATTTATATTAAACAGCGTTTCTGGATTATTCTCAAAGATAACATGAGTAGGTAATATATTTGATTACAATTGACAAATATATTGTATTAAACTGCCATAAAATATTTAGATAAATAATAAATGTGTTAAAATACGTAATACATAAAATACATACCCTTAAATCTGAACTTCCCGATGAAGTTGAAGTACTACTAGTACCACTGCTTCCAATACGATTGTTATGAAACATTTCTCACTGAAGAACTGGCGTCTAGTTCATAAAAAGAAACACACTTCTTATCAAGTTATATCAACAAATGGTGCAGTTTCCATCTATAACGATTGTCGTTTCACTGGCTTTTCACACGATCACTGTTTTAATCTCTCTTACTTTCTGAATTTACATCAAAAGAATATAATTAATTAACCCTCATTTATAATCACTAAAACTCAATGTTTTAATACCAGATCAATTTCTTGAAAATAGTAATTCGGTATTAGTATCACAAGTGTACACCTGTAAGTTATGAAATGGCATACGTGACTCAAAGCGTAAGTTATCGCTAAAACTCCAAAAACATAACACACTTATCGGATATCGTGCACAATCGTTGTCGGTGATTATGAACGAAACGATTCTATTTATACTTGATAATATATCGCAATCACCTTGAACGTTAGCCATAGCTCTTATGCATATATTTGCATAAGTAAAGTGTTAGACCGACTAAACAAGAAGGAAGGAATTATTTATTAGCTGTCCTGTTTTAAACCCTACAACGAGATACCTTTTCTAAGATTTGTTAATTTAACTTCATTTTCTACAAAAGCAACTTTTTTCGATGAGTTAATTTCATGGTTTTGGAGGAATCTCAGGTATGCTTTAAACATTGTGAGGTCAATGACATACACAAAAAGTTCCAAGGAGAGACGTTAAGTATTTTTTGCATAAAATGTTTATGCATAAAAAAATTTTTGGTAGAACATTTTTATTTCTCATTTCTTTGCTCAATATTCAAAAAAAAAATAACTTCCTTTTTTTTAACTTTACTTATGTATGAATGAGGTCTGATGAATGGCCAGGTTCCTAGATATTTAAATAACATTTTCGACATATATTATAATATGTCAACAATCAAAATAACACAAACGATCAGTGAAGAAAATTAATTAATAAATATTTGTATATTTTTGCCTAAATAAAATACATAATACCTATTTAGTGTAAGACATAGTTCTCCGTAACATACCTACTCAAAATTTAAATATTACCAGAATAGGCAATTGTAGTTAGATTTGTTAACTTAACAATAACACCATAAAGACCCACAGAGAGATTTATTTATAGAACAGAATATGATTTTTTTTGTGAGAAATGAATTTCGCAAATATACAACGTCGCGAGTGGATTTCGCGTGCGCGTAGGCCGGTCGGCGCGCGCGTCTGTACTGCTATCTGCTAGGTAGAGTCCCCGACAGTGTTCAGACTCGCCGATTCTCGAGAGTGGCCAAAAGCCGCGGACACTCCGTCGAACGATGCACCTGACCCACGCCCGCATCCCGACACTACCACCTAACTCCTAACAATGATATAAGTATAATCCTTCCCCCTATCCACTACCACTCTATAACTATCTAAGGCAGGAATTTATCTTATTTCCAAAGTAGTTTGATCATAATTAATATATTTACATCAAAGAAACTAAATAACAGATAAATATTTTTGTACTGAAATCTAAGTATATTTGACTAAAAAGCCGTATCTTTTTTCATGCTATACAAATAATAATAAAAATTTGTTTGACAACATCGTAAAACATTAGTGTTCGACTCATTCATCAGATTCGAGTAGCGTTCAGGCACCTTTCTCAGTAATACCGGCGTACGAGAGGCCGCTTGCCTCTTCATTTGCATTTTGCACCAGCGCAGCGTGGCGGACGTAATGAGCTCACAATTTAAAAAATCATATGAAATTTATCTTTTGCTTTTTCACGTCGATTAAAATTGACGATTCTAATGGGTATCATCCTTTATTTACTCATATAGCTTATATACCCCCGGATTTGAAGAAAAAGTGTCAGTAGCTAAGTTCAAATCATACCTATATTAAATTTGGATATTATGATTATAGTTATTTGTTAATGTTCGTGACTTGAGGAAAAAGTGTTATGTCCCTCATACGCGACTTTCTCTTTCTCTCTCTTCATGTCTCTATAATTCGTATATGGAAAATATGAAATTAAAAATTAATCTAAAGGATCAACAGCCGACGGGCCCAGTTTTGGACGCACATGTACATGAATGACATTTGTAAATCTTTATGTTAAACATTTAATGCAATCCACAAATTTTATTAGATACTTTAGTCATGACTCATTCAGGTGTAATAGAATAAATAATGGCAACGACTTTTATATCTGATCCATAGATCAAATATGCAAAGACGTCACGCAGTTAGTGACATAGCTCAAATGTTGTACTTCATATTGTTTAATTTAGTTTATATTGTCTTAATCTTTATACTCAATATTTTACAAAAGAATATATATATATGTAATTAAATATTTTGCGACTTCTTAATAAAAGGGGTCTAAAAAGTAATAAGCCAGAAATTAATTCAGATAGAAATCTAAAAATGCACAGGTACATAAATGGTCAAGGTAGAGCCGTGATCGAATCGTTGCTACTAAGTATATGACTTAGACGCTTAACTTCTCTTTTAAATATATATATATACATTTACATACATGCACATTGTTTTATCGACAAGTGTAAACCACATAACCTACAGTGATCCTCCTACATATGCTACAATATTTACGAGATTTTTACGACCCAATATACTTTTAAAAGCAAATAACGGTGCTGTAAGTGACGTTCGTGATTTCAAACTATCAATACTAAAATATGAACGCTCATTTGGAAATTCAACTAGCGATATAGTTCATAAAACTAATAGTTGTTGAGCAAGTAACGTAAAATATGTCTTCCCATCTCGTGATTGTGTGCAATAAATTGTAATTATTATATAGGTAGGTTTAAGAAACAAATAATGTATTCGTAGTGATATTTTCTAGCAAACTTGATACGATAGGTCACGCCATATATAAATATTATTATCACACAATTATTAAAAAACTCACAATAATTTTAAAATCATTCTTACTTCAAAGAGCATGAATGTAGAGACGTTACGTTATTTATCAATGGGATGAGTTCATAGTTTTTATACTTTTTAATACAACCGCTTTGCTCACGGCTCCACTTGAGTTGAGTTATTTCGTTAAAAGTTAGATACAACGATATATCCTGGATTTGGATTACAACCAAATTAAAACTCTGTTTTTCCATTCATAACTTTACTTAAATTCAATACGTATATTATATGGAGAATCTATACGAGTTAGTGTAACTCTAGTCTGTACCTCACTCACATTTCACGTTTATAATATATTTATTATATTAATGAGCTTTAATTAAGCTTAAGTCATTTTAAATTTAGGTCTTTACTCTTTATACAAATGCCTTTTGATGTTAAATTCTTTAGTGTATTGTAGTGCCTATTATTATCTTGTATGTCATATTAGATCCAATTTGAAACAGTTTGCGAACAATGGGAACGTGACACAAGGAGGCTGATCACCATCTATTTTGCTGCTGGCTAAACGTGGACAACTAGAACTGCCTTTCCGTTATTCTATGAATAAATAATATATTGAAATACAATTCAAGGGAGAGAATTGCATGATTTATTTAAATATTACTATATTATTATTATACTTACTGCCAGAACAAAATATTGATCTGGTTATTATAATATATTAGGTAATAAATACCATAATGTATAAATTAAATTTCAAATTACTGCTAAATATAGCTTGTCATTCCGCTTTGTCCTGCTATGTTATTCAAGTAACAACTAGTTAAGTAACACAATAGACATTTAGAACTTAAAAAAATAAACTATAAAAAAATATTATTATATTTATTTCCAGATTAAAAAAATAAACGCTAACGCTAAATTTAAACAAAAAATAGAAAAAAAAGACAATTAAAGTAAAAACAAAGAGTCAATCGTGAAATTGAGCATGAAAAAAAAGCAATATGTTCGGTATACATCATCGTGTTATTTATAATCATTCGTTTCTCATTATTTGGGCGAAATCTTTAAAAATTAACAATCTATATTTAATGCCATCTATTAGAGTACAATTTTATTTCTTGAACGAGATATGCGCAAGCGTCCACAACAGCCGCCGCGTTTAAGAATTAAACACAAGCTTCCATAGATGGCGCCACCGATTAACAAATTGATCGCTTAACTTTATTCATTTATTTACTTTTAAGTTCATACCTAAGTTATACTTGTACTATATTATTCAAAATGTATACTCTATATCTCTCTGGTTTTTCGTCTTGAAATATAACGTTTATTTTCATCAATAATCGGAGTATTTTTTATACTATTTTTAATTACGATTTATATATGAAATTAATATATAAATCGTAAAATACGAGTGTATAAGGGCCAGTTTCACCAGTTTCTGATAAAGTCCCTGATAGCGTATCCGGAACTTATCTGACGGATAAACTACAAATTCCGGTTTCACAAGTCTTGAATAGTGGTATCTGGCAGTTAAAGTGGCCGGTAATTTATCAGCCGAATCAAGTGACCGTTAAAGGTGGTATCTGGTAGATAACTAAAATGATTCGAATTCGATTCCATTCCTGGCGAATAAAAATATCTGTCATTTATTTTTGGTAATAATATCATACTCTTTATAGTAGTCTGCAGCCACAAGATGGATTTGTTTGAATTTTTAGAAGACAAATTTGATGAATATTATAAACATATTTCGCGACCTCATAGGAATAGAGTAATCCGCCCTAGACCAAATTATTTTATATTGCTCGATGATGAAGATTTTAGAATTCGATACCGTCTTACCAAAAGGTCTGTACAAAATATTCATACGTTAATAGAAAGTGATATAAAGACCACAACCGACTTTTACAACAGGCTTTTTCTTTTTCTTGCCAAGTTGAAGCATCGCTTTTTTTAATTTTCAATAATATTTTTTTATTCTCTACAAGTGAAATTAATAGCTCAGTTTCAACTTGAGAGAAATTCACACTTCTTTCACGCTTTTGTTAATTCATTTTTAAATAATGAAAAACTGATTTCACACAAGTTCAATCAAGCGTCTATTAAATATAACATACAACAAAAAAGCGCAAAAGTCGAAATAATTATGACATCCATGGGTTCATTTTACGCTAATTTAGAACGCAAACTTGTAATCATAATAACATTTACCATCGATTTAATTACTTTTCATCACATTATAACAAAATTATATTCAAGAACATTAAAAAGTAAAATGTATCTTATTTTAAATAAAAAAAATAATTAAAATATTTTAGTTTTCAAACTAGATTTTAAATAGCGATCATATGCGTCTGTGTAATGAAACGCAAAAAAGCGACGTTGCCGTTCTGTAAAATAGTAAGTGGCTTGTAATGTATCTGCCGGTTAGTTTATCAGGTAGTTTAATGGTGAAACAGAAAAAATATATCAGCAACCGTTATCTGTTAGTTAGTGTTAAGTGACAGGTTACTAACTGAAACTTTATCAGAAACTGGTGAAACTGGCCCTAAATGTTTTCTATTCATTAGATGTGATGTTATTATTTGTATAGCAATCTCAGTCCATTATTATTTTTATTATATAATAAAGACAATTAACAATAAAATAGCTATTTTTATGTTTTTCTAGTTAGTAAATAAGTTGTTAAAAATATTAAATATTAAATAATGAAAATCAGATAATGCGTATTAACATACCTTACTCTCGCAGCCAGTGTGGCACACGTATTTGCACACTGAAAGAAAAAAATAATATTAGAAATCATATTCTACATAAAAAAAATAATATTGCAGAAAGACTAACCTGAGGAAAAATCTATAAATGTAGAGCAACTTGAAATCTAAACTTTTAAGGGCTGATTAATATTGTGTTAATAATTCAAAGCGATTCTATTATAATTATGATAATTATCAAAAGTGAAATTAGTACATAATATACTATCTATATATAAAAACATACCTAGATACCTACGGCTAAAGCAAAACATCAACCGTGACATTCAGATTAAATAGGTATTCGTCTGAAGCAAGCAATTCCGTAGTCAATGAACTTTGAAAGTCAATACTGTTTTATAAGAAATCAAAAAAATGATTATCTTAAGTATATTTTATTAATTGGGCTTGTAAGAGGAAAACGTACGGTTTTCCTACACTGAATGCATGCTAGCAAGTACATACCTCGCCTTATTTAAAATGCTTTTACTAGCTTCACTTGCAACCAATACATGAAATCGAATCTTTGAAACGTACTTCAACTGACTTGTTTTCGTATGAGTGAGTAACCCTCACTTCGCTCGGGCCCGTACGTGGGAACTTACTTTTTTGAGCGAAACTGTAATTCCAACTCGCCAGAGGGACACCTACTTATTTGTCACAAACTATCGCAATTTTATCTGTATACCTATGTCAAGAGGTTTTCAATATTTTGTGATGAGTGAGTGACCTTTCGATTTTACATATTTAGTTTGATATAGAACTATAAGGCTATAAGCATGCGGAATAATGACCTGATGGGTTTGTGATGTTTTTATTGGATTTGCTGTGCTATATGTTTCTATATGTTGACGTTTCTATATGTTTGGTAACGTTTTCGTTTTTTTTTAATCATAACTAGACTATAATGAAATGTGGGGGAGTTATGTGATCGATACATCTACAGTTTCGTTAATACGATAATTATCGTACAACAGCAAAATACTGATCATTGAATAAATTTTTCATCTTACTGTATAAGCTAGAATGTAGTAAAATAGCTTAGCCACATATTTTGACTAAGGTGTAGAGTTTGTGTAGTTAGGGCGTGTAGAGTTAAAAGCTTGGCTCTACATGAGATCTGATAACTCTAACGATGCACGTATATGGTTTCTTCTTGGCAACATTTTACATATAAATGGTTTTGATGGGCTAGGTATATTTAAAAATAAATACAGGATTTGTTAAATATAACAAAATAAATGGATTTTTCGATCAAAACTAAAAATTTTTTACAAAAAAGAGGACAGCGTTAAATGTAAACTAAAAAAGTGAACAAAACAAAAACAAACTGACGTACATACATTATGTGCATAAAAATGCAGGAAGCATATACACATGCATAAATATTATATGCACGTAGGAAGACTCGTAACAAGAATGAACATATTATGTAATAAACAAAATTTCTAATTCAAATAAAAATACAAGTTTACGAGAAAATTTATGAGTATATTGAAAATATATTAAAATTTTATGAGTAATTAGGAATATAAATTATATAAAATATATATTATACGGAATCTCTACAAAAAGATTGTTTATTATATACACCATTTACGTTTGACTTTAGTCAAGATCAATTTTACAAATATAAATAAGAGATAAGACAGTATAATGTACTAGTTATAACAAAAATCGATATTATCTTTTTAACCGACTTCAAAAAAAATTCAAAAAAGGAGGAGGTTATATGTTCCGTTGTATGTATTTTTTTTTTTTTTTATGTATGTTCACCGATTGCTCCGCCGTCTGTGGGCCGATTTCAAAAAATTTTCTTTTGATTGGTAGGGTATAGTTCCGAGGTGGTCCCATTGTCACCAAGTCAGGATCTGATGATGGGATCCCAGGGAAATCGAAGGCAACTCTCAAAATTTACAGGCACCTATTATGTTTTTGATATATTTTCTAAACCCGATAAAGCTTTTACGTATGAAAATCATCATCTCATGTGGATGAGCTGATGATGGAAGGTAAAATTCCTCAACAGTTGTTTTTTATGTGTTTTCACCGATTTCTCCGTGAATTGTGGGCCGATTTTAAAAATTTCTTTTTTGTTCGGTAGGGTATACATTCTAGATGTTCTCATTGTCACCAAGTCAGCATCTGATGATGGGATCCTAGAGAAATCGAGGGCAACCCTTAAATTTTATCGGCACTGATTACCTTTTTCATATATTTTCTAAAGCTGTTCAAGAATTTGTGATGATGTAAGGTATATATCCTCAACGGTTAGGAGTTGAAAGAAAATTCTTTTAATATTATACGTACTTATGAACTGATAGTCGTACTCCTTCAGGATATTAGGTGGATTGATAATAGAAGGTAAATCTTATTAACGTCTACGAGTTACGTGGAAAAATAGACGTGGACAAATCTCGATTGACTATTGTCGTTCATTTCAAAACTTCGCTGACTTATTGGAGCAGTAGTTTAGTTAGCCTTCCAATATTTTATTTAAACATAATAATTTCCACAAAAAAATTTAAAATAAATTATTTTTTAACAAAAATGAAAACCGACTTCAAAACGCTACAAATCGAAACTAAAAAGAAAAAAAAATAATTTTAATTACTTAGTTATTGTTGGAGTCGGTGCCAGCCAAGGAGATTGTATTAGGATTATTTTGCTTTGGCTGGCACCGACTCCAACAATAACTAAGTAATTATTAACTATTTTATTTTATAAGTAGCGCTTAGACTCGTCCTTAGTAAAAAACAAAAGCAAATCTATCCCCACGGGATCGGCAACCGTACATTTTTCCGCAATTAACAGTAAGTAGTAACCTAATATGCTATTTGCTAGCAAATGATGTAACAAGTGACTGTTAGCCCAGCGATAACGCGCTCGCTTGGATAACCAAGTGATGTAGGTTCAAATCCGGGTCTCGCACCTCTGATATTTTCATGTGCGACTCATTTCTATCATGATTACCACTTGTTTTACGGTGAAGGAAAACATGGTGAGGAAACCTGTATGTCTGAGAAAACCAAGTAAACCAATTCGCACCACTAGGCCAGCGCGGTGGACTATGGCCTGATCCCCTTCGTTCTGAGGGAGGCCCGTGCCCAGCAGTGAAACGTTAAAAAGGTCTGATGATGATGATATTACAAATAGCTCTAATAAAAATAAATGTAATATATTACTTTTATTCAGATGCTAACCTCTACAACAGCTACCCTGGTTTTGCACTGGTTGATGACACCATTGGCATGATCTCGCTTTCTTGAACGCCTTGCTGCGAAATACATGAGCCTGCGCCACACCCTCTTTCTGTAACAATTGTTATGAATTAAAAAATAATGTTAATCTTCATAATTTTATATACTGAAAATAAATAAACTAATACAAGGTTAATACATATAAACATGTTGGGACATTATTACACACAGCGCCATCTAGTTCCGTGGTAAGCTACGAATGAAGCTTGTGTTACGGATATCAGATAGTTGATATACTACACATATAGGTTTTAAATACATACATATATTATAAATATAGTATATGTGTATAGGCACATAATAATATGTAGGACAACAGAGGCGTCCCATAAATAAAACGAATGTTTTATAACTACGTAAGTTTAAGCTGTCTAATGCTTATTCATAAGTATAAACATTTTAAGGGAAAAAATATTATTATATACCGACGACGCCGGCACGCGGCGGACATTCCCAGTGTAACCGTTCCACCACCGGACACCCGACTCTACATCTTACCTGCCTCCTACCCGATATCCCAATTCTTAACGACTTACAAAAATCAAAAGCACCTTAGGGAGGCGCCATTCAACTTAAATGTAAAGATTTTGCCGTATTTATTTGTTACAGAATCTAAAACCGGATATTTAAATTTTCTGCTTTTTTAAAATATAAAAATTAAAACTTACGACTCTTTCCTTAAACGAGCACTTTTTGAAATCTAAGAAATCGCTTAAACTATAATTTTTCATAATTTGATTTGAACCAATTTTAATTCAATAATACGTGTGCATGATCTTTATCTTGTTAAGGTCCTGACAAGTTTTAAACTCGTTAACAAATTATTGTGACTGACATCTGTAAATCACATCGAATTAAGCTTAAGCTCGCATACAAAATCACTCTTAATAAATAAGTTTAGACTGTTTTGTTTTATTCAATATGTGCAGCATGAGTCACGCTGAAGTGCCTGCAGCAGACCACAGGCTTCATGTATGAGAGCTTCCAGTGCTCTCATGCTTCCAATTATAGTACAATGACGTCATAATGCTGAACAGGCGCCGGCGCCGACGATAACGGTGCCATTTGCGGTCCAGATGATACGAATACTGTACATTGATTCCGAATTTAAAATGCCACATCTAATGCTCCACAATGAAAAACTTTTAAAGATAGTAAAGCCAATCACTAGGTGGCAAGAAATTAAATTACGATTACCTAAATAACAAAACAGTAATGAAAAAGTAAAGAACTATTAAACTTAAATACCTATTGATATACGCTATTCAACTATTCAGCAAATTTATATAACGAAAAAAATTCTGTTATAAATAGCATAACAGATGAAGAAGCTAGATGCACATAATTTTTGTTTCGATCACCTGCTTCATGTCTAGCGACGCAGGCCTGTGCCGCGCCCGTGCCATACCAAAATCTAACAAAAAAGCACTCCACAGTAGCCATATAGATAGTTCCAAAGGGACTTATAGAAATGTAAACTCGTCGCTCGTCGCACACGCCCCATTAGTTGATTGAATCAAATTTCATCGAACAGCTGGATCTGATGCTTTGATTCATCAATGCACCGAATATCCGTACAAATAGTTTCTATTTAACATTAACAATGCTATCGATTTTTTTTTCTTTTATAAGTCAAAACACGTGCCAGTCATTCATAGGTGCAGCCGTACTTGACAAAATAATGCCCATTGGATAGCATTCTGTAAAAGGGTCACGTTAGTTTCTTGTTTTTTTGAACATCATATCTTATCTCGATTTTTTAAATTAAGTAATATATTGTTCTAGTAAAGTAACTACATAATTAAGCATAAGAAGCATATTATCACTAGTGTTGTACCTACATACATATAAATATTTACTTTCTATGCATTTACTTTACTGTAATTGTAATTATTTCCTATTTTTTTATAAATTGTATAATAATATTAAATAAATGTAATTTACACACGAAAATTAATTCCAAAATGTTTTATTGAATACCTACTATATTTCACTCGCGCTCTTTCATAGAAAACATTTAGTATGTGCAATTTAGGTATTAGGCACAGATTACAGAATTCAAGGTATAGGTGTAATTATACAGAACTCGACTTCCATTAAATATCAATTACTTTTTCTACCATAGAATAAAAGAATTATGGCATTAAAGGTAAAAAATATATTGAGTTTCAATTCTTTTATTTTAATAATTTACAATATTCCTTATGAATGTAGAAAAGACAAGCTTTCAATATCAAAAGTAACTGTTAAAACTTTAACTTGTAAAACTACAAGCGACAACAGTACGGCACAAAATTTTTGATCGAGGAATTTGAACGAATAGAGAGTGAAGAATGAGGATGAAAACAAAGGGTCCAGTGTCGGAAAGACGATAAATCAACGGAAGCGGTGCGCTTTGATATTAAGCTCCATTGTTTTGTAATCGTAAACATTGCTATCATTCAGTTATTTAGTATACTTATAAAGTTTATACTATAAATTTACTTTACTTTTCCGTATTTGGTTTTATACTCAAAGTATCCTTATAAAATATAATCATAATTAAAAGCATTTTGCTATAATCTCTCAAAAAAAAATAAGATTTTCAGTATAAAAGTAGCAGTACCTACTTTCCATATGAATGGCAAGGTACCTAAATGAATAGTTCATAAACATATTATTTTTTGGTAAACATTTTTACAATCTCACAGATTATATAACAACAGCCTTTCCCGCGGCTTCGCTCGCGTTCTAAAGGCTGGAAACCAAATACCGTGCAGAGCTACTGGCGTCCCTCCCTCCACACAACTGCCCGTCTTACACGTCGTGATCATTATTTTATTGCGGTGTTATGTTAAAACTATGATATCTCGTAAGATATTCATTGAAATCAAATGATGGCAAGAACAATGTTACAGGAAGTCAACATTAAAAGATAGATATAATTATGCTATCGGGGATTCTTTTTTCAACTTTTAAAGGTGAACTCTGTCATACATGATTTTTGCATAACTTTCATTTACGAAGCGTACCCGACGGAAACTCTCAAAAGAAATATTTTTCCCGTTTTTGCAACATTTTTGATTGATGCTACGCATTTTTGATTGATACTCCGCTCCTATTGGTAGCGTGATATTTTATAGCCTATAACCTGCCTCAATAAACGGACTATCTAACACAAAAAGGATTTTTCAATTAGGACCAGTAGTTCCTGAGATTAGCGCGTTCAACCAAACAAACAAACTCTTCAGCTTTATAATAAAAGTATATAATATGATATATGGCTAGTAGCGTATGAATCACGTTATTAGTATATACATTAGCCTTCTTTCATTAAAATATCTATATCATTTTTTATCTGTTGTGTAACTTTATTTATGATCGTCTTACCAAGCTTTTGTTACAAAATTACTGCTTATTTTATCTTAATTTTGGTGAAATAATGCTTCTCTTCTGATAAGCAATGACACTATTACTCTGTTTTAGTGATCCAGTTTTTTCTTATCAACCAACACAAGCTGTTGCACTTTCGTAAGCTCCACACGAGAGCGGAATAATTCATTTATTACCTATGTACGAGTATATATTACACATACAATATTCTGCTATAAGTACGTGACATCGAGGCAAGAATCAGACTTATCTTCATAAAAACTTAGAATTTTAGGAACAATTGAGTGATCCCGTAGCGGCAATTTCTAAAGGTGTTTGTAAAAAGACGTGAGGAGCTTTATATTAAAGGAGCTTCTATGGAAGCCAAATAAAAATTGTCTCACGCACCTAGCATCGTGCGAACACAGTGTTGCATCGACAATACCTAGTCATATTGCATTTGTGTACAATTCCTAGTAACATATTCAATACAAATTAATCCAAGAGAGTGCGTGAATGCAATGAATGATGTCAGTCCAGAGGTACAATAAATACTGTTTACGGCGTAGCAGGCAACCTGGCTATTGCGTAACGAACAGCCATATTTCAATCGTTATCTGCATACCCTATGTTTTTGCTGTGTATACTACATTTATAAACAAAGATGAAACTAAAGCGATAAATTAAAACGCTTACCAAATGTAGAGTTTAAAATATGGACAAGTAATTGTTAATTTGTTAGAAATCCCATGAATTTTGAAAGAATATTCAATGAGTTGTTTTCGTTTAAAGTTAACAATGGGCAGTAACTTCCAGTCAGCAATGTTAATTGCTACTTTCAATTATGTGTCTCCCCTTCGCCATAAATAACGTACTACTTGAAAGTACTGCGTAGTCACCAATCACTTGAATAGACAATCATTTGCAAATGCCGTATACTTTCTTTTACATGCATAATGGAATTGGCAACATGGGGTTAAAACACGCAGATTCCAAAACTTAGCATATCTATTATTTTAATATTAAATATTTCAATCAAAATGTTTAAGCTAAGGTTATGGTTTATATTGTGTTTAGCCACACCTTTATTATAGATAAAAGAAGGGTCCAGCCCCTTTTAATAGAAGGTAAGCACGACTAATAAACAAAAGTGAAAATTACATGAATGAATCAATACTACATACCTACCTAGTATAAAACAAAATCGCTTTCTCTGTCCCTATATCCCTATGTATGCTTAAATCTTTAAAACTACGCAACGGATTTTGATGCGTTTTTTTTAATAGATAGAGTGATTCAAGAGGAAGGTTTATATACATAACTATCGGATCCCGCGGCTTTGCCTGTGCTAAATTTAGGGAAGAGCCCGAGCAAAGCGAGGGCGAGTCGCTAGTGAATCAATATAACAAACATTTAAACTTTTAAATCGATTTTTGAAGCTTACAGCAATATCAATATTGGAATGATCTGGTTGAAATTTTGATACAGAGATAATTATACTCTAGCGGTTAGTATATAGAAACAATGTTTTTTCTTTCACTTAAATATAAACTTATTTTGAAACTTTATCCTGAATTTACATTCTAGATTCCTAGATAGAAATCTTATTCGTTAGATGATGTAAGTCAATTAATTATTTTCTTTTTATTTTTAGATCCTGTGCTTCGAAAATATCTCAAATTCAAAGTTATAAGTTTTTATAAATATTTTTAGCCACGCCACTTATTATACACTATCTTTTATTGCACTTAAAATAATACATTATTTAAAACACAAATTTTATTGGCAATATATTATTGAAAGAAAATAGGCAATAATGTACCTAAAATTTGTTTACATTTTAATATAGATTTGTTAGTTAATTCAAGAATTAAAATCAACAATAAAAGGTGAAAGCGTGCCACATGCTATAAATGCAATATGCTTCGTGCATGTGACCTCTCTATCGAACCAATGACCATAAAATAGAGTCATAAAGTTAATTATATACTTATTTATAGTAATTTAAGTAAAATTACTACATATATATCTCTATACACAACAATAAATTCAAGGCGGAGTCAAAAGAAGCATTCTTAGAAGCACAGATAATGAAATAAATGACAGAGGTCACGAAGGATGCCATTTTGATATTGATACGTAGAAAGTCTACCTATCGTTATTAGATTTAATAAAGTTATAAGTAATAACTATTACTTATAACTTTATTAAATCTAATTAAATCATGGTTTTCTAGTTATAAAACTTGTATAGGGAAATAACTTATAGTATACCTAACTATTACACAATTTTTCAATAGCTAGGTATACAATAAGTTATTTACATATATAAAATTAATTTCTCTACTCTATCTGTTTGACTAAACACATTTGGCAATAATTGTTTATACAACAACAGAAAAATGGTAAGTACGACATTTTTATAACATCACTTTATTCGAACGTATAAATTAGGGGCTCTGCAAAAAATGTAGGCAATATAGAGGAAGTTATATTCATATAACGTATCTTCAATGCTAGTACAGTAAAGACTGACATTAATACTACCCGTATACGGCGCAGTGAAAGCTAATTTCGTGGGGTAATAAAGATGTCTCAGTATGCAAAGACATTAGGTATTAATGTTAAATGATATGTAAGGGGCACACTTCGGCATACGCACATATTTGTTACTTATAACACATTATTTACGTTGTGTTTGCTATTTTTGTAATATATTCTTTATTCTTAACATATTGTATCTAACTTTCTGGAAATGTAATCAAACGCCAGCAGCTGTTGATACAGATGTTGGAACACATCTGCTTGCGAAATAATAACTCGAACGCAAGTATTTTTAGTATATGCTTGTGTACTTCTTTTACGGGCATGAAGTCCGCTTATGATTTTATCGATCACTGAACGATTCTAACGATTTACGACCACCCATGCCGTGAATAATGCAATTATCGCCACATTATACTTTTATATAACTTGGAATAATATGACTGAAGTTGACCGACGACCGAAGTAATAAATAACAGTTTGTTAATAAATATATAATGAAAACTTTAACAAAAGTGATTGGATGAATGATTTGGGCCATTTTTAATTACAATGAAAATTAAAATTTATAACGATATTGGTTTATATGACGAATGAATAAATATTTATGAGTGTTCTCTTGCGGTTTCGCCGATAAGTTTAACCACGATTATATTACTGATGTATACATATAAGTATAATGTATGTATGAAAATGTGTATAATTTCATTTTTTGTGCAAAATGGTAACAAAGACGCCCAGCCTGCACCCGTACATCCTCACATCCTTTTAATAACTCGTACTTTAGTGTTTACACTATTAGTTGGATTACCTAGTAGGAAATCTTAAAATTACGTTAAAAGTAACTTTTTAACACGCATTAGATTTCAATGATAATGCATTTAATAATAATGCACCGACGTCATTTAACTACATAAGTTTTAATCAAAAGTCTATTAATCTTCGTTAAGACTAGCATTTCACGGTATGATTCAATTAAATTAAATCTTGAAAAGTTATATTTATAGGGGCCGAGAAAAATTCAAGTCCACGGCTTAATGACCCTCAATTGTTTAGAAGAAAATACGGCGTTCGATTGTTAAAATAAAAAATAACGTGCTTATGGTTAAAGTAAGTAGTAAATTGTAGCATTAATTGTTTATTTTGGGAATGAGAGCACCAGGACACGTCGTCGTATGGTTTGCAAAGATGTTTGTTCAATGATGAAAAACCGTGACGCCATACGTCCTAGTATATATGGCAAGACTAATACCTCTTGACACAATTCATAGATTATCATGTTTAACCGACTTAAAAATAGTGTTCTAATTTGCCCGTATACATTTTAAGTATACCGCTTTATCTATTTATATTAACAACTTTGAAAGTTTTTATACTATTAATTAGTTTTAAATAAGTAACTTTTAGATATAATATTAGTTAATATATAAATAAAATAGTCTTATTAATGAATATTATTTACAGCTATAAACTAGCTAAATAGTTGTAAGGTAGCTTTTCAGTCTTCTATGTAGAGTCTATAATGAGTAGGACATGTTCTATACATTCAATTCAACATAATCGTGATGTATGCCTACAATTGCCTCTTTCTAAATATGGGTTAGGATATAGGTACCTACATATAAGGCCCACGTCGCGTTACTAGGGACGGAGACAATGTGATTTTCGTGCAAACGTAAGAGTCGACGCAAACGAACCGTAAAGAACTTTTTATTGTTTGACCTTACTATAAATATATAATTTTACTGATAGCGAAGAAGTCCTACTAAGAAAGAGACGTTTTTATTATTGTCATTGTATACCTATATTATGTAGTGTTTTGCAGTTTATTTGAACTTATAAACTAACGAGAGCTTTTAATATTCGCTATTCATCAATTTTTAAGTTCTATTTAAGTATTCATTTATCATATAATCATAACTAGGTACAAACAATTAAGTAAAAAGAAAATCTATACAACATAAGGGAATTAAGTATATAAAACTCAACAAAAACGATTACTTAAATATACCTACACCCTTTGATTATATACATGTTTTTTTTATATGGTAAAAAGGGGGCAAACGGGCAGGAGGCTCACCTGATGGGAAGTGATCACCTCCGCCCATGGACATCTGCAAGCCAGCTTGCAGATGCGTTGCCGGCCTTTCAGAAAAGGGAGGGATGGAGGAGGGAGGGGGGAACGAAGGCGGAGGATGAAGGGAAGAGGGAGGGGGCAAGGAAAGTGGGCCTCCCGGACTCTCACTCACCGGACGAAACGCGACAGCATAGCTGCCACTTCACGCCGGTCTTCTGTGAGAGAGTGGTACTAATGAACTATACGGGGCGTGCCGGCCCATTCGGTTGCTACCCGAAGGTAACAAGCATGGCACTACCACTTTGAAAATATCGTATCGAGTCGTATATAATCAAAGCCTACACCCGATAACATGGATCACAAAGGGCCATTTTAAAAGTAGTTAATCGGATTAGCGTTAGATGGCATTATGTTTCGTAATGGCGCCCTCCACATCTTTTTACACCAAAAACGTACTAAAAACCAAATTAAGTTTTGTGTTCCTACAAATTTGCATAGTAATCACACTTTAGCCTAATATATGTGAATAAATTCTACTGTAATGATAAGAAGGTTTAAAACCATCGCAATGTGTAGTAGCTTATTCTCGTACAGAGCAATAAATATATTTTATACGTCATGGCTGTATCTTCAGGTAACAAGGTGTTTTTAAATATTTACTATGATATCTCTTACTAAAAGTGTGAAAATCGTTATATTTTCTATTAAACAAAAAATAGGTAGTCGAAAACTGTCCTTTTTTAAGTTGGGACTAATCACACATTTAATCCTTAAGATCAGTCAAAAAGTTTTAGAGTTTATCGCGGACAAACAACGTGATACGATTTTTATACGTAAAAACAATACCTATATACTTATTAATTATTCGTCAGTGAGTGGTATGCGTCGGTAATGTGTTTTAATATACTTACCTACCTATTTTTATCAAATAAACAATAATATCTATCTAGTTATTAAATTTATATTATGTACCTATGTAGTTATGAATAGAAATTATTATTTTTAAATTCAATATAGAAATCTACCATATCTAACAATTAAAAACAGGTGAAAATATATTATTATTTTTTTAAAATAATAGAATCATCGTTCACTTTGTAACTCTTTCGTTTATGTAAAGCGATGACAAGTTAATTGGTTGCGATGTCAATAGCTGAGGCCGTCGTGCGATTGAAGTGCTGACGATAACTCTGCCATCAAGCGTATAAGACACAACTGACAACCTTCGAGGGGATATCGGGGATATTTCTACGTGTTTGAGACACCATTTTTTTAAATTAATTTTTTAAAACTTTATTTCTCTGCTGTAGGGCTATATTGACCCTGAGACTCACAAACACATATAATAACCACTGACAAACATTAGGAGGCCTCATAAGCTAGATTTGAATCTTATAATAAAAAGTAATTATCTAGCATATACTTTCTTATAGATTGTACGTTATACACGATATGATATATACGATAATCATAAATCATGAAATATAATAACGAGCCAAAAAAAATTATGCAAAGTTAACGACAGCGTACACTCTAAAGTAATACAGTAATGGACTCTTTAATACCATAGGGAATGGTTAATTGATATCACATACTCCACGGTCTATGTATGAACAAGTATATTTTGTAAGTTGAAATCTATAATATCCAATATCCACACAGGCAATATTAAGATATATAATACGAGTATCGAACCATAAAGAGCTTACTTTTTTATTTTGGTGAACATCGGTCGAGGTAGACTCTGTCTCTGTCAATGTAGCTAAATGGAAAGATATAATCTCAAAGAGCATTGTAAGCTTTATTCATATAGAAAATCGGATAGACAAGTAACAGACCTCCCACGAGGCCTTTAAAACTGTAAGTGCAAATAGAAAAATTAAAAAATGTACCTACTAGACACACTAAATGTGTAACACGATGCTATAGGTATATCGTTTCAAAAGTAAAATAATATTAACCTACTTCTAATAACTTTACTAACTTACACTTCAATTTACGCAAGACTGAATGTGAAAATGCTTTTTGAATAATATCAAATCAAATTTTAAAAAGTCATAGGTAATACTTATTATATTTATATTTTATTTTTATAGATGTAGCTTTATTAATGGCTTAAAAATTATTATTACAAATAGGTAAATGTTTTTATTCGTATACAAAACTACAGTAATGTTTATTTATTTACTTTAAGCACCACATGAATAAAATGATTTCTATGATATATTTTTTAAAATCTACAATGCGTGTAATGGTCCCCTTTTAAAGTAAGACCACTCTTTGTAATGCTCTTGACATCGCCACGCGGGAACAATTTGTTCACTAGAAAAAAATAGTCAAGGGTTATTTTGCGGTTACATTGTGTCGAGTTTAAGTCTCATAAATTATGGTGCTGCACTCTGAAGTGAGGAGCACAAGCACCAGGTGGTCGAAGTTATTTTTAGTCTTCTGTTCTGTTCATACACCAATATGGGAATAAATTTTATTTTATGACTCCCATACAATTTGAAAGTGATTTGATTCATGGCAAGAAAGAATTTTACTTTTATGTAAGTAACTTAAAGTAACAAACACTATTTCATGTAGAATCTCGAGAGTTCTAGAAGCGAATACTTTTAATTGTTCGTTATAAGTTTTTTTTTAATAGCAAAGTGCGGGTTGACAGCTGGGGAGCATGTTTCGCGAAGCGTTACACTTTTTGCAAAGACCTTATGTTAGAGTTAAAATTTCAACGCTGAAATTTTATACATAGATGTAACTCTATACATAATTACAATGCATAGCGACTTTGGATTTAAGTATTTAAACATTAGAATACCTATTATATAAATAGAAGAATATGTAATTATATGTTTTAAGAGTTCCATGTATGAGTTGAATGTGATTTTTTGTATTAAGTAGGTTATGACTTATGACAAATAAAAAGACATGTTCTACATTATGACATCACGCAATTTAGATAAAATTTATTCATTCATTCTCATTCGGATTTGGTTCTCGCCTATGCTTCATATGTTGTATGTATTACACATACAAACGCTAATTTTTACGTTATCTATTTACTTTACAAAGACATAGATACTAGTCAATAAGAAATATATTCATGAGAAGGCAATATAAAAATGTAATAAGACGGCCCATTTGAAGTTTGAAAACTCGCCCGTACTCAAAGACCGATTGCGCATTATTCATAACGAAGTCAGAGACGCTCCTGCTCTGTTCATTAGAGGCCTCGTTAAGTACCTGCGAGCTGCCCCCCTCGGATCACTTCCGGTCAGCACTCGACGCGCTTTAGGCAGTTCCTGCACTACGCAACATCCTGTTGCAATAATACTTATTAGTACGCATTTAGATTGGTATTCGGATTTCGGAATATAATCCACGCTTATACAGTTTCTCCAATTTCTAAACAATATATTAAGTATGCTGAAACATTTGTTTTTATTTATATATAAAATACTTACCTACTGTAAGATTTATTGTTTAACTGCATTTATTTATTAAAGTGTTCTATAAGAAATTTGTCTCTAATTGTTATACAAAGTCACTCGTATACTCAATTAAGTCTTCAATCTACACTAATATTATAAAGAGGAAAACTTTGTTTGTTTGTTTGTTTGTTTGTTTGTAATGAATAGGCTCAAAAACTACTGGACCGATTTTAAAAATTCTGTCACCATTCGAAAGCTACATTATCCACGAGTAACATAGGCTATATTTTATTTTGGAAAAAAATGGGGTTCCGTAAGATATTTGGGTTTTTCGGACACAAGGTGTAATCTATATCTATATTAATAATTTCGTCAAGGGGTACGGTAGACTCGATCGAAACCTTACCTGATTAATAAAACATAAAAAAATAAAGATTTCGAGTCGACAACATATATATCCGCAAAATTCGGATTGTCGAGTATTTTGTTAAATTCTAATGATGCTGAAAGACAAATCGATTATCGAAATCGCCATATTGGCCACTCTAGCGAAGCGATACTGACATCGGATGACACGTCAATATTGAAGCAAAGGAACTCATTCATACAGCCATAAAGATTTACCTCTGTATTAGTGTAAATAAATAAAATAAAAAATAAATAAAATAAATCCTTTCATTTCTTGCGTTTACAAAAAAAATAATATCCTATTAACAATAAATCACAACAATTTTAAAAGTATGTTTTAATAAAATCATCTCACATCCAGTTAAAACAAAAATATAAATTCTAATGTTATACGTATTAAAATATAAGAATTTATAATTCATATAAAATAAAATATATAGTATAATTAAATAAAATATAATATATTTACTACATAAAAAAAGAATATTTAATTCCTAAAATACTGCTAAGAAAGAATAAAATAATAATAATATGTTCTAAGTTTTAACTTATCAAATGATGCGTAATGATTTCTCATAGATGGCGTTATTAATCTATATATGTAATATATAAATGCGAAAAACACTCATCACGAAATCTCAAAAACTGCTGGACGTATAAAGATGAAAATTTGCAGGGAGGTACTTTATAAATAGTATAGGTGCACTAAGAACGGATTTTGCGATTGGGCCGGATTAAGGTGGTCTAAGAGCTCTCGCAAGTTTGTATGAAAGTCCTTCATCTTTTGTGCTACAGACTTTAAATTTGGCAGGGAGGTAGTTAATATTTAGTATGGGTCTGCTAAGAACGAATTTGGCGACAGGGTCGCATTAAGGAGGTCTAAGGACTCTCACAAGTTTTTTTTAATTTCTTCATTTTTTGTCCTAGAAACTTTAAATTTCCCAGGGAGGTAGTTTAAAGTTATTAGATGTTTGTTTAAGAAAGGATTTTGCGATTGGGCCGGATTGAGGTGGTCTAAGGGCTATGGAAAGTTTGTATGAAAATCCTTCATTTTTTGTGCTAAAAACTTTAAATTTGATAGGGAGGTAATTAATAGTTTGTAATCGTTCGCTACGCGTATAAACATATTTTGCATCAGGGCCGGATTAAGGAGGTCTAAGGGCTCTCGCAAGTTTGTATGAAAGTCTTTAATTTTTTTATGCCACAAACTTAAAATTTAGCTGGAAGGTATTTAATAATCAGTAGACATCCGCAAAGAACGATTTTGCGACAGGGCCAGATTGAAAAGTGCAAGGGCTGTCGCAAGTTAGTATGAATGAAAGTCCTTCAGCTTATGTACAACAAACTTAAAATTTTGTAGAGAGGTAGTTATTGTCAGTAGAAGACTTTTAAGAATGGGTTTTGAACAGGGCCTGATTAAGGTGGTTTAGGGACTCTCACAAGTTTGTATGCTGTTCCTCTATCTTTTCTGCTACAAACTTTAAAATTGGCAGGGAGGTAGTTAATTGTTAGTAAACGTCCGCTTAGAACAAATTTTGCGACAGGGCCGGATTAAGAAGGTCCAAGGGCTCTCGCAAGTTTGTATGAAATTTATTAATTTTTTTGCGCTACAAACTTTTTGGCAGGAAAGTAGTTTTTGTAGTTAAGTAGAAGTCCGCTAATAACGGATTTTGCTACAAGGCCGGATTATTATTTTATTTATATTTTAAGGCCTTTATCTTTTGTGCGACAAACTTTATATCTGGCGGGAAGATAATGTGTGGTCAGTGAACATCTACTAAGAACGAATTTTGCAACAGGGTAGGATTAAGATGATATTATGAATGCTCTCATTATTTTGTATAACAGTTATTCACTTTTTGTCTTACAAACTTTAAATTTAGCATTGAGGTAGTTAATAGTTAGTTGACATCCGCAAAGAACAAATTTTGCGACGGGTCGAATCGAGGAGGTCTTAGGGCCATAGCAAGTTTGTGTGAAAGTCTTCATCTTTTGTGCTATGAACTTTAAATTTGGTACGAAGGTGGTTAATTGTTGATAAAAGTACGCTAACAACGTTTTTTTTTTCTATAGGGCCGGTTTAAGGTGGTGTAAGGGTCTCATAAGTTTTTCGAAATACCTTCATTTTTTGTGCTAAAAGTTTCAAATTTCGCACTGAGTTAGATAACTTTTACGATACTACAAATCGGACACTCCATTCAAAGGATATTACGAATTTAAAAATAATAATAATAAAATAACGCGCAGCACAGCGGGCAATGGGGAGAGGGAGTGGGAGCCAAGAGCGGGGAGAGGTAGCCGCGCCGCTCAGGAGTATATCAACGATGGGTTCTGAAATAGCTGGAGTAATTTTTGTAAATTTTCAGGCAATCTACAGATCAACCGATTGCCAGTGATCGAATAAAGATTAGTAGCGATTAAAAAAATTAGCGCGGGCGAAGCCGCGGGTACTGCTAGTAGAATATAAAGTCGTAATTCCAATACCATTTATATAAGATGGTGACTAATACACGTCTAAAACCTTTAGCCGAAACGCTCTAAAGAATACAAACAATACTTGAGTAGTGTGACAAAGATTTGTCCGTCACCAAAAGAATAAGGATTAATCCTGTTCCCATGGCTGGTGCAAGAGTAGTAGTAAAATAAGAAAGTCTACTTCGAAGGAATGTATCGTAAATCATCGCGAGTAGTCTCTAAAAGAGCCCGACACGTTGCTTAAACTACCCACCATTGGTTGTTATCAATAGAATGTTCACAATTAAAGGTAATATACGTACTATACAAACGAAGATGTAAAACTACGCCGAATATCTATAATAGCTATGTGACATTCTTTTGACTCTGAATTTAGTTAAAAATTCAAATGGTATACGTATTTTTTTCTAATTCGTTTCTAAATAAACATTTGGAACTCGATGAATCATAAATATTTGCCAAAAACTACATACATTACTTTATATTTTTTTAAATATGCTGACTTATCTTATTTATAAATTGTAATACTTAGACTTTGGTAAATATGATTAAACAAATGTTTCACAAAATATAATATAGGGCTTCTAAAAACGGTATGATTTTACAGTTTTTCAATAGTTAAACATCCTAAGCAAAAAATATAATTAGAACAACATCTCAAACAGAATAATATACTTGACATGTGTATTGGCTAATTACATGGACACGTCAAAAGCACCGCCTGCTGAAAGGCCTTTTGTCCGCAGCGCAACTCACTTCTCGGACGCTCGGTGTATATATTTGCTCTTAATTAACTTACACATATGACATAGATATATTACACATAGATGAATGATTATATTAGGTACAACGAGTAGATTATCTGCATTTCTTATTGAGTAGTAAGTAAAGTAAACCATTATTTATAGACTCGAACGCTTAAAGCAATATTACTATAGGTGTGTATGTAGTATATTACGCATAATAAATGGGTGAAAACGGCACAATAATGTACAACTACAATGGTTCTTTTGACGAAAACAATGAACAACAATAGCCGCTAATTTACAGTACACCTAATTTACACAAAATTTAAAAACAAAAACCAACCTGTGGTCCTCAAGAGGTCGAATACATTTAGTGATATTTTAACAAAAACAGCACCTAAAATAAAATATGTATCGGGTGACAGTGAACTTGTCGCAGTGTTTGACGCCGAGGCGGAGCGCCGTTCTCGTGGGCGGTGCACTTGTTCTTGCGCAACTATTCGGAAACTTTAGGTCTGCGTGCGCGCATGTGACAGCGCCTCGGGCTCGCATCACCACATTAGCATTCTACCGTTAAGTCTACTTACTTACCAAGGCAAACTAATGATGCCACACGTACAAAACAATACTATAGCAGAACTTCTATAATACGTGTATTCTTTTATTTATCATCACTTATGGCCTGTTGTTAAGGTGATGTCGGTTCACTCGAATGGTTAAATTAATAGGGCTTAGACGGAATGATGAAGAAAAGAATATTCATGATTGTTCATTTCTTTTAATATGTCATATAAATAAATGAAGTCGGCTACAGGACACCTGACAATATGGCCGAACCAATGCCAATATCCAACACTGCTGGATCGGTTCAGTAAAGAATTCATTCGGCACTGTTTTATTTATTTTCAGGTGTGCCACATTAAGTGAAATATGCAAAATAAACAAAAAATGACCCATCTGATCTGACCATCACCTTTGGTTGATATTGTCTCGTATCAATTTATGTTAATTTATTATTTTCGATTAAGTTGCAATGTCAAGTTTTGATAACAAAAAAAAAATAAAAACAGCATAGAACAGTAGCCTTTGCTCTCATTCTAATTCTATTATAATATATGGTAAGGGTATTATGCAGTGAAGATAATAAGGAATATTATATATTTTCAGGCAAAACTAAACGAAGCTTCACCTATTCACCCCTAATATTTATCTGTATATAAATAAATAAGTTTATAAAACAAACCCATAATATAAATTCTACGCAGGTATCTCAGTAATTTTTTTATGTCTCAAACTATCTGTCGTAGAACCTAGTTATTTAAGATCGCCAGCGATGTGAAACACGTCTACAGAAAAAGGGCGCTATTATTTCTTGGTCTTCCTAGCTTCCTACTTATTTCCTCTTTTTATGTTTACTATTATAAAATAATTAGCTCCTAGAATCTTAACATGTTGCAGATAACTACGAGCTACATTATGTCTAAAATATTTGAAAATGTCCTCTAAGTTCTTAGAATATTTCATACAGGTTGAAAATTAATGCTTCACTTCTCGCATAACATTAATAATTTTTTTTATTAAAACTTTTATTTATTCTTAAAACGGAGCTTCTTAAATTGATATACATAGTTTTTTCAAAATAGCTTATACTTAGGTATTTAATTTTCGCTCTTTTGTTTACAAAACAAGAACAGAAATAAGAGTTCTTATACGTTTATCTTTTATCGCTAATGTAATATGTTAATCGTATAATGTAAATCTATGCAAAGCCACCTTTACTTTTTATATCTCGCTGCAAGTGTGCAAGTACATAAGATAAGGAAAGAGTCGCATCTTTTTATCTTTAAAGCGACATCTGAACTAAAAATGGTCAAGAGATCAACTTCTATATACAAAACACACTTATGCAATTGTAATGGAATAAAAGGTTCGTAAGATAAGTCTAAATGATAAGTATCAAGTATCAATTAGAAAGCACATCGTTTTTGAGATGAAAATCAATGATTTAATTTTATTTAAATAACTTTATATTTAAGTTTAAAGTAATTATCCAAGTAATTTGAAATACTTAATCGAAAAATTACTGCTGGATCAATTGAAGGAATGTATCCGCCGATGTTGAAGATCAATTATATCTTGTTGTCTTCGTTAAGCCTTAAGAAGAGAGTCGGCTTGGGAACTGGGATAGACTAATTACTACATTAGTAAATCTATACAGCTATCAAATAATTCTATGCTTAAAAAATCAAAGTACTGAATACACTTTCTCCTCGTTGCTTAAGATTAGACATTTTATTATAACTTATTTACAATCTTTCGTTAGTCTTGTGGCATGTATTTCAGTATCTTATACTACATTTTAAGTAATAGAGCTAAATCAAGCAATCGGATATCGGAAGGGACCTGATAGATATATTTTATATAAAAGTTATTATTCATAAAAATATTTACAACATAAAAATTGTACGATACTGTGAATTTATGAATACTATACATATGTTTAGTTTAAATATTCTTAAAATTTGATATGCACTGTAATGACGTCAACTTGAATGTTTTAATTAGCTACGAAGCTACGCAAAACTCATGCACGTAGAGTAGAGATAGAGCACACTCTTTTAATGAAATAATATATTAACTTTAATTAATATATAAAATCCCGTCGCCCGTGTCCAGGTCTGGGGTGAATTCTCTGCCAATAATTTATTTTTGTTATTACAAATAAAATGTTAAACTATAAAAATACCTGATTTATTAGATGTAGCGGTCCGGAAACACGACAAGTTGGTGGTGGTGGTTCGTATCCCCAAAAACAATTCCAAGGCATTTTTAATCATTTTCAAAAGAAGCAAAAATAACTCAATATCTTGGTCTCATTTTTATCTACCATTTATAATTAATAGAAAAAAGGATTCTAGAGTTTGGCGACAATCCGCTTATACTATAAGCAGTATTTACATTTACAAAGGAATTACCCGCGCAGTGAAATTATAATGTAAAGCAGTATGCGAGCGCTTCGGAGCTCTCCCGCGTCACAACTGACACTGAGGTGCATCCAGCTGTTCTACTCTCATCAATAATCTTAGACAAGGAGTTCAATTTTATTAAAAAATTAGAATAAGGTTTTAACAGTTAAATTTTAAGATAAAATATAAATAAAACTACTTTTACCTAATAATGAATTTTTTGAAGATAAATTTAATAATTTTAGTTATGTTTAAGTTGTAGAAAAAAATAAAAGAAAGCCTTCTTGATACTTTTTCAGGACATTCAGCTTACCAAAGATTTCATTTCATACTAGCCCCTCACCCAGACTCGGCTAGGGTTCATCCCTAGATACGTTTCAGCGGTTACCTTAGATTTCTCAGAAATTATATTTTTCCCACTTAGATTAGATATAACTATTATCTACTTAATACCTTAATAGTAATAAACATACTTTGCGAGCCCTATCCCAGTGGGATACATCATAGTGACTCACGAGCACGGCTCTATTACAATCAAATATTTAATCAACAAAAACAAAAACATTTAATATAATCGAATTAAAAAAATATATAGTTCGTTTATCTTTAAAATTAATGTTAATTAAATCAAATAAGGTTTTACGAAATGACTGACCTGATGTTTAAATTGAGGAGGTGTGCTGATTACAGGCGGGCGCTGACGGTCCCGGGACCACGGACAAGTCCAGGGCATATTACAAACGAACTAAACTCACAGCTGACCGACCGTGACATAAATTTCGAAACACACGATCATGAAAAAATATTAGCGAGTTAACTAATTATTTATTAATAAATATTTTTATTTCCATTGTAATATGGGTGTCGTATAAAAAATTCGTTACCCGGTTACGTTTGGGTGCGTGTAACAGGATCGGGGTTACGCATGCGTGCGGTCGGCGGGCCGCGCGCCTCGGGACTAGGATAGGAAGCGCTGCTCTCCAGGCCGCCGAAGTGTTTATATGAATTACATAAAGGAACCCGAGCACGGAACACTCCCGGTCTCCACTCGGGACGGACGCATCAATTACGCGACCCGCCGTGTTCCGCAATACGTGATAACTTTATTATTTAAAACTTTTAATTTGATTATATAAAAAAAAACTAGCAGATATGATATGCTAATCGCTTAACATTTAACGTGAAAACTTTAATTTGAAATTTTGTATTTTTTCAACTATACCGATGCATGTCATAGACACATCTATAGACACATTTTTTTAAAAAAGCGGCTATAAGCGTAGTACATATTTCAAAATATTATGTACGTTATATATACCTACCTGTACCTAACTATTTAGCATAAATTTAGAGCAATTACAGTACATTTTCGTTTGACCTCGTCCATTAATTTACCTCAGCTATTGAAGTACCCGCTAACTATTCTCAATTAACGTATTTACACATATCAAACAGACCATTCGTCAAAATGATGCTAACCGTAGGTACATATTATAACACAAGTCTCCGGCTGCGTTACCACTTACCATCAGGTGGAACGCAGTCAAGCACTAATTCAGAATAAAATAAAAAAAAAAAAAAAAAAAAAAAACACAAGTAAAAAAATACTATCATTGACATAATGTATAAAATTGCTTGTGATTTGCTATTATATTTCGATTTGCACAACATGCACAAGTGAGAACTTATTTAACTCTTTAGTTACCTACTATCGTTATATATTTTTGCCTATTTACGACTTTTTAGATTTTTAGGACCCTTTTAGTAATTGCACGACTTATGCACGAAAGGAGCCTCCCCGAGTGACGTATATTCCTTCCTAATTTCTATACGTCCGGCGCACCCTGGGCAATCAGCAATGTACAAACGCTGATTGGCCAATCCTTTCACCACGATGGCAATCCAAGGTCCACTCACAAAACCTTCTTTGCGTGTAGTCTCGATCAACATCGAAGGGTTCTCGAAAAACAAATCAGAAATTCTCTCGGATTTATACCGCAAAATACAGTGCGATGTTCTATGTGTTCAAGAGACTCATCGAGACGAAACCCAAAGTCGACCACATATTCCTGGACTAACGCTTATCGCCGAGATCTGTCACCCGAAGCACGGTAACGCAGTGTTTGTTGCTCCCGGCGTAAGCATCCTATCCACCAAATGCTCAACCCAAAACGGCATCGAACTTATCACCATCGATGTTGGAATTTGTACAATTACATCAATCTATAAACCTCCTGGAACCAGTTTCCAATTTGACCCTCCAGATAACTACAACGACCAAGCCGTTAAAATTGTAATCGGTGACTTCAACAGCCGCAGCCCAAACTGGGGTTATAATGATACAGATGCTGATGGACAAAAAATCGAAACATGGGCTGAGACCAACGATTTGTGCTTGTTACACAACCCTAAGCATCCAGCTTCCTTCAATAGTAGCAGGTGGAAGCGAGGGTACAACCCTGACCTAGTCTTCGTTAGTTCCTGCATCAGCTCACAGTGCACAAAAGGCGTATGCTCTCCAATTCCCCGCACTCAACATAGACCTATTTTGTGCAGCATTGACCCCGTTGTCAGGCCTATAACTGTGCCATTTAAGCGCCGATTTAATTATACTAAGGCAAATTGGAAGTCCTTTACGGAGTCCGTTGACGATGCCCTATTGGACGTCTTGCCAACCCCAGTAAACTACGACAAATTCGTCGATGCCATACATTCCTTGTCCCGGAAATTTATCCCGAGGGGCTGCAGGACTTCTTACATACCAGGTTTGTCGATGGAATCTACAGAGCTGTTGAGCCGGTACGAGTCACTTTACCAGACAGACCCATTTTCGGAGGCTACTAAAATGGCAGGAGAGCTGTTGCTTTCTACAATTGGAAAAACTAGACGGGAGAAATGGGTAGATACAGTTACTAGCATTGATATGTCTCACAATAGTAAGAAGGCTTGGAACACCTTGCGGAAACTGACAAACGAACCTCCTCAACCCTCTTCACCAAGCCAAGTTACCGCCAACCAAATAGCCCATCATTTACTTCTTAATGGGAAACCAGCAGCTCGCGCCGAAAGAGTCCCTAAACGTAAAATTACGGGCGATCCCTGTAACAGTATCAGCAAGCCCTTCAACCTCACTGATGTTGTGACAGCGATCAAAGGCCTAAAGTGTGGAAAAGCCTCTGGAGTAGACGAAGTATCGGTTGAACAGATCAAACATCTCGGACCAGTGGCTGTGTCGTGGTTGTTGCGACTCTATAACAACTGTTTGGAATCCTCTTCAATACCCCGGCTCTGGAGAAAATCTAGGGTCATAGCCATTCTGAAACCAGGCAAGACAGCAGATAATCCTAAGAACTATCGACCAATATCTCTTCTATGTTACACACATAAGCTTTTCGAGAGACTGCTGCTGAATCGACTAACTATTGCTATTGATCCTTTACTAATCCCGGAACAAGCTGGTTTCAGGCCTGTTAAGTCTTGCTGCAACCAGACCCTCAAACTCGTGCAACATATTGAGGATGGCTTTGAGACAGGAATGGTCACAGGTGCTGTATTCGTGGACCTATCAGCAGCTTACGATACAGTTAACCTAAAACGGCTTCTGTGGAAGGTGGAGACCATGACAAGTGACATTAATTTTATTAAAATCCTTCGAGAACTTCTCCACAACCGACGTTTCCAAGTCCATCACCTCTCTGATAAAAGTCGCTGGAGATTACAAAAAAACGGATTACCGCAGGGTAGCGTCCTGGCACCGCTTCTCTTTAACATTTATACTAATGACCAACCATTAAGCCCAAACACATCTCGCTTCCTCTACGCAGATGATCTTGCGCTCACCTCCCAAGCTACCACCTTTGAGGAGGTCGAGGTGAATCTATCAAATGCTCTTACAAACTTAGGAAATTACTACACCGCAAACTCGCTAAAACCCAATCCGAGCAAAACTCAATCCTGCGTTTTTCACCTTCGCAATAGAGAAGCTGGGCGAAAATTAAATATTGTATGGGGCGAGGTGTCTATTGAGCACAGCAACTTTCCCAAATACCTCGGTGTTACTTCGGATAGGTCACTTACCTTTCGGAAAAACTGTGAAAACATCAAGCAGAAGGTCCATAGCCGTAACCAAATCCTGCGTCGACTAGTCACATCCAAGTGGGGTGCTTCGCCTAATGTTTTGCGGACGACTGGCCTGGCCGTTTCCTTTGCTGCTGGTGAATATGCCTGTCCCGTGTGGAGCCGTTCTTCCCACGCAAAACTAGTGGATGTAGCCCTAAACGAAACATGTCGTATAATTACTGGCTGTCTGAAACCAACCCCAACACCAATGTTGTACCCACTGGCAGGAATTGCACCTCCAGAGATCCGTAGAGCAGTGGCGAGCTCCAAAGAAAGGGCCAATATGGAACAAGATCCGCGACATCCCATGCATGACAACACCTTAGTGCCACAAAGGCTAAAAAGCCGAAAAAGTTTTATGAAGTGTGTCTCACCACTTCGTGATGCAATCCCAAAGGCAAGATGCAGGATTTGGAAGGACACTCATGGTTCTTTGCCATCTCCCTTCGTCCCCCCGTCTGAATACCTTGCCCCTGGTCATAGTTTGCCTTGGCAGACCTGGAAGTCTCTTAACAGACTTCGGACTCAGGTTGGCCGAAGCAAGGAAAACTTGACCAGGTGGGGATTTGCGGAGGGTGGCTTGGAGTGCAGATGCGGTACTGCTCCTCAATCGATGAGGCACCTACTTATATGCCCTGCTTGCCCTGTTGCTTGCAACTTACAGGAGCTTATGCAGGCCACTGATAAAGCTATAATGGTGGCCGAGTTTTGGGCTGACTTCCTTTAAGAATTGCCATCGACACGAGAAGAAGAAGAAGAAGAAGTAATTTATAATGTATAAATACTTATAAACTGTTACATGGCATATTTAAAATAGCTTATCTCTATAAGTACTTGTGATAAGAAAATATTAATTTATTTTAAAAAGAATGTATTTTCTTTCTGTCCAATCGACTTGCTTATACCATACTACTAGTAGTATAGTACATATTAGCAAGACGACATACCTACCTACTAACTAAAAGTATTAGTTTTATATGCTTCTGCATGTGCATAAAAGCAAAAATCACATCTAATTCGTCAATAGGTATAGGTACATACCTAATACCTATACACAGTTCCTGAAATTGGCGCGCACCGTCTGATCGCCGGCGACTTCCTACTCTGTATGTAAGGAATGATATACATAAGTATAGTCTTTGTGCTTAAGTTTTATTTTAATATATAGTTGAGGTAAACGAAACCACTGTTCACATCATCGGGCTTAGTAGTCGATGGTTCACATAATACTATGGCTAAACAAACGCTTCATGCTAGAAGATGCACGGTAAAGTTAAGTAATGCCTCGTTCTCTATGTTCCGCAACATTAACGTTTTAACAGCACACATAAATTACTGGAAGTCAAATTACGTACATAAGTATGTAGGGGAGACCGGGGCCACAATTAACAGAGGTAAGTATTAACAAGCAAATTTCTCTAAAACTATACCTACTACACCTCCAGTGCGTGTCTTAGTTTGTCAATTAGATCGAGCCGTATGGCATGGTATTAGTCAGTTGCGCTCCGCGCATCATTTGAGTATGTTGTATGCAGGTCGATATTTTGAAGCAGGTAACGATCATTTTATAGTTTACGATTTTTTGATTTGTACAAGAATGATAAAGTGTTATAATTACGTTTTTTGTTTTCCTAGTAGCATACTTCATACTGAACAATTCTACGTTTCATTTGTGACATAACTATTGACCAATATTTTATTACGTTATTTAATAATAAAAATGTACCTTTGGGGCTATAATTAACACATTGGGGGGGCTTGTTTTAACACGTTAATACCTACCCCAGATATAGGGCTAGTATAAACAGGGTAGGAATGCTTGTGAATTATTATTTAATAATTTTTTTATGACAGCATGAGAACTGATAAACGGAAAACTACACATCATTAGAGCTCTACGAGCTAGCTGCGCTAGAGAACATTGAGAAGAAAAGAAATTACAGGGATGTAGCTAAAGAATTTGACCTCTGTTATGATTTATAATTTTGTGAAAAAGAAAAAACCGGGTAGCAAAGTAAGAGAAATCGAGGGCAACCCTTAAATTTTATCGGCATTGATTACCGTTTTCATGTATTTTCTAAAGTTGTTCAAGAATTTGTGATGATGTAAGGTATATCTCTTCAACGGTTAGGAGTTGAAAGAAATTTCTTTTAATATATGAACTGATAGTCGTATTCCTTCAGGATATTAGGTGGATTGATAATAGAAGGTAAATCTTATTAACGTCTACGAGTTACGTGGAAAAATAGACGTGGACAAATCTCGATTGACTATTGTCGTTCATTTCAAAACTTCGCTGACTTATTGGAGCAGTAGTTTAGTTAACCTTCCAATATTATATTTAAACATAATATTGGAAGGTTAACTAAACTACTGCTGCAGCCAAATCAAAATAATCTTAATACAATTTAATTAATGTATCAATTCGTAAATATAATCAAAATATCCGTTCGAAAGTTCATTGCAAAGGCAGGATAAAACTGTCCTTCTTGACTGGCACCGACTCCAACAATAACTTCTTAAGTAGTTTAGTTTTTAGTTTCGATTTGTAACGTTTTGAAGTCGGTTTTCATTTTTGTTAAAAAATAATTTATGATTTTGTTATCATCAGTTTTTAAGAAAACGTGTTCTATGCAAGGCTGTATTAATGTCACTTTCATTAATAAAAAATATGACTTACATATAATTATTTCTCTTTACATCAGTCAGCATAACGTCAGCATAACATATGTTAATTTTTACCCCTTCAGTTAATACCTGCCCCACACCTGTTAATTCTAACCCCAAACGTGAGGTAACAATTAACAACTGCCATTTTTAAGAAAAAGCGTTCTATTTATGGCATCGTTTCTATTATGTTTGTTTTGAGATAATTACGTAAAACCTGAATAATTAAAGCATCATGTATTCTAAAAATCAAGTCTAAATGTTGAATAATTTTTAAGCTACAACTAAAAGTACATTTTTTGTTAATTGTGGCCCCGGTCTCCCCTACTACGTTAACGGATCTTGCCCGGTGTTATGCAGATTATCTAGTTAACTTGTTCTACATACTAACGGTATAACATAGTATAGATTATACAAACCCTTTGATCATTGATGTTTTAATATACCTAGTAGCTAGTAGGTACCTAGGTACCTAAGTATTCATTTAAACTGTGCTCGCGCTACGCCGTCAGAAAAATTGAAACGTTCCTTGTACATATGGGTACACGTTCCTATAGGTATACAAGTAAACACACTATATTTAATTACAAACATATTTTAGGAAGCTGAAAAAACGTTGATGATAGAAGGTAAGATATTGCGAAAAGCTATAAAATATTTTTTTTCAAAACAAGTTTCTTTTGCCGCCGAATAGGTACGTGTTAATAAACATAATATCCTGTATAGATATTTCTTAGAAATTATTCAATGTATTGTTTTATTTATTACCTTCATAATGATTTTCCTTCGAAGATTTACTATCTTCCTTACTTTCAGAACTTTCCTTCCTATGATTTAAACTTAAAAAACTTAGTCTAGATAAGTTTATAGGTCTATTCAGTGACATCATACATGCTTTATTAGTTTTAATTTTTTTTCCTCGTTTTTAATGCCAACCCAAATACATAGTTATTTTTCGTTATAAAACTGCATAATTAATTAAATATTGACATCAGAGACCTACATATTGTAATTAAATTTCAGTCAAGTAGCTACCTACATACATCCAATATATTGGAGTTAAATGAACACATGAACTAGCCTAAATGACTGATAAGAATTCTATTTTTGCATTAAAGATACAAAACCTGGGAATGTCAATAGATTTCTTTGCAATGGTAGGTACCATTTCATTTATATGTATGTAGGAATATACTTTACATATGACGTAAGGTAAACGTAAAACCATAAGCATTGTGTGTGTATATGAATAAAATAATTGATATACCTACTACCTATATTTTTTGCCTATGAGATTTTCAGGACAATAGTTGATTTTCTATTGCGAGTTCGACTCACACGTGCCGCATTGACGGATATCATAAATGACTTTTCGTGATGTCGGTATATGACCAGGTGTAAAGTCGAAATCATTTTAACATAGAGGGGCAACATGGGCTACTAACTTCCTAAAAAAGCTCTCGACGAAGCAAGAGTAACTGGTTAGTATATTGTGTACCTATTATGTATACGAATCATGAATATTTTGTGCCATTGTACAGAATTAGAAACAACGATGCTCAAATATTATTGTAACTCTCTACTCTAACGACTTAATTTTTTATTTTAATTTGATTTTTAAAAATAAAATTAAAAAGCATTCCTAAGAATGCTTCAAATACTTACCACTTTTAATTTTCTCTTATATTGATGATACCATAACAACATTGCCCTTATTATCTTCAAAATTAAACATGTTATATTATTACATATTATAACACAAAGTAAAAGCACAATCACTAAAAGAAATATAGATTCCATAAAAAAATGTTTTTTTAAAATCTAAGCCAGTGGTAACTGTTTCCCTCCACGAGCTACACGTTATGACTGAACACCTCGCATAACTTAAATAATACGTTTGAATTAGCCTCTGTGACCCTTCCTATTTTGTCATAAATGTATGTAATTTTACTAATTGTTCAATAATTGGCTACGATATATTTTTCTCGAGAGAATAAATTCATTTTCTCTAAGGTATCGTCCCTTGCGGATAATTGTGGAGGTCGAAGATTTGATTCACGAGTAGGAAAACTGTTTTATAGGTCATATTTATTTCCGCTTCGGCCTGAGTAGCAATTAGGTACCTACATTAGCAACATATTATAATCACAGTTTTTAAAAAAATATTCATTGAGCCATTCAAGAATAGTCAATTTTATAAATTTTAGTAGCCTAAATAAAATTTGATTAAATTACAAAAATTTTAAAAGCCGCGCATAAGGTAAACAGAAAAAGGTTTTCGAAGAAAAATAGTAGGTACCTAACCATTATCCTGTCGGGAGTCATAAATAGGCGTAACTAATAATGCTGAAGACTCGCAACAATATCAAAATAAAACAATTTATCTAAGTATGTGTAGTATATCACCTATCTGGTATCCGTAACACAAGCCTGGCAGCTTACCACGGAATTTGATGGCGCTGTCATAATGTTGTCCCAATAAATATATAAAAAAAACATATATATGTGATGTCTCCAAAATGCATATTAATATATATTCCTTCAATTAATAATAACGTGTTTTTCTCTTTTTAGGCAGTCGGAGTTATACATTTTTATTATAGCTTTTTACAGTCAACATTTTCCAATTTTAGATACATTTAGAGTTTTGTGAACCTTAATTATTTATTATTAAACAATTATATATGTAAGTTACATATTACATTTTTATAAACGCTTTTTAAAAGCCTTTACTTTTATACTGTATTCGTAAGGTTTGGAAGAACGATTTTACAAGTTATAGGTAAACTATGGCCAACTGATAATGCCTGTTACTATTTTCAATAATTTTCATATATATGACAATCGCGTTATTTCCTATTTAGGGTCATTTTAATTATTTTTATAGGACAATAGGACAAGGTACTTATAAGGTAAAACTTAAAAGTGAAGTAAAACTAAGTCTGCTATTCATCATGACACATCCATAACCTGATTTATTCCCCCCACCGCTGGGTATGAGGCTCCTCACGTCTATACCACCACTTATGGTCCCCGCTATAATAATCAAGATCTGCTTGTTGTACAAACATTTTTATCACCTCGTTTACTGAAGGGAAATTAAATTAAACCACTCATCATTTAGATATAATTATATTTTCGAATCTAAAATGTACAAAAAAATACAACTTAAAAATAATGTACTCTTAATGCCTGCTTTGTCGATGGATAAAAATATTACAGTTCAAATACCTTACAGATATTAGAAATGTCGGCTTTATTAATTGACAATAACTGTGGTAAACCGTCAGCAAGCTATTAGGAACAAAAAAACAGTAAGCTACCCATACTATTATCATCATTTTAAAACTTATTTCATATGTGATTGGATTTAATATAAACGAATTTCACACATTAAACTTTAAATGATAAATTCGTATTAATATCAGAGCGGTCATGTAAAGGCTTTAACAAGACATCGATGTTCGATTCACACGATTTTATATTTTGAGATGAACGTCCACTAAAAAAGATAAACGTAACGAACTCTATCAAATTTTCAAATTTAATCAACCACATTTTTATAACAACTTTGGTTGTGTATTCTAGTCGTAAAAATATATGTTTAGCTATTTACAATATTTAAACATACATACATACAATGCGTAGAAATGCACAGCAACGCAAAAGAGCTCCTACCTAATATTATTTCGAAGAACTTAATAACACAGATTTATCGGCCATCTGCAAAAAAGATTACAGCTCAGGATAAGACTAGTTAGTTGTATTCGACGTTAGACGTAGTTTGGGTTAACATATTTAGTTCTTAAAGCTGATAAACATTCCCCACCCGTACCGCTGTGTTAGACACATCGCATTATTATTATTATTATACAAATAAGCATATGGTAGCAATAATCCTTTCTGCTGTTGGCCTTCGTATTAATCGTTTATAGAAAAACATAATTAGCGTTAGAAATATCGACTTAAAGAAATTTAACTCTAAAATATACAATACCCCTGTTCGCAGACGACAGGCCAAGACAAGAGGTTCGATTTTATACAAAAAATAAAATCATTTCTGTACGGGAGCGCTATTACCTCGTTGTGTTAGCGACTGTCATCCGACTATAAATATAATTATCACAAGTTAACATCTACAGAGGAGTAAGGAATTACACAAATATTTTAGTAGGTACATATTATAAAGCGACAAAAGAGAATTTAGTGAATAAAATTTACAAATGTTCTTACTAATTATGTTTTCCCTTCGAAACAGAGATTCCCGTACCTATCAATGTTTCTATGAATAAAATTTTACACAGTATTCTCATTCTCCAAGTTCCTCATCACAGAGTAAGAAGACAATTTTATATACCTGAACAATGAACATATCACATTCCTGACACAGTCCAATGTACTAAATCTGCTGTAACGTTGGATGGAAACTTTGGACCCTATTATTTTGCCGCCATCCTTACTCTGTAAGACGAAACTGAAACATCTTAATGCAAAAATAATCATTATTCCGACCATGTTACATAAAATTTCGATATACACACGATAACATTTCCAATTCTTTCATTGAATATTATTTAATATTTTATCATATACTTACATATGATTTAATGCATAAAATGTCTAATAGTTCTGAAATTACCATAATCTTACAATTATACATCAGAATAGCAGCCTAATAAAATTATATTAAAACCGTATCTGAGTAAGACACAAATAAGTTTAAATTGATTTCATGTTTAAGAATTTCATTGAAGCTTTAACTTTTAATATCAAACATGACTTAATTAATGTACGAACATTAAAATGAGGTATAAATCCATTACACCAAGATGTTTACAATTATCTTATAATTTAACTATATATAGACAAATTGCATATTGAGTAATATTTAATTCAATAAGCCCATTTCAACAATTTAATTTCAATTTCCATTTATCAAAATATTAAAGTATATCTTTGTTTTTATAGGAATTATATTCGTTGATAAAATTTTATTTACCGATCAATTTTATTGGTGTCATCATAGAGAACAATCTGGTCGGGAACGGAGAGGTAAAATCAATATAATCGTTTCCTATCACTAATTAATTTAGCACTGGTCGCTGATAATGTTGAGATACAAAAACCATACAATTGGCCGAAGTTACATAAACGCAGACAAAGTAGGACTAGCTTTTGTTGAACGTAGCGTGGATTATGTGTGATGACATCACTGTCCGTCGCATACTGTTACTCTTATTAAATTTACATTTAAAAATACTTGAGCTTTAATAACATTTAAATGGTCAACACTAAAAAAGTACTTGGGAACGTGCGTCCGTGGGACAGCTACGTTCACCAAAAGCAAATGATAGTGTCCTTATCTTATTTTGGAAGACTACAATTTACCAATACTTTTTTAGGTTTTTAGGCTTTCTCAAATAAATATTATTAGTACATATTCTACATCAACAATGTAATATCCACGCCAGTAATATTATTAGAAAATTATATCTATGGATTTCTCAAATATTTTTTATTATTAAGATTGTTGTATATATACATAAATATAGGTACATCTATATTAATTTTATTTATCCCGAAACGCTCCAGCATTCGATGTAAATAAACAACAGATGTTTCATTAAAATTTAGACAGTAACAATATAAATTACAACAGAGACAATAGATTCCCATACAAAAGTCGTGAATCGTTTAAACTATTTATTAACCGTACGTTACACCTATTATACATAATTACATAGTCTCTTCTTAAAGATGGTATTGAAAAATATCTTATATCTTTAATATCAGGCACGCATGCATCGTTACAGTTCGTCAACTACGCACAGAAGTAGGTAATCTTGGGATAACCAATTGTTCAACTCGTGCAATGGACGTGTTATTTGGATACGAGTTTATGACTTTTTATTCTATATAAAACTGTAAAAAATATAGCCTTCTTTGGGTACATTTCGTCCGCATCGAGACGTCAAAAACTATGTGACGGCATTAAATGCTCTTCTAACAATCCAATAAATATGCTTCCAATATTTTCAATAAGTTACGTAGACTTCACTAATTGTCAACTATTTGCTTTAACCTTTTCGTGTACCTAACAAGGCCATCACTTGTACTTTATGGAACAGGTATACTATCGGACACCGCCTCGGGCTCGTCTCGTAAAAAACTAAATGGAATGAAATTTTATGTTATATCGCTACATCTTTCGGATATTGTAAAGCTATATCTCACTATTATTAACAATATACCAAACTCGATTTTTGTTTTCATGATTCGTTAACGAAATTGGTCAGTACTCTAAACTTCGATTATGATTTTAGGGTATAAAAATATGAATATTTTTACATATACGGCTTTACTTCGTTATTTATAACAATACGGATACGCCCTACTATTATTTGTACGTTCTCGTTTAGATAGGTTTATTTTAACATCACAATATTAATTTTAAATTTAATTTATTCGCTATATCTATGGTTGGTATAGAAAATATCGTTATATATGTATTTCGGGTATTAGTGTCCTTGAGAGCCAAATTTTCATTATGCATAGGGAGGGTTTTTAGCACGATAGATGAGCAGAAGGTACCCTTGGACGATACTCAATATGAAAACGGTTTCGCAAGCGTGTTGTTGCATTTAGGCATACGAGCAAAAGGTGAAACATCTAGTCTGTTAAGTACGACATACATAAGTAATTGCCGTGAAACAAATGTTAGTTATATTTCTCATCAGACTATAGCTTTGTACGGTACTGTACTATATTATATTTTGGTGTAGTGCAAATATCTCCAAATAAAGGTGTTTGAATCGAAACCAGAAACTACATTTTTATGTAATAGATAATTTTTTGTCGAGAGCAGTATATTTGTGCACCAAGTTTTAGGCAACCAAACAACAATTAGATTTAGAATTTCGACTGTTGAGTGAATGTCGAGATCGTGGTCCCCAATGCAACGGATTTATATGTTAATATCTCTTGTACAGTAACATTCTGATTTATCTGATCACACGTCGCATTTACTCATCTTATATTATTAACATTTATTTTATATATAGAAAAATATTATTGTGCGGCATAGAGATAGAAATCATTGGAAGAATCGTAATTTTAGACAGTAAATAAGACATGACTAACATGGTGTCACGTTAGTGCCGTTAAGTGCAAAATTGTAATCGAATAGCTAAATTTATTATTATATTTACCACCGAAAATTACGTTAACCGCTCGCTTAGAGTGCACAAAATTTGATGAAACTTTAAATCTATTTATGATGATGAACATACATAGATGATTTACATTCTAACAGCTCGAGACCATACCTTCTCAGAACAGCCATAACACTAAATTATTAAAGACATTAGTTTGACTATGCTTAACTCGGTATCGATTTACATCACATTATAAAATGGCTACTTTAGACGAGGGTAATGACCCAGTGGCGATAAAAGCTAAGTTATATTATAGGTGTTTTCTAGATTAAAATGTATGAATTGCATGAATTCGCGACTCCATACTTCTAGCGAATGCTACAAGACCGATCGAACCGACCGACCGAACATCAACATTTTTTTATAAAAATGACCGTAACGCTAAATCGAAGGTGGATCACCCTTACTGGTATAGTGAGTAAAATTCTAGCATTACACTAAAAATAATTCAAAATTTCATGCAAATTAATTTCGCAGTATTATTTCGAGTACTACTAATTCACTTCTTATTTTCTCTTACATAATATATTTTTTTAACAATTAAATTCTATAACTCGTGACAGTCAACAAAAACTTAATTTATATTTTAGTTCCAACTCGAATAGTATCGCCTTGACATAAAAAAATAGTTTAAGGTAGTGTTTAATTTATACAAATATCCGAGTGCTAAAATATTAGGAGTATAAAACTCATGACACAGTAATTTTATGTTTGTAGGACATAGGAGTACTTTTATTCTGAGAGGTTTGGCCGTGTAAATTGCTAAGCTGTTCGATACACAGTTAATTTTTTACTATAAAAATAAAGCCAAACAAAAATAATCAACAATTTTAAAGTATCGTTTTCAATTTTGGATAAATTGAGTATTTTTATAGGTGCGTTTAAGTATTATAAAAATGCATTTAACATATCAAACTAACTGAACATCGAGTAGCTGGTACCGAGACAAGGTAAAAACGAAGAAAAGAAAACTTGGCGTCACCGGGCAGTTTAAGTATTGTAAAGTGTCATACTGAACTGAACTTGTAAATTTTAACAAATAATTATTAAAAAAGCCAAAAAAATATCAGATACCCTCAGTATCATTATAGTTCTAAGAACTAAGATCGTAAGAAATGAGCTCGCAGGCAAATAAAATAAAAATAACAAAAAATGTATTAAAGTATACGTTTAAAACAACTTTAATAAAATCAATAAATGATTCGTAATATTACAAAAAATTATTGTACCATAGAAACACAAAGATAGTTTAACAAAATATTTACACTAAAGCGTTTGCTATAATTTAACAACATATTATTTACATATAAGCTCACTAAACTCTGTACTCTTGAAAGTGATAAAAATGATTAGTTTGAGTACAGTAACTTCTCCGAGTACAGTGTTTGAGTAACCTCCGTCGCCATCAATACTACAGTACAACTTAACTTTGTCATAACAGGTAACATCTGACTTTCATACTATAATACATAACGTTCACAACGCCAAAAATGTGTTTTATATTCTTATACAATATTGCACGCGGTATGTCTCTATTGTATATAAATGTATGTAAACTCGGCGAACGAATCATATTGCGAATCACAAAGTATACTCCTTCACAGGAAACTACATCTCGTACATTAGCGAAAATTATGCATAGATGATTATATCTACGTTCAGAAGAAAAAGGAGTTCTCATAGAACTTAAGGATCCGCATTCGATCCAAGGGTTCATTAAACAAAAATATCACTATCACTACAAGACTATATCACTATTCGTACAAAGACGTACGTGGGGCGCTGCTACTCGACGCCGTCGTGCGGGCGCGGCGGGCCGGCGGTACGTGCACGGTGGGTGAAGCAGGCGCATCACTCTGACAGCAGCTTCTGCAGCAGTGACGCTTTAGCAGGCCCCGGGCCCCCCGCGCTCCCCGCCGGGCCCCCACCACTGCCGGCCGGGCCCCCCACACTGCCCGCCGGCCCCCCCGCCAAAGCCATCTCATCACCGGCCGCCGCTGCCCCCGCCCCCTCCGCCGAGACCGCCTCCATAGTACTCTGTCGACACAGACACACTCTGTCAATACAAGCAATGTGAAGCAAGACATTCACAATACCAGTCGTCTAAGTGCACCGGTTTGAAATTCGTTTCTATGCAGTATTATTTGAGACAAAATTTACAATGACCTGAATGGCCCTTTATTGGCAACTGAGATCACTTGAATTAATATTTTATTATAATTTTAGAGACAGGTTTTGCACCGACGTTGCAATATTCTTTCTAGAATATTGTTGTTTTAAGATTATTAATTTATCTTATAAATGTTACTACTTAAAGTAAAAACCTACTTACTTATCGCTGGATGTTTATAGAATAATAAATAGGTTAAAGTTGCATTATATTTGTGTAATGCTTATCTCTATATATTTGTAGGTATATTCATGCAAAAAGCGTTTACTTTTAATTAATTATGATCAACTCGATTTATGTACTCTTATTAGCTACAAATGATTATAAAATAAAGGCCGCTATATAAATATAAAGCAACTTTAGTACAAAAAATCCAATCTTTTATTATTAATTATTATATTATCTATAAGCTTACGTATCTTTGTTGACATTTCTTAACATACTCAAAGGCCAGTTTAAAGTATACAATTGCATGAATAATGAAGATCGATCAAAATTTCAATTAATAATAACATTGATAGATTACGACTATAACCTTCAAATCAGTTGGTACTATCATACACCCCTAAAAATACTACCGTATTGAGATTAAAATATTTTTATAATAAATTAACTGAATGAAAATTGATATATAAAAGATTCCTTTAATTGACCACTTCTACAATTTTTATTTTGAGTAAAGTTTCTTTGACTCTACACGTTATTATTAGGCATCTTTTTTGTTTTTGGCTTTAAAATGGTCTTGCATTAATTCTTGTTAAATAGGCAAAGAGTAAAAAAAATATTGTAATTTTAACTCATACTATACGGTACCATTAAGAAATGACCAATAAAGAAGTCGTCGGTATTTTGTTTTGTATTAAACATTTAAGAAATGAGAAATATGTAAAACATAATATTATAATTAACCGAATTTTGATCGCACCTTCTTCTATTAAGTAGTAGTAAAGAATCATCATGCAATCACCTTGATAGTGACCTATACGGCATTTGATAAACGCAATAATTCGTATGCTATAAACACATCTTTGAAGCCAAAAAATAAGCAGTCTAGTAACAAATTTATGTAATCATTATTTAACTACAACTTCATATAAAACCTTCACCACCAAACAAACCGATTACGCATGCGAATTATCCCATTTTTTGAAAAAGCTGAAATGTCACAAGTACAGAAAACCTAGGAAGCGATGACTTTAATCATGTATTTATGAATCAAGATTATCTAATAAGATATCTCAAAATGCAAAATACTTAATTATTAAATAAATATCTCTAAGAAAAATTATTGGATATCACATCACATAAGCTTTTTTATTAATTGCAGAAACGTGCCAATTTTTTTCTGAATGACAAACGATCAGGTTAAATCGGTGAGCCGCACGCGAGCCACAGACACCTTCGTCGCAGAGAGAGCATGTTGGCACATTTCTATCAATCAGCCTCTAATCAATCGATGCGATCGACTCGACAACACACGCAGCGGAGCAGACTGAGTACGTAATGTTTAGAGATGTAGTTCTACAAATAAGAATGGAAACCGAGATAGTAGTGTATATGAAGATGGTCGTCGCGTCCCGCGCTTACCGAAGTGCTCTGTGGCGCGTCCCACGGGCCGGGCGCCGCCGCGCGCCCCCCCACCACCGCGCCGCCACCTACGTACCACACACCATCATTGCCAGAGACCGAGCCACACTGGCAATCCCTCTATGTCACCTCACTACTCTTTATTAGTTTATACAAATATTTACAAAGTCTTCGCTATGCCTCATTCAAAATTCGAAGGTACAAATTTTAAATATATAAATTTTAAGTAATTATGTATATTACTTTAGACAAATTAATATATAATTTGAATTTTGAATAGTAAAGTTTTTGTAAACTTACCAATATCTATTTACCTAGAACATTCGAATCACAAATTTCCTAGTCTTGAATAAGAAAGTGTAATCGTAAATTACCGAAAAATACACGATAATTTGACTCGGTCGGAAATTAATTATTTATAAGAAAAATACATTTTGACTGCAGATAAAATGTCCTTCTATTATTTAATTTAACTACCAAAAAATAAACGTCGAAAATTTTTTAAAAGCTAAATGAGACAAAAACTAAAATTAATAAAAATCACATTTCGTTGGAGGACATAATATCAGCAGTCAGTCTAGTTCCTATAAATAAAATAGGTTAATTTCCAAGTACAAGAAGATACAATACACATATTATATTTAATGCTCAAATTGCATTAAATCACACTTTCACATCTATAAAATACTCATTTCTCACTTAAAAATAAAATATATATCAATAGAGGCAATTTTTAATATAGCTTTAGATAACATCGTCGAAAGAGATTCTTATAAAATAACGAAATCAACACTTAAAATACAAAATATTTAGTGTTAAAACGCCATTTGAAAATCGACTTTGCTATCAGCCAGCAAGCCGCTCCTGTACGAAGAGTGAGAACACGTACGAATTTGGTTATTTTAAGAGTGTAGAGGCAAGGAGTACTAACCGGGAGCGGGCATGTCGAAGGTGAGCAAGGGGTCGAGGTCGGGCGCGTGCATGGCGGGCATGTCGGGGCGGGCGGAGCGCGCGCCCACGATGGCGCGCAGCTCGTTGCGCACGTACTCTGACGTGCCGCCCGCCGCGCCGCCCGCGCCGCCGCCCCCCGCGCTCCCCACACCGCTACTGCCTGGATATATCGCGGACATTACCGACCATCGACGCAGGAACAATATTCACACTTGTACAATTCCAACGAAATCGTCAACCAGACTGATCCAAAAAATAAACATATAAGAGTAGGAAGTGTCGTTCAGTCGACGCTATATTATATACTTGTAAGTGTTATTATTAATATAAAAGCGAAAGATTTTGGTCAATTGACAAAATTATTACACATGCAAGACGATAGTTAAAGAGAGAAGTATTTTTCGCTACCGAACTACCGTTTACCTTTCGTCGTCACGAGTCAACGCCAAACAGCGGAGATAACATCGGTAAAATTGATTAGATCATTATTGGCACAAGCGGGTTAATATAAACTTTGTCTAGAATAACTGGGGATAAATTTCATGAATCAATTTCGAGGGTATATTATATCGTCGCGTGCATACTCACATGAGAGCTGGTGGTCGTGCGACGGGTGCGGCGGATGTGGCGGATGTGGTGGATGCGGCGGATGTGGCGGATGCGGCGGATGCGGCGGGTGCGCATGAGCGGCGTGCGGCACGCGGCGCGCGTACTCGCCGCAGTAGGCGCCCGCGCCCGCGTCGCCCTCCTCATAGTAACCGCCCACTGCCACACACGCCTCATATAATATCGCCAGCGACACTCGCCGCGACCTACCTACTTGGTGCTCGGCCGAACTCGAACGGGGGCGACCGATTCGATCGAGGAGACCGCGCGGCGTGGAACGCCTTTCATAAAGCTCATCTATCTATAGGGCCAACTCTAGCTATCGTTTTGATTTCGATAACTGAACTTCGAAGCGAATAATGGTAACCATGCAATTAGTTCAGAAATAATTAAAATCTAGATTTTATTTCCTAAATAAAATATACATATTTACTTCCAATATCTACAGGGCATGCCAAATAAATTATTATTATCTTAGAATAACCATGCTTTTTCTTAGATATGTTCAAGGATGAAAGGTCTAACTACCTCAAAATAAATTAGTATAAATATATGCTTAAAGCGCACCATAGTAACCTTGGATCAGACTGAATGTTTAAATACCTATAATAATCAATATGCTCTTCACACTTGCAGCACTTAACACGACATACAAACCTCAACGAAAAAATGAAAATTATCTATTCAATAAGTAATATATTTATTTAATAATATAATATATAATATATGTTGCTAAACTGTTACTAAATCCATGAGCGGAAAAAATGTGAATGAAAAGAAAAACTAAAAATTGAATTATCATTGGATTACAAATATAATAATTCGAAAAAAAAATTAAAAATTTAATAATTTCCTCGAATAAATCGATAAATTAAAAAAAATACTTATATGTTATTCGTAAAAAGTCAAATATTTCTTAAATAATAATAATAAACTTCTAATCAAACCTATTTGGAAGTACATCACGTAAAACAAATTATTTGTAGACATAAACAATAGTAATAATAATCATAATCACTAATCAGTGATATGTACTATGTTAAAGTTTGTGTAGTATATATACATATAAGTGACGTACCGTGCAGAGGGCGCGGCGCGCGGTGGTAGGGCTGCGGCGCGACGGGCGTGTGCAGCGCCGCCGCGTACGCGCCCGCGCTGCTCGTGTTCCCGCCCTGCTATAGTAGAACATTATAATAATAATAAAACCTTTATTTTTTTTTATTTTCTACTACCTTTTAGTATTTACAAACATAAAAAAAGTAGCATTATTTGGCTTCAATTATATTTTAATAACAATATTATACAGCAATAAATGTACAGATAATCTACACAGTTTTTTAACTAAGGCATGTTGTACAAGGGAATCGCGTGGAGTCGGCGTCTTCAACAGTCTTGTATAATTTTACATGACTCATGGGGAATAGCCCCAGTAATTGGACTTATAGCCCTCTAACTTAGCTATCTGCCATGAATAATGTTGTTTCATGATCTTAAGATAGAAAGACGATTAGTTACCAACTAATGTATTTTTTATGTATTTTTTTTGTATAATACTGTTGTTGACTGTTGCCTGAATAAATAAATAAATAATGTTATAAATAAATACTGTTATATACTAATTACTAATAAAAGAATTTTTAAAATATATAAATTAATAACTTACAAGTTGCCGACTCAGCATCGGATTTTGTTGTGATGGTGCCATTTTATTTGTGCCATAATTTGACGCCATTTGACCTATAAGGTAAAAAATGTATTACCAATTAGTAAATTATACAGTAATCAAATACTATATATAAATCATTTATATTTAGCATTTTATACGAACTTTGATGGTGATACAAGTGATGAAAGTCCGTACGTTTAAGGGCAACATTAGGCGGCGTACCGGAAACCAAAGCATTTATAGTGGAACCCAGATCTGCCTGTGGCTGCTCAGCGGCCTGAAATTACATATTATATTATTTATATAAAATACAACACAATTTTAATCATATTTACAGCCGCTAGTAAATGTATACAAAATCTTGACAGATTATATATGTGCTAAAACCTTCCTCGAGAACCACTGTATCCAAAAGTGAAAACAGCATGAAAATCGGTACAGTAGCTTTTGAATTTGTCGCGAACAGACAGACAAACAAGGCGGAGGACTTTATTTTATAATTTGTTGTGTTGATGATCAAAGACGTTGAGCGCTCAGAGACCTGCTTATCCGTAAGTAGCTTATCAATAGGCGAATGTAACCAGATTAAAATAAAAAATATTCATTAGCACTACAGACTACCTACACAGTAAGTACAAAGTAGTTATACAAAAATATACAAAATAAAATCACTTTTTGATAAATCTATTTCTTGCGTACAAATTTACAAGCTTAACCTGCTTATATTTTTTCATCAATAACTATTATTTTAATAATATTGTAATAATGTTTTCACAGTATTATAATATATTACATCAGTTTATCACGTGGTAATGATAACAAAATAAACCAGGGCTAAAATTTAAATATGTTAAAATATGGTCTTATTTATGTATAATTTAAATTTAACATACATAAGTTGAATAAAGGAACAAGTGGGTCATGTACTTGTTTTTAATTTTCACACGATTAGAAATAGAATGCTAACTAGGTGTGTGACGACACACCGGAAATACGAGTACGGCGAGTGAATCATATTATATTGGCGACTGCTAATACAAAAAACCTGTGGAACCTTCGATTACGCTTCAAGGTTACTTATTCACTTAGGTTCTACTAAACGAATTCATGTTCTAAATAGAAGCAACATTTGTTTTATTTCCTAATAAACAGCTGTAATGAAACGAACTGACTATTACAAAATATAATAAAAACATGATAATTCTTATTTATAATACCTAGTTTTACTAATCCGATTTTCGCTTGTTCATTTTACCAATCATATATGATTAACGTCAGTCGAGAGAAGTGCCAAACTTTATAATATTATTTAAAAAACACAACGCATATTTTAAACACCGTATAATGTTATATCAGGGTGAAGGTTTTATATTGAGTTGGTTTTTAAAACTAGGTTAACTATTGCATTATTAGTTTTTTCTTTCCAATCGCGCTGTACTGAATGACTAAATGGATTGCAATAAGATTTCTCTTATATGTAAAACAACTGTCATGCGAATCATTTAAATAAATCCAAGAAAGGGCTCTCGACAATTTTAATGTGCAGTAGGAAGATTAGATTTATGTTAGTAATACATTCAATAAAAATTGTATGATAATCGTGTTTTGTCATTAATGATATTAATACTAGACTTGAGCCCAGTATATATTATAGTCATAAGTATACACACAAACGTTTATAAACGTAACCTATATCTTGTCACTCTCACTAGGGAGAGTGCGATGAGACGATACTAACAGTATCAGTACATTTTTTATAAATGAAATTTCCAAAAAAAAAGCCAACAATTGCGGTTTTGACAACCCGCATACATCTGTTACATATCTTAAATGTATGAGCTACTGGGCGTCCTACATTATACGTTTAAAGAATATATTATGTTCACATGCTGGCGTTTTGCTTCAAATCAAAGTACAAACGTATGAATGCATCGCAAGAACTTGTTTGTTGAAGTGAAACTTCTTTAAAATCGTTGTGATTTCAAACTCGATGAAACAAAAAAAAAAGTCCATAGTACCAGGCACTCAGAGACGGGGAAGAGTTAGCCTTAGTTAGATCTCGCCCACCGCGAGTCAGTGACATTTCTTACTGTCTAACTCGTGGGTGTGACCTTCGCGCCATCTCCCTCTCTCGACGAGCGTAGACGGGGTTATTTAGTATAAATATAAACGAGATTTAAAAATTAGTTTGCCAAAGAAGTTTAACTTCTGACATGTGTACTTTGTACACACGCACTTTTTTTTCTTTTGTTTCAAAGACAAGTGTGCGCTATCGCTCGCACAACCCACCTCTGGAGAGACGAGCATCTGCTGCGAGCGCTGCATCTGCAGCAGGCGCGTGCGGTGCTGCTCCACGGCGGCGCGGGCGCGCGCGCCCTCCGCCTCGCCACGCACCAGCCCGTACGCGCCGCCCCCGCTCAGGCTGCCCGCTCCCTGCAACACTCCCTTATTTATCCAGCTCGAAGGACCATTTAATAATGTAACAGTTCTTGCTAACTAATACACTGTTCGATTGATAAATGTTAGGTGATTTATGCTAATACCACTTCTTGCTAGGTAATAATGAGCAGGTGCGGCTTAATTGTTAGCTATACGCGAACTGATTTTATTTTATGAATTAAAATAATAATGAAAGCGCGTGTCATGTACAATGATTAATTGCAATATGTTGGAATATGTTACGGTTGCACCTAGCAAGTATTACTGTATTCCATATGTCACTTTAAGTATCATTATCACATCTTATCCCATTTCAACTCGACTTGTCTTTTATAGTCTAGTTGTTGTCAAATAGCTTAAAATATGTTTATATACCTCTAATTATGTATAAACAAAGATAAAAAAAGACAATGTAATATTAAAAATTAAATATCATATGCTTGCATCCATTGATTAATTATTTATTAATTCACTGATTATTATTAATTATGTTAGTAGCATAACCGTTTTTTCAAGATAAACAATATTGAAGTTTAAGATAAAGTTACAAAGTAATATGTACATATATCTCAAATATGGCAAAAGTATGTATAACAAACAACATACTTGACTCTGTACGGGGTAAACAGGTGGCGCACCCGGACTTGATGGCACTGGACTTTTAGTTGCTGTTTCACATTGCATAAGACTTTGTGTTATAGCGTTTATGACAGCATTTTTTTCTTTTACGCCCTGTAATCATATTCAAATATTAATTATCAACCAATACAAAATGAGTTAACTTTTTTTAATTGAGAAGAAACTTACTACATAATCGGATCGTATTGGTCGATTGCTTTCCAAATCCAATATCACATTAACATCAGGAGCTGACCGATCATTGTAGGGCATATTTTCGATTACTTCATCCAAAATATCTGACAATGTTTTATCATTAGGTACCTCGCTATCACCACCGGTTCCACCTGGTGCCCGTATACTGCCCCTGTACGAATGGTTTAAAAAAATTAAATGTCGAACAGTAAAACAGATTCATTACTAGGTATATTATAATGAAAAAAAGTGAAAAACACAATTAAGTAATTTCTTCACACTATTAAACATATAAGAATAATGTTCTCCGACCGATTCCGGTCACGACGGCGAATCTAACATACACAACAATATAAACTTATAATTATATATTATGTATGTATGTCTGTTATGTCCGGTTAATATGTTTAGTAACGTGGCTTAGACTAGTACAACATATAGAACTCACTGAGCTTGATTGGTGAAAGCGTGGTGGGCGGCGAGGGCGGCGTGGGGGGAGTGGGCGGAGAAAGCGGCGTGCGCGGCCGACGTGGCGTAGTGCGGCGGCGCTTGCGCACTGGCCGTCTGGTAGGCGCTGCGCGCGCCGCCCTGCAGCACCATCTGCAGGTGGCTCTGCGAGCCCTGCGACGTCTGCACGCCCGGCATGCTGGGGCACTCTGCGCTCGACGCGGACGACACGGGCCCCGGGCTCGGGCCTGGACCCGCGCCCGGCCCGCCGTTCATATTGCTACCACGATTTCTATAAGTTCAAAATTTGTCATTTTTATACTTGATATGATTTTATCGTAAAAATGAAAATTATATTATCTTTTAAACGTTCATTTTTCATATACATTTGTTATTTATTTATATGAGTATTTACAAATTTTAAGCAAATACTATAAATATAGTTATACAGTACATATTATGTGTACGTATTATATGTGTATTGTGTACCATATATCATTGTGTAAAATGTATCATATTTAATTATATTACCACATACGGTATTTAAATACAATAAGATATTAAATATCTATAATTTACAAAAACAGAATCGGATATAGCTAATATTATTTGTTAATAAAATCGGAAAATATTTAATTTTATTGTTAATAAAATCGGAATATAGCCACTAGAAAATGAGGCACTTACGCATTATAAATGTTGGCGATGTTATGATGTGGGTGCCGCTGTTGCAGGTGGTGGGCGTGGTCGAGGTGCGTGTAGACGTGGGGCCGCGGGTGGGGCGGGGGGTGCGGCGGGGCGGGCGGAGCGCGCGCGCGGCTCGCGGTGGGGCGGATGAGGGGCGCGGGCGTGGGCGGCGTGGAGGGCTCGCGCGCCAGCAGCGACACCAGGATCTGGTTGCGCTGGCACAGGCTGCTCGCGCTGCTGCTGGTGGCGGGGCTGCTCGCGCTCGACGTCGACGTGGACGTCGTGGCGCCGGAGCTCGCTGCGCTTGATGATACCTGCGTGTTTATGTTTAAATTGTATTGAAGATAATGCGCATCATCAAATTCAGTCTATATAAAAAAAATAAAGTCTTGTCCTTTGGTAAGCGCATTATTGAGAACAGCTGGATTGATGGAATTAGTAAATTGGTAAAATAGTCGCAATCATTCGAATAAGGGGGAAAATTATAAATGTGATTGGAAAATTTCGGATTGAAGAGAAAACCTGATACTCTTTCTTCTCTAAAGGACTGTATGAACTAACAGAAGACACAAATTTATTAAATTTTGGACTGGAAAATGTCTATCGAAATAATATTTTCTTTATAAATAAACAACACATTTTGAATGGCAGAATACCTTGTACAAAAATGTTTTTATGCACACAGATACACCTATACTCTAACGCGTGTAATATTTATGATGGTACCTGTTGGTTTTCGGGTGTAGCTCTCTTGGCCAAACTCGCTGAGGCTTTGGACTCCTCCAGCTTCCTTTTCATGCCTGCGATATATATGTCGCTGCTCTCCTGAGAGCGGCCATTGCTGGAAGGGCCGTTTGTATTCGAGAGGAGCTGGGTAAGGAGGGCACTCGATTGGGACGAATTGCGACTATTGTCTATTGAATTTCTTCTGCTTTCATCGCCATCCTCGTCAGACTTATCATTTAATATCTATAAATAAATAAATTTCCGCTAGTATTTTCAATATTTTAGAACTTTATTAAATAAAGGTTAAATTGAAAAGAAGTTACAATGCCGCTCATTTGTTGTATTGTGTAAAAGTTCTCACCCTAAGTAACTGGTTATTATGATGAGGAGGTTGATGCGAGTTGTGCGAAGGTGGCGGTGGTTGCTGCGGCTGGGGCGGCTGCGGCGGCGGCGGGGGATGCGGGGGGTGCGGCGCGAGGTGCGGGGCGCGCGCGTGCGCCTTGCTGGAGTGTAGCGGCGACAGCGCCGACGCCGGCGTCAGCGGCGTATGCGGCGTGTGCGGCGTGTGTGGCGTGTGTGGCGTGTGCGGCGTGTGCGGCGTGTGTGGTGCCGACGTCTCACTACTCGTCGCCTCCTCGTCCTCTTGTTTTAACAAATCTATTAAAATATTTGTATCCGGCTTCTTGCTTAATAAGGTCCTCAGTCGAGTCGGCTCCTCGTGGAGTTGCATCGGAACCGGGGCGTCTACGTGCTGTGCGGGCGAGGCGTGAGCTGCTTGTTCGTCGGGTACGCTGTTGTCCTTACGTTCCTTGGTATCCTCGTTCATATCACCCATTTGAAAAGAACCTGGCCACGTTTCGATGTCAAAGTCGTTCATGAACTGATGGTCGCCGGGACTCATTGAGGAACGAAATCGGGGATCGGAAGTTGAGGATTGGCCGTCAGCGACGGACGTCATGAGAGGGCCGCCTAGAGACGCACGAGAAGCTCCCGCTTCAATTAGATCGACATCGTCCTCTCCGAGCACGGTGTTCGTGGACATTATGAAGTCAGGCTCGCCGACGGTGGGAAAGTGTCGAGACTGAGCGCTCACTCTGATGAACGGAGCGTTAGCCGAAAATCGCAGACGGTACGGATCGCTAATTACGAGGTGTCCGGCTCGTCCCACAACTTCCTGAAGATGTGTGTGTACGTGCGCACGATCTACGCTTTCTACTAGGTCTAAATAGCGAGTTCCCACAAGTGATAGAGGAGAGTTTATACAGTTTTCCACTCTGGACAAATCACAAGCTGAAATGAGATATAATGTAAGTGTCAAGAAATATTAAGTTAATAAAAGACTAATAGACAATAACATTTCTTACACAAGATATTAAAGTTGCAATCCAATCTGAAAACGATGGTGGGTCTGCCGTCGTTGGCCGACTCACAGCGCCGAATGACGCACATGACGGAGCCGGCCTCCTCCGTAGACGAGCCGCGTACTGGCGCAGCGTGGATCACTGTGTCCACAAATCTGTACAACACAAGTAACAAAGTGTAATAACACTTTCCATATTCAAAATCTTATTTATTGATTAGTACTTTAATTATTAATGATTAACAGTACTAGTACTTTAATACAATGCTACCTGATATAGTGGCTAGTATATACGGTCACACATAAAAAATCTCATGACATTTTTTATTAAAAGACACTATTATAGTAATTTGTATAAACAAATGACTATAAGTGTGTCTTTTATACGTACTACAACCCGCACCTTATCAATTGACACGTTTCTGAATAAATTTCAAAATATTACTTAAATAATAGAAGACATAGTAATACTAATAATACCAACCTACTACCATCAGGAACATTAGGGTCTTTTATAAGTAGACGAGCATGAATGTATTGAGATTTCTCAGAGTCTCCAGAACCCCACGTAAAATTTTGTATATTCCTCAATAATGGTTTTATTTTAGCATGATCATCGGCATGCAATAGAGAGAATATTGATTTCTTATACAATTCTGTCCTTTCTGAAAGAACAAGATCTTTAATATTTTCTGTCACACACTCAATTTCGCCTTTCGAATTTATTTCCATTAATATTAAACCCAGGACGCCGGTGTAATGCTTTATGGCCTGAAAAAATTTTGCGAAGTTATTAAAATATAACCAATCAATTATTTATTAATTAATAATTTATTTCATAAATTGTAAAACATAAACAAAAATAAAGCTAGTAATAAATAGAAATAGAGAAATTTGTGGTAAATCCGTAAATTACCTCAATAAGAGTACTCAGCTCGGAGTACTGAAAACCAGAAGGTGGTTGTGATTGAGTTGAGCTGACTTCACCGGCTTGTACGGGTGAGAGGCATTGAACTACACGCTGCGGACAGTCGCCAGGGCACTCCTTCCGCCTCTGCAACACGTCCTCGATCTGCCGAGTTGCCTCCCGTACTATCCCGTTCTTATCTGGCTGTTTCACCTCAGCTAGACAAGTCCCTAGCAGCTCCTCCAACTGATTTATAACTTCGTTTTCAAGTTCGCGGCGTCTCTTTTCGTTATTACATTTACTTCTGGAATATGGAACGACAATTTATTTGTAGTTTACACTTTACACTATTTATAATTTACTATCTTAGTAGTAGGTACCATAGTCAATAGGTCGAAACGTATCCCTCAGACTTAGGTTTAAAAGCTTTCTTTTTAAGTTATACCGTATACTTATATTAAAATATAGGTGCTTCTAAATGGGCAATATTTTTCTGCGATAATGTGGCTGCAATAGAGTGGCCGGCATCATTGCAAGCAATACCAGCAACATATGCAATATTATGGCCCTGCAATTAGTTGCCAATATCTGCAGCCACACATTGCAGAAAAATATTGTGGCTGCATTATTGGCAACTAATTGCAGGGCCATCACAAAAATATTGCGACAATGGCGAAGCAATATGTGGCAGGGCTGACAAAGCTGACAAAACAACAATAGCACAGAATGTAGCAATTAATCACGGCGTCACTCACAGCAAACTTTATTCGCGTAGAAAAGGACACACGATGCCATAACAATAGAGAGAGCGACCAAAACAACAATAGGACTGGTCGAACAATATCGCAGAAAATCGATCGCTCAGCGATCGTCCGGCAATATCGGCCATACGCGGCTACGGCTACACTAAACATGATTGCCGATATGGCCGTTATAGTACTGCAATATTGCTGGTATTGCTTGCAATGTTGCCGGCCACACTGTTGCAGCCACTTATTGCAGAAAACTATTGCCCGTTTAGACGCACCATTAGATAAATAAAAATTAGGCAAGTACGATATAGACAGACAGAGATTCATAAATATATTTATGGAGTGTTTTAACTTATTTATCATCTTGAAACTAACTTTGCCACATTTATGTTAAAAAAGGACTTTGAACTGAGCTTACAAACTGAAAACTCACTTAGTATATTTATTTCCATATTCTTAATTAAATACTACGGAACAATAGTGGCAACTCTTGCTACGATTTTTTACAAGTCACTTATGAATAGAAAATTAAGTGACATAAAATATTTTTATCGATCGGTAGTATCAGTTTATAGGTAATCGTACTACGTTAAATCGACCAATAGTTGGACTCAACCCATTTCAATTTGGACGAATTTTAGTCAGAAGTTTTCTTTTATCTTATAACGAAGTTCTTCCATAGGATAAAAAAATATTTTTGTTTAAAAAAAGTAATGCAAAAATCAAAATATCTCGAAAACTACTTATTGTATAAATTACCAAGTTGGCCTACAGTTTGTCTTGAAGAGGATACTTGAGGCTATATAAAGAAGTTCGCCAATGTCGCGTAGAATGGAGAGTTCCAAATTTTACTTTTGACATAATTATAATATAAAAAAAGAGAATTGATGGAATTTTTATGGATAATTTGAAAACTGAAGAAAAGACGTAAGCGACACCTCTATAATTTGATATTATGGCATAAATACTAGTAGTGACATTTGTGGAGTGATGTGAAAAGCCTTATTGAAGAAAATAATAATTATTGTTTAAATAAAAATGTTTATTATAGATACTGCGAAATAAAATCCCAAACATTTGTAAAAAAATAATTTTCTGATGGTGCGACTTCTCAAAATAAAAATCTGTACAATTTGGTGAACTCGCTACATCAACAAGACGATTTTCAAATACCATCAAAATGGCTATATTTTACAACTGCAAAAGTTTAAAATTATAGTTTAGGTGGGACATTGAAGCGATTGGATTATAGAGCGAACCTTTAATGGAAAGCTGAAGACAAAATTCAAACTCCCGATGTGCTCTATTCAAATGGGCAACAGAAAATTTTCAAGGAATCAACAGTTACTTAGTTTAAGGAGAGGACATTCAGCGTACTAAATACAAATATTTAATAATAGATTTCATAATGCTCTATGTCTATGATTTTGAGTGTTAGTATTTGATCAATATCAAATTTGGATTTTAAGATTAATATCACATTAACGTTTTAAGTTGATGAAAAACAAATAAGACAACAACTGCACAAAATAAAATTGAGAAAAAACTACTTTTTTATAGTCCTACAAATAAAAATTATCCCCATTAAAAAAATATAAGCCATTTTTGCAACTACTAAATTTGACGAAATGGAAAGGATCCTAACTCCCTACGCAACCCTCTCAAGCCCATTATTCCAATTATTGGTCGATTTGACATAGAATGATCCAAATTATGTATAATATTTAGTACATAATATGACATTCAAGGCATAATCATCAGACCAGGGGGTCTCATTACGAACAAAGAAAAGTTCTCTCCTACTTCCAATTGATATTTCATAGATGGTGTGCTATGAATGTATCAAGTTTATACTTAACCGAATGTTGCTTAAAATTATCAAATATAATGTGGCTTGTATGTAGCTCATTAATTGATGGTGCTTTAATTTCTATGAGTTAAAAAAATGTTAACATCATATCATTTAGTTAACTGAAAAGAATAAATGCAATATTTATTTTATTTCAGTTAACACATAGGTATTTAAAAATAAATCAGACAAATAATGGATCAACAACATCTATTATAACCTAATCAAGCAAACAAAAAACCTGTATCGCAAAGAAGCTTTGTCCAAACTCCAATATCTTTGCATGTGATGAGGTATCTGTATTATGTGTATAATATCGTCATCTACGGTAAGACTTTTTCAATGTTTTAACAATTGTTTTTTTTAAACAAATGTTTATTAATAGTATATTTATTGATATATTCCAGATGATATAGATAAAGCGTTAAATTCATTTTATAAATTAAAATTGGTAGTCAATTGTAATTGTTTGTAATTATTTCACTATTAAGTCTTTCCAGTAAGTATGAATACCAAGTAAACATAATATTATGATAATGTCCTCCCGACCGATTACGGCCATGGCGGCCAATCTCACTAAAGGTAGTCTAGCCAACTGCGCAACAGATATTATAGTGCACGCGTGTACGCGCAGACCCAAGTGCATTCTCTGTTTCTATCACTCTCATTTTCCGGTGAGATAACTACTCGACACGATCAGTGAGAGTTAAGGCGCGGTACGGCATGGCACATGGCTTTACGTTCTCTCCGAGGCGCGAGGTTGAAACACCGCCAACTTCCCAATTCCATGCTGTTACTGAGGCTTACTAAACAGAAAATAACTAAACTTGGCCCGGCCCAGGACTCGAACCCAGGAACTCTGGATGTGCGACCGTACATGTTAGCCGCTAGACCGTCGAGGCAGTTGATAACTTCCTCACTCAACAAAATTAATAATTTAAATTAAAATTAATAATATTTATTACTATATGGATTTGAATAAAACTGTGTATTTAGATAAGCTTTTGCACTTTAAGTTTATGTAGATATATATGCTTGTATAGGTTTCTTTAAAAAACACATTTTTATCCCTCCTAAAAAGAGTCGAGCAAAGCTTAGGCGCCGAGATGCTGTTCAACTAAATTGGTAAAAATAGTCAACCCTACAAGACTAGGAAAATATTTAAATTAAAATCTAGGTACTTTATTCCTATCAATACACGTTTGATTGAACTTAATCGAGTCACATCGCAGCACTGTAGCAGGAAACAATTAGTTTGGTTCTAGATTAATAACTTGTTTTGATACGCTATTCCTTAAAAATACTATTCGTGAGCTTGTCTATTATGTTTTAATTACACGCGAATTAAGTTTTGTAATATTATTACATTTACAATGTATCACCTTTTAGGTTTAAATTTTAATGACATTTTTTTACAAAACAGAACGAGTATTGCTATAGGTAATCTAAATATATATGTGTTACATAATATGATAAATATATTTTCAGGCATAATACATAGATATAAATATAGACCGTACTACCAGAAGCATTAATTTGTAAAGTCATTTTCGTAACAAAAAAATATACAAATTGCAAAAAACTTATACTTTTTTTTATAAAAGTAAGATCCAGTTATAACTGAAAGGAATCTAATTTCTTTAAACATAGCTTTTGTCATTTACAGAAATTTTCAGATGTTTAAAAAAATGTATTATACCTACATACTTTCCTAATCGATTAAGTTAATTTATAGAAGTGTGAACTTCAAAAATATTTTAAATTAATAAGAAATAATTATAGGTACTTATGCGTAGCATTAATTAACGAAAAATACAAAACGCGAAACAGCACGAACTATCTGCAATAAATCTTTTAAAATCGCTAATACGTACTGTTGAGATTTATTGTCTGACGACTTTTTTCTGGTCTTCTTACCCGGCGCAGTCACGCTCATCTTGCCTTGCATCCCCCTCCATGTGTCTCCCAGTTGGAGGTCACAGGATTCAATTCTACAGGAGCAGCAAAGAAACGACTATTAAAATACATAATATTTATATTTATTATTATATGATATTTGTAGTTGTATAGATTCTAAGAATCAACTAAAATATTTTGTATCGTTATTATGGCACGGGCGTGTAAATAAACCATTGTATGGCGTAAAAAATGTATAATAAAGTACCTATACGTACACTTACTCCACATCGATTGACCTTGTCAGATTTATGACAGTTAATTATTTAACTGTGCACAATTACTAATATCGGTGGTATTAAATAAGTGCAAATGCGTGTCCTAATTTAAATTTATTTGCGAATAAAATACTATGAACAAGTTCATTGAAATACTAATAACTTATTACTATTATCTTTTAAGTATATAGTATTTGTTTACGACTGAGTACATTCATTAAATGCCTTCATTATTTTGTAATTTTCTTATGTGATGATTTTAATGTATTTAAATATTTCAGCAATAAAGAAATATTGTGCAACACTGCCTATTGGCTAGGATAACATAAGATCATATAAAATTAACCTATATTTGACAGATGATAATATGCGTTTACCTCAGACGAAAGTACAAAGTGATCAATTACGTTTAAAATCATTAAGGATCAGCTATCAAGCAATAGTTATGTTCACGTCGAAGATACCCATGCCGAATGCCAAGTACAGAATAGCTTAATGCGAAAGCAGGACAGAAATATTACGACGCCTACCGAGGAGCCCCACAACGCAACCTCACTGTGACGGGCGACCGCGCAACCTTGAAATAATAATGCCCGGCATAAGAACGCGCCATGAGTGACCAAAAAATATTAATATAAAATTATATATAAAATTACTCATCAAATGACGTAGCATGTATGATATAAAATTTATTTAATTAATCAAACACAAGCCCGAAACAAAAACATAACTAGTCCTGATTTATATTATGTTTATCAAGATTATGTTCTTAAAATAACTTAATAAAAATACAAGATGATAATATCAAAGATTTTTTAATTTTTTTAGTAACTATAATATGAAATAGAAAGTCATTCGAATAATACATGAAGTTAAATGTTAAAATCAGTGAAAGTTAAATATTGAAAGTTATGCGAAGATATCAGTTTCATTTGTTGCTCAATGGCTATTCGTCATACATAATATTACTACTACTCAGCTTGTTTTAATAAAATGTAGGTAGGTATGTCCTAATGTTTATTTTAAATAAATAGGTAGGTACGTTGGTATGAAAAACAAGTATTATTATCCTTCTCTATTGATTATACAGATAGATAAGTACGTTTAATATTAAAAATACCAAGCTTTACTTTTTTGGGTGTTTATTTATTCTTGACGGCAATTTTTTAATTAAAATACAAATAGGGTAAACATACCGGTTATCGACCGTTTAAGCGACTTGTTGACTTCGGAGTTGATTTTTATCATAATGTTGTATTCCAAGATTTTTCAAAAAAATATCATTGCATCCTACAATAGTCTAGTTTCATTAAACCTAGCGCCTATAGATGTATCAGTGATACATAATTTAATAAAAATATATATTCGTAAAAATAGCAAATATACCGGTTATCGGCCTTTTCACTCAGTTATCGTCCACCAGTGCACTGGTTATCGGCCACCTATTTTACGGTAGAAAAACGACTCTTGTGTAATAGCCTGTAAGGTTTATAATAGTATGATAATAATACAATTAATAAATTCACAAAAGCTGTATATTTTTACTCTCTTTTACGACTTAAAAATAAAATTAAGTAACGGTATTAAGGTCAAGATCACAAGAACCACATTTAACACGGGCTGGAGTTTCTTCTACTTTTTTTTAAATTCTCTTCTTTGATGGTTGGTGGTGGTGAAGTAGTTGTTCTTTTCTCTTTAGCTCTTTCGAGCTTTCTTTTCTTAATTTAGTTTTCTTTGTCCTCTTTCGCTATATCTCTTTTTTCATAGTATTGTTGCCAACCTAAGACTTGTGATAATTGAATGTCACTAAATGGTGATATTGATTATGAAAACTATGGATTATGAAAACTATGGAATCTTAATAGAGCTGTGCGAAATGTGAAATTTTCGCCCTAGCGTTTTCGTACGCTTGTTAGAAGGACTTTTAAATTCAAAGGAAAGTTTAGGGGCTCTTAAATTTTTTTTTCTTTACTGATAGGTGCCATCTGATAAAAAACAAGCACAATTCTAACACCAAGCACAGCAACCAAAATGTATCCATTATCATTAAAACATATAAGCTTATTTACAAGCTTGAATAAGTTCGCCTTTACAAAATAAAAACAGATATATCCCAAGGGAACTATATATTTTTCCGGGATAAAAATTAGCATGTGCTATTCCAGAGTATACTCAATCTCTGTACCAAATTTTGTGCTTGAGTAACAAACATTCAAACATACATCTTAACTTTTATAATATTAGTAAATTTATAAGGGAGTTTTCAAACGGCCGGGGACAGGTTTTGTTTTTACTGGTCATCGGCCGTTAAATATTCGCTATTTTGGAAGGCCATATCTTTGAAAATATAAGGTAAACAGGCGGTCGTAATCTAGTTGTAAATTCACAAAACTCTAGCTGTTCACAAATATAGTGCAATGTATGTTGGTGAATTTAAGGTTTCCGCAATAAAGGCAAAGAAAAACGACGCGAATAAACCGGTTTTGCGACCACCCGGTCGGAAAGTAGATTTTGTAATTAATCGTTAACGTATTGTCCGACCACCAAAAATATCATAAATTATAAAAAGTTTGATGAGTTTAGGCACTTGAATATTGAAATGCAACATGCCTAATTCCCACAAACCAAATCAATGACCAATACAGTAAGAGTAACACTTAAAAACTTACCTTTGAAAATCAATCCACCTACTATTTTTTTCGCTAAATTTTACACGCGTTCATACACCAAATTTTGAAAGAGCGACTGAGTGCTCAATTTGAAAACTTTGAGGTCATGCCGTTAAAATATAAACTGTGAAGTTCGCCCGAATCGAATGACGCGAAATTAGAAAAGATCGGTCTATAACACTGTCTATTATTTAAAATAACATGCGAAGTGGTCGAAAAGGGGTAGTGGTCGGTAAACCGGTATGTTTACCCTACCATGTTTTTATTATAATAGCTTTTATTTTTTATTAGTTCTATTTTATCTTCTGATGTGTACTGCTTTTTATCTCTGCACAAAATTAGTGCAATATACAAGCAAATATTTGTATTCACAATAATATGTATAATAGGGTGACTATGCTAGTTCACGACCAGTTAGTGGACTTACAATCTTTAAAATAATCATTCTCTTACTAAAAAGTGTTGTTTTTTGATATTGATAATTGATTGTTATAGAGTAAACATCAAAGTATACAGTTAATATTTTTTTAAATATATTTTATGCCATTTTCATTTAAAAAACCTAGGATTTGTCGAAAAGTGCATTAATGTCAGTTCTCGGACACCTACAGCTACTTTTCGACCGCCTTTTCCATCGGTTGTCGACCATAGAATTGCCACAGAAAAAAGGAACTTAGTTATAGAAATTAAAGTAGAAAATAAAATAGCAGAAATAATTAAGCTATTTTTTACTGGTGTTTAAAAAATGGACAAGTATAATCAGAATAGGCAGCTTCAACGTACGGAGTTTGTTTTAAAACTGTGCATTTTAAGTGAAACCACCTTGTACAATGGTCGCAACCGATATTTTTTTCAGCGTCATCTTCTACGTCGCAGATCAAATCATCGGAACATTGGCTACATTTTATTGCTTTATTTTGGCAAGATCTTACTGCTACTTTCTTCTTTTCTTTTACTTTACTATCTTTCTTCTTAGCTTTCTTTTCTTTTGCATCTGCTCTTATCTGCTCTTAATAATTGTTTAATTTTTTTAGTTATTTTTTTTTCCTTTTCTTTGTTCGTACAATTCTCTCCAGGCCCCTGAAGAAATCGCAATCGGAAGTTTAAGACCAGTTTTTGCTTTTGGTGCTGATGATGATTTTGATTTTGGAAAATGGAGATTTTTTCAAAGACTTCATCAAAAGATGTTGTAGTGGTAAAAGTTATATTATCTGTAAGTGATACTACTGGAGGTTGTTGGTTTTCTGCTTCCACGAAATCTTTCACATTGTAGGTATCTGCTGCTGGTATTAAAGAGACATTATCTGTAATTGCTGCTAAAACATCCCTAGGTGGAGGTTGATGGTGTAAGGCTTTAGCAAAATCATTCACGTTGTGTATTTCTGCTACTGTAGTTAAAGAGATAGATTGGTTGCTTGCAAAGTTATCAAGGATTAAGTTATCTTGGGAGATCTCAACTTCACCTATTGGCAAAATATATATTATTGAGTGATATACATGATCCCGGATCTAGGAAATTCATGACTCCAGAATCTTCTTCCTCTGTATATAGACTTGCGTCAATTCTTAATTCGGCGTTCTGTATATTATTCTGTTTGGGAGAGGAGGCAGTCATTGGTAGTAGATCTTACTTTTCGCTTATGCTTACATTCGATGTTGCAGAAGTTCGTGGAGTCTTCGATTTGGAACGGCGATTGGAAATATATTTTATCTTCGCCTTTTCTATTTCAGCCAGAACTACTTTGGTATCACTTTTTATGCTTACTAATTTGTGAGCGAGAACCAGTTATTTTCGACCACTACAAATATAGATATTTAAATGAATTAGCCACACAGTCGTAATAAAGTCAGTTTACGACCACCAAATTCAGCTGTTTTTGTATGAAATTGATTCAATGGTCGTCAAGTAGTCTATTCTTGACCATCGTGATATCGCCATTGAAAATTGATACGTTTTGAAATTCCTACTCATAATTTGCTGGTCGTAATCTGACCCCTAAATGCACTATACATTATCGAACCGAGAGGGATAAAAGTATTTTACTCTTCACTATGAAATGGGACAAAAAAGTAAAAATAAGATAAGAATAAAACTGCTAGTTCCCGACCAGGTGGTCGTCAACCAGAGAAATCGTCTTTTTCATCATTTAGTTTAGCGACCACCCATTATTTCAATAAAATACAAATAAATATGGACAAAATATGATTTATAGTAAAAAACAAAAGCATTCTGAATACCCAAGCATAATTTCCAAGTGTTAGTCTCAATAAAATCATATGCTACTTACGATTAACAAAATCAGTCCTTACTAATTTTTGTGTTAGTTAAACGGTACGTCCGCACAGTCTCTGGTGTTTAAAATCACTGAAGATTATCTAGTTAGCGTAGACCAATGACACGTTGTACGGGGGGAGTATATAAATTGAACTTTCGTTCAAAAACAAAACAAGCTCTTGCCGCGTTTCGATTTCACTGTTTTACTTAAATTACTGAGAAACGGTCGGCAAGTAGCGGTGGTCGGCGAACTAGCACATTCACCCTAGGTATCTAATTAGCAGTTTGTAACCAGACATAACTAAGTCAATAAATAAGACGACTAGCCATAGTTAAAAATTCTCAATTACAACTACTACTACTATTTTCGTCAAATTCAAGGTCAAATTTAAATATACAAAGAAACTAACCAGACTAAGATGGTTATCCCGACGGAATGAGTGACCTTGACGAAAATGACGATGAATGAAATGTTTGTTTGCAAATATTGTATACCTAGGTAGGTACTTAAAGATATAAAAAGTATATTGATATTATTCCGGAACTCGAACTCGAACAGGAGCAGGACATTATTCTACAATCCATCGTGTTCTATGCATTTAAAATATCCCTATCACACGGATTATCGTTTTGTTAAATAGGTATAATAGTCCATTGAAATGTTACAATTTAAGGACCTAATATTGCATTTTTAGAGGACGCAATTTTATTTTTGGGACATGTGTGGGGGTTCAATAGAAGCTTAGCTCCAATTTCTGGGGTTGCCGCTCTTGTCCTCCAGCCGCCATCTTGGAATAAGGGGTGCAAACACCTTTTTCGCAATATCTCGGAAGCTATGCGTCCTACAAAAAAATCGTAAAGACATAATAAGTAGTAATAGTAAATCGCTTTGCCTACAAATATGTTCATATAACTTTTTGCCCTTAATTTAAAATTACCATATAATGCAATACAATTAGAGGATTCGATCCGGGATCCCGGGATCCCGAGATCCGGGATCCCGGGATCCCGGTCATATTTTAGTCCCGAAATTTTCGGGATCAAATTCAATAAATCCCGGGATTTTCGGGATTGATACATTTTTTAAATAAGTCAATAAAAACGTGCGTGAAACGAAACGCACTAACTTGATGAGACGTTTTGACAGCCATTTTGTTTACACAGCTGATTTCATTTGTTTTTGGTACCGACCGGTACCGGATTATGCGTAAAAGTGTGTAATTGCTTTTAGAAAAAAATAATGTACAAATTTTAAATGGAATATTTTGAAGAATATTTCACTTTATATTTTTTAATTTTACTTGCGGTTCTACAAATGATAAATCTTCGGCTTTACACACTTCTCCACCCACCTTCTTTATACCCATTTTTCGTGATTGCAGGCCACACGGCGCGACACGGCGGCGCGGCGTTTGGTAGACTTTGCCACTGTATTTTACTTAATAAAGCCTTTTTAATAATATATAAAATATATAATTAATGAGTAAAGTTTAATATATAAAAGTTATTTCTAAACGTAAATACGAAAATTAGTAGCTATTTGTTAATAGATTGAACGTGAGGACAGTTTGTTCAAACCGCGACTTTTTTCTTACCTAGAGATTTTTTATATCCGTCATAACTTCTAAACGAAAAGTCAGATCCTCGTTATTTAAAGTGTAATTAACACATATAATTTACCTTATTTATCAAACCATTTAAAATTATAAAGATTAATATCATGATACAAATATCACCGCTATTCGATTCCACCCGTATTTAAACTTAACATTTCAAACTAAAACTGTTATTGTAGCATAACTATAATAGTTAGATCTATGCTATCGCGGACTTTTTTCTGAGCAATCATGAGTACTATTAATACTTATATAGAACATTATTTTATATATCGTCTACAGTTTTCGCAGCGTACGCAGAATAATGACTTTTATAGACAAAATTGTGATACCTTGAGTTACATTATTCCATTTTATGTAGAGATTTATATTTTTTTGGAAAATATATTATAGCTTATGTTACTCAGTAAGGATGTAGCTTTCTAATGGTGAAAGAATTTTAAAATCGGTTCAGTTGTTTTTGAGTTAAATCGTAACATACAAGCAAACAAACAAAAAATCTAATCTTTCCTCTTTATAATATTATTAAGTATAGATATAGATAGTACAGAAAAAGAAAGTATAATTTTGTTTAACCGCCTTTTTGAAGATTTAAAACTAAAATATTCTATGTCCTCACAAAACTAAAAGATAAATAAAAAAAAGATTTTGATATGTTTTACTGTCTTTTTGTTACCACTTTCCATCAACAGTATAATCCCGGGACTATCCCGGGATCCCGAGATAATCCCGAAATCCCGGGATTAGAAATATCGACCAGGATCGAATCCTCTAAATACAATACATAATAAATGACCATCGAAGAAAAGTAGAATAGAATAGCTAGGTAATAACTGACTGAAAATATGATTATGTCGAGGATTACCTCATCGGCAAGATGTCTGTGGGGGACAAGGACGGCAACCCCACAAGCTTGGGGTTAAGCTTCTATTGACCCCTCACACATGTCCCAAAAATAAAATTGCGCCCTCTAAAAAATGTAAAGCTCATGTAACATTTCAATGGACTAATAGGAAATTATGAAAAATTCCTGTAACCAATATACCTTCAATAAGATCAATGTATGTAATACCTTTAACTCAAGTACGTGAGGTGAGACGGACTCGCCCTCTGACATGACGGAGGTTCTATGCATAAAAATTAAAAAATTAACATAGTTCTATATTAATTAACAAATATTTTACATTAAAAGTAATATAAAATTCTTAGATACCAAGTTACGATATTAATTTTACTGATGCATAAGTTAAGTTTGTATTTTAACTAATTAATTATTATTAGTACGTAGTAGTAGTGCTACGAGAAACAAAGTTTAGGTATACAGATACCTGATATGCTTGCAAAGTGTTAGTGATAATTCCAATAATATCCGGAAACTGCTATACTCGGTGTTACTAAATAAGATTTTAGCACTTGGTACATTCGAAACATTATTAGGCATTTATAATATATATAGTTCTAGGAAATATGCTCGTCGCATGGAATATACATTATAGGTATATACTCGTACATCAATATTGACTTGGATTATTTAAAGTTTATTAGCAATTTACTTTAAATTACTGGACATTTGAAAAATATTTAAACGTATATTTGTTTCTGCTATTTATTTTCTGTATTTTAAATTGAATAGAAAAAAAATAACAGTGGCAAAAATTTAATACATTATTATGCTTTCTTGTGTGTTAAAACTTTAAAATTAAAAAATATTTGATAATAATTAATTGAATACTGGTGGGTTTTTTTCTATACTATGGAAAGCTGACATTAAAGCAGGTAAGAGACATTGACAAAAACAGTCACATAATATATATTGACTAAGGTTTAGGAGTGAGTGCATGCAGAGTTAGGGCGTGTAGATTTAAAAGCTTGGTTACAAAAGAACGATGATGAAGACCTTAGAGTAGCGATTCGGGCGCCCAAAAGTCATCATTGATGGATTGATCAACAGCTTGACAATTCATATTTAAAGCGTAGACAACCGCTTGAAGAACCGGCTTGAAGTGCATCGAAGTACAGTGCTCTTCAGCCTAATGCTAACCAGGCACATCCTGCACAAACTAAGTCCCTAAAACAGGCCCCATTGTAATACTATCTCGGTATATAATGAAGTTAAATAATATTACGAGGCAGGCCAGGCGAGAAGTGTCAGCGCTACACCTGCTGCCATGCCAATCTGGCATCCAATACCAGAATCCAAAAAAACATGGGCACAGTGTACAAAGAAACTCAATCCGAAGTACCCCACGAGAGAGAATAAATTCCATGGCCTAGTGGACAAAGTGGCCACCATTAATTCATCGACAAGGAATGGCGAGGTGCATTGGTGGAAAGAGGTTCACATCGTGTTGTAGCATGAAGAAGACAGCCAGCTGGTTCAAGAACAAGCCCCGGGCAAGTATGCAGTAATACGTGGGCAAATCAAATATAAACGAGACTTATTCATTTTTTTTTTATTTTAACTTAAAGAAATAACACTTAGAAGGAAACACATTTTTCCAGCTTATACATATTTATATTGATATTCCCTCTTCGTAGAAGGAAGCTGGTCGTGTTTTCTACCAATTGCGCACGTTTGCTTTGCCGTTTAATGTGCCAGTGCACCCAACCCAATTATTACTTATTTTGTTTCGGTTAGTTGCTGTACGAACTCGGTCGATTTTGTCGTTAGTGAGGCTCGTGAGATGTCAGCGAAGATGGCTCTCATTTTCATCATTTATTCTTACTGTAACCCGTAAAAGAGTCTCACTTTTGAACTGTGCAGTCAATCTTGCCAAGATTTCTGGTGGTTTTACGACTTGCGTGGCAAAAAATTTTATGATAATACGTTGCGTTTGACAAGAAGACTTCTCGCTCAGACATTGTTACGATGGGCACTAAAAAGAAAGCATAAGTTTGTTACCTGCTGCTTTTACTACTCCCAACATCTCTACCCTACACCTCACAAAGCGAGAAACCTCATGCATTAATATTATGCGCTGAGGGTGCAAAGCTTCACAGTACCAAAAGACTGTAGAAACACTTGCGAGACCTACCTACCACGATCTGAATTCATGATTTTTCATGGTATTAAGTTGTAGCAGAAATATATAGATTAAGGTCATACCGTATATTACAAATATTAACGTAGAAAAATCTTGCTAATTCTAAAGCACATCCCAAACATCTGCATGTAAAAAGATGTGACCTTATTGATCAAATCCCTAAGCAACATAAATAAATACGTTAAGATATTACTCTTACACTTGTCACATACTTAATTCTATAGTCTATATAATTGTAATTTGTACATTAAGTGTACGCGAAGTTGTCAATTGTTGCAAATTCAACTATAATATTTTTTATTATTGCAGCAAAACTCGTCAATGGCGAGAAAATTGGAGAAACTGAACTGTTTTTGTCTATTTTTATATTTGTGACTGAAAAAGCGCTTCAATTTGACTTTTAAATTATTTGCCAATTCACTTGTAACAGGCAGTTTTTCAATGTGTCATGAGAATTGATTTTTAATTCATTCACATGCTAGATAGTTCTAATATTTTAGTCTCGAAACCCAAGTAAGTTGTAACTAAGTTGTCGACAGGCTAATGTAACTCAATTTGTAAGATTAAGTTTATAAACAAAATTGAAGAGTGTCTGTTTTTAATTTCAAATTAATAGCTTTAAATAAAGGCACTTACATAAAGAACAATTTTTAAAATTTTTGGTTGTTTGTTCCGGCTAATCTCTGAAACGGCTAAGCCGATTTTGGGACTTTTACTCTCATATAGCTAATATGACAAGGAGTAACTTAAGACTATTTTTAGTTTAGAAATTTTATTCTTCTACAAGACGGTTTTGTGTGCTACTAACTACGCAAATGTAAATCGCTAGTACATTGTACACCTAATAAAGTAAGCGTCGTTCGACACTTAAACTGAAAATTATTTAGTAGTGTTTTATAAGGTACTATAGACTGGGACTGTTGCATTTTTTTGTCAGAGAAATAATTATATATTAAATACATTATTTTCATATACCTATATAGTTTACGCAGCGCAGTCGGAAGTCAGCATTATTTAGTCGACATAATTATTTCATCATATTTCAAAAAATTCTATCCCTATGTATGCTTAGATCTTTAAAATTACGCAACGGATTGTCATGCGGTTATTTTTTAATAGATAGAGTGTTTCAAGAGGAAGGTTTATAGGTATAATATGCTAGCGGAACCCACGGCTTCGCTCGCACTAGATCTAGGGACGAACCCGAGCGAAGCGAGGTTGAGCCGCTAGTTAATCAATAAACCTATGCCTTCCCTATAAACTCCATCTCAAACGGTACGAAAATCCGTTTGATATTCTTTAATTAATAATTATCGTAGTCAGAAAGACACGGTAATTTATTTTTCAGTCATGTAGATATTAAGATATTAATACACAATGTTCCAATACTTTTCTATTTACTACTTTTATGCTAACAAGCAAATAAACTTTTAATTTAAATGGGATATTGTAAAGTGATATTTTACTGAGTATTTAGGAATACAAATGTTATATTTTTTGGATATCTTTATTTAATACAAATTATGGAATACATGAAATCATGTCACCCGTCCAATTATTCAGCTTTAATTAGCTGAAAATTATCTAACTTGAAATTTAGTTATCTAGAATACATAATAATACTACTGTGTCCTATGTGTACTAAGTACTAGACATAGGACTACTGAACTACTTTTTTTTAATTAAAGTAAAAAATATATTTACTTAGTATGTATTTTCAATATTTTCATGATATATCAAACAAATGACTGTGTTTGACCAACTCTGTACAGCACAGGTCGCCTGCCTAATACAGGTGTGGCTATATAATAATATAACATAACGAATAGGCCCAGAAAGTTTTTTTTAAATCAGGGCTAACTTTTTCTAATATAATTATAAAACTCTCGTGCGACAATGATAAAAAATAAAATGTATGTATATTTGGTAGGTTTGAGAATATTCCGTAGGCTATTTTTTATTCCTCCAGGGGCCTAGGTGATGAAATGAGAAATGGTGGCCCACTGTAGATTTTTTATTTTTTTATGATTTGGCAAAAAAAAACTTAATATCCTCCATTTTCATCCTTCTACCACCAATTAATTGATTAGAACGGACGAAGCCGCGGGAATTGCTAGTTTTTCTATAAATACATTGTTGTATTAAAGATTTGAATCAATCTAAGATTTTCATTTGTATATTATTATATTTATATTCAATTCAATTTATCGTCATAAAATGTTGAGAAAAGTTTTTAGATAAAAATATCGTTAATCAAATTCTATATTATTTGGAAGTGCAAAGCACCACTGTTAAGAAAAATACAAATTACCTTGAAAACGTGTTGACGACAGCTACATCTATATCATAAAAATAATCCGCCAGTCCCTCAACCTCAGAATCTGGTGTTAACGAGGGAGGTAGGGTGGCCGTCGGTGAGGATCCATCGGCAGAGTGCCCTGCGCAATTGAAAAGCACAGGTTCTGCTTGCACCATCGGCAACATGGCTACAATTAACTCCAAAAGCTCACGCTACTGGCACTATTAAATCGAATCTCTTCATGAAAAAACTTTAAACACAAATTATATCTGTATCTAAACACACACTGCATTGCGCCACGCTTGCTGCGACGCTATTACTTAGGCTGATTTTCAGAGGTTTGACGAGAAATTCACACTGTTAATGTATCGAAAGTCAATAATAGAGTATCGTAGAAGAGAATAGAATGAATATGCATCCACGTTATTACGCAGCTAATAAAATAATGTAATTTCCTATCGATAGCCGTGCGAAACGTTCACTACAAAACGACGATGAAAGTCAACTGAAAGACGAGACATACATATACATATATCCTTGTCTACTTCACAAATTATCAACACGGCGCGGCAGCGGCAGCGCGATACGACACGCAGTGGAGGCGAAGGAGCGGGGCTCTCGCGGCGGAGTGCGGAGTGCGGACTGGTTCAACCGTATCGCCGCTATGGTCACACCCACGTCATTCCTATCTTGGCGAACCTCTGTCGATCTCGCTCGTAGTCACGAGAATCGAACTGCGCTGTGTTGAGCAAAACCGATGAGGCACGAAACGATGTTGTTGGAATTCTGATAAACAAAATCACCTAGGTATTGACAAACCATTTCTTCAGTATTCTAATGTGCTTACACATTATAAAAGATTAAATTGAAATATATAAAAAATAGTGCTTGCTATTTTTTAAAGTACACAAAAAAAATATAATTCATTGTATTACGCACATGTAATGTTAATTTCTCATAATATGTTTCTAATTATTTGTTGTACCTAATGTACCTAAACCTAAATCCTTTAAAGTATAAAATAAACAACTTTATCGCTTGGATACGTAAGAAGACGAAGCTAGCCATGAGTCGATATCTATAGACATGAAAGTGAAATGGAACAGTATTCGTGTCAAGTGCACAATTTAGATAACAAGGTCAACGTATTGCATAACTTTATTTTAGTATTATTTTTCATTCAATATAATATTCTTTTATATTTTAATTTATTTTTAAATTTTGTTTAGTAACTAAAAAACATAAAGGTTGTTTAACATGTTATATGTTAGTGGTTAATTATGTCTTATCATTTGGTTGTATTTAAACTATTATAACAATTGCTATAATTAAAATACATTTAGTTTAGGTTAGATTTGTATTTTATCATGTCAATAAATCGGCAAAAAACATTAAAATATTACATAATTATAAACAAAGAAACGCATAGAATGGACCACTAATGTAAGTATTGCTAATAAAGAAGTAGAGGAAGAGCAAGCACGCGCGGCGTGTGCAGATATCGGTGCAGGCGGCCCCGCGGATCTGTGTCAGTAGGTCACGGCAATGACGTGGCACACGGCCGCGGCGAGCCGCGCACTTCATTCTAATTCCGCTTTGCCGGTGTCTTCTCATCTACTCGCTATTTATGCCCTAATATGTTAACAAATAATGAAGTCGCCTCACACTTGTTTTGTTGTAGTTCATGCCTAACCAAATTTGTTATAATGACATTGATAAAATATAAATCCATTTTTGCTTACCGTTTGGTTTTGCAATCATTTCAAACAAATTTTTAATAATAGCTCACTAAATTAAATATTATGGAAACATTTCAGTGCAATTCTTATTTGCATAGTAATTAATTAATTTTAAACAAAGATAATGATGTAACAATAATGTAAATTATATTATTTAAACACACCCCAAAGATACTAAATATATAAATATCTTTAAATATTTTTTATTTTAACGCTTGTTCAGGCTCCAACTACAACCACACATACCTAAAGCAATTTAAAAATGAACGATAAAAGCTAGATACTAGATCAAAACTTTTATATTTTTAAGGATTCAAAACTCAATAATGAGATTGTTAAAAAATATGATATAAATATCAGCCGGCAGCAGTATCTCGTATAAAAAAATCCGATTATATAAAACAAAGAAAACTATAATACGTTCAGTCTTACAACATCGAACAATGAGCTCTACCCTCAAGGGACAATTCCTAATATAATGAAATAAAATGAGTGATGAGAACTTAAGTGGCATCACATATTGTTCTGGGACCAAGTGGTGCATGTTATAAAACAATACAATTTAAAAAAAAATGATTATAATATAAATAAAGGTTATATAAAATTTTCATTGATTCAAATGTATCTAATACAAACGTCAAGAATTCTTATTAGAGCTATTACAACAATTGGTGTTTAGCTTAAATGATGACCAATTTTAAAGGAACGCCTAAAGACTTTGTTTGATTTACAAGGAAATCCTTGTAGAAACCATTTTCTCATCGTGAAGCCATGTTGTTAACGTTTATGTCGATGCTACTGTGTTTGACAATATGGTTTCACAACTTATAGCTATACTTATGATTCAAGTTGGAATCTACTATTCCTTGAATACAAATAATATTCGTGTCTAAATTAGTCATTGGTATTCCTACACTTAAAGCTCATTTATTAAGGAAAACATAATTAATTTACGTTTTTGTTAAGTGCTGTTAAGTGTTAATGCTTTAATATTAATAAATAGTATAAAGAAATAGACTTAAACGAATATTTTATTAAATGAAAGCAACCATTGTTTAAAAAATCAAATACACACATCTATACTAATATACTAAAGCTGAAGAGTTTGTTTGTTCGTTCGTTTGAATGCACTCATCTCAGGAACTACTGGTCCGAATTGAATAATTCAATTAGTGTTGAATAGTCCGTTTATCGAAAAAGGCTATAATATGCTATATTATATCATGGTATGACCAAAAGGAGCGGAGCATCAATAAAAAATGTTGCAAAAACGGGAGAAAAATATTTCCTTGAGAGCTTCCGTCGCCTAAGCTGCGTTAACGCTTAAAGTTATGTTAAAATCATGTATGACAGAATTGTTCCCCTGTAAAAGTTCTAAAAAAACGAGCTCAGAGATAGCATATGTCTATCTTTTTAGGTTGACTCGCTACAACCTTTTTCATGGTAATTAAATTTGTTTTAAGATAATGCATTACTTTCGAAAGTGATTTATAAACATGGTATTATACTTTACCTAAATAAATAAGTTAACTCATCACAAGTGTCTAATTTAGAACAAGCTTGCTCTTGGCATCATTTGATTTCAACGAATATTTTACGAGATATGATAGTTTTAACATAACTCCGCAACAAAATAATGATCACCACGTGCACCGCCCGTGAGGGGGGAGGGATGCAGGTAGCTCTGTGAGGTATTTGGTTTTCAGCCTTTCGAACGCGAGCGAAGCCACGGGAAAGGCTAGTGAAATATACTCTTATATTGGAATAACATTCGAGCAAACTCATTGTCAAACTAATTTTCATCTTCATCCATGTCCATCAAAGTACCTACTAATTTATCTCATGCCTTAGGCATTATAGAGAGTGTATGTATTCTGCCCTTTTTAACAACACTGTTACTATCATAGCATACGCCTCCCTTCAATTGGAATAACACCTGGCACATAACAAGATGGCACCTTGGTGTTTGAGAGATTTCACATTCACATTCGAAAACCTGAATAAATTCTCAAACATGTAAGTTTTCCAGTGATGTTTTATTTCACCGGAAAACAAGTGGTAATGATGTTGAAAATGATTCGCACACAAAAATATCAGATATATTTTGTACATTTTGAACCTCTTCTCTCGGTGTCCCGAAATTCCGAAATACTTATTATATTCGATTAATATTATTTTATTTTAAAAAAGTGTATACTTTCAGTTTGGTAACCCTAATGCTATTTTATAGCACCCTTAAAGGTAAAAACATGACTCTGCGACTTAAACTTTGCAACATTTCGGTTGATAGTGCGGTAATTTGGTGAATAATTGTGGAACTCTTTAACGGCTTATAAGAGAAAGTTAACTGAAACCTAATTTTAGAATTCTTATAAATATATCATAAAACTAACCTAAATGGTTTAAGCAAATATTTTACCAAAATACTTTCGTACGTAAAGTAAGCACGCTTAAAATACTACGTCGTAAAAAAAATAAGTAAAAATACGTAATAAATGGAAAACTAAAAACTAAAAACACACCGATGGGGCCTTAAGCCCAAAATAACCCTATGGTTTTATAACTCAGTCATAAGACCCATGATTAGCTATGGAGCACTGGCATGGTGGTGCCGAACACTCCTCGTCACAGTTCAATCGAAACTCTCAGCTTGGCAAAGACTGGTCGGCATGGCGATAACGGGCTGCATGAGAACAACATCCACTGCGGCTCTCGAAGCAATGTTGAACATACTACCACTGCACCTGTTCATCCAACAGGAAGCTGCTTCTACTGCAGTAAGGTTAGACAACCTAAATCTACTGCGCAAAACAGGCACACCACATACAAACATATTATCGGACTTAGTCAAATACATTCCTTTCATGACAGCATCAAACGATGGCATAGGAATAAGATATATCTTCGACAAAAAATACAAAATACAGCTCGAAGAAGACCAACATATGGACATCCACAATGAGGAACTAAAAATCTTCACGGATGGTTCCAATACCAAATCAGAAACAGGATGTGGAATCTTCTCTGAAGACTTACACATCAGGATCTCACTACCTCTAGGAACCTACAACACAGTCTTTCAAGCAGAGTGCCTAGGGATCATGGAAGCAGCAAAAACAATCGCGGATAAAATCATAAGACAATCACGAATCCGCATCATAACAGACAGTAAATTAGTACTACAGGCATTGAATAGCAACCACACCTCATCAGGTATGATCTACGAGTGCCACAACACCCTGACGCTGGTAAGTGATTTAAATCAAGTCACCCTGCAATGGACCAGAAGTCACAACACATATGGTAATGATGAAGCCGATGGGCTAGTAAGGAGGGGATCGAATATGATTACAACTGGGCCTGAATCCATCATACCGATACCCTCTGCTGGCTCAAAGTTCAAATCCGTGAACGCCCAAAAAAGCAACATCAAAACATATGGTCTTAACTTAAGGACTGTAAACAGGCGAAGGAATCGCTACCCACTATCGACATCAAACTAGCAAATCGCCTGATAAACCTTGACAGACTACAACTTAGGAAAATAACCGCGGCCTTCACCGGTCACGGACCCTTTAATAAACACCTATTTAACTTAGATATTACTGACAGTCCCCTTTGCAGAGCCGGCATGGAGACAGAGGAAACAGCTGTACATGTTATTCTTCACTGTACAGGTGTAGCAGAATACCGGGCACAACATCTTGGCACCCCTAGCACACTCCCAGAAGTCTTCAGTAAGGCGAAGAGCCTACTAATATTCCTGGAGGATCTGGGATGGCAAGAATAACGTAGACAATTCCCACACACGCAAAATAGACGCTAGCGGTCGAGTTGCGGACAACAGCCCGTCTTAACTATAACCATAACACACCGATCTCAACATATTAAAAAGTAAACTAAAAACTAAATTGGAGTTTACTATATGATACAAATCAATGCGCTTACATAACTAATCTATACTAATTTTATTAAGCTGAAGAGTTTGTTTGTTTTGTTTAACGCGTTATCTCAGTAAATACTGGTCCGAATTAAAAAAAAACCTTTTGTGTTGGATAGTCCGTTTATCGAGGAAGATATAGTCTTCCTCGATAAATGGATTATTAATATTACATCACGGTACGACCATAATGAAAAATGTTGCAAAAACGGGAGAAAAATATTTCTTTTGAGTGCTTCCGTCGCGTACGTTGCGTACAGTTCACGTCACGTAAAAAGAACGCTGGAGGAAAGTGGTAGGGGGTGTGTTTGCGCATGGGTATATTCGCACACGAAATTACTAAGCCTATTCTTTTATTTTTGAACTATTAATTACTCTTATATATTAATCTACTTACAGAAAATTATATTAATTCGGTTAATATATATTTTAACTGCATTATTATCAGACTCTCTCTTCATAAAACAATATACGTCAAAAATATTTTTCTCTATTTTTATATAAAACCATTTCGTAATTAATAACTTTTATGTGCGCGATGGTATTTTGAACTGGCAAACCAATAGCGAGCCGGAAAGCATGCGGCGCGTGCCTTGCCGTCCCGCGCCCCGCGTCTTACCACCAAATTCGCCTATAAATCGCCTCTGCGCAACTTGACAGCCAGCGTTCTTTTTACATGACGCGAATTATAAACGGCTAAAGTCCAGCTAAAAATCATATATGACAAAAATGTTCCCTTTTAAAAGTTCTAAAAAAAAGTCTGCGATAGTATACGTCTATCTTGTAAGGTCTCGCATTAACCTTTTTTATGGTAATCAAATTTGTTTTAAGATAATGCATTTTTTGCGAAGGTGTTTTATAAACAAGTTATTAATCCTTACCTAAATAAATAAGTTACTCATTACAGGTATATAATTTTGAACAAAATTGCTCTTGGCATCAATTGATTTCAATGGATATCCTACGAGATATCAAAGTTTTAACATAACACCGCAACAAAATAATGATCATGGCGTGCAAGACGTTCAGTCGTGAGGGGGGAGGGACGCCGGTTAGCTCTACGAAATACATACATATTTGGTTCCTAGCCTTTAGAACGCGATCGAAGCCGCGGGAAAGGCTAGTTATGTATAATATTAACAACTTTAATTAAAGTTTATAACTTGTCATATAGAATTTACCTATTAGTTATTCATATGTTAAAGCGTTGTCTACTTAAATTACCTTGTTACTGAGCTTGTATCGCGAGTTTGTATTATCAGCTCCTTTTCAATGTCCCACTGCTGGGCACGGGTCTCCCTCAGTAGGGGTATCAGGCCACCGCGCTGGCCTAGTGCGTATTGACGAACTTTACATGTCTTTCGAAAACTTGTTAGGTTTTTCTCAGACATGCAGGTTTCCTCACGATATTTTCCTTCGCCGTAAGACAAGTGCGAGACCCGGTTTCGAACCCGCATCACTCAGTTATACAAGCGACCGCGTTACCTCTGGGCTAATGTTATAGGCAAGTAACTTGTTTTGTTAGGGGGTCCGGTAGTGTCCGGCAATCCGGGCGTAAAGCCAAGAACTACGCAGGAAGGTACTTCTCTGATAGCAGAGAGGACTGTTGAGCAACCCCTTGGCTGTGCGTTCTGCTTCCTGCAGACCTGCCAGGCCGTCGCGCGGCGCATAGTGGTTGAATGCGTAGTGATCATGCAATGCCGCATTTAGACGGAAGATGGATTTTTGGGTTTTAGCTGGTAGTACTGCCTTCCGGTTAGACCGCAAAACCTTAACAAAGCTTAATATGGTATAGAAGGTGGTATGCGTAAATACATTTCCCAAGGTTAAAAAAAGGCTATTATTTAATATCCGATCCCGACTCCGAATTGTAAAAAACAAAAAAAATACCTCAATATAGGGACAAAAGCATTTAGAATTACAAAACTGTTATAATATATCTATGAAATTAAAAGTGTATAAAAAACGTTAAGACAGAGCTGTCTTAAATGTTTTTAAATATCTTTCAATTCATTTATTTTTTGCACGTAACCGGTGTAGAAATTAAATAATTATTAATACATGAACCAAAAATGATACTATATATATTTGTATTGTTTGCCTATTCCTTGGGAATAAGAAGCAAGCTCGACGAGAAGAATCCAAGCAAATGCGTTGTTGCGTCACGTGGGCGGGTGGATCGATTGGGCGGGCGACAATATTTTGAGCGCGTGCGCGAACACGATCTTAATTATCGACCGCCAACTTTTACCCAACACTTTTGGGGCAGGTTAGGCCTATGCTCTGGGGTCAAGGTCACGGTTCTTCTTCCCGCTAAAACATTTACACATAGACCTAACCAATTTTACGTGACTTCAACGTGTTTTACGTTTTAACATCTTTCAATAAAATTAATAATTATATATACTTGACACCATATCAAGTTCTTAAATAAATCAATGTTGGTTATCACAACTTCCCTAGTCCCTAGTATAAAAACTTCCCTAATATAATAACCTATATCTTGTGAGTTGCTGTTCTCATAACACTACTCTGAGAGCATAGTGAACCATGACAGCCTACCCCAGTCATTATCTCAGAAGGCCAGCCGCAGAAGTGTAGATAGTTTTATAAATGGATAGGAGTGACTTTCCCAGCCGGAATCACCACGTAGTCGCCTTTTGTTCTTTAATCAATCATACAAACTTCCAACGGCGGTTTCAGGGAACGCTATAATCTATAGTGTTATATTTTAGAAAAAAGATACTAGCATCACAAAAACGTGGAACCAATCCTATACGATTTTTGAACGCTATCAAGTGTAAGGGATGGCTAGGAGAATTCCCATTGCGTCCAGAAACTAAGATCCAAGTACATTTACTTGTATATGTTGCCAAGGCGAGACCATATGGCTCGCATTGTGAAGAAGTTATCGGATTTCATGTAGAGCAAAACTTCTAACAAAACGCCTAACTCTACAAGCCCTAACTTTCCAAATTCTACACCTTTGTCAAAATATGTGGCTTAGCTATTTCGCTACATTCATATGGATGTAAATTGAAAATTTATATACTTTTCATTGTTTTTCTTACATATTATATTTTAGTAACGAAACGGCCAACATATAAAAATTCTAACTTATTCGAATCTATAAATTAAATATTTTTGTTGGAAAATCTAATTGAAATAGTTATTAATAATCATAACCCATGATGCTGAGGCCTCATTAAACTGTAAACGGTTAAGCAGCTCAGCAAATCCTGGGTTTCGAATATATTTTCAGTCATGTTTTTTTTATGCTATGGTTCCCGAGTGTCCCAATATTTTGACTGGTCTAGTGCATGCGTATGCGCTTTAAAGGACGAGTACATTAAAGTTCTTACAGGGGGGTGTCAAAATCTATATGTATTACTTATACAATTTTATATAATTTTAACTGGAGTCGAATCAGTAGATTAATTTTTTTTTGGAAAACTGCTGAAATTGTATTATTATCGATAGGTAGGGCGAATATATAGTTTTTATAATACAGAATTTTTTTCTATCTGTCTGTTACCGCATCACGAGAAAACCACTGGACAGATTTTGATACAATTCATGGAAACTGGTTATGCGAAACGGCATATAGGATCCTTTTAATTGTGGGAAAATATAATATTTTTGAGGAATCTATATTAAAAAGTATCTAGGGATGAATCCGAGCGGAGCGAGGGCGATTCTCTAGTAACTCACTCTCTCTAGCTACATGTGCCATTACATTCCTTATTATCAAGTCATCGTAATTAAATAAATGCGCGGAAGAAGTGCGCGAGTACGATAGAGACGCTGACGGACACGGGCTTCCTTGGCTCGGAATTGATCGCAACCTTATCGTTCGTTTAAGGTGTAGGAGCCACCGGGGTTGTCATGACGACCGCCAACCGCTGATACCGACTCAGAGTCGCCTATCTTGATATTATTATACCATAAAATCATGTTTTCTCTTATTGAATTGACTTTTTTATCGTCCCATTTTTATAAAATTATAAGAGCAGTTTTAAAAACTGATTTTGGATTTACCTGCATTTAGTATTATCAAAATTAATTAGCAACTTTAAGAGTGAGGAAGTAACGAAATTTTTGAGATTATATTAAATCCTCACAACGAAATCATCTTTTATAGATTATATTATTAACTTATTAATACACCAAAAAATATAGTAGTAGACATCGGGAAACTTTCAACGTAAAAATGAAATAAATTTAAACTTACCTTGCATTGTCATTAGGTAGAACTTGCATATATATTGCATTGATGAAAGAGGCGCCATTCAGCGCCTTGTTCCGACGCTCCGTAGCTATTAGTAATAAGTACTCAAACTACTCATAAAAATCTGAAAAAAGGAAAAGCTCAGATTAGTTTGTATATATATACTATACGAAATGAAATACTAGCACTAATATTATTAGTAGTAGGTAACATAATAATTAATCGTAGTTAATAAGTGAGGTGCTACTTTGCGTACTCATTGTCACAAGAAAAAAAGGGATGCGCACGATGTGTGGCATCAATGCTCCGTAGCTGCTGCTGCCAGCTGCAGCTGCCAGCTCCGAGTTGACTTAAACATCGATATTAATGCTTATAACGCAGTAACGATAATAATTAATACGACGAAACATTTAACTAATAAGGAACAACTAAAACTGAATATTGCTGTTGGCCATGTGAGATGTAAAGGTAAATGATTGCATTAACTGTGATCTCATCTGAAATTACTATTACGCTTAAAGAAGGTGGTAAAACTCTCTTGCTTCGTTTAAATCACATCTACATAACCTCCCACTATAAACACATAGACCAACCGGTCCTTCTAACTAAATTAGACTGCAAGTAATTCATAAAGCATTACAGTGCCCACAAAAAAAATTAAGATAAAATAATTTTCAAAAATTAAAAACCCGACGAATCAAAACAATAGAACTACGAGTAGCTGATGAAGGAACATAATGTTATGCAGTAACAATACACGTAGCGAAATTAGTGGATTTCATTTTTTTATTCGCTACTAAACTTTATAAGAACACTCGCTGGGTTGATGTGTAGTAGAAAATTTCTTCAAAATTTCTCCAGCTATTTCAGAACCCATCGTTAATATACTCCTGAGCACCGCGGCAACCCTCTCTAGGTACCCGCACCCTCGCCCCCGTTGCCCGCTGTGCTGTGCTTCATTTTTCGATTAGTACTTTGTTTAGACTGAGATTTTTAAATTCCTAATATCTTTTGAATGGAATGTTCGATTTGTATAATTCTAAAAGTTATTTTCTAACTATTCACTGATTCCCAGCCAAATTTAAAATTTATAGCACAAAAGACGAAGGAATTTCATACAAACTTGTGAGAGTCTCTAGATCACCTTAATTTGGTCCTGTTGTAAAATTTTTTACTTTTATTTTTATTGTTTTTTTATTTATATATTAAGGTGCTTCTAAACGGGATATATTTATTTTCTGCAAATCCCTTTTTATTTTCACCAATCTTTACATATAATAAATTCTAACTTAATAGAAGTAGAGTGTACAGATGTACATTACACATATTTTTGAAAATATTGAATGAATTTTGTATATAGGTATATCGATTGGAAACAACATTTATTTAAAATATTATGTTCTTTAATTTAAAGACGCGCTATAAGCGTACAGCAAGCAAGATAAAAAACAAAATATTATATTAAAGTAATAACAACCTATACACGTTATACATACATCTGGGGTTGACCGACTGTAGTCCAAACTATTTCCCCTGACCCGTTTAATACACCCGTATAATATACCCATATAATATTATGTTATTATAATCCAATGCTATTAGTTTTTTTTAATAAATAAACTATATAAATTCTTAAACTCCATTAAAAAAATACAACTATTTAAATATATTTAAATATTTGTTTTAAGAAAGCAATAACTGTTATAGTTTTTGAAATTGTTAACACAAAACTTATGAAAATTCAGAACGTTTTTAGGTACAATTAAATTTGAAAATGGCTGAACATTAAAAATATATATTTTTATTATAATAAATTTCCACATATGAACTGACACCATACTAAACATTTGGGCCACAAAAACATCTGCCACTATTCCTTTCCTCTACCCTCGCTTCTCAATTCTTATCTTCATTCTCTTTTCCATACCAGCAATACTTGTTTATCTTTTTCTAATCTATACTAATATCATAAAGCTGAAGAGTTTCTTTGTTTGTTTGAACGCTCTAATCTCAGGAACTATAACTGGTCCGAATTGAAAAATTCTTTTTGCGTTGGATAGTCCGTACATCGTGGAAGGCTATATTATATCACGCTACGACCAATACGAGCGCAGCATCAATGAAAAATGTTGCAAAAACGGGAGAATAATATTTCTTTTGAGAACAAATAAAGAACAAATTAAAGAAACATTAAACATATTTGATTTTTTCGGTTTTTCGTAACAATTTTCGTATTAGCAAAATTAAAAACTTTTTTTTAGGAAAAAAGGCCTTTTCTGGAAATTTCCTCCTATTTATAAATCTTTGTTTAGACTCCAAAAAAAATCAATTTGTGTGAGATATTTGCAATAAACTACCCCCTTTTTGTTTTAGTTAATAAACTATAACGTTTCTTATCTAGGTACTTGCCATTTCGAATCAAATTACACCTCATTCATATTTTTCTGATGAGTGGTCTGCTAATTTTGTTTTCTGTTTTTGAGGCTGCCGAAAGAAATGACCATAAAGGCACTCGTTAACTAGACTAGACTACAAATCTACATATTTGGAATTTTGTTTCCTGTGTGCAGGGCATTGCGAAAAAAAAACTGGTAGTTAGTTAAAATGGCAATATATAGAAAATGATAGTAGATTCTTATTGGAGATAGGAATTACCTTAATTAATTTATATTAATAATACCATTCATATTGGACATGGAGGGTGAAAAATCAGATTAAAAGATTTAATTACCACACATATCATCAAAAATGTCCTCCAGACTATGATCATGGTCAGAACTGAATGCATAAAGAATGTTCTTAGTGGTAATTGCAAATCACCTATTAGGTATAAGGTAGGATCAAGCAGACTTTTTTTATGGTTTGTTTTAAAATTAATTTGATTTTCATTAAAGATTATTATATAAGACTATGATGTACTAGTAGGCATCCTAAAAACAAAAGTATGCCTACAAAGCACTGAAATCAATCAGATCCCTGAGACACATTATATTATAAAAACTACTAACTTATATCAGCCTCCACTCTCTAGTATGTGTTAAATGTATCTAGCCCATTCAATCACTGATTTCATGAGAACCATGCTTATCTGAACAGACTCATAAAAACTACATTGAGGTAATAAAAAAGCTATTTACAAAAGCTCTCAAAAAGAAATGTAACAAAGAAGATCTATAACAAAACTACATTGGAAAAATTAAATTATTTTGCTAAAACTAATATCTATGTGAAATAATGCTTAGGTACGAAACCATATTAAAAAATCTAAATATCTCTCAGTCCTAAAAAGAACCTTTACACTTCATATACACCTATGAATCAAAATACTTAAGTGGCTAGTGCTGTCAGAAATTATCCCTTCTAGAGTTGACATACAAATATACACTACTTGGTTAAATGTAGGTAACTAAGTGACACAAGCTAGTAATAACAATTTTTATTAATCAGTATATAGAACTAAACAATATACCTATACATTAAAACTGACAGCAACAAGATTTGTCCATACATAAGAAACCAAAGCTCACCAAAGTTGTCTGACCGGCTAGCAAAAAGTAAAACATCCAGAACCCCTAAATCAGTTTGGTTTTTACTTTTCACAAAGGGATATGTGAATGTAAAACTTTAACTTTAACTTCTAATCTCTATTTTCACAAACCAAACAGACAACTTGAACAATATTCATAGTTAAAAATTGTACAGGTCACCTTCAATATTTTTATATAATTGACATTTTTTAACATTATTGAGTTAGTGAGAGTGCAACTGCAATGAAATGAAAAATTCCAGCACAAATCTATTGTAACAAATTCAAATATCTCTGTTCAAAAGCATGTGTTGTTACTGGCTGTCCCAGAAACCCATACCCAGAAGACCACTTTGATATTATTTCATATAATAAAATAAATAATTAAATTATTTCATATATTGAGTACAAAACCTTGTACTAGTAAAAGTACCATACTATAGGGCATTTTTGAGATAATTGTACAGCTAAAATGAATCTCTATATCTTTTAAATTTGAGAATTGATTATGATTGCATTTTTTACTCAAGTTTTGCTTAATTTTCTCAATAGTCATTTCATGTACATATGGTTTAAAATTTTATTTTTATTAAGAGTGTTGATACATTTTTCATTAGAAAAAATTTAATATTTGAAATGGAAGAATATTTCTGATATTAAGGGTAGTAAATTAAAAAACATATTTGATCCCAATTTTAATTTACTATTATCATGTATTGATGTTCATGTTGATTGGTAACTACTTATTTAAGATAATATTCAATAGTAAAATTGATAAATTCAATATACCTACCAATATTTATTTATATTATTGAAAGATGTAAATTATTATTGCATGGAACATATTTATATTATATGTTTATGTTCATATTTCAAAAATATTTTTAAAATATACCGTAAATTCTAACTGAGTCAAGTGTGTACTTTAAATATTTTTTGAAAAATCTTGTTGAGTTAGTAATTACTTTCAATACAGAGTCCAAATCTATAGTTCTGATAATTTCTGTCTGTCTGTCTATCTGTGGTCTTAGATGTAGAGTTAATCTCTGAAATTACTGGTATAATCTCACTAATGGTAAGCTACATTAGAGTGAAGTTCTAAATTTTACTTGATAAAATGTTTTTACCATCAGGGCAGCAACTTTTAGTTAGTTCTGAACTTGCTGTTTTTTTTGTAGTACAGTTATAAAATTTATAGCAAAATACATAACCCGCACCAAATTGAATAAAGGGAAAGTTATTAATCATACACAAAATAAGGCTGAATAGTAAGGGCATTGCACATAATCTGTAGAAAATTATGAGAACTTTCATAATTACTGTCATTCAATTTTAGCCAAATTGTAATACATATTTGGAAATGGAAGAATAAACATTTACAGATGAAAAAATATATGTTTTTAGCATTAATAAAAAATGTAAGTCATCTTTTCAAGATAATAGATTTAGACTTTCTTTATAAATAAACATTTAATTCAAAGGAACTGTTGTTTTGTAAATATAATAGAACCATCAAGCAAGACTTCTAAACTTAAAGGTTATATTGGCATGACATTTTTTGTTTTACTATGTAGTGCATCTTGTGTACTGTAGAAATGTCTAGAAATATTTAGATTTTGAATGTATTGATATTCTTTTTGTTTTCGTTTCTATTAGAAGATTATCAAGAACATTTTAAATATATAGAGCACTGTTTGTGTATAAGTTTCATTAGATTTGGTTGAGTAGATCTAAAGTTATTTTAAAGTCTATTTTTTATTATTTATCCTTAAGAATATAGTACCTAATGAAGTAATTGAAATATAAAAGGATTAATTTAGGAATAATCGTAGTTTGAACAAGATCCTTAGAACAAATTTGCTGAATAATTAATATAATTTTCCTTTTAAACTTAAAAGAGGGCTACTTTTAAGACATTTAAATATGTAGTTGGTAGCGAACAAGTCGCACAATGACGTCATTACATTGACAGTCAATAAAACACTGTAAACAAAACCAGCTAGAACATGTTATACAATACTGTTCTTGTAGTGATCAGCTGTTAATAGTAAATAGGAGTTGATATTTCTCTACGAGTGTTACATTATTAGAACAAAGATATCTTATTTTATCAGGGCTAAGTGCTAACCGCGATCAGTAGTTGACAGCAAAACTAAATAACATGGCGGCATCTTATTGCAGCCGGTCTAAAAGGGCTTTAAAATATAGTAAACAATGAACACTTACAGAAACTTTGGATTATATTAACTTGTCTCCTTTAAAAACTCACTTTCACACAGTTCAAATTGAAAATAAATAAGTTCGTATCAGACACCAATGCTAAAATGACGTAACATTCTCAACCTTCACGGTCGCACAGTACAAACGGCAGGTACAAGAAAGTTATTTAGTACCAAACACAGAGACCACTTTTCCACAAGCTTTTCACTAAACACATTATATACAATGATCACTTTGACAACAACAATCCACAAAGTTTGACAAAATAAACTAACGCGTTTTATTATTCTGCCAAAAAGCAAACGTGACACGCAGTCAAGCAACCTCGTTTGTATTTTTTTTAATTTTTCACAATCCGCGGCGTGTTATCTATATCTTCACTCAAATAATCGAATGCTTGTACTAAAATATTTTTATTTTTTATTTAGAAACAAATTTTCTTATTTTACACATTATTCATATAATTAGATTTTATTATGCTCGCTGTTACAATTTTACTTTTCACTTTAATATGGACTTTGCTTACCACTAAATTATGTTACATGAGTTATAAAATTTTTGGTATCCACATAAATATGTATATTTCCTAGGATTTTTTTTATGGTACAAAGAGGGCAAACGAGCAGGAGGCTCACCTGATGGGAAGTGATCACCTCCGCCCATGGACATCTGAAACACTGCAGGGCTTGCAGATGCGTTGCCAGCTTTTTAGGAAAGGGAGGGAAGGAGGACGGTGGTAAGAGGGGGGAGGTAGAGAAGAGGGAAGATTGAGGGAAGAGAGAGTTGGCAGGGAGGGAATAGGGAGGAGGGATGAAGAGTGGGCCTTCCGGACTCTCACCCCGGACGAAACGCGACAGCATAGCTGCCACTTCATGCCCGCGCCGGTCTTCTGTGAGAGAGTGGTACTGGTACTATACGGAGCGTGCCGGCCCTTTCGGCTGTTACCCGAAGGTAACAAGCATGGCACTACCACTTAAAGAAAGGAAAAGAACGTCGTAAATATTACGAGTATGTAACCTGATATAAATTTATTATAACTTAATTAATACTTAATTAAGTATTTTTTTAAAACAATGACTGTAACGTGTGGTAACGTATACTGTATTGAATATAGACCCCAAAACAATAAACAATAGTTTTTAAATATTGTCTGTCTGTTTGTCTGTTTGAATGTTATTGTTTAATTCAGAAAGTACTACACGGATTTTAACGAAATTTTACGTAGTGATTACTTATTAGTTGGGTCGTGACTAAGGATACTTTTTATTCCAGAAAAAATATATTTCATTTTCACTGGAAAACAAAATAATTGGTTTTGTTGTGTCGTTCTTAGAAAGCTGGCGGTGGTTAAACCTATGCAGCAGGAAATTGTAGGTATTGAAAAGCCCTACAGAAAAGTCTATAATATTAAAATCAAATATCTTTCTCCTTAGTTACTTATTTTTGTCAGTACGTATAAAAACAGTAACTTAGCGCATCGATGAGCGTGATTCACGCAAAAAGTCCTGAACCGCAGGGGCGGATCTACTTAAAGGCTGTTTGGGCTGCAGCCCAGGGCCCCGTGGATACAGAGGGCCCCCAGCCGAACTGAAAACAATAGACCATATTGTCAATAATAAAAATTATCTAGAATTAAAACAAAACCGATCATAAGGTTGGTAACACTGCGATCAATCAACCCGTGTGCACATCTATATAACGGAACGGGGAATTCCCCGTCGGTCGGTGTATTCCGTGTATTGTCTATTACTGGGGACTTCCCTCCGCTTAGCGCCCGACGCAATTTTGTTATTTTTCCGCACTTTTTTATTGTTAGAAATGTGTTTAGTTTACTAAGTGATAGATAACTTAAAAGTTATAAGGATCGGAGCTTTCTTTTAATTTACTAAAATTGAAAGTATTCTGCATAGTAGAGTTCCTGCTTTAAGTAGCCAGTAAGTAAAAAGAATTATAACACATGACTTTATAAATGAAATTACCTTATTCGGATTTTGTCGCGGATTTATTTGGATTTTTGTATCCCGACGCGTCGGGACGTTTCGAATGCTTTACAGCAATCATGGTCACGCGAGAGACTAAGGTATTTTACCGTGAATTTTTTACGTCTCAGCGGGTTATAATACTTGTTACAGACAGTGCCTACCCACAATTTACAAAAATTCAAAATGGCATCAAAGTACCTTAGAAAATTATACATTTTAATTCTAAACATTTAAAAATTTAAAATTTTTAATTATATTATAAATATGGCAATATTATTAACTTATTTTAGCTACTATAATTACAATTATTATATTATTTTATAATATTTGTTAAAATAATATGAAGTAGTTACAAACAAAATTAAAATTTACGGTAAACGTTTAAGCCAGACCAGATGATCTTGTCAATATGATGCTGTCAGAGCTTTAAAAAGTAATTATGATGTCATTATGAAAATTTTAATAACTTTTTATTAAATGAAGATATTGCAATCATTTTTTTTTGATTAGACCCAAGTGTCTAAGAAATAAAACTTAGAAAGTTTCATTGAAATCTATCCAGTAGTTTTTCCGTGATGCGCGCACAACTGCAGACCTCTATCATTTTATTTATATAGATTATCCAAATGACGTAGACGAACATTTAGTGAATGAGTGCATTCAGTTAAAATCTTCCTTACTGCAGTCTAAGACAGAGTCTTACACTCTTGCAGTGAAATTTTTTGGCTAATTTATGAAAAGAAACTTGTTGAGGTTTTCCTAAACTGCTATACCATCTTAAAAAAAATTTTAACGATGATCACTAGCTGTGAAGCGGACTGCTCTTTCTCCAGGATGTCGTATATAGAAAACAAATACAGTACAACTATATCATTTATCAGTTCTTTCCATAAATTGCGATTTAACAAAGGACTTACATTGCGATGACCAAATAAAAGAATTTGCAGCATAAAAAGGCAGAAAGGTTGCTTTATAATTAATATAACATAACCATTCATAACCTGTCAATTTATTTTGCAATAGGTAAATAATGTTTTGATGAAAATATTTTGTCCTCTAGGTACATAACATATATTATATATACATAGCTGGGCATTAACTCGTTAATCGTTAATTAACGAAGTTAACATTTTGATTAACGATTAACTTTTAAGTTAACCTAGAAAAAATTAACGGACTCGTTAACTTCCGTTACATTTTCTCAAGTCCGTTAATCGTTAATCAAGTACCTACTCTTTACCAAGCACCGCGTCGCGTCGAGTAAAACGAAACCAGGTACCTAAGTAAGTTTAGTAGGTAAGAATGTCGGTGCATGATCACGTGCCGGGCGCCCGGTAAGCATCTGTGTCCATGTCTGAAAGTCATGACACCATGTGGGCCTCCTGGCCCAGTGAAACAGGACGAACTCTGGGTTTCTTAGTTGCTCTCTCCATCGTCGGATCATGGCCTCGTCAGCTAGACGGGAGGGATCCCTCATCCCACATTGGAAGTTTTCTGCGTGCACGCTCGCCTGCAACTGGTACACTTCGGCGAGTACCTCTGCCTGCGCCTGGAGTACCCAGGGTGAACTCCCGCCAGAAGGACACCGTGCGTCATCCCCTTATCGCCTTCACCGCCAGGACCCGCTGCGTACTGCACAATTGGACCCCGTTCGGGACGGAGAGGGCGTCGATCCAAAAGGGGGCACCATACAGTGCCATTGACCTTACAATCAAAACTGACAAAGAGATTTAATGCCCCGGACATTTGGCAAAAGCCTGCCGAAAGTCGGGACGGCTTCCATCAGTATCGGGGTGAACTGGAAGAAATGAAAAAGGAACGTCCAGCGTCTGTCCAATGCCAGAGAGAGGTGCCTCATGATAGCGAAGTGGCTCTTGTAGAGTCCCAAACGGCTGGGTATTGAAGGCGTTGAACTGAGCCTGTGAAAAGCCCGGTCCCGCCTCCTCGAAATGCTGAGAAGCTTTTAAGTTCCAGAACCCAAATCAACAGATTTTATAAGTAAATCATTATTGTTGCAATGATATAAAAATACAATACTAATCACGTGTTAACGGATTAACGATTAACGTTAACTTGCGTTAAATCTTTCGAAATGTAACGCTTTAACGTTTAACGAAGTTAACTTTTTTAAGAAACGGATTAACGATCAACGAGTTATTTGTTTAACGGTGCCCAGCTATGTATATATACCTACATCACTGCAGAAAACAGTTTTTTTGACAAAATGGCAATTGGTTGAGTAATTAGGTAGGGCCCCTAAGCAGTATTAGCCCAGGGCCCCACAAATTCAAGATCCGCCCCTGCTGAACCGTTTTAAACTTTTTGTTTATTGATACAATTTACATAAAGCAACATCACAATACCTTTTATTGAAGTAAAATCTTTAATTCCTCCGGGAAAATACAATAACTGGTTCGAAGGAAAGGGTATAGAGTATTGTACAAAATATAGCTAACACTTGCTAAAATTTAAGAAGTAGTATATCAAAACTGTGTATGTGAAGAGTATAGGAGTTAATCATCACCATCATCAACCTTTTTTAATGTCCCACTGCTGGGCACGGGCCTCAGTAGAAGGGGATCAGGCCATACTACACCGCGCTGGCCTAGTGCGTGTTGGCGAACTTCACATTTCTTTAAAAAACTTGCTAGGTTTTCTCAGACATACAAGTTTCCTCACGATGTTTTCCTTCGCCGTCATCATGATAGAAATGATTCATACATGAAAATATCAGAAGTGGGAGACCCGGATTAGAACCCGCAACACTCGGTAATCCAAGCGAGCGCGTTACCGGTGGGCTACCACTGCCTTCATAGGTGTTAATAAGGCCTGTAAAAAAGTTTGCAATAGTATAGGTAAAAGGTACACTCGCAATAACAATTTTATGTATACATATTAAAAAAAATATCTTACGAGTAGCTTATCGATATGCGCGTTTACATCATAAGTTTTAATAGAGTCAATATTTAGACTACCTAAAAGGTATACATGTAGGTACTACAGGAAAATTTTTTAATCTCACAGGAAAACACAATAACTAATGAGTATTAGATTAGAGATTCTATAGAGTAATCCCCATAAAATACGGATGGACCTAGTAGGACCGGAACTAGTACTAACCTAGGTGAGGTGAAGTTCACCTCAGAAAAAAAAGTCTTTTACATATTTAGACATAACATTTTTATTCTTTGTTCACGTTTTCTTTATTTATTTCGTAGATTTATTTATTTGGTTTGTCTAAGTTGTTACAGATATAATACACAATTCCATTTCATATGTTCAATCACGGAAGAGAAAAAACGGTATTCAATGGTATTACGGATTATATACGGAACTGAAAAAAAATGATTTTTTTCTGTTCCGTGATAAGAACCGCATTGATTGTGCAATATATCCTCTTTTATTTCAAAAATAATTGAACCACATGACACTTCGGATAAAACTGAGACATTTGAGACGAGACATCTGATTATTTTAGATTTTTTTACATAAAAATGTCCTTTCCCTGGCATCTTCCAATTGAAGCAATTCCTAGTTTAAAAGAAAAAGAGCGCCCAGTTGAATCATCACAATTAAAGCACTATTGCAACTTAAATATTCATCAAAACCCTTGTGAAGAAATACAAACTGGTTTAATGTGTGAAATAGGTATAAATAACAGGGAACCTGCAGTAATACAAAAACTTATTGCTTCTGGACTGACAGTTGCCCTTTTGAATTTACGAGATTTAGAACCTGACGCATGTGCTCAATTGATTCAAAGTATAAGACAAGCTGTATTCAATTATAGTGCAGAATTGGAATATGTTTACCCTTTAGCTTTATTAGTAGATGTCAGGGGTCCTGATATTGTAACTGGCGACATTAAAGGAGGTCTTCGCACAATGGTTGAACTTGTTCAGGATGAAAATATTAGATTAACTACAGATGCGAGCTGGCGGACATGTGGAACCAATAGTTGTCTTTTTGTTGGATATGATCATTTGACAGACTTACAGCCTGACGACTTTATTTATATTGATAGTCTAACGTCAGGAAAAATTAAGCTGTCAGTTTCTGATGTTGGAGATGACTGTCTCGAATGCAAGGTTATCATTGGAGGTTTAATTGGAAATAAAATGCCAATACGTATATCAAAATTTCCACGCGAAATAAAGGCTACGCATAAAAAAGAATATGAAAGTTTTGATTCTATCTCATGTGATTCTTCGCAACAACCTTTTGAATACATGGAAGATCAGATAGCTTGGGCAGTGGCTTCTGACATTGATGGGGTTTTAGTGCCAAACGCACAAAATTCACAAGACATTCGTCATGTAAAACATATTCTCTCCGAAAAGGGCAAGCAAATTCTCATTTTTGCATGTATAGATTCAGTACTCGGACTTGATAATATTGATGAAATATTACTAGAGGCGGATGGAATTTATATTGATAGATGTGTTCTTAGTACTGATTTGCCAGTGGAGAAAATATTTATAGCACAAAAGATAATTCTAGCAAAATGTAACATGTGTGGTAAACCATGTATTTGTAAAGCTGTGATAAATGAACAAATTCCTACTCTATGTGTGACAGATATAGCAAATCTAGTATTAGATGGGGCAGATGTGCTTTCGTTAGAAATTCATTATGAGTCTCCGTTAAAAAAAATTTCTCCATCCTTCGATACGGTGCGTATGGCTGAACATTGCATAGCTGCAGCTGCAGTTATTTGCAGACAAGCAGAGCGCATTATATGGCAACCAAAAACTTATGGTAATGTTGAACTTATGCAAAGTCAACTTGAAGAACCAACGAAAGCAATATGCGTAAGTGCAGTAGAATTAGCAATGCGATCTCGTGCTGTTGTTATAATCTGCTTAACCAATTCTGGCCGTACGGCGAAAATACTATCACATGCTAAGCCTAGCTGTCCTATTATTGCTGTTACGAGATCTTGTAATTCGGCTCGACAGCTACGTTTCTGGAGAGGAGTCCGAGCAGTGCATTATTTCGAAACACCAAAAAATAATTGGATGTTAGAAGTTGAATCTCGTATAAATTCTGCTCTAGAATATTGTAAAGCAAAAAGGGTTATTTGTGCAGGGGATGCGTATGTTATAGTAACAAGTTTACGCAAAGGTGTAGGCTATTGTGATTCTGTACGACTTTTGTATGCTAGTGCACGAGATATAATATTTGTGGAGGGATAAAGCGTATATACCCTATTACAATATAGTATATTTACAAGCTTTTACTCATTTATAAAACAAAGCTTTAACTTTTTAATCTGTGTCAAAGCGTTAATAAATAATCCACTACAGTTGCATAATATTAAAATGAATCCTCTCATATTTTTATTACCTATTTTAAAATTTACTAGCTTTGGGTTTTGTTGCGCTTTCTTGGAAAAAGATGAATGAATAATAACTTTTCCGTATCGGCGGTACTCACCAAAATTATAGGTAAAGAAAGAATAGCAAATTTTTGATGACCTGTATGATATTTGATTCGTATAAGCTAGGGGTTTGAAAATGACAAATTAATAGAAGTAAAAAATGTTTCACGAAATCGGAAAAAAGCTTCTATGTGACTAAAAATGTGTTTTTAGCTAATGAGCAATGACGTCAAAGGGTACTACCCTGTCAAACAAAAATCTTGACTATTAGTGGAAGATCCCAACCCAAATCGACCTTCACCGAGCTGAGAAAAAAAATATATCAACATAAGTGCTGTTTTATAGATCTTTCCTAACGTTGCTACGCTTGCTTGTCCGGACCACGGTTTAGATTTAGACCATAGAGAAAAGTAATATTATGATTTAGACTGAGGTGCTGTGCGACTAAGATAGAATATTGTTCTGTCCCTTTTTTATCCTAAGTATTGCAAGCACACTATGCCCTCATCACATTACTTAAAACTTCGTATTTTATAAGTACTATTGAATTGTTAATTAAACGACGTGCGCAGAGCGCACTGCTTAGCTCCAGTCGGTAGCAACGCTGTGCAGCGGCGTTGACGCGAAGCTTGGAAGCTTGTCACACAAATCGTACAAATCTCTTACTACTGATATTGAGCTTGTTGCTAGACCTGTTTTACTCGACCGTTAAAGGCATAGATATAATAAACCTATGGATAGGCCCTACCTATAAAAATATCGTGTATACCTACACAACATTTTTGGAACATAAAATGGCCGCTTCTTTAGTGATGGCCATTTAAGATTTTCTTTTACCGATCAATTATTATCGATTAATGGAAAATAAGCGGTTCTTGACTTGTTGAAAGAATAAAATAATTTAAAAAATATTTTAAAGCAGCTAGCTAAGTCGAAATTAAAAAGTAGAAAATAATAAATGATTTTAAAATAAGAATACAGTAATAAATAAAAAAAATCTTCTTTCAGTTATACATAAAAAGAAAACAATAATTGATTTAATTATTTATAACACTTTTATTCACTAACAACAGTTATAACGAATTAAAAAAGAAAACAAAAAATAGGATTTAACTTTTAAAAATGAATATTTTTGGTATTTCTTTTGTGTACATATGAACTTTCTCGAATCAAGCCCCAAACGTAATCATCACCCATCATCATAATTCTAGAGTTCTGTTGAACGACGTCTCGTCAAAGTGCATCGAGCAGACAAACAGAGATTTGAGTCTGGGCTATATTTTTTCAGAGCCAATTATTTCTAGCCATTTTTTTTTCATATTAATTTCATTTGTAGGAAATCTGTAAAGTAAAGGTAAGTTGTAAAAAAGTATGTTTTGATATGTAAAAAATTACTACAATGTTTTTATTCAATTTCAAATTCAATCTTTAAAATGAAAATATTGCTATCGGTTTTAGCTTAGTAAATAGTAATGTAGCATAATAAACGAGAAACCAAGAGAGATATTGGTTTTATTTAACTGAAAGAATTCCACCATAGAGAAAAGTAATATTATACTTTTAATAGAGAGCCCTCTCTACCGTTTTTTTTGCCAACACTAAACTAGCGCCATCTGTAATTTTTCACCCCATGGCCTATACTAGTCCTTCTGATATCATAAAAAATATATTTAAAATTAAAGTCGATCGATTCTAAATGTGTAAATATAGTGATGATATTATTATATCTATTAACATTAAAATAATAAAAGCAAGAAAAATATATACTTAACATCACCATATTTACAAATTTAAAATCGATCTACTTAAATAATTAAGTAGGGTTGAAGACTGTCGTTCTATGTAATAAATAATACAAGAAAATGTTATTTTTAAACTTTATTTTGTATATTTTTAGGGTAATACAGTTATTGTATAACACAGCTCGCCGCGCGTGGCATTACGTAGAGCGTAGACATGAAGATCGTAGATATAAAATCTTACCTCTGGTCATACAGACACCCAAAGACACAACGGCTTAAGCTAGGCGTAATTGCTTAAACTAGACAACACAAAATAAAGCGACTTTTAGACTGCTTATTTAAAATAGTGTCAATATCATATAACTAAATTAAACCCAACTAAATTTTAAGATATTTAATATTTTTATTAAGCGTCAAAATAATAAAATTTAAAGAAGTTTAAAATGTCAAAAAAACAAAACAATGTTGCAAGCTATCCAATTCACGCATTTGTATAAATTTATTATTTGTTTGAAATGGTGGTTCACTAAAAAGTTATAATGAAATATATCGATTCAAATATTTAAATTGTTATTTTAAGCAATGAACAGTATTATTTTTATGTGACATTATGCTTATTTTTCTCAAAATTTAATAATTTTTTTGCATGCAAATTTGTTTGGTATGCGTGTACTGGACTGCTGGATTGACGATTGCGACCGTAGCGACATCTCTTACACCGACTTATAGTCGCTGATAAATTTAAGCAAAAGTTTTGGGTGACACGCAATAGATGACACTACCAATTTTTTATCTGTTGTCGATGTTCTAAGTTTCCAGCCCCTGAATTCCACTAGACAATTATAATGACTAAATAATAAAATATAACAAAGTATGACAGTTGACACGTTTGGTTTTAACAACACTACGGAGATCGTATACATAGCGCGGAGGTCGCATATCACCTCATTCTCCCCCGGTTCAGTTTTCACTCTCACTCCCATCAACCACAAAGTCCGCTAGGGAGGAGGGTAATTTTCGCGTCCTATTAGATCTCCTGGGGAGTCTAGGCCGAAGAACTGGCGAAGTCGTCGACGGCTCTCCTACACGGGGCGGTGACGAAAGAGCGATATTTTCAGGTGGAGGTGTGGAGTTATTTTCAGATGGAACCGTGAGATTATCATCTTCGTAGGCCGTTTCAAAGTTATCGTCGCTGCTATTATCAGTGATACTGGGGTAAGGAGCCAATTGACGGTTTGATACCGTTGAGGTTTCTCCATTATCCCGTCTTATGAGAGAGTAGTAGGGATTGGTCTCTAAGAGCTCGGCTTCCTCGACAAGAGGGTCGGTTTTTGAAGAACGGACGTTCTTCTTAACTAAGATCAGTCCCGGCTTGAGCCAAGATGGCAGTGAATCTCCGTTCGGGGATCTTCTAGGGTATGAGAAAAGTTTTTCGTGCGGAGTAGCGTTTGTTGCCGTACACAGGAGGGAGCGGACACAATGCAATGCGTCCTTCAGAACCACTTCCCAATTTTCCACCGATAATCCCTTTGACCGAAGGCTGAGTTGAATAGTTCGCCAGAGCGTTCCGTTTAGTCGCTCCACTTGGCCATTACCCTGGGGGTTATAGGGCGTCGTTCTGGACGAGGCTATATTTGACTGTCGTAGAAATGATTTGAACTCTTCGGACATGAAAGACGACCCTCTATCACTATGAATGTAGAGAGGTTGGCCAAATGTTAGAAAAAGATCTTTCAGGCAAGCAATGACGGTGGCTGAGGTCATATCCTTACATGGGTAAGCAAAAGGAAACCGACTGTACTCATCAATAATTGTAAGTATATACTTGTTGGCTGTTTTAGATGGTAGTGGTCCTTTAAAATCTATATTGATCCGTTCAAATGGCGACGTAGCTTTTATCAATTGACCCTTGACCTTTAGAAACCTTGGTTTTATTTCGGCGCAGGTAGGGCACGAGGCGGTCATCTCCTTCACATCATTAGCCGAGTAAGGCAAGTTTTTAGATCTTACCCAGTGATACATTCTAGTTACTCCCGGGTGGCAGAGTGCGTTATGTAGTTCTTTCAACTTGTTTATATTCATGTAAGCGCATACGCGAGATAGAGCGTCCGCAGCAGCGTTTTCAGTGCCTGGTCTATAAACTATATCGTATTTGAAGCAAGACAGTTCTAATCGCCAACGTTGGATCTTCTCATTTTTTATTTTACTGTTATGATTTTGATTGAACATGAAGGCCACCGATTGTTGGTCAGTTATAAGAAGAAAATGTCTGCCGATCAGGTAGTATCTCCATTTCTTTAGGCTCTCTACTATCGCACAAGCCTCTTTTTCGATTGAGGGTTGTTTGCATTCCGAGTTATTCAATGTCCGAGAGAAAAAGGCAACTGGTCTTCCATGTTGAGTCAGAGTAGCCCCTAGCGCGAATTCCGAAGCGTCTGTTTCGACTGTAAATATTTCATTATCATTAATGGCTACTAGAGCGGCTGCCTTGATATCTTGCTTGAGTTCTTCAAAACACTTGAGCGCTTCAGGTGTCAACGGGAAAGTAGTCACGCATGTAAGTGGCTTTATTTTTTCTGAGAAACGCGCAATCCATTTAGCGTAATGAGCAAGCATCCCTAGGACTCGTTTTAGTTCACTAGTTTTAGTTGGAGCGGGAAGCTCTAGAAGAGGTTTTAGTCTTTCCGGGTCAGGACTGATTGTATTATTTTCAACAGTATATCCAAGCAAGTTGATTTTAGTCTTATTGAAAACACTCTTCCGTTCGTTTATAGTTAAATGATATTTATTAGCGGCGTCTATAAAGCGTTTTAAATTGTGGTCATGATCCCTTTGATCTTTGCCGCAGACGGTTACATCGTCTAAATAGGCGAACGTTCCTTCTAGTCTCTCTTCTGTTATGATGAAGTCCAGAGTACGTTGAAAAGCCGCAACGCCATTAGTCACGCCAAATGGAATGCGTGTAAACTGATATAATCTCCCGCAAGCTTCGAAAGCAGTATATATCTTTTCATTTTCTAAGATGGGTATTTGATGGTATGCGCTCTTTAAGTCGATTTGACTGAACACTTTAAATCTTGATACTTTGTTCACGACTGATTCTATGTTTGGCAAGGGGAAGGCATCCAGATCGGTGAATTTGTTTATGGTCATGGAGTAATCAACGACAAGTCGTTTTCGATGAACCCCTCCTCCCGCTACGAGGACTTGGGCTCTCCAGGGGGAAATACTTGTTTCAATGACCCCGTCTTCAAGTAATTTAGACACTTCTTCTTTTATGAAGTCCTCATCTTCCTTACTGTAGCGCCGGCTTCTCACGGCGATCGGTCGAATGTTTGGCGATAGATTTGTAAATACGGAGGCTGGCGGCACTGAAGCTCGTAACACGTTGCATATCTCTAAAGGTTCGCCAGGCCCACCAAGATTAAAAAGAATGCTCGAGTGATGTTTGAGCAAGTCATGGCCGACGATGACGTCAGCACAGAGGTTGTCGACAACTAGAAGAGGCGTTTGTTTGTAAGTATGCTTATTCATCGTAATGGTAGCAAAGCAGACGCCTTCGACAAAGGAAACTTGATTGAGAGAAGCGAGATTGACTGTCTGCTTGCAGGGTTTTTTGCGTAGTTTCATTATGAGAGCAACACTAGCGTTAATAAAGCTGACTGAACTTCCTGTATCGACGAGTGCATCAGCCTTGTATTCGTTGACCATGATTGGAATTGTCGCACTCCTAAGGCTCAAAGGAGAGGCAGCAGAAATAGCTCCACTGTAGAACTGGTTGTTGTTAGAGGTCGTAGGATCTTCAACTGTCGTGGAGTTCAAGTTAATATAGCCCGATCTACAGACTCTTGCAAAGTGTCCTTTCTTTGAGCACTTTTTGCAGGTGGCCTTGTTGGCTGGACATCTGAATCTTGGATGAAGACTCCCGCCGCAAAAGAAGCAGGGTTTAGCCGGAGGTGGCGTGGTCGGGGCGGCTTGAAAAGTTCGTGACGATGGAGCTGCCGCTAGATTTTCGGATTCCTTGTCCCGTGAAGTACCTGGCGATATGGCGTTAAGTTGCGTAGAACTGATACCAATAGCAACTGCATCCTTCTCTGCCGTTTCCAGAGCTACGGCTTGATTAAGTGCTTCTGAAAGAGTGAGTTTCGAGTTTTCTAGTAACCGTTCGCGAATCCTTCGGGATAGCAAGCCGGATATGAGAGCACTACGAATTGCTTGGTCTTCATGCTCTTGAGCTATGACGTCTTCGAATTTACAATCTTTCGCAGAAAGTCGGAGAGCTCTAATATAGTCAGAGATCGTTTCGTCGGCTCGTTGCTTGCGATTAAAGAGAATGTGTCGAGCTAGAATAGTATTTTTCGGTTTGACATAGATGTCTTCTAGAACTTTCATCGAATCTTTATAAGTGGAGCATGTTTTGATATGCTTGTAAATCGATGCCGATAAGTGATTAACTAGCAGCTTACGCTTAAGGGAGTCTGGTACATCGTCGGTAATCTCTTCTGCTAAGAAGCTTTCAAATGTCGATTTCCAGTGTACCCATTTTTCATCGGCGTCCGCGACATCAGGCTCGATGTCAAACTTATCGGGTCGCAGATATCTCGACAGCGAAGGCATGCCTAGTTTTTCGTCAGGCATTTTCAGTTAAATAAATTGTAGCATAATAAACGAGAAACCAAGAGAGATATTGGTTTTATTGAACTGAAAGAATTCCACTAGACAATTATAATGACTAAATAATAAAATATAACAAAGTATGACAGTTGACACGTTTGGTTTTAACAACACTACGGAGATCGTATACATAGCGCGGAGGTCGCATATCACCTCAAGTAACACATCACTATTCAATTTGTAAACAAACAAGTCAAGGTTCGATATATAAACTATAACTCTACAGCCACAAATCCAATGCAAACCAGTAGCATAGTCTTTCACTGTCTTCGAAAATGTTATTTCGTAACAAAACACTGCATATTATCCAACAACAATGTAAAAAATTGTTACTAACCTATGGAAAGTCAATTTCGGTTGGTTATTACTTTTTCGTGCACTGTTTTATACAGCACGAAGGCATAATAATCGTCTTTAAACAAAGCTTTAACACCAAATAAAAACTTCCTTCTATGCGTACTTTTCGAAAACACTTACAAAAACACCACGAGCGAACACCGGCTGACAGAACACCTACCACAAAACACGAACATAAAATGGCGGCACTAGCCACGTTCAGGCATATGTCATGACGTCACAGAAAATGTTTCCAAAATTCGAAAAGACAAATTATTACCTATCTCTTATACAGCATTCAGTAATTGAACCATTAGAACGAGACAACATGATATTTCACGTTTATATGTCGATTCCATATATATAAATATATTAATAATGTATCAATAGTAGAATAGGGCCTCTCCATATATTTCTCACCTCAAAGGTTAAAGGCATCACAGTTGACATTTGACAATTTTATTTTTCATCTATGGTCGATTAATGACAAATGTCAAATTTATTGTTAATCCATGGCCGACTAATGACAAATGACAATAAATTATCACTTAAACTTATCTGTTATCACTTATCAGTACATACTCTACATAATAAGCATAGATGACTAATAATAATAAGTAATAAGTATTAAGTTGGCAATTGGCATTTAAATTTTGAATTAAATTTTCCACCGGTTCTTGTTAGTTGTTTATAATTAATTATTATTGATGGATTGAGCTGGAGATTTGAAAAACGTATTCTGAGCAGTCTGCAGTCTTACCTATTATTGTTATCGATTTTTGATATTATGAGTTTTAAATAAAATAGTAGAAATATGCAATTTTTCTATGCATTACGAAACTGTCGCGTAAATGATGAAGTACCTATTCCTGTTCAGAATCAAAATAATAATTATATTATTTTATATTGACTCTATAATTCACTGATAACAAAAGTTAGAACTCGAAAACAACCAATACGCAATACCTACTCAATAACCATTCTCAAGAGCTATATACTGAGCAAGGAAGGGAAGATGTACAGTAAAACAAATTAATTGCAACTTTTACCTAAAACACTTTTAGTGCTGAAAAGTAAGTTGGACTTTAGTTCTGTTCATAGAGTATATTGCTACATAGTTCTGTTTTTTTATCGAGATTTGTAACTATTATGGAGAAGATGTTAACATTATATTGTGAGAAATGCGCACTTTTAACAGATAAAAGTAAATATTGTAACAAAGTGAGGTAAAATATTTACAAATTTATTTAGAATTTTTATTTCTACTTTACCAATCATATAATTATAATTAAAGTATTATTATTAGCATGCTTATATATAATACATTAAAATAACCTAAAAAATTTGTACAATTGTTTAATTTGCACATTTTAATGATGATGAAAACATCAATAACATAATCAGTATTTCATAAATTTAAAATCTCATTGACATTTTAAAGCAAAAATATTGGAAAAATGAAAAGATCAGAACTGTATTTTGTATGAGAATCACTAACCATTACATTAAAATGTTCCTAAGAACCTTAGAAATAGTGCAATAATAATAATAAATAAAAATGTTTTTTCTTAGCAGTTATTAGATTTTGAGATCTTTTCTACACACTAATCATGACAGAAGAATCACTCCGAGTAGTATGCTCAGGTTTAACATCTGTACGTGCAACTGAAAGAAAAAGAAATGCAGAATCTTTAAAAGATTTTCTTAATCGTAATGCTGTGCCGTCATTGCTTACTAATAATACTTTAAGAAAATCGGGATACACATGGAATGGTCTTTTTAAGGACATCAATGATTATATTATGAAGGTAACTTTTATAGTAATTTAAATTATGTGATAGTAAAGAAATACTAAACTGTTAATGTGGAGAGTAGAGTGGTGGAATGGAAATAATAATAATTGTAAGCATAGCTTGGCTTAAGTTATTAATAGGGAGCTTCCTAGTCTGTGATACCTATATACAATAGGTATATAGGTATCACAGGCAAAATATGTCAATAAAAAATATATGATATGAAACCAAGACAAGCTGTTAGTTTTAAATATGCTAGTTATATTATAATAAAAGTTTTTTTAAGGAAACAGAAAAATATGAAACGGCAAAAACTTTTCATACTGTTACTGCACCTCTTTGTACAAGTCTTTTGCACTTGTGTGTAGCTGGGGCTAACAAAGGTAATTTTATGTTATCATATTGCTTACAATTAAAGATGAAATGTATATCCATTTTATGGATGGCAACTATACTGTATCTGGCCTATCCTGCCTTGTTTTCATTATAGGGTCGGATACCAGATAGTAAGTCAGTATCTGGCCGAATACTGGATAGTAACATTCAAAATTCATTATAGGGTAAACATACCGGTTATCGACCGTTTAAGCGCCTTGTTGACTTCAGAGTTGATTTTTATCATAATGTTGTACTCCAAGATTTTTCAAAAAAATATCATTTCATCCTAGAATAGTCTAGTTTCATTAAAACTAGCGCCTATAGATGTATCAGTGATACATAATTAAAAAAAATATATATATGCGTAAAAATAGCAAATATACCGGCTATCGGCCTTTTCACTCAGTTATCGTCCACTAGTGCACTGGTTATCGGCCACCTAATTTACGGTAGAAAAACGACTCTTGTGTAATAGCCTGTAAGGTTTATAATATAGTATGTTAATAATACAATTAATAAATTCACAAAAGCTTATTAAAAAAGTATATTTTTACGTTCTTTTACAACTTAAAAATAAAATTAAGTGACGGTAATAAGGTTAAGATCACAAGAACTACATTTTACATGGGATTGAGTTTCTTCTACTTTTTTTTAATTCTCTTCTTTGATGGTTGGTGGTGGTGAAATGGTTGTTCTTTTCTCTTTAGCTCTTTCGAGCTTTCTTTTCTTAATAATTTAGTTTTCTTTGTCCTCTTTCGCTATATCTCTTTTTTTCATAGTATTATTGCCAAGCTTTAGATTTGGGATAATTGAATGTCACTAAATGGTGATATTAAGATGTCGATAAGAGAGAGATATAGAAAATTTAGGCTCTTAATTTTTTTTTCTTTTCTTTACTGATAGGTGCCATCTGATAACAAAATCAAGCACAATTCTAACACCAAGCACAGCAACCAAAATGTATCCTTTATCACTAAAACATATATGCGGTAAATAAGCTTGAATAAGTTCGCCTTTACAAAATAAAAACAGATAGGTATATCCCAAGGGAACTATATATTTTTCCGGGATAAAAATTAGCATGTGCTATTTCAGAGTATACTCTTATCTCTGTACCAAATTTTGTGCTTGAGTTACAAACATTCAAACATACACCTTAACTTTCACCTTTATAATATTAGTAAGATTATAAGGGAACTAGGTAGTTTTGCCGCGCCCTAAAAAGTATCATTTGTATTAATTCAAAGTAAGGCTATCTTTATGCCAAATTTTATTTTATTTTATTCGACCCGTTGCTGTATAAAGGGGTAACAAACATAAAGTCATAAACAAATATAATGGTCAGAAATAGGTTACATTTTTACTAATTAACGGCCGTTCTGTTTTCAAACGGCCGGGGACAGGTTTTGTTTTTACTGGTCATCGGCCGTTAAATATTCGCTATTTTGGAAGGTCATATCTTTGAAAATATAAGGTATACAGGCGGCCGGAATCTAGTTATAAATTCACAAAACTCTAGCTGTTCACAAATATAGTGCAATGTATTATGTATGTTGGTGAATTTAAGGTTTCCGCAATAAAGGCAAAGAAAAACGGAAAGAAACCCGGTCGGAAAGTAGATTTTGAAATTAATCGTTAACGTATTGTCCGAACACCAAAAATATCATAAATTATAAAAAGGTTGATGAGTTTAGGCACTTGAATATTGAAATTAAACATGCTTAATACACACAAACCAAATCAATGACCAATAAACTAAGAGTAACACTTAAAAACTTACCTTTGAAAATCAATCCACCTGCTATTTTTTTCGCTCAATTTTACACGCGATCACACACCTAATTTTAAAGGAGCGACTGAGTGCTCAATTTGAAAATTTCGAGGTCATGCCGTTGAAATATAAACTGTAAAGTTCGTCCGGATCGAATGGCTCGAAATTAGAAAAGATCGGTCTATAACACTGTCTATTATTTAAAATAACATGCGAAGTGGTCGAAAAGAGGTAGTGGTCGGTAAACCGGTATGTTTACCCTATGACACAAGCCAACTCATAGCACAATATGTTATGAATACTGTTTATACCTATTCATAATCGCACGTCAAAAATGTTTGTTTTATGCTTGTGATTGATTCGAGAATCGAGATGTTTTTAAGAAAAAGTCCATCTCAATAGCAATAATTAGACTTTATTTTACTTGATTGCGGCAGTCACTAATATTATCCTTTACCACTTAATTGGAAAATTTCCAAAAAGTGTCATGAGTGATGGATGAGGTCTGTTGGGTTTTAGTGGGTAGTACTAGCTTTTATGGCCAGGAAGTCCCACATAACGACTAGTGTTACTATCAGAAGATGATTCATCGTAAGACTTATTTATATATTCTATAATTCACTGCGATTATATACAAATTAAACTGATCGCGTTATGTATCGCCATAAAGGACCGAATATCCGGCGCTCCGGCCTCGTAGCTTGCCGAATATCCGGTATCCGGCAAAACTATCTGTTTCATCTCTACTTATAACACACTTTTTAGTTTTGTTTGTTAATTACTAACAAAGTATGTAATTATTAATATAAACTTATAAATTTTGTTATTTCAGACCATGCATATATAAAATGTGAAATGATAACTGAATTTTCTTTGAATATATTAAATGATAGTCGTCTTAAAAAGGCAATTGGAGATGCTTATTTAAATTTGTTGTTTAAACATGTTCTACCATATGACTATTATTTGGGCTACATAAAACCGGATACATGGAACAGTAAGATATAATGTATTAAAATATAAAGTACATAGTTGTATGGCAAATAAATTAAGATAAAAAGTAAGATAAAAATATTCAACAAATAGTTTTAAGATGTTAGTAGTAGGTATATAAAATATTATTAATACCACTGTCTTTTAAATTTTTCTGGCAGATTTATTTTGATTTTTGGTTCTCTAGGATAAATCTACTATAAAGTCCTTTATACTATTTGTTGATTTAAATTTTTAAGAATTTAGTATTTTGAATGAGTATTATAATAATCTATACTAATATTATAAAGCTGAAGAGTTTGTTTGTCCTAATTGAAAAATTTGTGTTGGATAGTCCAGTTATCGAGGAAGGCTATAGGCTATATTAAATCACGCTATGACTAATAAGGAGCAGAGCGTCAATGAAAAATGTTGCAAAAACGGGAAGGGCGGGTGTTAGTTCTGCGAGGTACCGTACCCCGCGACTCAGAAAGAATTTGGTTACCGATCTTTAGAACGCGTGCGAAGCCGCGGGAAATGCTAGTATTCAATATGGCAATAATATCTATTTTATTTTATGTATTTACTGCCGTGCTGGTGTAGTGGCTAGCATGTACTGCCATACATCGAGAAGTCCTGGGTTCGAGTCCCGGGTCGGGCTAAGTTTAATTATTGAGTCTTTCTGTTTAGAAAGCCTTAGTAACAGCCCGGAGTTGGGAAGTTGGCGGTGTGTCACCCCCGTACCTCGGAGAGCACGTAAAGCCGTCGGTCCTGCGTCTTAGCTCTCACTGGTCGTGTCGAACAGTCGACCGGAGTATGAGTGTGATAGGAACAGAGAAAGCACTTGTGTCTGCGCGTACGCTTGTGCACTATAATATCTTCTGTGCAGTTGACCAGTCTCAATGAGACTGGCCGCCATGCCGGAATCGGTCGGAGAACACACACACAATATTTATTTAGCTGTTACTATTATAATGATTATTACAATATTTAAATAACTTTCTTAATTAATAATATTGTTAAGTGTTGCTATGTGCACCATAACTTCATTGAATGCAATAATAATTAACATGAAAATATTTCCAACTGTAGGATTGTCTCCAAAATTCTTTCTTAAAATGCCGTTTTTTTAAGGTTTACTGGAAATCAGCATATCAGCATGCCTTACTGATAACTCTTCATTGGACGATTTAGTAAAAATAAGACTGCTGTTGTTAATTGTGAAGAATGCTCGCAACTATTGCCAAGTTACGATTCCTTTACGAAATTCGTTATGTAGATTAAAAAAATATTTTTTGAAAATAAACAATGATATAAAAGTACAAGAATTTATAATGGAAATTTTTGTTTTGTTAATTGATACGGTAAATAATTTGGTTATTCTTAAATATTATGACATGATTCTTGGGTCATTTATTGTTTAATTAATAATTTATATAACTTTTCAGCTTTACGTAGAATGTCGTTTGACAATATGCGAGTTCAGTGAGTCTCTCTTACCCATTATATTTAAATTTTATGAAGCAAGCATGGTGAACAAAAAGAAGGTGTTTTCTACTTATTTTCTATCTATTAACGAAAACAGCAATGGAATACCATATTATACTAAATATTATATGTAAGAATATAAATAAATAATTTTTTTCTATAGGTTTTGCTGTTTAAGTTACTTAAAATGGTAATCACAATACATAACCCATTAGGAGGTAATAATGCAAAAGGTAATAAAAACATGGAGGCTTCTTCGGTAAAAAGTTGCCAAACGTGGAGGCGGCTTTTGCAAGGTATATTAGAAATTGTCTGTATGGAGATAAATAGTCTACAAAGAATGCGAAAGCAAAACGAAAATATATTCCAGTGCCAAGACTTTTATTATGTAGCATCTTCAGCTTTTTATCAGGTAAATAAAATATCTTTTTGATTTCATATGTTATTTTTAATTTTTTTGTTAATTTCGATTCGCCAATTATTATATTTGCCATGTTTTTTAACATTGAGAAATGTGCATACCAAAACAGATGGTTTAATGTAGAACTAACGTCGATCCTGCGCCTTAACTTTCATTGGTCGTATCGAGCAGTCGTCCAACCGGAATATGAGAGTGATAAGGAATAGAGAGTGCACTTGTGTCTACGCATACACTTGTGCACTATAATATCTCCCGCGCAGATTAGTCTTAATGAGATGGCCGCCGTGGCCGTAACCGGTCGGAATGATATCACATAGAACTCACCGGCTTAAAAGGAGTCAGTAGTACTACCCACTAAAACCATACAATATCTTCCTCCGTCTTAATGGGACCTCACAAGATTGCTTACGCGTTCAACTACGACGCCCCGATTTTGTGTATATTCTTGTCATAATCTTAATTTAATTTATTATTCTTTGAAAATTCTGTTCTCAAGTTCTCAAAGAAATGAAAAAGTTCACTTAAAATCTGTTTACAAGATTAACAATATAGGGTTTTGTGTATTTCATTTCACTTTATTTCATTTCATAGTCCCTTGCGGGCACTTATGTGTATGTGCAAATAACTACGATTTACTAAAGAATTAATAAACTTTTTTAAATCGTAGTTATTTCCATATATACTTATGTATAAATGTTCTTATACCGCCGATTAATACATCTTTATTTAAATATTTACTTACAGACTTTTGATACAGTAAACATAGAATTAGAAGAATTGGGGACATCTAAAAAACCAAAACTGTCATTCAACAAAAATAAGTCATTTTTAGACCTTCTAGAGGAACTTCGCATCAATACTGACCCTTGGTAAGTTCTCAAGTTCCTGCTGATTTGTTACTATTAAAAATTTTGACTTGGAATATTTGTTAGATTTTTCAATTTTCATGTTACTATTTTTATCCAAATCGGAATAATTCGGATCACGATTAAGTATCCATATCTTGTGATACCTATCGATTCGACTGTATGATATGCTGCGATCAACCTATCGATTGCAGCATATCATACAACCAGTTGAGATACAGAAGCTCTCCGCTCAGAAAATCTGGAAGTTTCTGGAGTCAACAGAAATAAGCGGAGAATTCTAATTTATACTTTATAAATGTAGCTATATGGATCAACTGGTCGACGTAGCCAGGGCCGACCCCGGCACCACACTCAACAATTACAATAATAGACATCGCTTCGTTATACCTAACATCAATTAAAAACAATTCTTGTGTGTAGCTAAAACAAACTTGCCTGTATTGTACAAACATACAAATTTAAAAAGTTCAGTAGGCTGCTGGCCTAACCCAATACTATAATCTAATAAAGATGGATTTTGGAAAATGAATATCAACGTTATCTTATTCTTCCGATTAAGTCCATAACCAATATAAATTAATTGTATTGCATCCATTGGTGGATTTTGTTTTTATGTGGAGGGAAACAAAGATTTATGTATAGAATTGCCGTTACTAAAATATAAAAAGTAAAAATTTATATGAATATCGAGTTAGATTTTCTTTTTAAGTCAATTCTTAAGTTTTTTATTAATATGTTTATTTTTTTCTCACTGTATAGTCATTATGGTAAACTCTGACTTATAAAAATTTGTATGTTACAGGATTGGCATTATATTAATATACGTAAAACGTTACACCTTTTCAATATCGTTAGAAGATTATTTAACGCTATTAACAATCCTAGAAGCAGTTATTACAACTAACAATAAACATGTAAATTGGGACTATATGCAGGATCTTACATGCCTCGTGGTTCAAAAAATTATGTCAAATCCCGAGTGTAAAGAAAATTGTGATATTTTTTCGTCTTTTTGGAGTGCATGTGTAAGGTAAGTAAAATAGTTTTGAATTTTTTATAAAATGTCGACAGTACAATAATATTTCTAATTGTATTTGTTTTATTTTTAGAAACGCAACCATAGCTAATAATTCACACAAAGCTGTACACGCCATTATACAGTTTATTTTAATTATAGCACCAATGAAATATCACAATGTACAGCCTTTGCTTACAGCTTATATAGATAAAGGAATGCCAGTAAACGACTACAGCTTAATGACACTAAACATTTTATTCAACAAATTTTATAGAAAATCATGTCAGTTGGATGTTAGGAAGAAATGCTTTACGTGGGTAACTCAGAGCAATTTGTTACTGTTAGACTGTGAAATTGCCAGCGAATTTTTGATAAGGCTTTTATTTAATGAAAACTTTCCTACGAAAATTAGATGCAAGCCTGAGTCCGAACACCCGGATGTTTACAACGTTATATTTTCTCACATGGACGAAAGCATTTTATACAGTGAGTTTGAATATGAGATTGTAAGTCCTAATTTGGGCGCAAAAGAAATATTTCAATTATTTGAAATAAATTCTGAAATGTATGATATAATATTAGCATACTTGGAGCAAAATTTAGTTAATAGTACCAATGACCTAATAAATGACGATATTAAATGCATTGATTATGTGAAATATGTTACAGCGATAGTAACATTTTTGGATACCCTCTTGAAGTGTCACTTAAAAACAAGAAATGAAATTAAAGCTATGCCCTTATACAGGGTATGCTGCAATGCCTTCGAGAACATAAACAGGTCCTTAACAGAAACGTTAACTTCTGAAATACAAATAAGGGATAAAATCGCCCTTCTAAAGGCCATAAAGAATATATTATTAAATGAGTATTGTAATATATTAAATATTTTAACAAGAAAATACATAGATGAAGAATGCTTTCGTTGTATATATAAAATTATAAGCCGAGATGTTACTTCGGAGGATGGTGATGTGTATGAAGATGACGTCGAATTTAACGCAGTTGGCTTAAAGCAGAACTGTTTGTATTTAATTTCAGCTTATTGTAGGAAGCAAAGCGATTATACTGACGAGCTTGTAAAGCATGTCCTTGACAGCGATTTATATAATTTCAGTATAAGTGCTGAAGTGGAGTGTGCCCTACAATGTATTACTATACTAAATGAGGGAATATTAGAAGGATCTTCTTTAGGTAAAATGCAAGTTACATAAATTAGCTTTGAATCTTACACTTTGATTATTTATTTCTATACATAAATATATCATAATCAATTTTAAGATATACGATCATATTTTCAGAATCAGTTTTCAGTTTTATGCAAGATATGTGCAGAATATTGTTTAGAAATACAACAGCAAGTCGTGGTCTTCTCAGAATTTTATTGAATATACTAGAGCCGATTTGGTCTCAAGGAGACGACCAAATGCGACAGAATTGTCACATAATGATATGTGGCTATTTAGGGAGATGTCTGAAAATGCCACCCGATGTTGCTGCCTTAGTATACGAGTGTGTAGCCAAAGTAATAAGATTGAATAAAGGGCGAGATACTGACTTGCATAGTTCTTTCACAAAGGTTCTAAGTGATAGCATAGTGGGAGATAATCATTGTATACGGCTGTACTGCTGCCATCTTTTAACCGTTATAGCTGAAACATATAGTGAAGATGATATTAAAAGCTTATCAGATAATTTGTCTGACATATTCAAAATAAATGTAAGTGCTAATCGTAAGGTCATATATTTTAATTTTGTGTTGGATAAAATAATATAGATTTTATTAAAATTTTATTTCTAGGTTGCCTATCCAAAAGAAACAATTCTAAAAGATGAATCAGAGAACCGAGCTCGGACAGTTTTGCGATGTTTTTACTTATTGGGTATTACAAAAACATCCTTAATCCATGATATTATTTTCAAAGTGCTCTTATTTGAAAATGAAAAATCACTGGATAAATTTATAGTGAAAAAAGTATTGAATATGCTGACACAAACTGTAATGTCTATTACAATTAATGATTATATGAATAACAATACATTACGGATATTGAGTAATTGGTTTGGCAAGAACAAAACGTTTGAAAGTTTACCCATCTATTTATTTGGCTTTGAAAATATGGATGATTTTATAGAAACTCACATGAAGTGGTTAGTTTCAACGGACCTATTGTGGAAAACCAACGGTGTAGTGACGAACAGTAGTGTTATAGGGAAAATTAAAGATCGAACTCAAAAATCAGATGCAGATATAATAGAGGTAGTGTTAAAAGTTATGTACATTTGTATTAATGATTCAACCATGTGATAAAAATTATTTGTTTTAGGTGAGTTTTTGCAATATTATGTCGCTCTCCCTGCCCTACGCAGTAATGGAAAAGTACAAATTGGAAAATGAAAGGCAACACTCAAAAATTGCGAAATGTGCAATCGAAATATATCAGTCTACAAGACTTATGTTGAGTAACGAAAAATGGAGTAGTTTATTCGTGGAGAATTTGGGAGAGTCGATATATTTAACTGCAAAGCAGGTGTGGGATGTTCCGGAAGCTTCCAAACTATTTAAATTAAGCCTTCAAAATAAAGCAAATTCGTACACATACTCTAAAAATGTTTTTTCTGCAATTCTCAAGTATTTTGGAGTAAGTTTCGTTACAATATTATTTTTGTATATCATTTATTAATGCCAAATGGTAACAAATACCTACATAATTTTAAGTATTAAAATATCATATTTTTTTAAGGAACTGATTGGTGAAAATATAATGCACTACCTTTGCGAGAACCAACCATTACTTATTCTGAATATTCTTTTCAAGCTGTGGGATAACGTATTAGTTGAGAAAATTTTAGATTTTAAAGCATGTGTTCTTCACTCATATTTATCTTTTGTGGAGAATATTCCTCTAGAGTACTCGTCCGATGCATTATACAGTAACTATTTGTTTGCGAGTTTTACATACGCTATTAGAAATTCCGAAAATAAAAGAGAATTACAAATTTTCGTTGAAGCGTTTAGAGTAATAATAACAAAACTTATAACCCATTCCGCAAAAACTATTGAGAACGTGCAAAAATCAAATATTCTCAAAGTTGTTTCTGTTTTAAATATTAAGATAGAAGAAGGATATCATGACGAATGTAATTCTCTACTAAATTATCTTACGAACGATATGAAACACGATATAATGACTCAAGACGTAGAAACAAACATTACAAAACAGAAGTTTTGTAATATACTTAAGGCATATATGTTAAGTTTGTCAAGCGCAAGGTATGTATTTATATTTAATTGCAATAAAGCTAAATAGATTTATATATAAAAAAATATTTAATCTCGTCTGTTCTTATGTTTAGCCTTAATACCATTACCAGAATGTGTCAATTCTTAAAGGAAAACAAATCATTTGTGAAGGAACTGTATACAGATATAGGCAGTAAAGGCTTCTCAGAAGATTGCAAAACAAGCCTAATACATCAAGTCGTTTATACATTAACAAATTTGCTGAAAACAAGTTCTGAGGAAAAAGTAAGAACATCATTTATGTTTACATTTAAAAAGACGGTCTTACCTCCTGTATTCTCCTCTTGTTTGGAAAATCAAAATTTTACAATAACTAACTAACTTACAATTTTAATTCAATTCAATTCTCTTGTTAATGGCTTCAAAGCGTGCCAGTTGAGCACAGATTATTTCGCCAATATCACGTAGAATACAATTTTCATTTACAGATAATTATTGAGGCATGTAATTGCTTAGCAGAAGTTTGCACGTACGATTTGACAACGCTAGTCACAGTTCCGCCGGCGGATGCCAGAAGTATAATGGAGGTGATGCCGAAGCAATATTTTGCTAATTTGGTTTTACAGTCTCTCCTGAAACACATATTTGATGAGGACCCTATCGTTAGCAAGAAAATAACCCACGCTCTCAGCGGTCTTCTGAAGTACCGTGATGGTCAGTTAGCATTACAACAAGGTAAATAAATTGTAATCCTTTTAGAACTTCATTGTTTATATTTTGAAATGCAATTATTATTATAAAACATTAAGGTTCATAGGAAAAGAAACTGATTAGTATAAAAGACTAAAATAACAAAAACTTAATAAATAAGCGTATTTCTGTAATCTATCATAGTTTTTTTATAATTATTTAGTTATTGTAATACTATTGTAGAAATGGCGGACGTCGACAAAGCAATACTGCGATCACTTTCTGCCGTTGACTGTGAAATATGCGCTGAGTATAAAATTGACAATACTAAATTTGATAACTGCAATGCAGAAGAATTTTGGGTTCCTAATGATAATGAAAGTCACTTGGAATGGATAACTCGAATAACAGCGGCCTTATTAGATTTAATTGCTTCTTCGAATAATTATTGTAAATATATTCGCTCTGTTTGCATCTTGAAGGTAAAGATTTATATTTTTTTTATTTTAATAGCCGACAATATCATAGATAGTCAACATCACCAACTTTCTACCTCATAAGACTACTTATTATTTATTTATTTATTTATTTATTTAAAACATAATGGTATATAGACCTTAGAGAATTGGCTGTAGTTTTATCCGCACTACCTATGCTACTTTTATTTGTTATATTGCAATTATATTTTTTAAGCACTAGACTTAAAATATTATTAATATTAAAATGATTAATACAATTTCAGCCGACATTTTGTCGTACAATTATGCCTGCTTTAATGGGATTAATTCTCACTTGTTCTACCGATATTCACCTTAACATATTTTCCGGGCAAATGAGAAAAGTTTTTGAGTATATATGCAAGAAAAGTTATATAAACTCCGAAAACATTGAGTTCGGCAGCACTTCAAAAGAATCACATAAATTGAATATGGATGACAAAATGATTGTGGAATATATGTTGAACATTGTAGACTTTGTTCGCTTGCAAACTATTCACTATAAAACGGGGTAAGCTTTGATGGTTACTAAAAAAATACCGTTTTAGGTTTATGCGAACGCGTATCTAATATTTTATTTGAATATATTTATATATCGATAAAAATCAAAAAAACGACGTTACAAAATTATCTTAACACCTTTATTTTATTTACCATGATATATAAAAGTATATAATAATAACAATCATCACGTAAACTATACATTAGATACTGTATAGCCATCATACATAGACTATACATAAAAATCTTACGTTACGGACGTTTTTCCCGTACCCCTCCGCATCGTCCCATAAGGAACTTCGTTTCAATAAGAAAAGTTTAAACAAAATGCAAGTGAAATAAACTGTCGCAGCTCAAGCAAGAGGCGTCCCTGGAACGCGACGCAGCACCTGCAGCTGGCGCTGGGGAGCGTGGCGCGCGCGGCGGCGGCGGCGCAGCTGCACTGGCCCGCGCTGTACTACGGCGAGCTGCACGCCGCGCGACACGGCCCGGCCGACGTGCAGGACGTGTTTAGAAGGGTATGACAAAAAAAAGAAAAGTGCGTGTGCATAAAGTACACATGTCAGAAGTAAAACTTCTTTGGCAAACTAATTTTTAAATCTCGTTTATATTTATACTAACTAATAATAAATGTCTTAGCTCGTTGAGAGAGGGAGATGGTGCGAAGGTCACACCCACGAGTTAGACAGAGTTAGAAATGTCACTGACTCGCGGTGGGCGAGGCTAAGGCTAACTCTTCCCCGTCTCTGAATGCCTGGTACTATGGACTTATTTTTTCGTTTCATCGAGTTTGAAATCACAACGATTCTAAAGAAGTTTCACTTCAAAAAAATTGTGAAGGAACGTTTCTAAAGGCTATTATTCGATTAACGATTTTTTAGAAGACAGTACGCCTTGGGATGTGATCGCCGCTACGATATTTCAATATATAAAAATATTGTTAATTCGCAAATTAATTTTAAAAAGAGAGAGGAAAAAAAAGTTAGTCTCGCTGAGTTTCTTTCGCCAGTTCTTCTCAGGTTTCTCCTTTCGAACTGGTGGTAGACTCATGACGTTTAGTAAGAAATTGTAACATTTTTTATGCTGAATAGAATATTTTGATTTGACATTTATTGTGCAACTACTTATAAGATGTCCTTAAAAATTAAAGGACAATTATGTTTAACTTTAATGTCCATTTATATACCTTCAGTCCATCGCAAAGCGCGGGTAGGGAAAGTATAAAACGCATAAAATTTAAATTACGAAGGAATTCTTTTTTTATAATATAAAAATTTAGTATATTTCAAGTTTGATCCAATTTCAATTTGATAAAAAAAATCATCCCTAAGTGGAGAAATTAAATTTAGCGATTCTAATTTTATTAGGAACGTCAAGAATTACTTGACAGTAAAATCTAATAGCTAGATACCCAATCTTTAAATTGTAAATTCTAACCACTCGACTAAAGTAGTGTTATTACCTCGCTGCGATAAATCATTCGAGTGTTTCGCTCTCTTTCCCACTCACGGGCCCTATAGCACGGCTCCTGTCCTCCTGTACTGCAGTCGATAAGTGATATCGATAGTTGTTTTTTTGTATCTTTATGAATGGGTGATAGAAATAAAAACACGTTATTTTTTATTACCAATAAAATTATAACATAGCATATTAAATATATAAATAAAAGAACGTATTATATAAAACTAAAAATACATAATTAAAATTCTACGTCTGACTCATCGTAATCGTCATAGTTAGTTAAACACGTTAGTACCCATTAGTAACCCTGCATACTTAATGAATGCAGTTTGTTTACGTCGTAACCTTGATGATTCCGTTATCGATAACGGCCTTGCGCGCGCGCAACTAGCGCACATCCCTAGTCCGATTATGATTTATGGCCGAGTCTGCAGCGAGGTAATAACACTACTATAACAAGACATTTTAATAAATAAATATAACATCGCAATAGAGCTACGTAGCGATTGGTGAAATGGACGCAGTGGACGGGTGCGGGATAGAGCACCTGACGTGCGAGCAGGAGAAGCGCAAGCACTTGATGAGCACGGGGCAGTACGCGGACGCGCTGCTGCTGCAGGACATCGCGCTGTCCCGCTCGCACGCGGGTGCGCCGTCCCGCTCGCACGCGGGTGCGTTGGCCGGCGCCGTGGCGTGCCTGCACCGCGCCGGCCTGCACCACCTCGCGCTGCGCTACATACACTCGTACCCGGACAATGAGGAACTCGACGATGTCAAGTACGACTGTCTGTCGTATTTAGGTAAGACGTATGTTTTATCTTGGCTATGCAAACACGGTTTGTTTATAATATAGTATACAAGTATTATTTTAGGGTTTCGGTACCCAAAGGGTAAAACTGGACACTATTACTAAGACTCCGCTGTCCGTTTATCTGTACTTCTCTCACCAGGCTGTATCATCAATATATTACAAACAAGGTAGACAATAGAAATGTTCACATAATAATGTATATCTATTACCGTTTTAACAACAAATACTGAAAAACAGAATAAAATAAATATTTAAAGGGGCTCCCTTACAAAAAACGTGATTTTTTTGCTCGTTTTAGCTCGATATCGATAATGGCAGCATGTAGACGCTTGAAATATTCACAGAAGAATATTTAGTTATATATCCAATTTAAAAATAAATAATTGAATTAAAATAAGATAATATTTAAGCGGGGCTCTTATACAACAAACGTGACTTTTATGCCGTTTTTATAGATATTGGTACGAAAACCTTCGCGAGTCGAGAAGCACGAGTTCGACTCGCACTTGGCTGATTCTTTTTTATATTTTATATGTACAACATCAGCTATTTTTTTAATTTTACATAATGTATATAAAAGCTTTTCAATATTTAATTTTGCATTTTAGGAGATTGGAGCGACTTTGTTGATACTAAGGAGTTAGAAGCGAAGTCTAAACAAAGCGTTGATCAAAAATCTATTATAAAAGCTATGAGATACGCTTGTCTTAAAGACTGCATTAACATTCAGCCGACTGTCGAAACCAATATTAAACTTGAAAATTCTTTGAATAGAGCGAAATTGGCAGCGGCGAAGTTCTGCTTAAATCAAAACATGGAAAATTGTCAAAGTGTGTATAAAGTGGTCGCTTATTTACACCTGTTCCGTGACATTGAAAATTATTTTTCTGTAAGATGTGACAAAAAGTCAGTATTTAGTCTCATCGAAGAGTGGAAAGTAGATAATCTCCCGGCTTTTACTGAGTTTAAACACCTCGAGTCTTTAATAACGCAAAGAAGTTTATTACTCGAAAATATTGCTAAAACAGATTCAATATTTTTGTCTAGTGCGAATGATTTACAACTGCAATACGCTGGTAAGCAAATTTTTTATTTGTCTTTTGATGCGTTGCATCATTTTTAATTTAGGGAGGTTTTCAACGAACGACTTTATACTTTGGAACTGTAGTCTTAACAAGCTACATAAATAACTAGAGACTCACTCATCCTCACTATGCTTGGGTTGACCTCAAGGTTTAACAATTAGTAAATTTTACAGTGATAAGATATTTCTCGCAGTAAAAAGTATATCGATATGTTGACTCAGATAACCAGCAAATTAACAAGCATAATACCGAATTTCCTTAAAATTTGTCTAATAGTTCTCTTGTGATTTGGTTACAGACAGGTCGACAAAAATTCTAAAAACTATAGCTTCGGCTCCTGTTTCGATAATGACAGTAGGATTTTCCAAAATAACAAAAAAATTATGTGCCGAATTAACTTAGAATTTTATTATATATATAATATAATATACATAATTTAAAAATTCATTTTTTACTTTCCCCTTACTTTTATCCATCGTAACTTCTTTTCTCTCTGGCATTAGAAATATGTATATTACATTATACAATACACGTCATATAAAATGTTGCATCTGTCTACCTATATGTTTGAACCTAATTAATTCAAGGTATAATATTTTATACTGTATATCAATAAAGAATATGTCTTTGCTTTTAGAATTAGGGCTTAAGAACAACAGAATACAACTGGCTCAAAGGCTCGTAGCAGCTGTGAAAACTGATGAAACGTCCATGAAAGTTGTCCTATTGGAAAGTCAGATATCGTGGGCCAAAGGTCACCAAGATATCGCCCTCTCGCTCCTTCGTAGTGTCGTTTCACAAACATCAGAGGACCCGAAACTGACAGCAATATCCTTAAGGTAGTAGCGATATAATTTTATTTGCCTGTATAATTTCTGTTATTTACTAAATCATATTTTCTACTACTTTTTTACTTATTGAGTCCTTGAATTGATTGTAGTCCATAAGTTTTATTTAAAAATTATATTTGCTTACTTTTATACCACTTTCTGCCGTGTTGTATTTTGATTATTCTTTTTGCAATTATAGATTATTTTTACTTTTCTTACAATTAAAAGCCTTATCATAAGTTAGGATTGTTGCTTATATGATCATTCAAGATATTATATTAATATCGATATTAACCCAGCAAGGATTCGAGGCTGACCTAAATATTTGTTGTGCAAGGTGATAAGAAAGATTGTCTGAATTGGTAATTATAGGTCATTATAAAATAAACTACTAACTAGAGTTCATGCCTAGGTGCTCCCTACCAAATTTAGAGTTATAGTACACTAAATTAAGGGATTTCATACAAACGCGTCCTACCTCCTTAATGCGGTCCTGACGCCAAATTCGTTCTAAGCGGAACGTCCACTTCTAACTATAAACTACCTCATTGCCAAATTTCATCTTTATACGTAAGCAGTTTTCGATATTTCGTGATGAGTGACCTTTCGCTTTTATATAATTAGATTAAATTAAAAAAAATGATCCTGTTTGTTCAAAGGCAATACGGTCTTTGGATGTCGGAATGTAAACGGGAAAACTCAAGCGGTATTCACGAGTATCTGAAGAAGAGTCTCGAAGCGTTGAATGGTAACGACGACGTGGACACGCGTCTAAAGGTCTATTACGACATCGCAAAATTCGCCGATGCCGAATATAAACAGGTATCCTGAATAAATTTTATTAGTATTTTTTTAAATAAATTTTTAGACATGGGTTTTCTTAAAATCAACAAGGCGTCGTGATGCAAGGAAAATTAAAAATATCATATTAAAAAATTATAGCGTAAATTTCTTCATTTAATTAACTCAATCACTTCATTCCAAAATTTACTGTTTACTTTTCTAATCGTTGCTACTTGCAAGTTTGATTTTATCTAAAGAGCAAATCGTAAAATACTGCTAACTATTTTTATTGGATGGATAAGTCCTTCACGGATCGCGTAGTATCAGGTGTTTATTTTCTGATATTCATTTTAGACTTTTGTCTCAGTCGGGACCTGCATCAAACTGATAAAAATCGTACGAAATTTTATTCGCAGTGCGTAATATAATGCGTGAGAATAAAAATCGCACGATGAAATATCGCAGTGCGGATAGGCCCTTAGTAATAAAGTATTTGACATGTAAAACATATTTTGTATTTTACTTTTTAGGTGGTAGCCTATATGGAATCATCTGTATTTGAAAATAAAGTTAAAGGTGTTGAGACCTTAAAAGAAACTGCAAAACTCTTAAAAAAATCTGTACATTCTGTGACCAGGTATTTCTGAAGTAAAAATAAATTAATAATGTTAATTATTTATTTTAGTACCGGAATTATTAATTATAATTCTTAGGTCCGATTTCACCAAAGTAGAATAAATTTTATTCCTAGGATAAGGCTGTTATTTACTCTCAGATAACCATGCCTTCATTTCACCAACTACTTATCCTGAGTATAACTAAGTTATACGAGAGTAACTCTTATACCGCCAATTTTGAAGGAATAACCGGCTTATTCTTCAGATAAAATCAAAATGGTGTCAAATTTTATGTCAGTAAACTCTTTTTGTCATATTTTTGAACATTGAATTGTAATTAGGAGAAAATATTATTAAAATGCAGCGTTTGAGAAGAATGTTATCGGACAGTGAAAGCGATAGTGAAGATAACTATTTTATTTTGAGACGTCCAAGGTGGTTTAAAGAAAGAAATTAGCATTTTCATTGATTTAGATTCAGTTGGCACTTCTTTTCCTTCCAGACATTTAAAAAAAACACAAAGCAAACTAAACGAAATTAATGAATATGTTTTGAGCACACAGCGCGACTAACGACTTTACAGATACAGTTGGTTAGAAAAATAGCACTGACACATTGACATAAGTTCAAAGTGACGACTAAATTAAAATGTCCTGTTATGCTATACTGTACTGAGATAATGACAAGTCTATTTAATTTGACTGCATTTACATTCAATTCTCATTCAGGTGTGCCACAGGTAAAAAAAACATTAATCTAAGAATAGTTATACCTACTAGGATTAACTTTTTATCTTTACAAAGTGGTGAAACGTACTACGAGTTATTCTGAAAGTAAATGCAGTGAATAATTTTCTACCTGGCATAGTTATTCTTGGATAACGACACCATTGGTGAAATCGGAACTTAATAGGTGTATTTATTCTTAATATATAAGTTTCCAAATAAAAAAAATTGTAACTTTCCACAAATATTAAATCTATTTTATTAATAATAATAAACTGTTATAAACTAGCGACTTACCCTTGCTTTGCTCTTGACCGTTCTTTGATAATATACCGTTTATTTTTTATGCGGAACTCAATTTCTTTCTTAAATAAACTCCTACTTTTACTCCTTACTCCTTATAACATTAGATATCTGCAATGCAAGTCCCGTCAAATCAGTCCAGCCACTATGGAGATCAGCCGGCACAGACAGACGAACAAAAGACTTAAAAATTCAGTTTTCTTTATAAGTAATTAAGTCTCTTAAGTATGTATTTATGTGGATTTAGTAAAAAACAAATTTAAATACATATTTAAAGAATTTTACATATGTATTATGTTTAAATATTAAGATACTACAGTTTTCCCATATTTTTTTATTTCTCGGTAGAGTTGAGGACAAAAAAGACTTTAAAACCAAATATAATGTTAATTCCGCCTTTGGAGAATTGGATGAAGCAGAAATAGCTAGTACCAGAGCTGAAAAAGAAAACTTTTTAAAATTGGCTATGAGGTACATATTTGTTTTAATTGTGTGTGATTTAATCTTTTTCTTATTTACAAAAGGCTAGAGGAAAACAGTTGTAATTTCTTCCTGACTGGAATGATTTATTTGAGACGTGTGACTCCTTTTATACAAAATTTTAGAGAAGATCAACCTATAAAAAAAGTAAAAGTTGAAATATTTAGAATATAAAAATTCGAATAACAAATAAAAATCTTTGAATTAAATGTGTTGAAATAAAGTTTTCGCTAAACTTTGAATTAAAGTTTTCGCAGGTAAAGTCGTAATATAAAAAAAGTATATTAAGTAAAATTATAGTAAGAGTTATGTAAATTTAATTTCAATGTCTATTTAGGGATGTTTTGATGACCTTCAAAATAATATGTATAGAAAAGTTATATTAAAATTAATACCTATAAATCGTCTTCTGCGCAAGTCATTACCACGTGGTTTGTCAAGTCTCATCTTTCGTGGCGCCGTCTATAACAAGATTCATAAAGTAGAGTTCTTCATGTCACTTATTATATTTTATTTCAGATATTATCTGCTATCGCTAAAACAGAGTGACGAAAATGACCTGTCGATATTCAGAGTGATATCTTTGTGGTTGGACAACATTGATTTTGACTTTGAAGACGAAGAATTCGATTTCGGTGAGCTTCTTCACGCGATACCGTCGTGGAAGTTCGTCGCAGTATTGCCGCAGCTGGCGCCGCGCCTCTCCAACGATAACACCGTGTTTGCTGAACACTTGGAGAAGATCATCAGTATGTTCTATATAGCTCGCGCCAAACTTTGTGGCCGTCCCGAACTAGGCTCATTGCATTGCGCAGAACACAAAATCAGGTATTAGCGGGACGCTCAAGAGCTTGGGGGCAGGGCCACACCCCGCGCGCCCGCACCGCTCACCCGCGACGCGCGCTGGCACCCACGCCTTAGTGTGAGTGCTACGTCCGTACACGAATCACGCACTTGTGAGCTCTGAGAGTACTGTAGCGTTCAAAATTCGTTCGATCGTTTCGTTAATTTGTTATTATAGTTTTTAGTTATTGTTACTTGTTGTTTTTATTTATATTAATGTTTTTTATTTACATTTATCCTATTATTACCTAACCTATATGTTTTACAAATATTAAATTAAATAAAATAACCTATGAAATAAACACGAACTTTATAATCAACAAATAAAAATAAATTGACATAATATAATAAGTATTAAAAATGTTAGAAAACGAAAATTGTTTGGTTGATTACGTATTGCCCACTCGACTGTACCATGCGCAAGTTCGGACTCGCGACTATACTCAAGGCGGTCACAAAGTTTGGCGCGGGCTGTACTATTATTTAGTAGCTTATTAGTTATTAGTATTTGAAGGTGATATGTAGCAAATTCTAATTTCAAGAAAATTGAGTTTAAAGTTTGTGTAATGTTATTAAGTACATTTATATAGAAATGGGTGTTAAGTGTGAAGTAGCGTGAAAACTATGACGGTCATAAATTCGAAAATGCGACATGAGATCGTCCTGAATGGATAATCTTCACGTCGCTGTGATGTGAATGGATGATGACGTTTTCATTTAGTAGTTAAATATAGTATTTTTTAATTTTCTGAGTGATGAACGTATAGGTAATACGTTCATCACTTAAAAAATAATGCACCTGTAAGAATGACATGATCTAACTTTTTGTTTGTTATTGTTGCGTGTTAGGGTTCGAACGATTTGGAGAGAAAGACCTGCTGACTCTTTCAGAGACTTTATTTACTAGCACTAGGTCCGAAACAAAGCACTATGTACAAACACTAAGCACTAGATACACTCACTAAGCACTATCGATGTCCGAGGTCGTAGCCAATGTCGTAGATTTCCGCTGGTATCACTCTTGATCACTAGTCTTCACTTCGAAGTCGCTTCGTTGATCGCTCAAACTGAACTGCCTCTCGCTCGGCCACCCGCGGCCTATTTATACCGGCCGAATCTAGTCCCAGACCATTCTGGAATGTTCGCGCGTGTACTCGATTTTCGAGTTGATTCTTCTATATAGCTCCTCTAGCGCCATCTAGTATTGAGTGGAGGTTTCACATTTTGTATAGCACACAAAGTGGTTCCCTCCCTCCACGCTAGATGGCGCAAGCTCCTTTACTCGTGTATTCGTAACACTACTCCCCTCTTAGAGATGCTCGTCCCGAGCATCGTTGTTACTGCCATGGTAACGCGCCAGACGGTCTATGTGTACCACTTTGAATGTCCCTCTTGGTTGCTTTTGAATCCTATAAGTCACATCATTCATTCGGGTAACCACTTTGTATGGACCGTCCCACTTGGTCTGCAACTTTGGAGATTTCCCTTTCCGGCGGATTGGGTTATGCAGCCACACCAGTGACCCTTCCTCGAATCCTCTCGTGTTCGATTTCCGGTCGTATCTGGTTTTCATGTTCTCACTTGACTGTAACCCATTTTCCCGAACCAACGCGTGTATATAGCGCATTTTCTCCCTTAAATTGCTGACATAATCTTGTACGGTCTCTGTTCCCTCCGGTGACCCTCCTGTCAATAGGTCTACTGGTATTCGTAGTTCTCTACCGTAATTGACATACGCCGGGGTAGCTTTTATGCTCTCATGCTCGGCGGTTCGATACGACAGAAGAAAGAGTGGTATATACTTGTCCCAATCCTTTTGTTTGTCGTCTACCAATTTCGCCAAATGCCTCTCAAGAGTCTGGTTAAATCTCTCAACCATTCCATCAGACTGTGGATGGTACGCGGTGGTCCTCGTCTTATGCATGCCCAAAATTCTGCACACTTCCTGGAACACTTGCGATTCGAAGTTCCTGCCCTGATCAGAATGGATTTCTAGAGGCACACCAAAGCGACATATCACTTCTTCGACTAGCTTAGAAGCGACTGTTGTAGCTTCTTGGTTTGGTATGGCGAACACTTCGGGCCATTTGGTGAAGTAGTCAATGACGACCATAAAATACTTGTTTCCTGATTCCGTTACAGGAAATGGCCCGGCTACGTCAACTGCAATTCGTTCCCATGGTGCACCGACGTTATACAGCTGCAGCTTCCCACGGCTCCTGGTCTGTGGTCCTTTTACAGCAGCGCAAGTAGTACATTTGCGACACCAATCCTGTACATCATCTCGACAATGCAACCAGTAGAATCGTTCTCGCACTTTTGTTAACGTCCTCTTGACACCTAGATGACCTCCTGATACGCCATCATGTACTTCACGGAGAACATCTGGTACTCTCGCTCTTGGGACAATTATCTGAAGATGGAACTCTCTGCCGTTAGTCTTCTCCCATTTCCGGTAGAGTATTCCGTTTTGAAGTATCAGACTGTCCCATTGCGCCCAGTACGACTTAGTGACAGCGCCAGTGGGTGCAACCTCACTCCAGATTGGTTTTACTTCACCCCGTTTCTTCCATTTGATGATGTGCCGAAGGTCGTCATCTGTTTCTTGAGCCTCCCTCATAGCATCATTCTCCCAGAGACCCAAAGGACTTGTTCTCGTTAGCTTTAATGTTACTTCATTAGATTCCTGCTTAACACAATGTTTGCAGTCTTCCGAACACGGTCTTCGTGAGAGTGCATCAGCGTTCCCATGCATCTTTCCGCTGCGGTGTTCCGTCTTGAAGTCATACTCCTGAAGCTGTTCAATCCAGCGAGCTACTTGACCTTCTGGGTTCTTGAATTGCAGTAACCACTTCAAGGCTGCGTGATCAGTTCGCAGTAAAAACTGTCTGCCAATGAGATATTTGTTGAAATGTTGTAGCGTCTTTACAACAGCCAAGAGTTCTCTCCTTGTTACACAGTAGTTTCTCTCTGGCTTGGATAAAGATTTGCTGAAATATGCAATAACAACTTCTCTTTCACCCTGTTTTTGAGATAACACCCCTCCAATGGCCGTGTTGCTTGCATCCGTGTCAATTATAAACTGACCTTCAGTTTGTGGATAGCCCAGGATTGGTGTTTCACACAAATGTTTCTTCAGTTTCTGAAAAGAATCTTCACAAGTCCCATCCCAACTAAATTGTCGTTTATCTTCGGTCAGCCGATGTAACGGCTTGGCTATCTCTGAGAATCCCTTAACAAAACGCCTGTAGTATGAGCATAGGCCGAGGAATGCCCGCACTTCGGTTTTGTCCTTAGGGGTAGGCCATTTTTGAACTGCTTCCAGTTTCTCCGGGTCTGTCTGGATTCCATCACTGGAGATAACATGGCCGAGATAATTGACCTTGTTCCTGAATAAATGACACTTTTTCGGGTTCAACTTTAATTTAGCTCCCTCTATTTTTGCGAAAACTCGCTCCAAGTTTTGCAAATGGTCCTCGAAGTCACGGCCGATAATGATGACGTCATCTAAGTAGACTAAGCAAGCCTCTCCAACTAAGCCTGCTAGTACACACTCCATGAGTCGCTCGAATGTGGCAGGTGCGTTGCACAATCCGAAGGGCATGACGTTAAATTGCCATAAACCTTTACCGGTCGAGAAAGCTGTCTTCTCCTTGTCCTCTGGATGAATTTCCACCTGCCAGTATCCAGATTTCAGGTCTAGGGTCGAAAACCAATTCATGCCACTCAAGGTATCCAAAGTGTCGTCGATTCGAGGTAACGGATAACTGTCCTTCTTAGAGACATCATTGAGACGCCTATAGTCCACACAAAATCTCGTGCTACCATCTTTCTTCTTCACTAATACAACAGGTGAGCACCACGGACTTGCAGACGGTTCAATAATCTTATTCCTTCTCATGTCCTCCAAAAGGCCTTCAACTTCTTTTTCCTTAGCAATTGGTATCCGTCTTGCTCGTTGACGAATTGGTCTCTCGCTTCCGGTATCTATCCTGTGCTGAACCACCGACGTTCTTCCAAGGTCCCCATCGTGACTGGAGAAGATATTCGCGTAGCGCTGTAAAAACTTCTTAGCTTTCATGCCCTGCGAATACGTTAGGTTCCTCTTGCAGTCATCGAGCAGCTCAGTCACTATTCCGTAGTTGTTGCTGTTTACTGAGTCTGTGCCTGTTTTCGAACTACACTTTTTCATCCAGACAACTTCCTCGCACTTTCCAATGACGTCACCTTTGTTCAAGCAGATCTCGCGATCACCAAGATTAACAACCTTAACCACAGCGTTACTGCTTCCACTAACAAGGGTTCTCGCCGTCATCAGTTTTTGCGTCGATGTTTTGGTAGGTGTGGCTTCTATCAACACGCATCTATTTGACTTTTGCTTTCCAGCTGGCGGCAGTTTCACCAGCACCTGAGCTTCCGCTCGTCCAGGTATAATGACTTTCCTTATACATGCGACTTTCCCGCAGGCACCTCCGAGAATGAAGATTTCTTCTTCACCACACCTGAAAACTCCGTCAGCGACGTTAATTCTGCAGTTGTGTTTCTTCATAAAATCCAAACCCAAGATGCAATCATCCATAATCTCAGCTACGATAACGTCATGGGAGTATGAGGACCCCCCTACATCCATCGTAACTGACATTTCTCCCAGGACGGGTATTGGCTGACCGGAGGCCGTAAGAAGCCGACAGTTAATTCTCCTCTTGTGTCCCATTGCTGCTTTTACCAGATTTGGGTTCACTATTGTTCTAGAGGCTCCTGTGTCTAGAGTCATTTTGCAATCCGTCCCGTTAATAGTCCCCTGAATCGCAAGACTATTCCCGCTGCATGCCTGGGAGATAACGGTTATCGGGGCTTCCTTCGCGTCAGCCAGTACTCGCCCCATAGTCCTGGCTTTTATTTGATTCCCTGATCCCGGGGTAGGGGACGAAGCCCTCTTCAGCTCCTCTATTTGATCCTCGATCCTTTTCATCCTTGCCAGATGGGTCTCCTTCTGCGGGCAGTTGAGCTGAAGATGCCCCCTCTCGCCGCACTTGTAGCACATGACTCCATAACTTCTCTTCGTAGGAGCCTTACCCTGCTTGGCTTCCTCAAAGACCTCGCGGACCTTATGGGTCTGCCGTACGTCATGGCGAACAGCCTCGACCTCCAAAGCATGCGCCAATGCTTCCTTTAGCGAGGTATGGTGACGAAGCCTCACTGCAGCTCTGACCTCCAGGTCTTTGATTCCGTCGACAAATGCTTGAACAATGTTCGTGTCTACCATCTTGGTGTCGGCTCCTGGGTGTGCCTTCCTGACGAGTTTTTCAATTTCCAGCGCCCATTGTTGAAGTCCTTCTCCTGAGCGTTGGACTCTGTCACGCAGTTGGGCACGGAACACGTGTTCCAGGTGTCGCTCCCCGTATCTGGATTCAAGTGCCTCCATCAGGTCTTGGAACCCATTTCCTGTGTGTGGCAGTGCTTCCAAGACAGACAAGGCTTGTCCTCTGAGCGCAACAGTGAGAGCGGTCAGACATTGTCCTTCCGTCCATCCATTGGCAGTGGCAACAGTCTGGAATTGCTGACGATAAGCGTTCCACGAAGTAGTGCCGTCGTATGGCGGCACTTTCACTCTTGGTCCTTGCGCCCCTCCGGTAGTTCCACTAGACATCGCAACTCCCGTGGTTTCAAGGCGCACTACTTTCTTTTGTAGTTCAGCGAGACCGGTTTTCACATTTTCGACATCCAATCCTAACCCGGTAACTCGTTCTTCCACTTCGTCGACATCTTTTCGAAGCTTACCCACCGTGTCACTAACCTCTTGTATAGCCAAAAGCGCTTTTTGTTGGAGGTCTTTTTGTTGCTCTTGTGATTCTTGCAAAGCCTTTTGTGATTCTTTCATTACCTCTTGTGATTCTTTCATTGCCTTCATTAATTCAAATAAACTTCCTAATTGAAGTGCCACTTGAGGGTCTGTAGAAGCTAAGGTGCCGCTGATGGGCGTGGCCTGTCCGGTGGGCGTGGCAAGGTGGGTGGAGCAAGTGGGCGGGGCCTGAGTCAAAGTGGGCGGAGCCTGAGCCAAAGTGGGCGGAGCCTGAGCCAAAGTGGGCGGAGCCTGAGCCAAAGTGGGCGGAGCCTGAGCCAAAGTGGGCGGAGCCTGAGCCAAAGTGGGAGGGGCCTGAGGGGCGTGGTCAGTGGGCGGGGCCTGGTGGGCGGGGCCAGTGGGCGGGGCCTGAGGGGCGTGTCCAGTGGGCGGGGCCTGGTAGGCGTGGCCAGTGGGCGGTGCTTGGCCCCCAGTGGCAGCCGCAGCTCGTTGTGTCCTCGTCCTGACCCCCTCCTTGGGGTTCTCTCTCGGAGTCAATGGCATCTCCAAATCTCACTTCCGACACCAGTTGTTGCGTGTTAGGGTTCGAACGATTTGGAGAGAAAGACCTGCTGACTCTTTCAGAGACTTTATTTACTAGCACTAGGTCCGAAACAAAGCACTATGTACAAACACTAAGCACTAGATACACTCACTAAGCACTATCGATGTCCGAGGTCGTAGCCAATGTCGTAGATTTCCGCTGGTATCACTCTTGATCACTAGTCTTCACTTCGAAGTCGCTTCGTTGATCGCTCAAACTGAACTGCCTCTCGCTCGGCCACCCGCGGCCTATTTATACCGGCCGAATCTAGTCCCAGACCATTCTGGAATGTTCGCGCGTGTACTCGATTTTCGAGTTGATTCTTCTATATAGCTCCTCTAGCGCCATCTAGTATTGAGTGGAGGTTTCACATTTTGTATAGCACACAAAGTGGTTCCCTCCCTCCACGCTAGATGGCGCAAGCTCCTTTACTCGTGTATTCGTAACATTATATTTTTTCTTTATGTCGAGAGATTAAACAATTGAACTACTTTGTTAGGTATGAATGGGCGTCTATGTTGTATTTATTCATGGGGCATGTATGTACATCTATTTGTATGCGATTATGCTCGTGCGAGTGTATTTAGTACCAAACTCACTCATCTCTTTCACGCTCAAACAGTGATACGGAATTGGATGTTAATTAGATAAATGTATTGCCTCTATAGTGACTATCACATACGGTTTTTGGGCATATTAGGTAGTTATGTTACTAAATTATAAATCGCTAGTATTATCACTACATAGTATAAAACAAAGTCGCTTTTTCTGTCCCTATATCTCTATGTATGCTTAAATCTTTAAAACTACGCAACGGATTTTGATGCGGTTTTTTTTTAATAGATAGAGTGATTCAAGAGGAAGGTTTATATGCATAACTAGCGGATCCCGTGGCTTTGCCTGTGCTAAAGCTAGGGAAGAGCCCGAGCGAAGCGAGGGCGAGTCGCTAGTATAGGAATAAAATTTGATTATCAAATGAACGATCTAGTGAGATGCGCGTCGGAGCACCCCCACCACACGCTGCCGCTGCTCTTCAGCCTCAAGAACTCCGGCAAGGGGGAGGGCGCGGGGGGTGCGGGGAGCTCAGGGGGTGCGGGGGGCGCGGGGGAGGAGCCGCGTGTGGCTGCCGCCGCCGCCGCGCTGCGCCGCCTGGCCGAGTGCGAGCCGCTCGCCGCGCTTCTACACCAGATGGACCTTATATGTGATGGTATTTGTTAAATCAAAATATATAAATACTAAATTAATAATTTATAAAACCCTCGACGAAAAATAATAATTTAATATTCCTTTTATTCAAAAAGTTAATATTCCTCATTCCTTTTTAATATTGTGTACAGTTCTTGAGGCATAAGGTCAGCTTTGCATTTGTGTGAGTTCAGTGTACGCATAGGCACGACGATACGGATAGACGTTGCGTAATTGGTTTAAACCCGTTTTAACCGGTTTTTGAAGCGCGGCTATTGGCTTTTAGCTATCACTCACACAAATGCAAAGCTGAGCTTATGCCTCAAGAACTGTACCGTTCTAGATTAACTAGTTTTTTCTCTATTATTAACCGACGAATAGTTTTATTAAATTATTGGGGTTACAAAAATTTTAATAAAATCCAACATTCTTAATACATCAATAAATCTGTTTTAATTATTTCCAGCAACTATAAGTTTTGCTTATTATGTGCCGGAGTCGAAGGATCTGAAGCAAGCGGTGCCCAAGAGCCAGGCCATATCGAAGCTGCGCGACCTGAACAAGATCCCCGTCCCCACTGACACCGTCGCTCTACGCAAAGACTGCAACTACTCACAATTGCCCAGTAATATTTTCATTTACGACTTTTTGATACGACGAAGATTTTCATTGACGACACATTACACATATGCTTTAGTTTAGTTTGTATCCGACTTGCTGAACCAGCGTTCGCAGGTTTGACTCCCGCTGGAGAAATTTATTTTTTGGGCATGGATATTTGTACGCTAGTCATTTAATAATGTAATATGTAGGTATGTTATACGTGTTTAAACTTATCTATAAATATAAACATTTCGTGTCACGTATGTTCGCGATAAACTCTGAAGCTACTGAACCATTTTTTATCAAATTTTGTAAGCATCTGCATTTTGGCCCAACTTGGTAGATATTATCTCAATGATTGATCTCAATATTTGTTTTACAAACTAAATGTTTACTATACGACTTTATGTGTGTGTTTTTATCGGTTAGTTCTATAAAATCCTAATAGATGGCGGTTTGGCATCTAAGTTGCACAGATATCCGGTAGATGGCGCCGTATTTCTATTACTGGATAATATATAAAAGCCATTTAATTTATTTTAACTTTTATTTTAACGGGTTTGCTAGTACATATTTATATATGTTTTGACATTCTTACCAACCATGGTGCTGTGTGTAATAAATAATAATGTCTCAATATATTTATTACTTATTTTATATATATTTGATATTATTGAAGGGCGCTACTTTTAAAACTTATTTAGAAGTGAATATATATAAAGTGTAAATTTAATTTTTGACACAAATTTTTCAGCGTTGGAATCCTTTGATAATAAGTTTGAACGTATGAATGGCATAAATTTTCCGAAGAAAATATCGTGTAAAAGTTCCGACGGCAAGAAAAGAATCCTTCTTATAAAGGTAATGAATAAAGTAACTGGTCATATAACATGTAATTATCCGCCATAGCTTGTGCACCACTTTTTTGTTGTACGTTTATGATACCATATCAGTAATTTCTGTTCAATTGGCATTACTTATGCCAAGTTCGACACGTAAGAGTCGAACTTTTGCAGGGACTGACTGAACTGATATCATTAATCTAGGAGTTAGATCAAGACAAAGAGTACCCGTGTTAAACAAATCATTGTGAATAGGTAGAAGCGTCTCTGAAAATTAAAAAGAAATATGTATTATAACAATTCTTCTAGTTTTCCTTATGTTTTCTTATTAGGGCAGAGATGATTTGAGGCAAGACGCTGTGATGCAGCAGGTGTTCAACATTGTAAATACTTTACTGGAGAAAAATCCTATCACGCGCAAGAATAAACTCTTAATTCGCACATATAAGGTAGTTGCATTTTTTTTGTATTTTTTTAATGTAAGTAATGCTTTACTTTTTTATTTGCATGAGATTTAGAATGAGTCACTCTGTGGTCATATTTTTTTTCACTACTTAGTTTATACTTTATAAATAAATACAAATGAGGACACGTTTTAAACCGAAAGGTTTGGCTTAGTTTCAAGCTGCGCCAGCGGTCGTGGGTTCTAGTTCCGTTGGGGGCATTTATATGCGTGACGATCACGAATGTTTGTACTCCATTCATGGGTTTTTATATTAGTAATATGTATGTATTTAATGTTATATAATATGTGTAGTGTATCGACTATCTGGTATCCTTTACACAATTCTCGTAGCGTACTAAAGAACTATACTTTGTCCATTTTGTTAATGGTTTTTTGACAGCTCACGCCCACGAAGTTTCGTATTTAATGGTTAGCCATTAAAGTTAAAATGACATACACATTAATATTGTACTTCATGGACGGGCACCTCCCCCTTATTGCTGTGCCACACATAACGATTACTACGATTGTGCCACAGATTACAAATAATCGATAATAATCAATGCTAATATGTAAATAAGGTGTAATATGTTATTTAATAAAAAATAAATTTAAGATTTATAAATCTTAACTATTAACTTTAATATTTTAATTTATTGGTTTACCAATAAATTAAAATATTAAAGTTAATAGTAAAGTTTTACTTTCTACATACGTTCTACATACGTATAAGGCATACAAATAAAACAACTAAAATAGTTTAATTGCTTTTATTAACATGATTCGTCAGAATCATCATTTATATTAGATTTGTCCGATGAGGAGTCTTCAATTATATTAATTATTAACTCTTGTGTGCATAAATTATCAAAATATGCAATGTCACGGCCCGAATCACATTATGATTCTCTTAGTTCTCTCAATCACACTTGATTTTTACGATAATAATATTTATTTTCATATTAATAAATATAAAAATAAATATTATTTTATACTTAAAAAATAAGAGAAATCGATTATTACGTCCTTTTGTCATCACTATAGCTTGTCAGTCGGCGAGCTGTCAATAAACCATTAACAAAATGGACAAAGTATATAATATGATGTTGTTTGTTGCAATTATTTCGAGATATTAATATTTGTTTGTAAAAGTAAACAATGTTTTTTTATTGACTTGTAGGAACTGGGAAACCCAAGAGGGAATTTTTATATTTATTCAAGCGTTTATCTTGCATTCTGTTCAGTACCTCCACTATAATAATGGAGTCATAATATAGTCATAGTCTAGAACAGTCTGTCGAAATAATTAATAAATATTTTGAAGCTAAAAATACTTGACCGCTTCAGATTAAGCTGTGATATGCTTAAATACAAAAATCGTCCGCACTTGAGCCACTATATTAACACAACAAAATATTACTCAATTTATTTTTATATTACATTAAATATTCTTATTAAATAAAAATAGTTATAGTAATTTTAAGGGCTATTTAATTTATTGAATTAAATTTTCATATTTATTTATTAATTTCTGCTAGGTGGTGCCGATGTCGCGGCGCTCAGGCGTGATACAGTGGTGCGAGGGCACGGTGCCGCTGGGCGCATACCTCCTCGAGGCGCACCCCAAGTACCGACCCGAGGTTCGCTTACTCTCTTTCTCTATCTTTTTTCTCTCTCTCTTTCTCGCTTTGATATTCGTGGCATCACAGTGAAAAGTATGTTAAATGTGATATATCGACTGTGAACTGGCAACCGGTCCTATCTCAATTTTTTGGTCCAAGTTGATTTATTTTGTCCTGTCTCGTTTTTATATTAGAAGGAAGCATATAATGCTACTTTTCTTTTTAATAACATGTGCAATAAAAATATTTAAAAACCACGTATTTTATTAAATTTACTAGATGCTATATTAATGACTCAAACAAGTATTTTCTTCATCCTGTAAAGTTATTATGTATTATGTAAATTATGTATAATGTAAAATATATTTTATATTTTAAAATATGCCTTGCTTTTTTTTGTTCCTCACATGAGATAATGTCGTAATGTAAAATAAATTTATAAGAAGTTGAGGTTTAGTCAAGTTTATTTACTTTTTTCCTTGTTTTAATTTAAAACAGGATATTACGCCTAACAAAGCCCGCGAAAAACTTTATACATGTCACATAAATAAAGAATCAAATAAGCAAAAGCTGGAGGTATTTAAAAATATTCTGAAAGTATTCAAGCCTGTATTCCATTATTTCTTCACTGAGCACTACCTCGACCCCGTCACGTGGTACGAGCGCAGATTGGCGTACACTAAAAGGTAAATAAAACGATTGTCAGAATTATGTTTTTCTACTGCCATTTTTTTAATTTTGCATAATATTTTAAGCTATTGAGTTATTTTTTTATTTTTAGTAAACGATTCCTAGACCAAAAATTTAAAACAGAACCTTTGAACGCCTGCAGTTTACGGAAAAGATTTTTAAAAATAATGAGCCAGATTTTGCTTTAAACGGTTTTTTTTATAAATACTGTGTATTTAAAATTACTATAAGATACATTTTTTCAGTGTGGCGGCCGCGTCAATGGTGGGATACATTTTGGGCATCGGCGATAGACATGTTCAAAATATTTTAATAGATAAAACAACTGCTGAATTGATACATATTGATTTTGGTAAATATTCATATTAGACATTAGCTTTATGTTTGATAAAAACATTTCTAATTGTTGCATAATATTTAATTAATTTGTATAAGGTTTGTTAATTACCTTTTTTTTCATTTTAGGTATAGCTTTTGATCAAGGGAAAACTTTGCCAACCCCAGAGACTATACCTTTCCGATTGACCCAAGACATCATAGCAGGTTTTGGGTCGAGTGGCGTTGAAGGAAGTTTTAGAAGGTGATTTTATAATTCTTTTCAGTCTTCTTTTATCATATTTTAAAGAGTATTTCAGTCATAATTTAATGTACCATACTTTACTTTAAAAACTTTTGTTTTATATAGTGTCCGACCGAAACTGGTTTTTACAACCGAAACCGAAACCGAAACCGAATTTCGGTGACGGTCTCAGTTTCGGCCGAAACCGAAACCGAAACCGAAACTTTCTTATAGGGATCATGTTTTCAGAGAAAAATGAAGAAAATGTATTATAATCAGTCAGTTTTAATTAGTAAAATAAATATAAGTGTTAATTTTATACGGATAACCAGGTAGGTTTTTATAATAATTATAAGTGTTAATTTGTAAAAAAAACAATTATTATATTGGTACCTACTTAATAATTATTAAATTGAACGCGAAACTCTAAATCCTTAATATTATCACCACTAATGCACTAAATACCATGTACCTAACTAATGTTTCTTTACATATCGAGGGTCTACTACGAAAACCTGCTAAACTAAATTTTTTGAAAAAATGAGTTAAATACGTGAAAGTTCTTATCTTTTCAAACTCTATAAACTGGTAAAATCGGCTTAGTGTTACGTTAAATACTTTAGAGTTAGTTAGTTATATACAACAAGTCGTTCAATACTCTACTGCTAAAATATCATAAACGACATTACTAATAATTCATCTAATAAATGTTTTATGTTACCCGACTGCACCAGAAGGAGGGTTATTTTTTTCGAGAGTATGTATGTTTTATCGATATAGAGGCCAAATCTATTGTTTTTATAATTTTTGTCTGTCTGTCTGCCTGTCTGTCCGCATCCGAATCACGAGAAAACCACTGGACGGTTTTGCATGAAATTTGGTATGATGATAGCTGTTTACCCGGGTAATACATAGGGTACTTTTTACCGCTGAAAAATATCTCATTTCTGATAAATCTCGAGTAACTGTTAAAGACCGACTGTAAAACGTCACGCGGTATGTGAAATCTGAAAATTTAGTTTAGGGTCTTTAAAACGCGGGTGGAGCCGCGGGAAATGCTAGTAAGGTGATTAAAATAAGTCATTAGCATACAGATTGTGCATTTAATCTTTCTACTTTATGTTAATATTTCTTGAAAATCAATAGATATTTACAGGTAAAACCAGCTAACTTTTTGTCAGACCAAACCATAAGTTCTCACTTTTAGCATTATTTATTTAATATATAATACAGTATAATATCAAAGCTACCTAATTTTCAACATAAATGAGATTTTTAATTTTTTATGGTAAACTTGATTCTGCTATAATCTAGCCTACTCCTTTGTTATATTAAATTACTTTTCGAGGTACTCTTATATTATATTATATTTAGTGGTAGTGCCATGCTTGTTACCTTCGGGTAGCAACCGAATGGTCCGGCACGCCCCGTAGAGTTCATTAGTACCACTCTCTCACAGAAGACCGGCGTGAAGTGGCAGCTATGTTGTCGCGTTTCGTCCGGTGAGTGAGAGTCCGGGAGGCCCACTCTCCTTCCCCCCGACCTCCCACTTCCCTCCCTCCTCCATCCCTCCCTTTCCTGAAAGGCCGGCAACGCATCTGCAAGCCTGGCTTGCAGATGTCCATGGGCGGAGGTATCACTTCCCATCAGGTGAGCCTCTTGCCCGTTTTCCCCCTTCTTACCATAAAAAAAAAAATAAACAGGTTACGACATGATTACACACGTGGATGCGGCCAATTGTCATCGTCGCTTGGATGTCATTTACCGCGCCGAACACACCCGAGCACAGCGCGGAAACTCCCGAATGCAGTTTCAGTTTCGGTCGTAGTTTCGGCAGGTTTGCTGCCGAAACCGAAACATAACCGAAACTCGTTTTTTTGCCGAAACTCGACCGAAACCGAAACCGAAACCGAACATTCGGTCGGACACTAGTTTTATATTATGTTATATGCAAATAATATTAATTAATATTTAAGGTTTATTTAGTTGCTCAAAGTTGTTGTAGCTTTATCTCTTCTTTCTATTTGTAACTATTCCTAATATTGTTTGACAGGTGCTGTGAAAAAACTCTGCAATTGCTACGCGATAATCAAGAAACACTGCTTACTATTCTAGAAGTTTTACTGTGTGATCCTTTGTATTTGTGGACTGTATCTACAACGCCAGATGCGAACACCTCTCAAAATAATAATGTCAAACGTAAGTCAATCATTTAGTGATATTTCTATCTGTTGATTGTGATATATTTTAATAAAGTTCCATTGACATTATTGATTAAACTATTAGTGGTTTTTAACGTAACAATATTAATAGTGTAGAATTTTCAGAATACACAATTTATTATGGTTCCGGAAACTATTCTAAATTCGTCTAGTTTCATCGCATTAACCGGTAGTCATTTGTCATAGTAGTCTGATATAACAGATAATATGGTGTTATACTCAGTGGAGTAACTATAGGGTGGCAGGGGTTGCAAAATACCATGGGCCCCCGACCCAAGAAACCGCGAGCATAGAAATAACCTAATATTTTTCATTACCTAAAATTTAAATTTAATAAAATAAGATATATAACTAAAATGTACACAATATTATTAATAGTTTCGGGGAGCTACTTAAATAAGTGGTTTATTAAAATTAAATTCTAACGTGACTATATTTACCGGGACGCCGGAGGGCCCCATCCGAAGAATTTGCCACGGGCCCCAGATAGCATAGTTACGGCACTGGTTATACAAATTGTCCAGGGGCAGGCGGCGGGTCGGCAGAGCTGGCGGCGCGCGCGCTGCGGGCGGTGGGCGACAAGCTGTGCGGCGCCGAGCGCGTGTCCGTGCCCGGGCACGTGGCGCAGCTGCTGCGCGCCGCCACCGACCCCGCCAACCTCGCGCGCCTCTTCTGCGGCTGGCAGCCCTACATGTGAACACCTACCCTACCCCCCTCCCCCCACACCTACATTCACAGCACACACAAACCTATATTCACCACTCCCTCTACACACACACATACATTGATTGAAATGTGCCATACTACTGAGAATTACAATACTACACTGTACCATCACATAATAATATTACATGTTTGCGATGTGTGATATGATCCGTGATTGTGATATAATAATTAAGAACATTGTTTTGTTTGTGAAACCTTAACCAATACTTAACATAATTATTAATTATAAATGTTTTTTATTATTAAATTCCAATTATACTATAATTGATATCAGTGTCTAAAACCTTTATTTTTTTATATAAGTAATATGTAAGATTTAATTAATTAACGTTGAAGACTCATAAATGCGACTGTTTATATTATGTCCAAGTACTAATAGAGCTATCTGAGCTAACTACTATGATTAAATTATACGTGCTAATCTAATGCCATATATTTTTACAATAATCAAATTTAATATTATACTATCTAAAATTATAGAGGTGGGGCGCAACGGCTTTTTATAGGCTATTTTTAGGGGTGCTCGTTATTCTAGATAGCTGAAAAAATATGCTATTTATAAATAACATGCTATTCTGTTATCGCCTGTTATTTATTTCCAGAGGCAAGCGCTATAGCTATTTTTTAATTTAATTTTATTACATATAATATGACCACAACAAAGAGAATGTCATCACTATGGACGACAACTGCCGCGCTTGACACTTCGTGCTAGCCGTATAATATTTTTGTCACGATTCGTGTGCGCTAAAATATGCAAAATTATATTATAGCGTAAAAGGATAATAGGCATTTTAAAAATAGCGTATTCTTATAACTCTTTATCAATATATAGTCGTTTCGCCCACCGCTACAGTTATAACACGTTATCAACAGATAGCAGTTTTGCCCACCTCTGACTAAAATATGCGTATGTAACTTTGTAGTGAGTAATTACTACCACTACCACTTGTTTATTTTAATAAAAAGCGATATTGTTAAAGTGGTTATTTTGACATTATTCAATCATTACTAAATGCTATTATATTTTTCTTTAATAGTTAATTCTGGAATGTTATGATGTATATTTTAATAAAGGTAATAATATTTTTATTTTTTACATTTATTTACAAAATATTCCTTTCGCTGTGAGCCCTTTTAAACGTCCAACTGCTGGACACAGACCTTATTTCATTGCGAGGGGGATCAAGCCATAGTCCACAGAAACTTGCTAGGTTTTCTCAGACATGCAGGCTTCCTCACGATGTTTTCCTTCACCGTAAGACAAGTCGTAATCATGTTGGAAATGATTCGCACATACATAAAAGTATCAGAGATGCTAGACCAGTATTTGAACCAGCATAACTCAGTAATCCAAGAGAGCAAGTTACCACTAGGCTTCGATTGGCCACTAAGATTTAGGGATCATATGGTTTTATGTAAAGGGTTATGATTCATCGGCAATAATTCTTAGGTGTCATGATGTTACCCGGGACGTTACAATTAACAGTTATAGTAATATAGTTTTTTCGAGACTGTTAGATCCATTTAGATGCGGTGTTCAATTTATTGGCGATGATTTTATGGTGTTATAGCTGGGCATTAACTCGTTAATCCATTAATCGTTAATTAACGAAGTTAACCAAATCGTTAACTTCCGGTACATTTTCTTAAAACAGTTAATCGTTAATCCAGTACCCACTATTTACCAAGCACCTCGCCGAGCCACACCGCCACGGACGTGAAAAACGCGTTCTGACATGTGAGTTCGGGAAAGTCGACAAGTGCGGCGGGGCGCGTGCCGCGAGTAAAACGAATACGCCTGACCCCTAAGACTCCATCCCACGCTGGATGTTTCCCGCGCGCACGCTCACTCGCCCGAAACTGGTATACTTCAGCGACTCCGCCTCCGCCTGGAGTTTCCAGGGCGAATCACCCGCCAGAAGCATGGTCACCATAAAAGACACCATATAATATATTGGGCAATTGGGCCCTTTTCGGGGCGGAGGGCGTCAATCCAAACGGAGGCCTCCTCGAAATGCTGAGAAGCTTTTAAGTTCCAGCACCCAAACCAACAGATTTTATAAGTAGGTAGATCATTAGCGCAATGATGTATAAAATGCAATTTTAATCACGTGTTAACGGATTAACGATTAACGTTAACTTGCGTTAATTCTTCCGAAATGTAACGCTTTAAAATTTTACCAAATTAAATCACAATCAAATAGTCACAAACTAAAAATGCACATTATAACGCCTGTTAGAAAGTTACGTTAGAACTCAAAGTGTAAAAAAAGTATGTTATAAATTTTGTAAAAACTTAGGATGGAAAGTTGTTAAGAAATAGATTATGTAAAATGTATCAAATTTGACATCGGCGGTGTTTTCGGTTTTTGTTGTTCATTTGAATGGCATGTGCGTTACCATGGTTACGAATAACAAACAAATTCCGACATTCTGCATAATGCGACGCTTATTTTCTAATGGCAGAATTACATATTTTAGGTCAGTTACGCAGTGCCTATAATTTTAGTGAGCCTTATTCGTTATTTTGTCGTTATTCATTTCAATCTGGTAAGTCATAATTTGTTAATTAATATATTAGTTTAATTATTTCAAGTCAAAATAATGATTAGTATCAGTTGACAAAGTATTTAAAAACATTATGCGACAATTACGTTAATGTCTTGTCAGGTCCCAATTGGACTCTTCTCGCTGGATATACAGAGGGACAGACTGCATCGGGCAAAGCTAACCATAATAGAATAGTTGAGTGGGCTCATCCATTTGATTTACATTACATTAGCAAAGGCATTCAAGGTAACAATATTATAATAATAAATTGTTATCAACAGTAAAACATTTGTTAATAACATTTGTGTATTTTCTTTTAATTTATAGGGTGGCCAAAGTTGATATTGCAAGTTAGTTGTTTGGATTCTATAGGACGTTCATGGATAGTCGGCTATGGTTCCTGTATTATACCTTCTAGTCCTGGCCACCACACTGTCCAAATATCTTGCTGGGCGCCAGCTGCGACGACAGTGACTGATAAACTGAGACAGATATTTATTGGAGGCTCTCATGAATTGACGCAAACTGATATCATTAATTTAGGAAGTGACAGGTTTGATTGATTTGTAGTCTTTTGCTAGCACAGAAGATCAATAAAAAACTGTAATAATACTATTTATTTACAGGTTCTCACTGATAACGCAATCAAAAGGAGAAGTAGAATTAAATGTCCACTTGGTATTACGAAATTTTAGTCAATTTGGTGTAGAGTATAAATGAACAATGCAGCCCATCACATATTTGTGTTTCACATTACTGTCAATAGTCATTCAATTCTGTCTCATGGACTTTATAAATCAAAGAGTTCAGAATAATGAAACTTTTATTGAACACAACAGCAGTGCCACCAGAAAATCACATATATTGGAAAATAATAATGAAAAGTCTCTTGCTCTCTTTTACCGCACTGAAAGAAAAAACATGCAACAAAATGTTGTAGAACAAAAACATTACAGTAATTCAACTTTACCACTCCCTTCTTTTGCCACTTCTACCGATTATACAAGTACCATATATGACTTGTTCTATGATGATAATTCATCAACAACTGACCATACTGTAGAAACAGAAACATCTGTTACCAACACAGAGTGGGATAATGTTACTGAGATTACTTTTTTTGATAAGAAAAGTAAATCAAGTGCAAAACCATCTGAACTGCCAAAGAAAATTAACAAAACAGATACGTGTCACTGTGATTTACTGGTATGTTTGTGTATTATATTTATAATTTATAATACAGTACAGTTCGCGTCACGTAAAAAGAACGCTGGAAAAAAGTGGTGGGGGGTGTGTTTGCGCATGGGTACGTTCGCACACAAAATTACTAAGCCTATTCTTTTATTTTTGAACTATCCTTTCGCTCGTGACGTATAATGGTTATTGGTACGTTGAAAAATATATTAGACAGAATGTCATTAAACAGAATTTTATAAATTAATAAAATATGTTTGATTCATTGCAGAATTTTTAATCTACTTACAAAAAATTAAATTAATTCGTTTTTATAATTTTTTTATTGTTAACTGCATTATTATCAGACTCTCTTTTTATAAAACAATATGCGTCAAAAATATTATTTCTCTATTTTTGATATTAAATCATTTCGTAATTAATAACTTTTGTGTGCGCGATGGTATTTTGAACTGACAAACCAATAGCGAGCCGGAAAGCATGTGGCGCGTGCCTCGACGTCCCGCGCCCCGCGTCTTACCACCAAATTGGCCGATAAATCGCCTCTGCGCAACTTGACAGCCAGCGTTCTTTTTACATGACGCGAATTATATTTAAATGTATTTGTTAGTAGTATTAATGTATTTATTTGTAAGTATAATATTGAATGTCCATTTTCCAGTACAAGCATTGTGATATTCATTGTTGCTGTGACAATGATTGTTCAGAGAAAGAGCACAAAATATTTAAAGGTTGTAAACAGACCAGTGTAGCATGTTTTGGTACAGAAAAAAATGTCCAACTATGTTCTTTGCCTACATGTAATGGAGAATCAAGAGATTTGTTGCATAATTTATTATGTATAGATAAAGTCAATTTGCCTGTTAAAAGAAAAATAAATAAAAACAAGGTTTGATGAATTTATTTAATACTTTCTATATAATTCCGATAGAAATTAACCATGTTTTTTTTTCTTATTTTAGCTTAATACAATAGACATCAACAAATTTTTAAAGTGGCATACTATTGATAAGGTTCTGCCTTTACATGAGTTCACAAAAGCAGAATATGAATTAGGTCACCCTGTTTGGTTATTAAGAAATGAAACTATCAATATTATAAGTAAGTGCTACCTCTACTTAAAAATATTATTTATAATGTTAATCAAAAACAAACGAAATCTACACAACTGTTTAAATTTAATTCAAAGAAAATATTAATAAGGGTTCTTTGACAACTTATTAATTGTGTGTCAATAATTATAATTTGAAGTCTGCTTTAATATATATTTATTTTTAGAACTTCCTACAACAGTAAGTAATCAGTACTGCAATGGTCAGAAAGTGATGAAGTTTTTAGAGAATGAACATATAAGATGCTATGTGAAGATAAAAGACCTTCATATGCTACATATTTTGGAATTAGCCTCAAAAACTAATGTTGTAAGCCCAATACAAGACACAAATAATAACACTATACTGGTAATTATAGTTTATGACATTTTCTTTTTATATTTCAATCAAAATGTAAGAATTGATGTTCTATTTCAGGACTGCACTACACTTCATTGTACTCATTGGACAGTTCTGGTTTGTGACAACCGAGTATGTGAGAATTATAATCATGAATTGCATGAACCATCCTGCTCAGATAATTATTGTAATAACGTTGGCACTAAAGTTGAATATATATTGTATTGTAATGGATCTACAATCACAAAAGCAGTTCTTAAATTTCATGTTAGACAAGTTTCAATCGCACACCAGTTTGTTTCGCAAGAAATTTTAGTGAATTACTACATGGGGAATGAAACGATCGACGAAATCGTTAAATACAGTGGTAATCCAGGTTACATTAAAGGTTATGAGGTTATTGCCTCTTTTGCCGGAAACAATCACACAAAATTTTTCCATAATCGAACTGATGGAAATAGAAGTTATTTTTCACTTCCATACAATGAAAATGGACAATGTTTATCTACAAATTTTACTTACAACAAGTTGATATTTGGCCAAAACAAACGCATAATATGTAGGTTAAGCTTTACTCCAAAATTTCTTAAACATAACAAAACGGACGTATGTTTAAAAATTCAAGAAAGAATAATCGAGTTGTTACAATTAAATAATCCTATATTTATTTCACCTCGAGGCAACCCGAGCGACGTTAGCGACGACGAATGGGTAACACTCGAGAAATTTAATAAAAGCGATATTTTCGGCCAATATCGTTCTAACGATTCGAACTTTGTTTGTTACAATTTAATAACAAGGTTTGCTTATGTGTTTATTTTTGCTGACGCGAGCATGGATTTTACAGAGCAATATAAAATTTTGAGCGCTAGAGTGGAAGGCACGGCACGGAATATCACATTTAACATCGACTCCTTGTCAGTGGTAGTGACGGTGGACACAAGCTTTATCGACGTTAGCGCGCCCGCCGCGCTCCAGTATGGCGGCGCACCGCATTTGGACATTCATTTACCGAAAAACTTTTTCTTCCCATCACAATCCAGCGCCTGCAAGCATACCCTAACAAAGTTACTATATTTAAGTGCAATTGTGTTTTTCAATAAATAAAATCATTATCTGTAATATCTATAAATTTTTATTTCGAAATAATTTAAATACTTTTCACGTTTCTATCACTAACTCGGCATTCGTCCTTCAAACACCGGAAACCGTCATGCCTGAAAATAAATCCATTACGCTTTACATCTTCCCACAACGGACCAAGGTGGCAAAACCGTTACAATGAAACAGTCGTTATAAAAGAGAATTTAATTTAACATAGCTACTCTAATAAATGACGAGGAACACTTATAGTACATATCGAAACGATCAGACAAAGACCACAAAATTTGTATATACATTATTTTTACAGCAAATACAATTCAATCTGTCAAGTCTGATGAGTGAGTCTTATGGGAACAAAACAATGAATGAATTAGCCGTTAACATCCGTGCTACTGTTTCTAAGAGAGGCTATAAAGGGTATACATGGGGCTCGGGGAAGCGAAGGCGTCTACGCCACGTAGGTGTAGACCTTGCGGTCGTCGGGCGTGCGCGCGAGGTACTCGCGCTCGATCAGCCCCTCGATGCGCTTCTTGATGACGACGGGCGACGGCAGGAAGCGCGCGCGCAGCTGCTCCGTCACCTCCGCCACCAGCAGCGTGTGCTGCAGTACGACAGTACACATGTTATTACATACTGTAGTAATGTATTATGATTACATGTATATTAGTATGTAAGCTTATAATGTTATTAAGTATGGCAGAAAATAAAGCATTACTCAACGGGTTCGATTGTGTGTCATTTCACCTAATTCCCGTCTCCACATGGCCATGCCATGCGTGTTTCGGTCACGCAATGATGGACTAAAATAAAATTTTACATGTCACACTATATCTTGGGTCTAATCAGGAGCAAAGTCAAATAGAACAAAAGTTCACAGTCGATAATTAAATTTGCCTAATTTTATTAATTACTAGCATTTTCCGCGGCTTTGCGCGCGTTCTAGACCGGAAACCAAATTCTATATGAGTCGCGCGGTATGGTACGATTACCTCGCAGAACTAACCCTTCCCGTTTTTGCAACATTTTTCATTGATACTCCGCTCCTATTGGTCATAGCGTGATGTAATATAGCCTATAGCCTTCCTAGATAAATGAACTATCCAATACAAAAATAATTTTTAATTCGGACCAGTAGTTTCAGAGATTAGCGCGTTCAACACAACAAACAAACTCTTCAGTTTTATAATATCAAGTATAGATATTGTTAATATAGTTAACTTTTGCGATCCAACGCCATTCATTGTCTATTTAAGCAAAAAAATACAAAAAACCAAAATCAATCTATTGATTTAAATAATTCCATGACAAAGAAAACGGTGAAAACTTACAGCCATCTTCTTCCTAGCTTTCATGATGCGTACAATGGCTGCTTCAATTTCGTGCTTACGGTCTTCGTCTACCTTATTACGAGTTTCACGACGCTCCGGCTCGGATTCTCCTTTAGCTGCTACTGTTTGTATCTTAACCCTAAAAAAATAAAAAATAAAAATGTCGGGACAATTATAATACACACAGCGCCATCTAGTTCCGTGGTAAGCTATGAGGCTATTGTATATATACCTATGTAACTTAGATGTGAAGGCATCATTGACATAGAACTGGTGCGAGGGCTCTATCTCCTTAGTCTTGGGGTGTTTGATGAGCACCCGCTGCGTGGGCTTGCCCATGGCCAGCGACTGCAGCGCGCGCACCAGGTCCTTCTCGGGGATGTCAGTCTCGTTGATTATTTCCTATTAACAAATCATTATTAACATTTTAAGTTTACCTTATTATATAAATAAATAAAATAAATATGTTGGGACATCTCTCTCCATTATTTTATCTACATCTACTATTATCATGCGTTGGTACTTAAACAAAATGGCGGCAGTTTGCCAATGAAAGCTCCCATAGAAAAACACTCAAGTCAATGTAAGTTACCTCAATGTGTGTGTGTGTGTGTGTGTGCGCGTACGAGTGAGGATGTGTTTGTGTGTGTGTGAGAGAGGGGGAAGAGGGGGTAGGGGGGTGAGGTAGGGGGGAGAGGGGTAGATGGAGGGGGAGGGAGGCAGAGAGAGAGAGAGTAATGGTTTACCTCATACGTGAGCCGCTCGCGCTTATTGAACAGCAGCAGCACGCACATCTGGAAGGTGGACACCTGTATGATGTGCCGGCGCGGGGCGGGCGCGGGCGCGGAGGCGGGCGGGCTGCGCGGGGGGCTGGCGGCGGCGGGCGCGCGGAACGTGGCGTGCAGGTCCGCGCTGCCCAGCTGCGGCTGCAGCGACAGCTGCCGCCCAGAGTGCTTCGCCAGGTAGAACCTGACGATTCATTCACTTAGTTAACACAACTAGTTCAGGAGCTAGGGCTGTGTAAGATTTGTACCAATATATTAGTTTTTCAATAAAGATTTTTTTTTATTTACCACCTATTATATCACTTCGAACAACGACAAGCAAGACAAGTAGCCACACATTTCAATATATTATAACTATGCAATACTTCTAAAACCTCTATGGGATCAGGCCATTTAAACATAATATTATTAAATCTTGATAAAAAATAATATTTCAAGTATATTTGTTTTTATTAATGTCTTGATTTTATCAATCTATCTAGTACTTATGTGCAAATTATCATATTATTTTATTTATAGCTAGAGAATATATTACAATAATATACTCAACTTAAATATAAAACACAAAATATCCAGAAACTGTGCATAGGAGTTTGTACTAGGAATACAGGTATTACAAGCAATTATATTGCCTTAAAAATTATCAAAAATAAAATATTTGTGTGTGTTTACTTATTTATATCTGCTGAAACACAGCAGATTTTGAAATAAATTCCCTTACACAAAATAATAAAAAAAATGTACAAACATTCATAAAAGGATAAAAATTCGAAATAAATCAATTTCACGTGTAAAGAAGTTATTATTTAAAACACAACTCACGACTTAAACACATCGAAGGCACTCCTGGGCGGCGCGGGTATGTTGCACTTGGGCGTGGCGCTCTGCGTGGGCCAGAAGCCCGTGGTAAGCACGCGCACGGATAAGTCAACGCCATGCAGGTTGCTCTGATATACAAATACAACATCTTCAATATTATTAAAACACACACACACACACACCTTTTGTTTTGGATTTTATGATTTACTAGCTGATACCCGCGACTTCGTCCGCGTTGCTTGGAATATTAATAAAGTTTTCCGCATGCGCGCTACGCCGCTTGCCCCACTACTCCGCGAGAAAGAAACATACATCACTGAACACGCAGTGCATATACAAATCGTTGTTTCTTGAAACTTTAATAACTATTTTATTAAATGAAGATATTTTTTTTTGATAAGGGCCAAGTGTCTAAGAAATAAATCTTAGAAAGTTTCATTGAAATCTATCCAGTAGTTTTTCCGTGATGCGCGCACAACTGCAGACCTCTATCATTTTATTTATATAGATTATATTTTTTTACCAATGTATTTTGTTTTTCAATAAAGTCCTTTTTTATTATATCTTTGCCAAATATCATCCAGACGTTCAGTCGTTCTGGTATGATTGAGTTACCAACAATTATCCATAAAAATCCTTAAGAGCCCTATTACAAATCTGCACTCTGCGAGTTTAGGTATTTTGAAGCGTCGCGTCCGGACACCTGCACAAGAAACTACGACCAAGCGATTTGATACTTTTCCCTAAGTTTTGTATATTTTTTAGTATTTCTATAGAGTAATTCGTTATCTACTAACCCGCAAATTTTACATACAGTGCCATGGATGTAGTATGCGAAGAAACAGATTATATTATGAAGATGAAACCTTGATGATAAATAAGACAGATAATATTTTTTTAACATAAAATTTATTTTATTATTGAGGTTATACTTCTTTAGGCGCATTATGAAAAATTGATGAGAGTGAAATTTTACAATGCGCGCACAGAGAGACACAAAATTCTCACGGGAGAAGTTAGCTAACAGTCAACAGTTTAGAGGACTTGCAACTATATTCACGATATTTATTTTCAACAATGACATGGGTGTCATTTTCGAGGTTTCTCGGGGTGCTAATTGCGAAAATGAGGTCCATTTTCAAATCCAAGATGGCGGACTTTCGGTTTTTTTTCAACAATGACATGGGTGTCATTTTCGAGGTTTCTCGGGGTGCTGATTATGAAAATGAGGTCCATTTTCAAATCCAAGATGGCGGACTCTCGGTTTTTTTTCAACAATGACATGGGTGTCATTTTCGAGGTTTCTCGGGGTGCTAATTGCGAAAATGAGTATGTATTATTTAATGATGTCAAAGAAGTATAACTTCTAACGCGTGTACATAAGTACACAAACACATTTTTTTAGTCCTCTGTTATCAAACAACTGTTTAAAAAAGAAATGAAAATCAATTATTATCCATCCCTGAACTATGTAATCTGTTACCTGAAACAATTATTATTATTAATAAAATAAGAAAAGAATGCTTCTAAAATATTTGGTTCATATCATACTTACATTCTCCGATTCAGTTTCTATCTCCTCAAGTGCTAGTATTGGCGGTTCGTAAATATTAATTGATTTTTTTGTAGATAACGAATCAAAAAGAACGTCGTGGCCGGTAGGTATCTAAAATAAAAATAAGTTAAATTAAACCTAACCATATAACAATTTACCAATGACTTAGGGGCCATTCATTTATTACGTAAGACTATTTTCGCTAGTTTTTGACCCCCTCCCCCCCTATTATAAGAAAAAAAATGTGTGTGTGTACTTATGTACACGCGTTAGAAGTTATACTTCTTTGGCATCATTAAATAATACATACTCATTTTCGCAATTAGCACCCCGAGAAACCTCGAAAATGACACCCATGTAGTTGTTAAAAAAACCGGATGTCCGCCATCTTCGATTTGAAAATGGACCTCATTTGCGCAATTAGCACCACGAGAAACCTCGAAAATGACGCCTAGAAATTGTTGAAAAAAAAAACCAGATGTCCGCCATCTTGAATTTGAAAATGGACCTCATTTTCGCAATTAGCACCCCGAGAAACCTCGAAAATGACACCCATGTCATTGTTGAAAAAAAACCCGGATGTTCGCCATCTTGGATTTGAAAATGGACCTCATTTTCGTAATCAGCACCCCGAGAAACCTCATAAATGACACCCATGTCGTTGTTGAAAAAAACACCGAAAGTCCGCCATCTTGGATTTGAAAATGGACCTCATTTTCGCAATTAGCACCCCGAGAAACCTCGAAAATGACACCCATGTCATTGATGAAAAAAAACCGGATGTTCGCCATCTTGGATTTGAAAATGGACCTCATTTTCGTAATCAGCACCCCGAGAAACCTCGAAAATGACACCCATGTCGTTGTTGAAAAAAAAACCGAAAGTCCGCCATCTTGGATTTGAAAATGGACCTCATTTTCGCAATTAGCACCCCGAGAAACCTCGAAAATGACACCCATGCCATTGTTGAAAAAAAACCGAAAGTCCGCCATCTTGGATTTGAAAATGGACCTCATTTTCGCAATTAGCACCCCGAGAAACCTCGAAAATGACACCCATGTCATTGTTGAAAATAAATATCGTGAATATAGTTGCAAGTCCTCTAAACTTTTGACTGTTAGCTAACTTCTCCCGTGAGAATTTTGTGTCTCGCGCATCGTAAAATTTCACTCTCATCAATTTTTCAAACACGCCTAAAGAAGTATAACTTCAAAAAATAAGAATAGGCCCCCCCTGTTTAATATTAAGTAAGAGTCTAAAAGAAAAAATGAATACACGTTTGGTTTATTTTAAAGCTTATTTTTCAAAGTAACAATTTTTTTAAATGTTTATTTGTAATTTTAAAGGTACAGTATCTTTAAACTGCCCGGTTGCCAGCGCTTTTTCAAAGTATAATTTTAACTTTGCGCATTTTGTTGATTTTACGAAAGAACTATCGAGACTCCCTTTCACCTCCTTGTAAGAAAACATAAGGCATGGGTGACCCCCCTCCCCCCTAAATTGTCTTACGTAATAAATGAATGGCCCCTTATGATTTGGACAGTTAGTATATCTATTAATATAAGTATTTAATAAAAAAAAATATTAACGCATCCTCAGTCGATGATGTCGGGATATTTTCTTTATCCATTGGTAATAATAATGTTTTCTTGGCAGAGTAGTTATTCATTCTGAAACAGTCCCATTAATATTATTAGTTTTGAATAAGTAATAAATGAGAATTATATTTAAATATGTGTATAGATAAAAGTGTACCTTGCTTTATTTGCATTTCTTAGGGGTTTTTCGACTCATGCTGAAAATAACAAAATAAATATTAAAAATAATTCAATCACATAATAAGCTATGAAGATTCCATATATAACAATACTAAAAAGAATTATACTTATGTGATCAAAATTTGGTAGACGCACTATACTTCTGACGCTCGATCGATTTTCACACGAAAAAATTCAACACAGGTCCGACGCCGAGGAGCGCTCGCGCAGTACTGAGTGCAGACGGCCGGTGCGTCGCATTTTGTAGTAATTTTGCAGTTATAATTATCGTTTTTATTGAAATATTATAATAAATTCATGCTTAAAAAATATAAAATCTTTATTCCTCATGATGTAACTATTATTCTGGTACAAATTTTGCTTAATAAAATTATCGTAGACAGGAGAAATTCAAAGTTAACTTAGAGCGATTTTCGAAGTTTTTTGGTTTAGAATAAGTTTTTTTTTCCATATTAAATCAATGATTTTTCAAAATTCAGAGGCCGCTACGAACTATACGACTATATAAGAGATATTATTCTATTTTTTTAATTCATTTGTTTAGAACAGTAGTTCAATCCAGATGCTCAAAAAAGTGCCTTCGCGCATTTTATGAAAATCTGTCTCTGCAATTTTGGGTTTAATTAAAAAGTGATCCAAAATTTATAAAAAGCGAGGCCGCTACGAACTATGGCAAGAGCTATTTTGCAATATTCGATAAGTCAAAACTGTTAATGTATTTTTGTTTCTGAGATCAAGACCGCCAAAATTGGCCATCTTACGCAAAAATCACAATCGAGATGTAATATGGCTCTTAATTATATATTCCTTATTAAAAAGGTATTCACACACATTTATATTATAGTATATTTAAAATTATTTCAGTTGTTAAGCTATGTCTACTCTTAGAAGATTTTATCTAGAGTATCACTATCACTACATAGTATAAAACAAAGTCGCCTTTTCTGTCCCTATATCCCTATATCCCTATGTGCGCTTAAATCTTTAAAACTACGCAACGGATTTTGATGCGGTTTTTTTTAATAGATAGAGTGATTCAAGAGGAAGGTTTATATGCATAACTAGCAGATCCCGCGGCTTTACCTGTGCTAAATCTAGGGAAGAGCCCGAGCGAAGCGAGGGCGAGTCGCTAGTATTATTATATATTTAAAACTGGTTTGAAATTGGTATGTATAAAGTCAAAGTAAACATCATAAAGTTGGTATTATTAATAGAAATGTGTTACCATAAGATAATAAATTTGCAAATAATGAGGAAAATAAAAAAGTCACCCCAGATGAAATCACATGCTCCTTGAATTCCTCCATGATTGTATTAGACACTGTCATGTCCTTAAACATTCCTTCAAGCTTTGATGTGAACTGGCAGCCGCATTCAGTCTGCAATAAATTTATTTATTTACACTAGGTATCCTTAATGTTGACAAAAGTAATAATAATTTTTCAAAACACAAAGTTAACTTCAAATCAATGCGTGAAATGAGCAAATTGATTCCCTAAGTACTGTATTTTATATGTATAGCTAAAAATAGGTGTTGCGAGAGTATTTTAGGATATAAATATGTGATATTATAAACTTTTCTATAGGCCTTTTTAGAACCTCCAACTTTCTGCCACATAGTTTTGATGTATCTGGTTTAGGGACTAACTTTCTAAAGAAAACTCAATAACACCAGTTACTGTGATTTTCCCGTAGAAATTAATTAAAATAATAATAAATAAATTTAATAAAAAAATAATTACTTAATAACTTTTCTTAGGGTCTGTAATCTTTACACAATATGTCAAAGTTATTGTTCAAGTTATTTTTTTCCTTTTGCTTTGTTTTACCGTTTCGATTATTGTCTCGTTAAACAACAAAACACTACAATAGACAAATATTGGGCGTAATACTACTATACTATAATGCGACATTATTATTAACCGACCTACAACTAAATAAATATTCTAAGCATTTATCCAATTACTCCTTGTGACAACAAAAAATACTTATTATTCAACTTTCGAAAATTGACATAATATTAATAGTTACTAAATAAATATCTTATGCAAATCTATAACTATATCTATATATAATTTCTACTTAACTAATTTGAGAGAATTCGTGTTTGATATCTATCGATTTGAGTTACTACAACTTAAGTCTCCAAACAAAATTGTACATACATCCTGCTTAAAGTCTTTAATAGGTCAACATTCTGCAAAATTCTTTACATCTGATATAATTGTAATAAAACTAAAGAAAATAAAGACTTTAAACAAGATTGAGGATAAAATGTTGACAACACTTACAATATGACGGACATTGGTAAAGAATTTTGCAGAAGCATATGGAGTTAGCATGGAGGGGGTAAGACTATTACATATCACTCATTGTGTTCTCTATCAGTGAGACGTCACCGATAATGCAGTGAAAATCTCGCGGTTCGACATCTTTCAACAATCCTTCTCTCTGGGAAAAGATGGTATTCAGATAATAATCATCTTTATTTAAAACTAGGCTTTCCCGCGGCTCGTTATTGTAATTAATAATGTATTTATTTTAATAAAGATTAACATGTTTTTAAAGACACCTTCGCAAATAAGGTATTATTTTAGAAAGAATTTGATTACCATTAAAAAAGTTATACTGAGCCAACTTGAAAAGATAGCCTCTGTCATGAACTTTCGACATGGATTAGAAATTTTAAAGAGGAATAATTATTTTATCCATAGTTTTTGTTGTTTTTCACGCAACGCAACGGAAGCTTTCAAATAGAGTTTCCTGTTTTTACAACATTTTTCACTGATACTTTGCTACTATTGGTTCTAGCGTGATGTTATGATATATAGACATCCTTGATAAATGAACTGTTCATAAAGGTGCTCCTAAACGGGCAATATTTTTCTGCAATATAGTGGCCGGCAACATTGCAAGCAATACCAGCAATTTTGCAGTACTGTACCGGCCTTATCGGCAATCACGTTTGGTATGGCCGCGTATGGCCAATATTGCCAGACGATCGCTGAGCAATCGATTTTCTGCGATATTGCCCGACCAGTCCTATTGTTGTTTCGGTCGCTCCTATAGTTATGGCAAAAGAACACATATTTTCTACGCGACTGAAGTTTGCTGAGGTGACGCCGTGATTAATTGCAATATTCTGTGCTATTGTTGTTTTGTCAGTTGCTTCGTTACCTTGACTATATAATTACAACACATTGCTCGGCCATTGTTGCAATATTTTTGTAATGGCCCTACAATTAGCTGCCAATATTTCAACCACACATTGCAGAAAAATATTGGCATTTTAGAAGCACCTAACAAAAATATTTTTTTCAAGTCGTAGTTTCAAACAAATTCTTCTGCTTTAAAACTTTAGTGTAGATAACATAGACACTGATTTCTTTTAAAGTATTATAACTTGATACAAAAACACATAAAAAATACTCTACATATGAAAAACAAAATGGCAAATATTGTCAGCTTGTATAACACGATAAAATCTATATAGTTTACCTTGAGTTTAGAGATCATGTTCTTTTCACTGTCATCGGACACTGATTTGTTGAGAAGGAGTCGCTTTGCGAGGTGCTGCTTGTAGTAGCGCTCGAACACGTCCTTCTCCTGCAGGAAGCGGAACAGCACCATCGTCTTGTCTAGGACTGCTTCGATTTCTTGCTCGCTCATCTGTATTAAATTTTTTTAAATACAATATAATGTATACACAAAAGAAAATCATTTCTAACCAGTAATAGGCAATATATGCAATGTTTCAAAGAATTAAATCTAAAATCAACTGTAATACTGCATTTGTCTTTTAAAGTGTTGAAACTAAAATTATAGCTGTTCAAGATTTTTATAAAAAAAACATAATATGGGTTCCATTAAAAATATTTGTTAGAAATACTTTTGAAAATACATGTTCATTATTTACAAGATAAATTCTGAAAAGTCTATTCTGCTATCACACTAATGGCATTGCTATACACTTATTACAGTGCTATTTCAGTACGTTACTTTGCTCTGTAAATATTATATACAATTTCAGTGAAAACCAAACTTACGCCTTTTTCTCCTTTTTTGAGTTTTCCATCGATGAACAGAGACAGGAACTCGGGTGACTTATTATTAAGATTAAGGAAGTATTCAAAGTCAGAGGCGATCATGTGCTTGAATAATTTGTCATTATTGAATGAGTTGTGAAGGAAATGGTCAAATCTGTCTTTCAAGTCGAGAAGATTCTGCAAGGAATAAACACAAAATTTATGCTAAATAAGATGTCACATCAAAGATAATTTTAATAGAACATAGAATATACAGATGGATGATTGTTACTCAATCACGCCAGAACGGCTGAACGGCGGAACAAGATCATACAATATTTCATCAAAATCTCTCCAGCGGTTTTTTTGATGCCGTTACAGACTTATAAACAAGAATTATTAAAACTGTGGATTCGCCCTCTGTATCCATAATCAATAAGATTTTCCAAAAAATTTAAAATTAATACTAATTTTAAAATAATATATTAATGGAGTAGAATTTTAAGAAAACTTTTTATCCTCAATGCTTCTTAATTTCAAGAACCAACAAATCCTATTAGAAAAAGAAACAAAAATGGATTTATTTCCATTAACATTATCAGGCCGATAAAAATAAACCAATAATTACCCAATAAAACAATTATATGCGCAATGGCTTTAAATTTTAGCCAGTAAAAAAAAAAGCAAATCCATAGTGACCTGTACGTAAGCGATGGCATTAGTGTTGTGGTGCGTGTCGGTGACGAGCGCGCGGCCCTGCTGGCGCAGGTGCGCGGACACGGCGTCGGCCACCGTGCGCAGCCCCTCGCCCACGCGCGACAGCAGCTTGTACACGCACGCCAGCTCCGCCGTGCGCGTGTGCAGCAGCATGTGCACCACGCCTGAGTTCTCCATCTACAACCAACAAAACTACACTATATTACTTGTATTTTTGAAGTGAAACTTCTTTAGAATCGTTGTGATTTCAAACTCGATGAAACGAAAAAATAAGACCATAGTACCAGGCGCTCAGAGACGGGGAAGAGTTAGCCTTAATTTAAATTCAAGTTTAACTTCTGACATGTGTACTTTGTACACACGCACTTTTTTGAAGTGAAACTTCTTTAGAATCGTTGTGATTTCAAACTCGATAAAACGAAAAAATAAGTCCATAGTACCAGGCGCTCAGAGACGGGGAAGAGTTAGCCTTAGTTAGATCTCGCCCACCGCGAGTCAGTGACATTTCTAACTCTGTCTAACTCGTGGGTGTGACCTTCGCGCCATCTCCCTCTCTCGACGAGGTAAGACGGGGTTATTTAGTATAAATATAAACGAGATTTAAAAATTAGTTTGCCAAAGAAGTTTTACTTCTGACATGTGTACTTTGTACACACGCACTTTTTTTTTTCGGGCATTTTTACATCAGCACCACCTAGTTCCGTGGTAAGCTACGCGGCTTGTGTTATGGATACCAGATAATTGATATACTACACATATTATTATTTTTTTAAATAAATATATAATATAAATATTAATACCTATGACTGAGAACAAACATTCGTGCTCAACAAATGAATGCCCCCGCGGGACTCGAACCGTGACCGCTGTCGCAGAAAGTAGGGTCACTACCAACTGAGTCAAACGTGTCGTCGTCATGTATTGGTAAAAGTAAAGCCCGACAAAGCAACTTAAAAGAAAATTAATTGATAATTGACAAATATATATAAAAACATTCATAATATACAAAAAAGCAAATAAGATCTGTTTATCTTAAAATTTTGTTATTATAAACATACATTAGATTGTTTTTAATTTGTAGATAGATTTGTTACTAAGCTTTTAAAGCCAACCAGTCATTTGTTAACAACAAAGTAATAAGACGTAAGAAAAAATATAAGAAATGTGCATATAACCTCAACAATGGTCTTCATGTGCCGCTCAATGAGCTCGTGCTCGAGCACGGCGATGACGCGCGGCTCGGTGCTCTCGTCGTGGTAGTGCCGCGCGCGCTCCGCCTCCTCCACGATGCGCGTCTCCACGCGCGTTATGTACACCGCCGCGCTGTTCTCCGCTATGAACTTCTGAGATTCCATCTGTGAAATATATTTAATGTTGACAATCGTGCAGATATTATTCTGTAATATTATTGTTTATAAATTTATAAACTTAATGCTTTGTATTCATACAATTTTTATGAATTATATTAACATAGAAAAATACTTATAAAGAATCATTTCAATAAAAAAATCTTTCAATGCTCACTGAGCGTACAGTACATAGAAATAAAAAATTAAAAGTGCGTGTGTACAAAGTACACATGTCAGAAGTAAAACTTCTTTGGCAAACTAATTATTAAATCTCGTTTATATTTATACTTAAGCGCGAAGGTCACACCCACGAGTTAGACAAAGTTAGAAATGTCACTGACTCGCGATGGGCGAGATCTAACTAAGGCTAACTCTTCCCCGTCTCTGAGTGCCTAGTACTATGGACCTATTTTCTCGGTTCATCGAGTTTGAAATCATAACGATTCTAAAGAAGTTTCACTTCAACAAACCCTATAAAACTCAGAAGACTGATGCAGAAAAGGTTTCTCGAAGTCCTCCTCGTAGACGGCGCGCGAGTTGATGCCGAGCACCATGAGCATCTGGCACGCGTTGCGTATGGCGAGCCGGTCCACCACCTCGCCGCGCCGCTCGCGCGCCACCAGCTCGAGCAGCGTTTGCCGCAGGTGGTCGCGGATGCAGCCATAACGCACCACCTAGTTATTCAAACAAAGAAACTCGATCGATAAAGCCATGTCCGCCTCCGAATAAATAAAAAAAAATGTCATTCGATTTAATTTTCTTACATATTCTGAAAGTAGACTGTTTTTGACATAAGAAAATATATTTACACCGTAAGCTACAACTAATACTACCTGTGAGACGCAAAGCTTTGGTTTCCGCGGCGTAGCAGCCACGGCCAATTTCTCTGAGACTAACCATTGTATGCAGTAGATGTTCCTTTAGGACTCCATTCCGTCCACTCTTAAACTCGGGTTTAACTATAATTAACGTGACCCGGAACACAAAGTGAGGATCTTCTGATCTGTGGCTGTACATTGCTTATACAAAAAGCACTTTTTTAAACAACTAAGTATCTTTCACCAATATAAATAACTAGCTGACCCGTGCCCACGTCGTTGGGCATAATGTAATAATCCTTTTTTAGTACAGAGTGTTTAAATAATTTAAATTATTTTATTAATATTAAAAATTAAATTATCTATACTAATATTGAAAAAACTACTTTTTGTAACTTAAATATAAAAGTTAGACATATGCTGTCGTTGACTTTTTTGTAGGCATTTCCAAGCTCCACATCTTTTCTCTAGAACTCAAAAATATATCTTTCATAGTAGTAGTAAATAGTCGTAAATCGTAAGAAACGCTTTCATTCGACCGTTTCTTTTCCGATTCACTTTGCAAAACGGACTACCACGTAAAAGCCTTTTTATTTTTCGGTTTTTTATATAACCTATGACACTCAGCAATAATGTGGCTTTCTATTGGTGAAAGAATTTTTAAAATCGGTGTAGTAGATCCCGAGATTACCCCTTACAACTTAACAAATAAACAAACTTTACTTCTTTATAATATTAGTATAGATTTATTTGAGTGTATCGGTACAAAAGCTGCCACATATACTACTCCTAAAGGTGATATCAGGCGGATAATTTTTTTGTTCATTTCATCTTTAATTTTGCATATTTCGCTCGAAGTAACACATCTGAACATAAAATTAAACTTTAGTGCCGAATGAATTTATTGGTGAATCGATCCAACAGTGGATATAAGCATCTGGTATCTTTCACTCCAGCCCGAATGAATGAGAAATGAACGGTCTGAACACTGAGAGAACGTTCATTCGGGCTCGGCCATTTTTATCTCGAGTCCTTCAGCTGACTTGATTTAATGACATATTAAAAGAAATGAACAGTAAATATTCCTTTATTTATCATTCCGTCTAAGCCGTGTGAACATAGAATGAAAGAAAAATGAAGCATTTATCCGAGTGAATAATCATTCGAGTGAACCGTCTGATATCACCTTAACTAATTTAAACGAAAGTCACTTTTTTTAAAACGTAAACTTCGAAGTTTATTTAGTAGTTGGAGGTAGTATCACATAAAATGTTCTACATAATATGATGTAATGTAAAATTAGGTACTCAAATCTGTTGACTTTAAAAAAAAGTAAGTTCGCAATGTAGATTATTATTTTGTATCACAGACAGATTCTAAAATGATTACAATGAGCTTTGCGGATGAGGAAAACATCTGAGAGAACCTTGCAAGGTTTCGAAAGACGTGATACGCGTGGTGGACTTTGGCATGATCCTCATAATAAAGGAAGGTACGTGCTCATCACTGGGACGTTAAAAAGAGACAGGTTAGATATAGGGTACATGTGGCTTTTATGTAGTCAATTATTACTAAAACATTTAATCTATACTAATATTATAAAGAAGTAAAGTTTGTTTATTTGTTAAATTGTAAGGGGTAATCTCGGGATCTACTGAACCGATTTTAAAAATTCTTACACCAATAGAAAGCTACATTATTGCTGAGTGTCATAGGATATATAAAAAACCGAAAAAAAAGGCTTTAACGTGGTAGTCCGTTTTACAAAGTGAATCGGAGAAAAAACGGTCGAATGAAAGCGTTTCTTACGAACGCAGCCTTAACTATGAAAGATATATTTTTGAGTTCTAGAGAAAAGATGTGGAGCTTAAAAATGCCTACAAAAAAGTCAACGACAGCATATGTCTAACTTTTATATTTAAGTGACAAAAAGTAGTTTTTTTTTATATTAGTATAGATAATTTAATTTTTAATTTTTAATATTAATAAAATAGTTTAAATTATTTAAACACTCTGTACTAAAAAAGGATTATTAACATTATGCCCAACGAAGTGGGCACGGGTCAGTAGTATTTAATAATTTAATATAGCCACAAGGAAAAAACTACTTCATTGTCTTTGTATTTAAAGTCAGTTCAAAACATTATGAATTGTAGATATCGTTGACAAGTAACATATTATTAGGAATTAACGAATTAAAAAATTACGAAAGACGAATAAAAAGAAGGTAAATTGATGCGAAGACCTTGAATAGCAATTATATTTAGAAATTTAACGAACTCTTGTCGAACAAATAAAGAACTTGATAAAAAAATTATAAAATGAGAAGGGTACAAAAAGGCCACTTAGCATTGAAAGGACAAAGGTTAAAGTTTCTGTACGTTTTGTACACACATGATTCTGTCATAATTTTAAGCTAATTATTATGAATGCTTTTTATTTAACCTAATTAAAATTTTATATTGGTTCTTTGCTAATAACTGAGCAATGTAGTATACATGTATTTATTGAAAAACGATCAACACTGCCATCTCAAGCCATGAGGCCCTGAAAACACAAGAATTTATGGTTTTTCAGTAAAAAGACTTGAATGGTACAAAAAATAGGTTAATTATAAAAAAATACAGCCCAGTGTATTATAGATTAAAACCAAAAAGCATTATTCCCATGTATACAAAAAACTATTCCGGGACCTAGTGAGGCCAGGGCCCAGGGCATGTGTTACCATTTCGTCGTTGCGCCTGCAAAAACCGACAAACGTAAATGTTCAACTTTACTGTAGAAACATAAAACTAATTTTAATGCCTGCCAACGTTTGTATAAAAAAAGTGAGTTTGTACAAAATTCCTTTCGATAGTCTTACAACATATTCCGTCCTTAAAGCCTACATTGTAGTTCCCGTTTTCGCAAAATAATTTTTTAAGTAAAAAATATCACATAGCGGCTTTATTTTGGCTGCAAAAACAGCTTTGTACCTATTTTTCTAATACATAGCGGAATTCAAGTGTGAACTCATTACGACAAAATTACAGGATAGATTTTGATAAAATTTGGTATGATGATAGCTGGTTATCCGGGGCACCATATAAAATACTTTTCACTGCTGGAAAATATCCCATTTCTCAGAAATCTATACTAAAAAATATAACGTAGTTACATAACGTAACGAAAGTCACTAATGAATATATTGTAAAAAAATTGAAATTGAATCTGTACTTGCAAAATTCAACAAAAAGTCTTTTCAATTTTATATTTACATAATAGATATATAGTTACTGCAAATAGATCGTGCTATCCTACTTATATTATAAACGCGGAATTTGTAAGAATATATGGATGTAAGAATGTATGTTTGTTACTCTTTCACGCATACACTATTGAATAGATTTTGATGAAACTTTACAATAATATAGCTTACACATCAATAATATATCTCATATGCATAATTTATTAGGGCGAGCGCAGCGAGACCTAACACTATCCCACAATCTGAGCATTTTGTGATACACTTTACTGAAAAACTGTCACGCCTTTAGATTTCTGCCTTAACATAGTAATTTAACTTAATATTTAAATGTGTTATCTGTAAAAAAATATAATTTTATATCCATTTAAAAAAATGAACATTAGCAATTTGGTGTTCATTGAATTGAATATTATTGTATTACCATCTGGTATAAAAGCTAAGAGTTAACATCGCTGTAACATTTTTACCCGTTAGATTAACTACGCAAGCCGTCACAAAGCTCAGTTGATACGCACTTGGCAGTACTTTATTTTTATCTATCTTGTAGAGGTGGAGGTGACTGAAATTGGACGATAATTGGCAGGGTTGGCAAGGCTACCTTTCTTGGACACTGGATGCACAAACTAGTCCGTCAAGTTTTACCAGCGGTGACAGTGAGGGCCGACAGAAGTTCGTCTCGATGACTTTGGCATGGGATCAAAAAGCTCTGCTACCAGATGGTTGGACAGAGAGCTTTGTGCCAATATGTGTAATTTGGTCAAGAGGTGCCTTCTTTAATGTCTTTTTGTAGGACTTGGCGGCGACGTTAAAGGCTCCTTCTTAGGTCTTATATCCAGCTTTGCGGTTCCAAGCATCAAACTTTATGCTTTTCAGCAAAGGTACATTCGGTATTAAAGCATCGGCGAGCTTTGCCACTAACGGGTATATCAGATAATGGGATAAAATATTCCATCGCTTGATGCACCACATCAGTTATAACATCCGCACAGCTCAAAGAATCGGAAGAAGAGAAGCAGACCTGCCGCAAAAAAATCTCATCCCTATAGAGTCATTATCAGGTGGAGAGAAAGACGATACAGTTTTTACGAGACAGTAGTGCCCTCGTCGCTTTCTCAACCAACTGGAAGAGTCCAAATGACACCGCAAAATTCCACGCTTCTCTCCCAGCATGGTGTGGCTGCGCAGTCTCGAGGTGGAAGTGGACTGATGAGAGGTTTGTGTTCAATCTTCGGATATTTGTAAGATGCTCGCTAAGCGAGGGGGAGTGCAGGCCGTTTTAAAACATTACCCTTTTTGTGTCTTGTCATGAAATTTTGTAACGGAAGAGTGAATACTGAATAGGATGGAGAATGGCAATTGAAACAGGTGCTTCAGGAGCCCGGCGGTGATATTGGTGTTATCATGTCATAGAGGGCTTAGCCTGGAGACTGCGGGGACGCCCGAACCTCCCTAGGATCGCCATCGGGCCCCCTCCCCAAGCCATGCTTCAGCTCCCGCTACTCTCCGCGAATAAGCTCTCGATACAACAAACAACGATCCACCACCAACACGGCTACTGTGCAACACAACTATTCAGACCCATTCTCCATACGGCTTCATCAGGCCCTACATGCCGCTATTCGGCGCTTGGTGACACGACTTCTGCTGACGGGTAGTAACCGTGCCGTCGGCCGATGTTGAGGCCTACCACTGCGACTACCACGGTGTTCGATAGTTTGTCCCTTAGTCTACAACTTAGTCTAGATTACGACACCCACGGGAAGATATTGGGTGACCATATTCTAGTTGCCGTAACCACACAGAAAGTGCTGTTGTTTAACGTTCATTACTATATCAAATTGCTTGTTCTTTTTCAGTTAAAGAAGTATTTTTAGGACAATGTAATGTAGTAGAATTAGGTTAACAAAGCGAAAAAGAACTAGTAACATATATGTCTAGATTAGGTGCCGCATCGCTTATTTCATTTTCTTTATTAGCCATACATAATAAGTTGCAGTGCCTTACTAGAGCTTTATTTTAACAGATTAAATATGTACACAAGCAAAGCAATATTTGTAATACATACGCTCATTAGTACCTTATAAACATAAAGCCCAGTAAGAAAATAAAATCAAGACAAAAAGCCTATGTCCTTGTGATGTGATTGAATAAGGACTCATCACAACTTCGAATTATTTTCCCAATGTTTTTGTACAATATAATCGGTGTACATACATAAAAAATACCGATCGAATTGATAACCTCCTCCTTTTTGAAGTCGGTTAAAAAGTAGGAAAAGATATAAATTTTTATCTGGGTGTATTACAAGTTAGAGAATAATATACTGCTCCAAATAAATAAAGAAAATAAATTCGATAAAAACGATATTTCTTCTAAAATAGATAAAAATTGAGAGAAGATAATTTAATTATATATATACCTGACTTATATAGTTTAGTTTTATAGCGACTCACCCTCGCTTAGCTCGGGTTCGTCTCTAGGTTTAGCGTCAGCGGAGCCACGGGTTCTGCTAGATAAAATAAATAAAATCTCTACTCATTTTTAAAGCTAGTTAAAAAGTAGCGTAAGTTACGTATTATAACATTAGCTATCTACGAGTGAAAGTTCCGTCAGAATGGGTCCAACCGTTTCAGAGATTAGCCGGAATAAACGGACAGACAGATAGACAAAAATTTAAAAATTACTTTTTTGTTGTTAGTATCGTATATACTTTCATATGCATTTAGTGAAAAACTGTTCATTTGAAATTAGAAACGAACACTCCAATTTTATTTATTCGAATAGATTATATTCGACTTAATAGATGTAATGTGAAATAACTTCATCGCATTTATCACTAAAATATTATATTTATTTATATTTTTTTAGATTGGAATATCAACATTTCTTAGCACACTCACAATTTTTTGCGGTGAAACTCTATAATTAAGTACTTCGTACTTTTTATAATTTAACTAAAATGTATGTAAAAATGTGTTATAATTAAATTATCAATAGTTAATTATGAACTTGTGTCATCATACACGGTATATGGTATCTAATTAAAAACCAGCTATGTAGCCGCTATGTCGCAAAAAATACAACTGTCAGAATAAAAAAAAAACTCTATGTGTTAATAACACATAGCGTTTTTTCACATCCATTTGTTATAAGAAAAATACATAGGGCTTTTTGCTATTTTGGAATCTAGGCCTCATATCACAAAAAGGGGCTTATGAGTATGCGTAGCTCACTGAATACTATGAAAATATGCAATAAACTCATTTTCGCAAAAAAAAATGTTTGTCGGTTTTTGCAGGCGCAACGACCATTTGCATTCATGATAGACAGAATTAACGACTATAAATGGCAGCAGGCAAGGGGTCGTCCATAAATCACGTGATGTTTGAATGGGGGGGAGGGGGTTCGGAAAAAATCACGAAATATCACCAGGAGGGAGGGGGGGTGTAGTGAGTTATCACGTGATTTTTTTTTACTCACCGTTGGGATTATCTCGCGCGCCGCGACAATCGCCGAACTTTTATAATAATAAGCCTAGTCACCTCCAAAACTTCTCTGAAAAGACCTGTACGGGAACTACTATTGCAAGAAATGGCACTATTAAAAGCTATGCTATGCTTTAAAAATCGTGTATTATAAATTCTTCATAACAGATGATAAGACCAATAGGATGAGCCAAACATTCCCCCAGATACACGAAGCGTCGCTATTAGTAAGAAAGGAAGTGTAATAATGAACCGATTGGTCTTAATCGCTTTGCATTACTTATAAAAAGTATTGACTTACTTCCATTAATATCATGTATAAAAATTAAGACATACATAAACTATAAGTAACGTTACATTGTTATAGTAGTAGTAATAAGTTACAGACGGACGAATTATACATTTTTAATGATATTCTCAAAAACTTTTACTATATTTACATATGTTGACGCTGACTTAACTTTAGCACCGGGGGATGTACCCAGTGCTCAAAGTCAATTAACCGTCGGCCGAAACTAGAGGGTATGCATACAGTCAAAGACCAGACATAAACCACCTAATCCCAATGTTTTTTGTTAATGAGAAAAAAGAAAATTCTGGCAGGATCTTAGTCGAGTCGTAAGGATTCTGTCGGAAAAGTAAAATTTCACGATTATTATTTTGTCATTTATTCTTCTTAATTAGAATTTTTACATTTTTATCACGGTGCTTAATTTACCAAAATTTTATTAGATTATACCTGTTAACCTTTATTTAAAAAAAATATTCAGATTTTTTAAGGTACTTTGTAAAAAATACACGTGATTTTGAGTGGGGGGGGGGGGGGGGGTTAATCTTAAACCTCACCATGTATCACCATGGGGGAGGGGGGGTCTAAAAAGTTGCTTAAAAACATCACGTGATTTATGGACGACCCCCAACTAGGTCGCTTAGAGAACCATGTGAGGCGGACTCGAATCTAGCATTTCAGCGCTTGAATAATTCTTCACTCTGTTACCACTTCTTCATGTGGTGAAGGTAAATAGTGCTTAAAGCTACATATGTGTCGGATCAAAAAAGCCCTTAATGACGCATGAAGACATACAACCAATATTAGGCCAGCAGGATTTTGACCAAACCAACTGCTTGAAAGAGGCTTGTCATGCAGTAATAAATTATTATTATTATCTAATATTAGTAAAACTTACATCTCAATACATGTCCCAATAACGACAATATAAATCAGTTGTGGAGCAAAGCAATCTTCTGTGTTGGCTCAGATTTTACAAATACCAACAATTTATTGATAGAAAGTGAAACGAAATTACTATCGTTATCGAAACGGAAGATGCTACGAAATGCAAATCTATATTTTGCTTCTTAACTCAACATAAAGGTTGCCAGTCATACTCATAAATAAATGCATTTCCCAACTTAAAAAAAAGAAGAAAATGCAGACATAGAAGAAGACTAGTTAGTCAAGGCATTGTATGTTATATTATTACAACCTTGACCCACTGCTTGCTCATGGGCATTTTCTTAAGCTTTATGATTTAGTTAATCTTTTTATAAAATTCTATTACAATTTTATTTATGGAGTACATAAAAAGTAGACATTAGGGTTATTTTTGATTTTCCAATAAGGTTCAGGCATCGTCAAATAATCAGTGAACAAAAAAAAATTGGTTACAAATATATAAAAACTAAATGCACTGTTACTATTAAGTTTTATTAATATTATAATGGTATTAGAAGTCATTTCCGAGATTTTATGGCTAAGGAAAAAAGTTTAAAAATAAAACTAACCTGATCTCTAAATATAATGAGGCCCAAGTTGTACACATTATCAACATCATTCTGTTGTACAAATACTCTATCCATATACATGAGTATGTCGCGAATCATAACCATACTGGTTTGGTGATCTGTCCAAGCACTATTTAATGTTTGCAGGAAGCCATTGTGTAAAGAGTGCAGAACATCTTCACGAACCTTTAAATAAAGATACACACGTATTCATAAAACATAATGTTACTGAAACTAGCCAACCAAACTGGCAGATCAGTCAGAAAAATATCATATTTTTTTGCAGACTGCACCAAAAATTTGTTATAAAACAATATTGTTTTCAGATTGTTTTAATTTTATTTAAATCATTTTGATTTTCATTTCAACCAGTGTGGCAGCAATATAATTTTTCCATTTTTATTTTATCATTTTATCTGGTATCTCTCGACAGCATCAACTTAGGAATTTCAAATTTTTTGGTACTCTCCAGCATTTGTCAAGGGACTGAAAGAAAACATCATAATGATAGGAATCAAACTTTTTTGATTTTATTTTTATTGAAGAAAAAAAAACCTGATTTTCTTCATGTTTTAACTTTTGATTATTGTAGCAGATAGACATCTTGCCTGCGTTGACTTTTAATGAAAACTATAGGCCTCCAGCACTAGTCAATACAATCAAAACAGAAAATAACATTATTTTGGTTTGGCTGCAAAAAAATATAATACTTCTCTGACTGATCAGCCAGTTTCATTGGCTAGTTTCAGTGATGTTAAAACTTAAACATAAGTAGGTCATACTTTCTATATTAGAGTTAAAGGGCCAAAGCTTTATTTTATATATAATAAAATTCTAACCAAGTCAAATCTGTACATTAAATATTTTTTTTTGAAAAATCTAACTGAAATAGACATTATTCAATACAGAGAAAAAATCTATCGTTTTTAGAATTTTTGTCTGTCTGTCTGTGACTGCATCACAAGAAAATCACTGAATTGATTTGGATGAAATTTTGTATGATGATAGCTGGTTACCCGGGTTAGTACATAGAATATTTTTAATTGCAAGTAAGTATCTCATTTCTGAGAAATCTCACCACACATCACATGGTTTGGTATCTATTTTTGTCCATTTTTTTTAATGTGGAGCTGCGGGAAATGCTAGTTATCTATAAATTTGTTTTAAGTTTATGTTTAATATTCTTTGTATACCTTATTTTCTAGATGATTTGTGACCACTTCTTTCAAACCTGTATAGAGTCTTTCACCATGCTTATGAAGAACCATAGTGTATGCATTTCTATAGAGCTCTTCAAATGATAGACCAGAATTATTTTTCTTTTGTATTTCTTGAATTGCATTTTTTAATAAACTCCATATACTCTCCACATATTTCTCATCCATAGTCATCTGTAAAAGTATAACAACATTTTATATAAAATATTAATATTTAAATATTATATTATTAACAAATATAATTGCTAATTGATACTGGTTAATATATCAAATAATTAAAAATAAATATAAAGAAAAGGAAGAACAATAGAAATAATTACAAACCCAAGTGTCGGGGTACATTTGGTAATATGGTTCTGAATAGTTCCATACTTGAAATTTTCTAGTCATTCTGTTTTGTTATTTTAATATGTGTCGAATAAACATTGTAAATACATAGCAAATATACAAATACAAAAGTCTGTAGATTATAAGCTAAAAGCTTTGATCTTTATGATGTCAAATAAAATAATTATTATGACATATTAAATACAAAATTTTGTTCCTAACACCAAAAATATACTTCTAATTTTGAATTATCTGTCAATAAAATTTGACACTATATTATATTTTATTACAGACATTTAAATTTATAAGGTTGAATATTTATAACAAACTCCTTTGTTCTACATTTTGTATTCTATCTGTATGTAAATGAATAAGGTTATGAAATGTATGCAAAGCAGCAGAGGTCTAGCAGCTAAAACTGTTCGATCACTAAATTTTAAACTACTAAACTTATGTGTAAACTTGTATAAAATAAATAAAATAAGCCGTGAAAAGTTATTACTTTTCAATAATAATGACAGATCTAAACAACATTATTCAAACTAAGGGGAGGTGATATTTTTATCATAATTCTAGAAAATTAAAAGTAAAACAGGATAATAACTTACAGGAAAAGCTCTAATCCTCATTTTGCCTGGTTTGTCTTTTGGCAATGTACTCTTCATCGTTGCACGCATCTATCGTCGCACTAAGTAATGTTATAAATTGTTTTAATATTTCATTTGCAGATACGAGAAAACTTCATTGTTACTTTTCCATTTACATCTGAAATCAAGATGATAATTTACAAATTCAGAAACTGTAACAGCAAACGACACTCGATAAAAAATGTAGTTTGTTTAAATACTGTAATAAAATGCTCACAATATAAAATAAAAATGTGCATGAATATACACAAGCTAAACTAGTTTAGATAGTGGGTTCAAACCATGTATAATAAAAAGTATGAAGTTACGAATATTGTGGCAAATAAAATAGTTACACATCTCTTTCTCTTCCTTACAAGTTGTTGAATTCCTACAGCAGCGCCACTTCACGATATGGCGTTCTTAAAGATTAATAATACAGCTGATTATTGAGTATCGTACAACAACTTACGTGGAATACGTTGATTTATTTGTAAAATGAATTCCTGTACTACACAATAAAAAAATTGCATGTATATTTTGCCTATAGAATATATTTATTAAACTCAATCTCATTTGTTTTACTTCATTCTGTTTTATTCATAGACTTCTCTTAGTTTATGGCAAATGGCAATACACTCTATGGTCTATGGTTTTATTACGAGACTACAGATTATATAATATTTAATAATTGTGAAGGACGGTCTTCTCCATTCTACATCACTAATAAAAAAATGAAATTATTATTTTGACCTACAATAAACAATTATTTAATAATCTAAATGAGTTATAAATATTTATAGACAAAAAATATTTTGTAATATAAGCCAATAGTGTCAGGTTAAATTCCTGTTTGTAAAAGTTCTCCCAAAAGTTTGATAATTATTAGCGTTGCAATCATTATATTATTATGAATGAATCAATTATTATGAACCAAAAAGGAAAAGGGAAATTATACTGATAATGCTTATATACTACCTTTGTATACTACTATCATTATCGAATGTAAACTAACAAATTTTATGAATATACATCTTTCATTCCCTATTTCACCCTTTTACAGCCTTTTTTTCGCCTTAAAAAGTAGCCTATGTCCTTTCTCAGGCTCTAGACTGTTCTAGACTGATCTGTGTACCAAATTTCATTTAAATCGTTTCAATAGTTTTGGACAGAGCTATTTTCGCATTTATAATATTAGTAATGATAAAGTCGCTAATTAAAAGGGAATCGTTTTATGTCATTGTAAATCCAATATGGCGGATTGTTTTTCACGCACCAGTGATTAGTACATTCTCTTAATAGTAACTAGCATTTGCCGCGGCTTCACGCGCGTTCTAAAGACTGGAAACCAAATTCTTTCTGAGTCGCGCGGAATGGTACCTCGCAGAACTAACGCCCGCTCTTCCCGTTCTTGCAACATTTTTCATTGATGCTCCGCTCTTATTGGTCCTAGTGTGATGAAATATAGCCTATATGCTATAAGCTATAGGCTATAGCCTTCCTCAATAAACGGAATCCAACACAAAAAGATTTTTTTTAATTCGGACAAGTACCTAGTTCCTGAGATTAGCACGTTTAACAAAACAAACAAACAAACTCTTCTGCTTTATAATATTATAAGTATAGATTACATTACATTCTCTTTGCATTCTTTTTGTTACGCACCATCATATTCATGGTGCGTAAAGAGAATAAAAAAACATGATTTTATTTCTTTATAATATTCTAAAAGCCTCTGTATCAACATTAATGACTATTTCAATAAGATTTTTCAAAAAATATTAAATGCGCATGTGATTCAAATAGTTACATTTTTATTATATGCATAGTAGAAATTATTAGTCTATTAATTTCAAAGTTCACTATGGATTGATATTCATCATATTTCTATACGAAAGTTATTGTAAAAAATACTGGAACTTATTTTTAAGAACATCTATGCAAATAATGTAATTTTCGGGGTAATCTGAATGAAACTTTAATAATTTTCTCCGACCGATACCGGCCATGGCGGTCAATCTCATTGAGACTGGCTAACTGCGCAGGAGATATTATAGTGCACAAGACACAAGTGCACTCTCTATTCCTATCACTCTCATACACCGGTGGGACGACTACTGACTACTCGACACGACCAGTGTAAGAGCTAAGGCGCAGGACCGACGGCTTTACGTGCTCTCCGAGGCACGGGGGCTCACCGCCAACTTCCCAATATGTTCTATTACTGAGGCTTACTAAACAGAAAGACTCAATAATTAAACTTGATCCGACCTGGGACTCGAACCCAGGACCTCTCGATGTTTGACCGTACATGCTAGCCACTACACCACCGATCATACACCATCCATACAAAAATAAGATACCTACGAAGGCCAAATATATAATTTTTAGAAATTTCCTCTGTACGTCTGCGACGGCATCACGAGAAAACTACTAAGTAGTCAGATTTTGATGAAATTTCCGAGCGGAACGAGGGTGATTCGCTAGTAGTAGTTACTTATAAAATTAGTGTCTCTTTGCTGCAATTAACAGGTGAGGTTTGAAATAAAAAATACACATGACATACATTAGCATCCTATTTTAATTTCTTTGTACATGTTTATAAATTATATTTTAACACAGTTTATTAAATAACTATAATACTTAATACAGGTAATAGATACTAATTTGTAGACAATATCGCAAAAATTACATAAAAATTGTGTTATAAAAATACTTATATTGTGTTTTCTCTTTATAAAAATATATAAGAACCTGAAAGATCTATATAATAAATTTTATTATAAACATCATACCTAAAATACCTAATTGTAGTTACTCGTACATAATACATGTTATATACATATTTATATTTATATATATTAGGCACTTAAATTGTACTCAATGAGCTGTTTTATTGTAGACAGATACGATTTTATGCTAATACTAAAATAAGGAATCAAGGGAATTTTAAATTAATTTCCTAGGTACGGATAAAGCTAGGCAATATTTATATAAAGGCAATTTTGAGATCACGTGCTTTTAAAAGTGAAAAAGACAGAAAATATAAATAGATGATAGATGTGATTTTTGAATAAGAAATAGGGAAGAAATATTAATAGATTTAATATTTCAAAGACGCGCTTCTGGAATGTCTTATCTGATCAGTGATGTATGAGAGGATTTGGCATGCGATTTGTGATTTGACACCAACCAATCTATTCGTTACGTTGGATGTGCACGAAGGACCCACCGTAGCAGCAGAAGTATCAAGCACACCATTATGAAAAATGAAACCATTACTCGTAGAGTCTTCTCAGATCGTTGATCTCGTTCACTAATTCGAAGACGTTCAATAAGTCCATTCTGAAAAATATTATGTTGAAAATATAGGTTATTAAAAATCAGTTAATGACTACATATTATTATAAAACGAAGTCTTGCGCCGCGTCTGTCTGTTCGAGATGAAGTCAAATATTGCTGCACAGATTTTCATGCTTTTTTATCAATGCAATGGATAGAATGGTCTTCGAGGAAGGTTAGTTATCAAGTTTATGTATACATTTAACATTTCACCTGGGCTTTATTAGGTTCACTTGCAACAAACTAAGCTAAGGAATCAGATAATAATTAAAGTCCAATGTCTTAACATTTTTTCTTTTCCAAATAACATTTCTTTCAATTTTACTTTGTTTTTCTTCTACCTTTTCTTCTTTCTTTCACTTTTTCTGCCTTTTTCGTTATTAAAGTATTTATTGAACTATTTATACTTCAATAACAATATTAGTAAGGTACAGAGAAATTACTATTCAATCAAAATTCACAGTCAAACTTAAGCCACTAAAATGTTCAATTATGTAATTGTTGTAGGCGTAGTAGGTTTGAATTAATTAATTTGGATCAATCTCATTTAGAATTAAGGAAAAAATTTCATCTACTATAACTAACGGTTTTGAACATTAATAAACAAAAATACCAATTTTTTATTACTATACTATTTATATAGCAACATACTCTCGCTTCGTTAGAGATCATCCCTATGTTTCTAACACCCCATTTCTTACACCAGCTCTTAGTCTATCTATCTTCTAAATTACATGCAAATTCCTGAGCTATTTCAGCATGAAGAAGTAACAAGCACATACACACAAACACACACATACACTTTATAGATAAGTTTGTAATAGTAGTACGAGTTGGTTATGTTTTTGTTGTTACCCATCCACCGTGGCAAGCTATCCAAGATCCGGGCTCGTCGTGTAGTAAGTCAGCAATAGCAGCGGCTGGTGCTGCTACCAGTTCGAGCGCTGGTTCTCCGTCGGCTGCTTCGGCCGCCTCTCTGCTTAACGCACCGCATATGCAATATACCGCTGCAATCTGGTAATAAAACAATAGTGAGGTTTTCATTTAAGTATACATCTAACAAAGCAAATATCAAAATACAAAGTGAAATATCAAATGATCTTATTTTGCATTTTATGATTTATTCATACTTTATTTATCGATCTATATGATAAATTCATCATATCACGCATATTCTGTAAAACTATATTAGTACTCTATTTACTTTACATAGTGACTCGCACTGAGAGCACTTATAGGCGTCGCTCTAGAGTCTAGCGACTTCACTCTGTCTTAACGCTTTCGAGTAGTCGCCCCACTAGAGAATGAGAGAGACATGAAAAGAGAGTGAACTTGTGTCTGCGCGCACACTTGTGCACTAATATCACCTGTGCAGATGGCTAGTCCTAATTAGATAGACCGCGGTGGGCAGAATCGATCGCTAGGATATTATTATTATTATGATATTAATAATAAATAATATGTTGGGACATTATAATTTCTAAATACATACCTTAGACCACGTAATATTTTCCCTAGTAATGCGGCGCGCGAGAGCAAGGGTTAGTTCGGCGAGTGCAGAGTCTGATCGTAACATTGCCGACGGGGCGCGAGTAGCTTGCCTCGCCACATGTCTGAATGCATCTGGTCTTTTTCTTTCTAAAGCAGCACATAAAGCCCGTAAGGCCGTTAGCACTCCTGTTTCTGTATTATTCAGCGCTTCCTCACCACATTCCGTTTCCAGCATGGTTTGAAGACGCTTCAACACGATTTGCTAGAATAAAATTGATTAAATTAGTTAAATAGAAAGAAAATTAAGTATAAAAAAGTTTGCATATATATGAGGTCAATGAATAATTGTTTTATTACGATTTTGAACTGGTGAATAAGCTTGGGTACTGAATTACCATACTATCAGATAATTTATACAGTCAAATTTGAATAAACTATGGACGACGTAAGGAGAATTATAATTTCAAATGCGAGTTGTTTTGGGTAAGTATAACAATAATAACTGGGTGTTTTTTTAATACTGAGAATCATCTTTATGAATGTTACCTTGTTGGGACAAGAGTGTGACCGTCGTATCTGTGTTCTAATAAATTGTAAGCATAGTGCACGACCCTGCCTGACGATCTGTGGTTTGACGTGTGTGGGAGTGGCCAGGCACCAGCCGATGGTGGCAGATAATCGGCGGGACACTGCAGCAGCCGCAGCACTTGATACCATAGTACTAAAACGTCGTTTCGTACGGTCTAGAGGGGATAAGCATCGCATTGGAGAAGAACGAAGATCTGCTTAAAAAAGATGGTATTAATTAAAATAGCTTAAATATAATATACAAATAAATAGAGTCTGTAATATTAAAATAACAGCTTTTTTCTAAATATATATGAAGGTATATGAGGTAATAATTGCTTATAAGAAAACAAAAAAACTTTTTGTTTGTTGGTTTTGGCTAATTCCAAGAAATAGCTTGATGTCTTTCATTGAGAGATTTTAATATCATAAGGATATAACTAACATTAGAGCAGTAACAAGGCTTTTTTTTATATCATCACGTGGATTTTGCACAAAATCCGCGTACGTCTACTTTACTCGCACCCGAGTGAATTAACATCACTGTTGTACTGCTACTGTACCTACATAAAAATATGATATCTACACGAGATAGTAGAATCAAAAGTTTATTGTCAACTTGAATATTCATAAAAATCCTACCTTGACCCATATATCCATCAACGGAACCAGGAAGAGCACTAACGGGAGTGCTAAATTTGCGGCGCATGCGCAACTGTGGTACGAACTCATCATCTTCTTCTCCATCTGGTGGAGTGACGTGAATTGCAATGTTGTTGTTCTCTTGAGTTTTTTTTCCACCACATTGCCATTGTGAGTCTCGTATTGGCCCTATCTGCAATAAATTCATTTTGACTTTTTTTTGAAATCATAATAGTTTAATAATAGGTGAATTATACATAAATTAGATAATAATGTTCTCCGACCGGATCCAGCCGCGGCGAAGGAGATATTATAGTGCTCAAGAGTACACGCAGACATAAGTGCACTCTCTATTACTATCACTCTCATACGCCGGATACACGACCTATCAGAGCTAAGGTGCAGGACCGACGTGTTCCGGTTCTACGTGCTAACCGAGGTATGGATATGACACACCACCAACTTCCCAATTCCGGGCTGTTACTGAGGCTTACTAAACTAACAAAAACACTCAATAACAAAACTTGGCCCGACCCGGGACTCGAACCCAGGACCTCACGATGTGTGAGAGTACATGCTAGCCACTACACCATCGACGCAATTAGATACCTAATGATTAGGTAAATAATTATAAATAATATATGAATTTTGTTATTATTTCCTCCTTTTTTTAAGTCGGTTAAAACGTAGCGTAAGTTACGCCTTACATTAGCTATCTGCGAGTGAAAGTCCCGTCAAAATCGGTCCAGCCGTTTCAGAGATTACCCGGAATTAGTGATGAAATAATTACACAGGCCTAGAAAAAAAGATTTTTTGGTGCCATCTATTCTATGTTATAATTTGGTTAATTAACCCTCGTAAGTCGTAAGGTCGTACGGAGTCGTCAAAACTCACTGCATTCAGTGCCATATGTGTGACAACCAACAAAATTGGTATTATTTCTTATTTGAACCAAGTAGCGACATTTATGATTAATCGAAAAATTTGATTATTTGTCGCGTGCCGTGCATCATTAAATTTGAAAATATATTAAATAATAGTTATTGACGGAGTGCAACGGTGAAAAATTTTTCTTTATATCGTAAAATCTATGTACTAAGCAGAAGTTAGTATTTTTTTTTGATTTGACAGTTTTTTGATACTAAAATATTACAATTAATGTATGTGCCCAATGTGTCACTTCATGCAGTGATGGTCCAATTTTAGGTATTTTTACTAATAATGGTATGCTGTATTTAGATTAAATAATGAGAAATTTTTACCCAAAGCTCAAATACAAAATTTGTCAAGCATCTAGCAGTAAAGACGAGAAAGACTTCTCAGGCGCTGAAAGTAATGATGATATTGCTGCAATTCGAAGTACCGTCAACCAACATTGCGAAATGTTTAACGATGCGGATGAGGAATGTGTTTCACCGAACAGGTATAAACCTGCTGCAACATTATGAGGATCCTATAATGATGTGACTAGAAGTTCTAGGGGACTTGATGCTGATATGCAGCAGCATATATCGAACCCTAGTTGTTTAATTCAGCACTTCCAAGTATCTGGATCAACTGCTTTACGAACACGTCCGGTTGTATCTTCCACCTCTCCGGCACCACTGGAAGCTACCCCTAGACCTACTGCATCCACCGTCGAAAGATATAAAAAAGTAAAAAGGATGAAAGAGGATGTTCCGAATAATGGGTAAGAATTGTAGATGGCATAGACATCGTTCCAGTTTTGTGGTATGACAATAAACCTAATGGTTTCTTCACATTTTGTGGAAAAGAATCTACTCAAAAATAGTAAAGTTTTGTAAAAAAACCAAAGAATATTCAGAATATTCAGATGTCGGCCACCCTCAAATTGTACGCAACTACAAACACATGGGTGAAAATCCATCCTTTCATGGTTGAATTCCTGAGAAAATCCAAAATAAAGGTAAGGACAATTGATGATGACGAAGGACATGAAAGAGTGATGCTTGAGGCTATTTTACCATTTTCTCGCCATTCTTTTATGTAGCCAGTAGCCACCATTAATAGTTGGTTGCTATATAAAAGAATTAGGGAGATGCGACAAAGAGCAATGCTGCTGAAGTTGAAAGACTTCAAGTTAGAAGTGGCAAAGAGCCTCTGCATGTGTGGAACATCAATGAATAAGATAAAAGGCTGACTGTCTTCTGCGTGTGATAACTTGATAGTGAAGATAAGAAGAGAGCCAATATCTTTTATTACCTATTATTTCTTCCTCCTCGTGACGTAAGGCGTGATGGATGTGACGTAAGGCGTGATGGATGGTGCCGGAGAGATGATGTATGCACATTTCTATGTGAGGACACAAGCACTAGCGACGCAAGTATCCAGGCTGCAAAGAAAAGTTGTTTGTTGTGTGCGAAAAATGCACAATCGAACTTTGTTTCAACAAAAACAAAAACGGCTTCCATCTGTTTCACGTCTAGTGTAGCACATATAGGTCTAGTTATATGTTGTGCCACATATGGAACTAAATAAAAAAAAACATTTTTCTCCATTATTATTTGTTTTTTATCAATTTAACTATATTTCCCGGGTTCTAGACCACAAATACGAAAACAAATCATGCAGTGTAGGGTTAAAGCTACGTAAAGGTTATCGATAGATAATTACCAAAAAAACTGTATTTTGTCATATTTAAAGTCCATTATATTTGATTGATTTCTTTTCTTACTTAGTAATTCCGATATACGATCGTCCAGGAAGTGTTGTATAAACTATGATCCGAATACATTTTGTTACATTTTTGGTGTATATGTAGTGAAAAAAATTTAGAAAATCTATTACAGACTTTGTGAGAAAAACGTATTTGTAGTGTTGATTACTTTGAGATCGAAATGAAAGCCTTAAACAAGCCGTGGGTTCCAAACATTGCGTGCAAGTTATTAGTGAGCATTTAAGACAGTGGGCAAGTGGTAGGTAGGCGTTGTCATTTAAATTTTAGTGCACGTATGATTTGGACAGAACGGAGAAACCACATTAATGACTGTGTTGTTGAGTTACATGGTATAAATATAAGGAAAATGACGTTTATCGTATCAAATCAAAAAAAAAAAGAAGTTTCTTACCTGTTGATTAATTTAATTAATTGTTTTTAATTTGAAGAATAATTTAATAAAAAGTTTTAAATTCGCTTATTCGTTCATTTTACGTTACACTTGCAATTTCTCAAAAACTACACGTAGCATTAAAAAATGAGTATATTTCTAGATTCAGGGTCTCGAATATACTTAAGATTTTCTTTAGTTTTAGCGGCATCAAAATCACTGTAGACCTGTGTAATAATTACACTCTAAAGATAATTTTGTAGTCCTAAATTGAATGACCGTAATGTTAATGGCATATTGTCTCAGCAAATATGTACTTAGGGTATTAACCTAATCGTCTTGACAGTATCGCATGGAAAAAATAACAAGTAAAGTAAGTCGCGGCGCGATATACCTAACTGTTAAGGAAAATTTCTATTAATATTATTTATAACACATTTATAATTTATATATACTTACACTTTAGGTATTATTTACGATATTTTTCCATTTATCGATATACTTGAGTTTTTTATTCATATTTTTATTTTCTATTTACTCTAAGTTACTCTCATATTATTATGATAATAGGGACAGCTGATTATTCGGGCCAACTGATACGACACTTATAGCGAGAAAATAACTTATGTCCGAGAAATGTATGCTTAACGTTAAAATGTACAATTGTATACCTATATAGTGAAGTACCGGAGCGGAACGAGGGTAAGTTTAATAGATTATATCAGCAATGGGAGTTATCAGTGACCAAGTACGGCTGTTTCAAAAGTAAGTGATAAACATTGACAAGTTACAGTGTGAGTTTAATGTGTTTATAGAAAATCTGTAAGAATGAGAAGATGCTCTGAAGAGAGAGAGAGAGAGAGAGATTTTAATATACAACAATGCAGTAACGTTCAATGTTCATGCAGCGAATGCTTTTAGAATGCTTTTTGATTATAAGTGGTTAGTGGAATGTACCGGCCATAAAGCTAGTACCACTCACTAAAAGCCCATGGAGATGCAGGATCGCATTTGTATTAAACCACGATGCCCTGACCGTGGACCTGCTGATGCAGACCAAAATAAGCATGCGGTCCCTATAACAACTTAACACAAATCGTGCACCATGATTACGTTAAACATTAAGGCATATTACGTAATGCAGCCATCGTACAATTTAGTAGTTAAATCACTACTATAACAATTTGTGTCATTATTCATTGTCTTGAGTGTTTTTACGTTGCAAAATGCGAAGGTTCTATAATTCTACGATCACTCTTCGTCTGTTTTGACAAATATACAGTTTCAGCCTGATTTATTGGATGGGGTTAAGAAGTAGGTATCTTGTGTTTCAATTGCGAATGAGAAATAGTGAGACCTAAGACCTAAGTGATCGTTTTTAAAGAATTTAATTTTGAAAGCTTTTCATGCAGCTTTTCCCGCGTTCTATAGTCTAGTTCTAAGACCGAGAACAAAATTATATGTAATATATTATATTATATCATGTGATGTTATGTAGTCGAGGCCTATCCAACACTAAAATAAGTATTTTCCATTCGAACCAGTTCCTCGGATTTTGCGTCTGTTCGACCAAACAAACTGTTCAGCATTATAATATTTGTATTCATTCATAAATAGTAGAAGTTTTTAATTATGCATCATATTACATATCATCATCATCAGCCCTTTTTTTAACGTCCCACTGCTGGGCACGGGCCTCCCTCAGTACGAGAGACATTAGACCATAGTCCACCGTGCTGGCCTAGTGCGTGTTGGCGGACTTCACATGTCTTTCGAAAACTTGCTAGGTTTTCTCGGACATGCAGGATTCCTCACGATGTTTTCCTTCACCGTAAGAAAAGTGGTAATCATGATAGAAATGATTCGCGCCTGAAAATATCAGAGTTGCGAGACCGGATTTGAACCCGCATCACTCGGCTATCCGAGCGACGCGTTACCGCTGGGCTACCACTGTCTCATATTACATATTATACGTAATATGAAACGAACGGACATTATGACCTTCATAACATGAAGCTTACTAACAAGTACTACCTATATTAATTTTCTTTTCCCAAAAATAGAGTGATCGTCAAAGTAATTGTATTAAGTGGTTTTAGGTATAGGTTACTTGAAATCGACTTATTTATACTTTTCATTCACCTTTTTTTAGTTTTCTAATACTTTGTTGAAGGTTATAACGGAAATAGCGCAGATAATTGGAATATCGCGGAAAAAAAATATATTTCACGCGTTTGATAAATGCGAATTTAAGCAGACTGCGACTTTTTATAACAAAAAAAATCTTGTCAAGTGCGAGTCGGAATCGCGTACGAAGGGTTCCCCGTATCTATAACAATAAAACTAGTCCTCTAACTTATATGAGCACCCATATAACTCAGAGGACTATCTTAATTGGCGTCAACTATGTACGTAAGGGCCAAGGGGAGACCTTTAACTTTCACCTTTTTTTATTTTTTAGAATTTCTCATTTACTTGTGCTGCAAGACAGTTATTTTTGCGTGATCTAATAGGGACTATAGACTTTAGTATCTGGTATAAATAAGTTTTTTGATTCCTGAGAAAATCGATGGTGTCAGACAGACGGACAGACGGACAGACGGTGGTCTTATAAGGGATCCTTTTTTACCTTTTGAGGTACGGAGCCCTAAAATGGACTATTAATGATTTTGATTTTTTTTAAATATTACCCCTTAAAGCCTTGCTTACGGAGCAACTAGGGCCACTTTAATTTATGAAAAAAATTAAAACAGGCGATCATCAACGATGAACTCGAGCGAAACGAGGGTGATTCACTAGTATTAAATAAAAGTTACTATATGTTAAACGGTCTTTAGAACTTCGTGCTCTCGAATGAAAATGGTTGGTTATTACTCAAGTCACGAAATGCTATTGTATCTTGTAAAGACAAGACACATTCGCTTTAAATGGGATACATCTTATTTGGCATTAGTTGAGTCTAGGCTATCTCTTTATCTTGCGAACACAAATTACCAAGTGTGTAAAATTGACGACAGTCACGATGCTCTATTATACTTTTGCCAATTAATTATATTTCATTATTTGTTTAAGTAAGTTAAAATATACGTGTCTAGAATCTAGATAAACCTAGATGTAGTAAAGATCAGTACGATATTTCGAATATGTTTTTTAATAACTGTTACGTGCATTTATCTCATACTTAATTGTAAGAGTGCGATTTTATAATGAACTAGCAACTTAACCTCGCTTCGCTCGAATGCGTCGTTGATGACGCCTAAGTTACTTCTTATAACATCAGCAAACAGTCAGTAAAAGACCCGTCGAAAGCCCTAAAAAAGAAAGATAGACCGTCATACAAAAATTCGAAGATTATGTTTTGTTTATAGATATGTTGTTACCACCGTACAATAAACACGTGTTTTTTATATGCATTGAGTAAAAAGTTGTTGTATTGAAATTACATTAATGCGACGTTGTCATTTTTTTTAGTTATTTCTTTGTATTTTTTTATATACCTACCTATTCCTTAATTACCTACTGTTTGCTTGTGACAATAATAAAGCTGCCAACGAATTTGTCAATGAAACAAATCTCAATTTTGAATTTCTAATTTCGATAAAGGAGATATTGTAATAAATTAATTTCTAATAATAGATTGTGTTGTAATAAATTAGTTCTACGCCTTGATAATTTATGCTAAAGCTTACTGTTGCTAGCAACTAGCAAGTAACTTAATTCCATTAAATTATCACTGGCCTATGTTGCATTGGATGTGTTTTAACAAAATACCTACTCCTTGAAATTCTATATAATAATATAGACGTATCGTTATTATAGACATATTATATTTATCACATATCACAATTTTAGATTTACGTTTATTTAATAATTTTATATCTTTTCATATGGTAATGATTGATTGAAATGATAATAATTTTATATCGTAGTAACGAAAGACATGACGTAAAGTCCACCAACCCATACTTGGCCAGCGTGGTGGACTATTATTACCTGAACCCCGGATTGAAGTTAGGCCCGTTCCATGCAGTTGGACGTTAAAAAAGGCTGAATACACATAAATATTTTAGTTAAAATAACATGTGGGCATATTATAAAAATAGCATAGCTAATTTATGTAGATTGTAGGTATAAAAAGTTAAATAAATTTTTAATTGAAATACGGGTAAGTACCTACGGGTAACGGGTAGAACTAACCTCACGCATCGAATGGAAGGGCACTTTATACTTGGTTACATATCTAATCTTAGCAAAACGAGCAAATTGATCACGATTTTCCGAACGTTGCGTCGCATCAGCTTGTTCACAGGAACAATTGCCTTATATTTTTTGCGAAAATTATAACATATGGGACCAATAAAACAATAGCATGTTCACTGTTCAGCGGCCAAATTTATCAACACGCTATCTCAGAGTATTTGTCGTCGTATTGACGTTTTCTTTCATACTAAAAGATCGGATGCACTCGTCTAATATTATAAGGTACACGTACAGGTAACAGTCTGATAAATACTTGTGTGCAAAGTTAGTTAGTGTATTCGTTCTGATACGAACGAAAATTGTAGGTTTTATATTTTTAAAGGTTTAGTAAGATTCTCGCAGGATAGAGATGAGCTAAGTGGTTTGTTACCCCTCATTTGAACTAGCGTAATGTAAATATGGAATCCATGTCCGATTTCATGTTATCCTATTGGTATTGGTCAAATAAATTGTTTAATATTTTTTGCGAATATAACATGAAATTAATATGCATACTGAACTATATTCGGAAGCTAATTTCAAAAAACGTTCAAGAAAATTGGGTTAGTTTAAAATGATATATAGTGATCATGAATGCGCATTAGCGATGCTATCCAAAGCGTGATCATGTTCATGTGTAAGTCGATGCCGGTAAGGCCGTGGCCGTTGTCGCGTCGGCAATGTTAATTCACCATCTCAATGTTACTGATAACTATTGCGCTACTTGAATACTTAATCAGTTGACGAAACGAGGAAATTTTGCTATCATCATTTTACATAAAGATTTTAGAACAATTGAGTGGAGTTAGATAGAAAAAAGTTCTTAGGCGAAGTGGCCCATGTGGTTCAGGCCATCCGCAGGGGCTTTGTGGTGTGTGCACAAGCGATTCCACAACTTCCCATTGCACTGCGGCGAAGGGTCCTGCTGAGGGGTTTAGTGAGTAGGAGTCTCAGATCCCCTGCTAGTTGACGGTCCCGCAGGATCCCATGATGGGTTTCCCCTGCGATGTCAAAAAAATATAGAAAACTTAAGATCGTCGGTTTTAAGAGCTTAGGATGTTTCTACTTAGTTCTTCATTAACTAGGCATATTTCACTCCTTTGTGGCGAAACTCAAAGGCTTTAAATATGTGTTTGACCTATATGTATCTTAATATATAGAATCGAAATGTCATTCACTCATCATCCACTAATCACATAATATCGAAAACCGTTTATACGGATTTTGCGTTAGGGCCGGATTAAAGAGGTCTAAGGGCTCTTGCAAGTTTATATGGATGTCCTTAATTTTATTCTACAAAGATGAATATAGGGTAAACATACCTGTTATCGACCGTTTAAGCGGCTTGTTGACTTTGGAGTTGATTTTTATCATAATGTTGTACTCCAAGATTTTTCAAAAAAATATCATTTCATCCTACAATAGTCTAGTTTCATTAAACCTAGCGCCTATAGATGTATCAGTGATACATAATTTTAAAAAAATATATATTCGTAAAAATAGCAAAAATACCGGTTTTCGGCCTTTTCACTCAGTTATCTTCCACTAGTGCACTGGTTATCGGCCACCTATTTTACGGTAGAAAAACAACTCTTGTGTAATAGCCTGTAAGGTTTATAATAGTATGATAATAATACAATTAAGAAATTCACAAAAGCTGTATATTTGTACTCTCTTTTACGACTTAAAAATAAAATTAAGTAACGGTAATAAGGTCAAGATCACAAGAACCACATTTAACACGGGATTGAGTTTCTTCTACTTTTTTTTAATTCTCTTCTTTGATGGTTGGTGGTGTTGAAATAGTTGTTCTTTTCTCTTTAGCTCTTTCGAGCTTTCTTTTCTTAATTTAGTTTTCTTTGTCCTCTTTCGCTATATCTCTTTTTTCATAGTATTGTTGCCAAGCTAAAGATTTGTGATAATTGAATGTCACTAAATGGCGATACTGAGATGTCGATAAGAGATATAATATAAGAAAAACTCTGGAATCTTAATAGAGCTGTGCGAAATGTGAAATTTTCGCCCTAGCATTTTCGTAAGCTTGTTAGAAGGACTTTTAAATTCAAAGGAAAGTTTAGGGGTTGAAGCGGCACGGCTCTTATTTTTTTGCTTTTCTTTACTGATAGGTGCCATCTGATAAAAAACAAGCACAATTCTAACACCAAGAACAGCAACCAAAATGATAAAACGTATGATAAATGAGATAACATTAAAACATAGAAGCTTATTTACAAGCTTGAATAAGTTCGCCTTTACAAAATAAAAACAGATATATCCCAAGGGAACTATATATTTTTCCGGGATAAAAATTAGCATGTGCTATTCCAGAGTATACTCTATCTCTGTACCAAATTTTGTGCTTGAGTAACAAACATTCAAACATACATCTTAACTTTCACCTTTATAATATTAGTAAGATTATAAGGGAGTTTTCAAACGGCCGGGGACAGGTTTTGTTTTTACTGGTCATCGGCCGTTAAATATTCGCTATTTTGGAAGGCCATATCTTTGAAAATATAAGGTATACAGGCGGTCGGAATCTAGTTGTAAATTCACAAAACTCTAGCTGTTCACAAATATAGTGCAATGTATGTTGGTGAATTTAAGGTTTCCGCAATAAAGGCAAAGAAAAACGACGCGAATAACCCGGTTTTGCGACCACCCGGTCGGAAAGTAGATTTTGAAATTAATCGTTAACGTATTGTCCGACCACCAAAAATATCATAAATTATAAAAAGTTTGATGAGTTTAGGCACTTGAATATTGAAATTAAACATGCTTAATACACACAAACCAAATCAATGACCAATAAAGTAAGAGTAACACTTAAAAACTTACCTTTGAAAATCAATCCACCTACTATTTTTTTCGCTAAATTTTACACGCTTTCATACACCAAATTTTGAAAGAGCGACTGAGTGCTCAATTTGAAAACTTCGAGGTCATGCTGTTAAAATATAAACTGTGAAGTTCGCCCGGATCGAATGGCGCGAAATTAGAAAAGATCGGTCTATAACACTGTCTATTATTTAAAATAACATGCGAAGTGGTCGAAAAGGGGTAGTGGTCGGTAAACCGGTATGTTTACCCTATATGAAGCCCGGTTGACCCGTAAACGGCTTAAGCGGATTTCCCACGTGTGAAAATAGGTACTCGTATTTATAAATCGAAATGATTGATTATTATTATAGTCGGCAAACTAAACAAAACTTATCTCTAATTTAAATCTTATACTTATACTAGACTTAAACTAGTAATATTTAAAGAATGTATTTATTCTTTATTTCTTTATTTATGCTAAGTGTGCTTGTAATCTTCTCCTCTTAACGTTGTATCTATTTACACATAAAATCGATAAAGCTGATATTAGTAGCTTTATGGTAGGTCATCTTGAATCTTGGCTATGTATAGTTAAATCAAGGGTTAGTAGTCGGCAGTGTACTATATAAACTTTATGTTAATATTGTATTTGTGAACAAAAATATCTAACGATATAAACTTTTAAGCTTTAATATGCATCTATCGCGTTTTTATCATTTTTATCAAGTATAAAATATCTTTAGTGATAACTGATAGGCGATCAATGATAGGGCTTATGTTAAGTACACATATGGCACTTAATGTGAAAGATAATAAAACCTGTATTTTAACTTTATAAACTTTTGTATATTATGTATAGGTATATTATTAGTTACTTATTCTGATTTGGGTTGAGTGTACTCCTGGGTAAGTTAAAAAAATAGTTAAGTAATAAAACGAGTATTCTTTTGGCCCTCTTAATACTTACATTGTCTTACTACGAGTAACATTTTTTGATATATCTCATAAGGTTAAGTCAGCATTATCCATAAAGAACTAATTGAAATATCAACTGATATTTTGTATTCCCGTGGGTATGACAGATTTTTTTGCGATATTAAATATTTTTGGAAAATTTTATTTAGTACTATGATAGTTATTCAAGTTGACATATTACCATATTAAGGAAAGATGCTTTGTACTTCAAGAAAATATCGTATCTCAGAGAATACTATAGGTACTAAGTATTAACCGTTAAAAGATACCTAGGATGTATGGTCCAACTCGAGTGGAACGAGGTTCAGTCGTTAGTGTTTGCTTTAATTTACTTAGTTCGAAATTAAAATCTAATATTTCAATTTCAATTTTTGCAGAAATAAGATATTTCCCCACACTAAAAGGTAAGTAGGCCAACATGTAGGCCTGGGTAACTAAGCTAACCTATTATCATACTCAAAATCTGTCCAGCGGGTTTCACGTGATAAGGTCACAGACAGTCAGACAAACAGGCAGTCAGACAAAAACCTCAAAACTATATATTTGGATTGTACAGTGATAATAATGACTTGTTTCAATAAGTTTTCCTAATAAATATTTAATGCAAAGATTTGATTCAGTTAGGATTTTATTAAACATACTAGCTATGTATAATGTATATACTCGTACAAAGTCAAGCAACTATCGGAAAGTGGTAAGTTAGCAGGCTGTACGTAATTGCGTACGGAGCGACCTACATCGTAGACATATAGTTTTCGCCTGAGGCTGGCGAGCCAATCCAAAATAAAGTTACATTAAAATGGTTTAAAATTTACAGTACCTAATGCCTACATTATATTAGTTAGAATGTAACTTGTTCTTGACTTTTCTTTATAAAGGTGTATTTTGATAAAGTATAAAAAAGTATTAAGGTTTATTTTATTTTAAGAAAAGCACAACTTTTACTCACAGATACATTTATATTGACAGTTTTTATGGCCTCCGTAATATAATAATCTTTCTAAGTACTGTACCGTAGGAGCTGGTAATGGGACAAGGGCTTTGCCCCATTAACCGTTGCTGTGGCATTACCGCATCAGTTTGATAACAGTGTCTACACTAACGACCGGCCTGAGTTATCTCTAACGAATAAATTTACGTATGTATTTAAAATTTTCGATGGTTTACTCTGTTTTATGACTGTCACGTTCAACAGGTTGGTTGAAACTCTGCTAGCTTAGATAATAACTTGAACTATGACAAATGTTACTAATATTCGTGACTTTGAAGATGACTTGATAGTATGAATTTCTTATATAATAACAGCACTAGCGCGGCTCGTGACTACTTCTGAGGAACCCACTAATCATGTATGCCATTTTAAAACCCCACTTCCGGGCACGGTCCAACCTGTAATACGAGAGAAACCAGGCCATAGCCAACACAAACGAAAACTGCTGGGAATGATTCGTATATGAAAATGCTAGAGGTACGAGATCAAGATTTGTACTTTTGTATGTTTTCAATTGGAAGAGCTTTATTTGAATCAGAATTAAAAATTTATGTTTTTATGATAAATAATTTTTTCAACTGCCTCAGTGTAACATACTTCTAAGAAACTTCAACTTCTTTGCGATCCGCTTCAGATAATTTATATTTTGAATGGTCGCTTTAAAGCGAGCTTTATTACTACTGCTTGTATAGAAAGTTCGCGCTTAGCTGAACTAAGCCGCAAAGGTGTGAAACCGCGATAAGCGGTAGAGGACTTGCAATAAAGCTAACAATGCAATCGAATATGACAGATACTAGTAGAGTGTGGTGCAGTGCGGCAAGCCGTGCGACGCAGCTGTTGCGAACTTCAATGAAATCTGCATATTTTCATCGTTTGTCATCTTAGTTTATTTATCATAGTCAACTTTGTGGTCACGTTCATAGAAACATATTTTTTTAGTTGTTTTACTTTTTAATTCAGTGAGTACCTACAGTAAGTGGCGAAAGACGTTTATAACATATATCACAAGATACAAGTTAAGTTATTATTATTCAGTAATTTTTCTATTCCGCCCTTTTTAACTACCAACTGCAGCGCACGGGTCTCTCTTCAATACGCGAGAAATCAGACTATAGATACGTACCATCATTTTGTATCTAAGTATAAAAGTTTTTTTTTTCGATAAATAATCGTGTATGAATATGATCCATCCATTTTTATCTTATTTGAATAAATACATTGTGTTAATATACAGCACAAAACAAAATTGCACGTATGAACCTAGTAGCGTCATTTTGAGTGATGAGCCTTGAAAATGGGTTATCAGCAATACGATTATGCTATCGTACATTTTTTTTGAGTACGGTAACTTGACCCCGCCAAGCGTTGTTTTTAAAAAAAAAATGTATTCGTTCGGCTTTATTACCGTGTGCGATGGCTAACTTGAAAAAAGAATAATTGATAAATTATATTGCGCTTGCACATCTCATAACTTTTCACATCTCTCATAACTTTTTGCAGTAAAAGAGCTGCGTTGCGAGACTAGTGAGATATTTACATGTTATTTTAATTACGAGTTCCATTTTCACTTTATTCCGAATATATTTTTCAAAATAAATTCCAAATATTATATTATTTTTTATGTAAAGTGCCGAACTGCAATATAATATGTACATAATATACTCTTAAAGAATTGCTAACGTTTCGTGGTCTCGGAGCTGTCTACGTAATTGCATAAATGACATGCTTTTTATGCGGAACAATGCTGTGTAATAAGTTAAATTTGAAGTAAGTTATAGCGTAGGTACCTAAATACATATTCGTAACTATTGCTTATTTAGTGCTCATGTACACATCTATACTGTATATAGTTACATAAAATTGGAGTGTCTGTTTTTAATTTCAAATTAACAGCTTTTCACTAAATGCATATAATATAATATTATAACGATTCTAGCCACAGAGCAGATGAATGTGTTATTTATCAATTCCGTGATACTAGCAACAAAAAACCAATTTTTATAATTTTTGTCTATTGCCGCTAATCTCTGAAACGGTTGGACCGATTTTGACGGGACTTTCACTTGCAAATAGCTAATGTTACACTACATACTAATGTTACAAGGCGTAACTTAGGCTACTTTTTAACCGACTTCCAAAAAGGAGGAGGTTAGATTTTAGACATTTTATCGATTTTAACTAGCGGAACCCGTGGAAAGCGGAACCCAAACGTTTTAAATTACAAATTATATTAAAAAACTAGTGAATACTTGAACCGAATTTGATAGAAACTGTATTATGTCGTTACTAGTTACTACTATGATCGTGAGTTTGATTTCGGGGTACTACTACTGTGTGTAATATTCTGTACGGTTTTAGTGGCATACTTTAGTCGTATAGTTTACCTACCACCTGTATCGTGTACACAGATGGTATGTATAAATTAATTTCCTGGCAATAAAAAAAATAAAAGTGTACTTTTTTGTGTTGTTGCAGTGGTAGCTCAGCGGTAACGCGCTCGCTTGGAAATCCGAGTGATGCGGGTTCAAATCCAAGTCCTGAATCAAACCTGATAACATTTTCATGTGCGAATCATTTTCTATCATGATTACCCATTGTTTTACGGTGAAGAAAAACATCGTGAGGAAACCTGCATGTCTGAGAAAGTTTATCCTAGTAAGTTTTCGAAAGACATGTCGAGTCCGCTAACACGCACTAGGCCAGCGCGGTGGACTATGACCTGATCCTGTTACTAAGGGAGGCCCGTGCCCAACAATAGGACGTTAAAAAGGGCTGAAGATGATGAAGATGAAGACTTTTTCACTTTGATCTTTTATGAAAAATCTTAGTTGTAAACGACGTGTAATGGCCAGAAATAATTTATATTTACAAACAATTATCATAATGTAGCTGATATCCAAGCTTAATTATACGTAAAATAGGTATCTCGTCATCGCTATCACTGGACTCACTAGTTTTATTTGTATTTTCATCCCTAGATTTAACGCAAGCGTATTCCTCCTTCCTCTTGAATCACCCTATCTATTAAAAAACCGCATCAAAATCCGTTGCGTAGTTTTAAAGATCTAAGCATACATAGGGACAGACAGACAGCGTACTTTATTTTATAAGTACTATGTAGTGATTAGTATGCCAGCTCAGCATCCAGGGTTCATCATTTCATTCGTGTACTAGAATAGTTATTATTTTGGGCCCCAACGCTAAAAAATACAAGGTTGCCTTTGTCAGTTATGAAAACGAATGTGGACTGCTGGGAGAGAAGTTAGTAGTAGATCAGAGCTGTGTTTTATCATTCAACTAGCAGTATCCGCGGCTTCACCCGCGTTCAGGTTTTAAATCGCTGCTAATCATCACACGATCTATTGCCTAAAAAATCATCAAAATTACTCTAATATTACTCTAATAAGTCATTTGTTCTATATAAAAAAAATATTTTGCTCGGAAAAGTATGAGGAGTCCAGCATATACAACGAGATCTTAGACTATCGTCGAAAACACAGAAAAGTGGTCGAAAACACACGAACTTAAGCAGAAGTTTGTTGTAGAACGAGTGAAAGACAAATATAAATAAATTCTTCTGTGCATGTACTATCGCATACATCTCTTAAATTATTAATTCTAATTCATTTATTGAGGTCGCTTCTATGCTTACATTTAAAATGTATTTATTCTTGCAGCAGGTCACAACGGTGTCATCTCATTCTCAGTTGTAACTTGTATAAGTACATACTAGCGTGAATGTTATCATAGAATTATGCATGTAAAAACAGGATTAGTTTAGAAGCTGATAAAATATGTATTTACAGTAGAAGTAATTAAGGAAGTTTTTTTTAATTTTAAATAACTATAATAGTTAGCTATTAATAATAAACTGAGGTGTTAAATTTTATTTTTTTCACTATCACTACATATTCTAAAACAAAGTCCTCCGCCTGTCTGTTCGCGATAAACTCAAAACACAAAATCTACTGAACCAATTTTCATGCTGTTTTCACCAATGGATAGAATTGTTCTCCAGGAAGGTTTTAGTATATAATTTGTCAAGTTTTTGTATACATTTAATAGCGGAAGTGGCTTCACCCGTGCTGAATCTAGGGTCGTACCCGAGCGAAGCGGGGTGACTCGCTAGTACATTATAAATTAGAAGCAGCCTCCGAAGGCGCCTGAATTAAACCAAGTCATATCAAATATTTGGAATTCCATGTAGTACTCTCCTCAACCCTCATACCTACTAAAATTGTTAATTATTTTACGTGAATCTATTCGAGCCATTTAAAAAAAACACTGAAACAATAAAAAACTTATAGTTTCACTATAAAAAAATTAAACGCTGTTCCCAAAAATTCAGACAAAGAGAAGCAGGTAACATATTATTTACCGTAAAACGACCCTATTCCGTCCCTTTATGAGTAATATAACTTGCGTACTCGCATACGTTATGTTATATGTATTAGCATCGTTTAATAGTTCTACATCTGAAATTATCAGTATTCAAAACTTCTTTGTTCTTTGTTTAATGTGATAATTGTTTACGCGGCAGGCCACTCGTAAACGGAAACAGACACAGATAATTTGTTCGTTCCAAGGCAGGACTCCTATCTCTTCACAAGAGTTTCGTTTTAAGCTTAAAGTGGTAAGTTCTTAAAATAACAGTGACTTAGTGAAACATGCGCCGGAGATAATAGTTACAAAAACACTAACTATTTCACACCTAAAGTCACGTTAAATTAACATTTGAACAGAGATTAACTTCTTCCTTTTCATTTATTCTTATTTTAAATTACATGGAAAATAAATTAACGCAATAAATAATAATATTCAGATAGTAATATATAAAGATGAAACAAATAAGCAGCTAAAATTTGCCCAAAATCCCAAACCCGCCAGACTTTTTTTTAATTTCTTACTAACCAAATCAATGGGACTATGTAGCTTATGTATGGTCTTTGACTGTATGCATACCCGCTAGTTTCCGTCGACGGTCAAATAAGAGGTACCCGGTGCTAAAGTTTAGTAAAAATAGTATTTACTTTTCTTAGCCTCAGTGCTGAGTTTTACGTATGTTTTAGAGAATATCGTAAAATATTTATAATAAATACTACCAGACACTACGGTTATCTATACCAGAGCCAGACGCTTTATAGGTCTTATACATGATATTCAGTAGACTATTTCAATACTTTTTGTAAGCAGCTAGACCAATCGGTCCATCATCACGCTTCCATTCTTACTCATACAGTTCGAGCGTCTGGGGGGGATGTTTAGCCCATCCGATTCGATAAATACTAAAACTAGGTCATTTTCGTTATCATACCGACCTTAAAAATCTGTAGCTACTACATATATAAAAATAGTCACATTAATGCAAAACTGTTTATAATATTTCGGTCTGTAATTCCGAAATTTTCATACATTATAATATTTAATAGTGACCGACTCTTTAGCATCCCCTGAAATGTAAGAAGTCACGCTGAAAGGTATAGCCAGATCGTTGATTGACTCAGATAAGTGCAACTTTGAGTAAAACTTTCTCACTACTGGGTACCATCCGTTAATCTACAGATTAGATCGTTCCGCACTCTAACGATAAGATAGGTCATCTATACAAGAATTGGCGTGTTCCGTTAAACATTAGTATCAAGGGTTGTGTATATATTCTGATTATAAGATTTAGTTTGCATAATAAATTTAAATAGATAATTAACTCATAATATAAGTGAAAAGGAGGTACCCACAACGATTGTTGCTTAGTTTTGCTCAGAAAAGGCTTCTTTTTCTTTAACATTAATAATAAATCGTTTTTGAAATATACTTTCATTTCAATGTCTACTTTTGTATGTCATGTCAATTGGAAGCTTTACAAGTCTAATTGTATTTTCGGTGAACGTACAAATATTAAGTACGTACCTACTATTACAAACGTCTAAGGGACTCTTTAAAACTGTTTAATGGCTACTACTTAGTAAATTCTTTAAAATTTTTATTCGGTTTGATACTAATCTTCAAATCTAACTCTTCGATACAGTCTTATTTTAATTTTTTACTGACAAAAGTGATTTCAGGTTTTTATAATGTGTAAATAGTTCATTTCAGATAGTGTAGTGTGTAACATATACAGGTAATATCTACACATACTCGTATAATAATATTCTGAGTTCAATCATGAAATAGTCATTATTAATAATACCAGTGGTGAATCGACCTAGGACCACATCACGAGAAAAGCACTGAATAGATAAGCATGAAATTCATCACAATAATAGCACAATAGATAGAAGTATCCTATCTTGCAGCGAAAAACATCTCGTCTCTAAGAAATCTACTAAAAGTTTATAGGTAGGTACACCAGATCAGTTGATACAATAATTCAAATAATAATCAAAATCATGTTAGTATTTATCTCGGATATATTATGTAATGTGCAAAATATATAAAATAACTATTGGTAAAATAAATAATAAATAAATAAATATGTTGGGAAATTTACACACAGCACTATCTAGTTCCACGATAAGGTACGAGCCTTGTGTTATGGATACTAGACGGTTGATATACTACACATATATAAGTTTAAATACATACATATTATAAATATAAACATCCATGACTGGAGTACAAACATTCGTGCTCAACAAATGTATGCCCCCAGCGGGACTCGAACCCGCGACCGCTGGCGCAGAAAGCAGGCTCACTACCCGCTGAGCCATGATATTAAAGATAATTCATATTATGTAGTTCATAATTATAGAATAGAAGCGTACAAAGAGCTGCATTATTGTTTTAATTTTTACCTTGAACATATTATAAAGTTCAAGAGTTACCTATGTCATTATAATCAACTTAATGATTCGTAATGTTAATTGAGTTTTCAACAAGTCATTCATATCTATTTACAAAGTTTTAGATTTATTTGGGAAACATTATTTCTTAGTAAGTGATAATAATTAATCGTTATTACCAAAAGAGCTTGCGTAAAAATATCCCCGTCACATCTGATTATTCATCAAACAATTATATTCAATCTCATTGCTTAATTAGAAGGATGCTGTAATTTAATTAGATCTTCGCAGAAGGAACACGTAATATAATTTGATATCTTATTCTGAACCTATTAAATCAGAAGAACGATAAAGTTAAGCGTCTGTAATATTTTACATTTCTTCTACGTGAAAAATGGATATAAATTGTTTATATTGCTAATTTTCATTTTTCGCAATGAATAAAGATCAATTAATTCTTAAGAATCTCAAAAGATGGTATCTAATCTTGCCTTATCTAGGTATATCATTAAAATTGATAAAAATAATTGATATAATATTCAGTTAAACTTTGTCTTTTAAAAATACCTTGAAGCTATTCCATCTTACGATGTTTTATGCATGGTTGAATTCATTAAAAGCATTTTATTTATATTATTTTTAAATTTTAAATTTTTCAATATAATATGTTAACTAGACATTTAATAAAACAGTAATCCGATGAAAGAAAATATAAATAAGAGTACCTACTCTTATTACTCTCATTCATTCTTAGAAGCTTTTATATTACCTGGAATAAGCAAAATCTTATCTTCTATACGCATTGATTAGGTTTAAAACTTATTGGTTAACTAGTTAGTTAGAAATTTATTATAATGTGTATAGATTATTATATTGACTACGTTCTTGTATAAACGATACGACGATACGGTACATAAAAAAACTAAAGAAAATTTATCATTTTATTTAAAACTAGCTTAGCGGCTTAGCGTGGGAAACCACAGGTTCCGCTAGTTAAAATAAATTAAATTTCTAAAATATAACCTAACTTAACCCTCTTTTTTGAAGTCGGTTAAAAAGTAGCCTAAGTTACGCCTTATAACATTAGCTATCTGCAAGTGAAAGTCCCGTCAAAATCGGTCCAGCCGTTTCAAAGATTAGCCGGAACAAATAGACAGACTGACAAAAATTTTATACATTGATTTTTTATGCTAGTATCGTATAGGTATACTTTCATATGCATTTAGTGAAAAGCTGTTTATTTGAAATTAAAAACAAACACTTCAATTTTATTTATATATATGTATAGCTACTTTCATTTCAAACAATTACTCTATATTCAAGGCTCCGTGCTTTAAAATCAATTAGTTTAAGTCAAAGGTAAATTCAAGATACCTAAATTACGTACAGTTTTTGTACTATAAAATTAATTTAGTATGAAATTGGTTTAGTTTAAATGCATTCAAAACACATTAATAGATTAATTTCACGTTGAGTGTTTCTATTTATAGATAGAACTTTAAACGAGATTACCTATTACAATATTCACCAAATAATATCAAATCTAATCTATTTGCGTTAACTATCCTCAAGTACTTTTAAATTAATTTATATAGGAACCTTAATTATTTCGCTTTAATAAAAGTAAGTCTATGTTAATATCTGTCAGTAAAAGGCCGGTCAAAATCAATGCAGAGGTTTCAGACATTTGCCGAAGCAAACAGACAGACAGACCTTAGAAAATGTTTTTTTTTAGTAGCGTACCTACATAATTTTGTAAGTTTTATTTAGGTATATGTATGTAAATGTATAGTAGTAGTGTATCAGCTCTTTGAACAACACGCTTAGGCTTTCACGACAACGCATTCCCGGGTACCAAATATATAGACAACTTGTGAACCCACAATACGGTCTTCCTTTGTGCTAAGCCTCAAATTCATTCAAAAGCTTAACTTAATAGGTATGTTTAAATAGCTATTTCTTTTCACGCATCAACCATTAAAAATCTAATTTGATTCGCAACATACCCACTTAATAATTATTACTATGTTATGTCATTTGTGAATTATGTAGATTACTACTTTAAAGGGCTTTAATCATGCATATCTAAAACTATACTATATCTATACTAATATTATAAAGCTGAAGAGTTTGTTTGTTTGGTTGAACGCGATAATGTCAGGAACTACTGGTTCTAATAAAAGCAGAGCATTAATGAAAAATGTTGCAAAAACGGGGGTTTTTGATTTCCAGCCTTTAGAACACGCGCGAAGCCGCGGGAAAGGTTAGTATTATATAAGAGCGAAAGGTCATTTACTCACTCACTCATTACGAAATATCGATAAAAGATTGACGTATAATGATGAAAGTCAGGAAGGTAGTTTATAGTTAGTAGAGATCCGCTTAGAACGGATTTTGCAACAGGGCCTAATTAAAGAGGTCTAAGGGCTCTTATTTTCTTATTAATTAATAAAACGATTATAATACAGTATTTAAGTATGCCGGCATAATATTTCGTTAAAGGTAAAATATTTTACTAAAAAGCGCCTTTGTGACATTTTGCAGAGTTATAAATGCCTGTCCTTAAATTTTTGAACGGTAAATACGAGTAAGCTTTGAATTGGTTTCCTTCCTTTCCTCCAGTATCCCATAGCTCATGTAAACAGAATTCATGTAGTTTTCGAAAATTTACAATTCGTTGAAATTATTTATTGTTTAAAAAATATTCCATAATCGTTTAAAATGAAAAGGAAGTCGAAATAATTAGTTGATACTTCTTCTTATACAAAAACTACTAAATAGATTTCCCTTGCCTGTAGGTATGTACCTATAATGTATATTGTATATGGCTCTGTAGAACGTCTCGTTTTAGCTTGAAGATGAGATATTAGATATTAATTGGGACAGTACCTATTATTAGTCGAGGACGTTTTCTGGAAAATAATTATATTTATGACAAAAAACGAATGAAATCTAATATATGATTTATTGTGTAGGTGTTTATTATTTTAACATGTTATAATTATGTATTATCATTAGATGTAGGTAAATTTTTATATTATTTTTTATGAAATTTTCATGGACTAATCACTGCATAATTATAAAACAAAGTTCTCCGCCACGTTTGTCTGTCTGTCTGTTCGCGAATAAATCAAAAATTACTGCACCGATTTTTATGTTGTTTTCACCAATGGATAGAAGAGTTCTTCAGGAAGGTGGTAATATATAATTTGTCAAGTTTTTTCATTTCATTCCCACGGTTTCCTATTGCAGAGCTAGGATCACAAAATGACCGCATACAAAACAGGGAGATGATAAACGAAAATGAAACTGAAGTCTTAAATACAAAAGAAACTGATAGAAATTTTTTCCTGGAGAGTAGTATAGAAAAAATGGCCAAAATGCAAGATAAAACGAAGTGTTGTAGTAGTATAAAAAACCAGGGACAAGTACACAAGAAACTAATTTGTGTGAAATTTGTACAACTCAACAAAATATACTTATATGAAAATAGGCTATCTGCACGGTTGAGCTTAGAAAATCAGGCTAAAAAATGAAATCATTATCAAATTTAAAATTTCCTCCATGTTCTGTTGGAGGTACCGTTAGAGTCCAAATACCAGATGTTGAAAGAGGAAGAGGTGTTTCGGATCGTGCTTATGGCAGTTGTAGAAAAGAAAGATGATTTTTATAGGCTGGGAAAGGAACGTGGGACTATCGTGGAAATGTTCTCAAAAAATCAGTTTTCTGTGTTTCAGGATAAACTAATTGATATTGAAAATATATCACCCGAAATAAAAAGCTTACGAGAACTTGCAAATGAACAGTCGCTTTCAGGAGGTCAAGGCTATAAAAGGTGTAATTGCAAAACCAAATGTGCCACAAAGAAGTGTTCCTGCAAGGTTGCTGGAAAATTTTGCAATTCAAAATGTCACAGTAGCTTCTCTTGCTCAAATAAATAATTCTGTTTTATTTTAAATGATAAATATGTTTGTAAACTAATTGATTATGCTATTAAAGCTGTTATGTTATGCTCTTAGACCTATTGTGTTCTTTGCTTATGTTTTTAATAATAAAAGCTTTCTATGATCTTAGTTTTTAATTTAAGACCCAGTAAGCATTGGATACACCTAGGTGAGTTAGTAAATGAGTGGGTAAATCCCGAATTAAAACTTATTTTCATTATTATTTGAACATTACCCAAAAATCTTGGGAAATATTAAACTAAACCCGGGTAAACATAAGTTTATTCCAACTTCCAACCTTACCCGTAACATACATATATATGTGTGAATGTAATCTCACTCATCTGATTCTGGAGAAAATAATTTAGGCTTAAGTAGAACTGTTGAAAGGGCGTGGAACAAGATTTATTTAAAGCACATTGAAATTGTTCGATAAAACGTATAAAATGCTTATAGCAGCTGTTATCCATTATAATGAAATGGTTATTTGTTCTGATGATAAAATAATAGGTATTCGTAGTAGTACGAGAGCTAGCAACGTCGTGAAAACAAGAATTTCAGGTAGGCCAGTTTTTAGATATGCTATCTCTCTCACTCTCCCGGACGTCATACAGGCTATCTGCGTTCATCAGTGCGCATCGTACATGTACAGGTAAAAAATTATTTTTTTAAATTATTTTAAGAAGTTTCTATTTTTTATTATTATTATTATTGACCTTTTTGCAATATAAATTTATTATAGCCAGACATTTTCATTGTTGTTTTAACTGTGCCAAGCGCTAATTTTGGATTAAAAAACATTTTTTTTTTTAAATTATTTTAGTATGGCTGAAATTTATATAGGACTAGCAATACGCGTGGCTTCGCCCGCGTTCATTTTTTTAATCGCTATAAAACTTCATTCGATCACTCGCTGGGTTAAAAATTCTCCAAAATACATTATTTTATTTAATGTAAATAATACATTACATTAATGTAAATTATATACATTACATTTTTTTCAAATTATTTTAGTATGGCTGAAATTTATTATATAGGATGTTATTTAAGTAACTAAAAACCCAAAATTAATTTGCCAAGTAATAACTCGCTTGTTAAACCTTCAGCCAGACCGATCTAAAATTCAAAAGTGATGTGGTATCATTTTGCTTGGCTAGACCAAGTCATAGTTGTTGAATAAAATACGGAGAAAGGATTAAAAATGATTCATGGCCATACTCAGAAAAAGTGTACATTTTAGATTTGTAACTAAACTGATAGGTATACTGAGAAACTTCGTAGCGAAACCGATGTCATAAAGCGTATAATTATACAAACAATTATTTGGTTTAATAAATATTATTTACATTAATGTAATGTATTATTTACATTAAATAAAATAATGTATTTTAGAGAATTTTCAACCCAGAGAGTGATCGAATGAAGTTAAATAGCGATTAAAAAAATGAACGCGGGCGAAGCCACGCGTATTGCTAGTCCTATATAAATTTCAGCAATAGGTACTAAAATAATTTGAAAAAACATTTTTTTTATCCAAAATTAGCGTTTGGCACAGTTAAAACAACAATGAAAATGTCTGGCAATAATAAATTTATATCGCAAAAAGGTCAATAAAAATAATAAAAAAAAGAAACTTCTTAAAATTATTTGAAAAAATATTTTTTATAGGTCGTATGACGTTCGGGAGAGTGACAGAGATAGTATATTATTTAAAAATTGGCCTACCTGAAATTCACTCTCGAAAACGTTGCTAGCTCTTAGACGATAGGTACATATAGTAGAGGAGACCGTGGTAGATCGACCTTCACCGATCTGATAACCAGATGAGACATATTTTTTATCGAATATAATTTATAAACAAATATGCCTATAATTACTTGCCTATCAGAAAGTGCTCATGGCTATTTTTAGCTAGGCAACAGTGCTTTAAGTATGATTTTTTGCAAGCAAGTCTATATGACTGATTTTGTAATAAAATGATCTAAAATTTGATATAACTTTCGATAAGTTAGCACAACGATGGAGTCACCTATATTGACTTTCCTGTTCACATCGGCTTGCCAGGTAGCTATACACAAAAATGAGTAGGCAAGCCTACTGAGGCATATTCTGTGTGTTAAAAACTAACAGTGAAATAAAATTCATTTGGTTATCAAAAGAATGAAAGTGATGAAAAAAAAATCGATTAAAGTTAATTTAATTAAAAATAGCCATGAGCACTTTCAGATAGGCAAGTAATTATAGGCATATTTGTTTATAAATTATATTTGATAAAAAATATGTCTCATCTGGTTATCAGATCGGTGAAGGTCGATCTTCCACCGGCTCTTAGACCAATATTTGAAAAGTCTTTACAAATTAAATTTTAAATATGTATTATTTTATTAAATTAATGTAATTAAACAATAGGAGAATAATGTCATTTAGGTATGAGTTGGTTAAATAAAGCTCAAATTTCTATTTAAACGTTAGACATTTTATTTGAGTTGAAGAATTAAATTAATTAAATAGATTTATCATTTAGCGAAGTAATTTGGAATTTTGAAAAATTTAAAGGTACTTTTTTAATAAATAGGTTTGTGTGCAAAATATTCCACAAAACGCATACCTATATCGATATTATCGCATATCAAATGGTTTACATACACTTTGGCGAAATAACCTTAGTAGGTAGGTAAGTGTTCAGATAAAAGATAAAAATTCACAACTAAGTATACTTACATGTGTGTTAGTCATATTATTCCATTGTTCTTTTGAAGTCATTAATCTCCGTATCCTTGAATATTTGGTGACTTAATTTAGTTAGACTAAGAACATAAAATATACCTAATCACATTCCTGATTTTTTTTGTTTTTTTCACAATAGTATATTATTTTAAGCGTTTGCTACAAGTGCTTGTTGCGAATATTTTTTTGTTTACAAAATATTTAAATACCTATAGCCTTTTTCTTAAGTATTTAATACTTTTATATATTTACGTGAATACCTTAATTGAATATTTGACATTTTAAATAAAATTAATTTAGAAAGAAATCTCTATTGACCATGATTGTTGTAAAGCATTCGAAACATGGAGTAGGTACACTGGTTTTGTGTTCCATGATTCGTTATGTCGGGAACAAAAATCAGAATAAGTCCACAAAAAATCCGGATAGTTTCAAAATACCTATTTCATAAATAAAAGAATATCTTACTGTCAATAAGTAGTAGCTGTTTTTTAAAAATAGATATTTATGTAGATATATGTACTACATAAAACTGGGTGTCAAAGACTGTGAAGTCAAGAGTTAATTATTAGATAAGTATTATTTTGCTGCACAAAAGGCAGTGTTAGTCCAGTGGTAACGCGCTCGCTTGGAAAATCGAGTGATGCGGGTTCAATTACTCTAATATTTCCATTATCATTTCTAACTTGATTATCACTTGCTTTACAGTGAAGGAAGCATCGTGAGGTAACCGTCATGTCTGAGAACCTAGCAAGTTTTCAAAATACATTTGGATTCCGCCAACCCGCATTTGACTAGCGTGGTGGATTATAGCCTAATGGCTGCTACCCCTCGTTATAAAGGAAAAAAATCTTACATCATAGTAATAAAAACCTAAGTTTCTGTATTTCACAAATTATTTTTAGATTGAATGTTTTACACATTTCATTGGCTGGTAGATTGATATTTAAATGCATTGATGACTTATATTATAAATATATTTTTATATAGGTATTATGTATTATTAATTATGCAATAATAATTTAATATACACTACTGAATAACATTTTGCACTAATCGACCTTAGACATCTCGGTATTATAATCTAGGAAAATCATGTATCTTCTAATTGAAATATAATTTTATGATTAGGTAGGTACATATTATAATATAAATTCTATAAATAAACTGAAAAAAAACTGCTAATTATTATTATATAAGCAAATGTCTACCTTGGTCAATTGTTATTTATTGTGTTTCGAAGAGTCGAGCGTGTTGTCAATTTATATTCTTGTTGAGTCGTCAAACTGCGATGCTTGAAAGCGCTCCTGGCCGAAGTGTACACTGCCTGGAGCGTAAGGTAAGGTATTGTAATGCGCGGTATACCCGACGATGGAAATAGGTCACTCAACGATCGCTAGATCACAACTCATGTGACTAATGGAGGCACGAGCGCCACGCGCGGCATGCGGTTATCAACTAAACACATTAAAATGCCGGTTGCTACAACCAATGACTTTTCTTATTGTATCGTAAACATCAGCATGTATTATTGAATCGAGATTGGTACGAACGAGATTTTTTATGATTATTAGGCAAAATATGCTGTGTAATATATTCAAGTCCCATCGCATAACATAGTTGAATAAGAATACCCACTATCGAAATGCATTTTTGATAAAATATATCCTAACTCAAATATGCATTTTCTAAATAGTCTGTGTACGTTCGGAATAAAACTAGTAACTTTTTTCATATTATTATATTAATATAACGGACGTTCCATTCCTATAATCATTTATTTCATATGATATCTTCATTTCCTTTTTATTATTTATTATAAATGTATCTACTTATTAATAGCTAATATTAATCAACGCTTGTCGTGGCGGAATATTTTATATGGGTATCCCACTCCGTTTATTGCGCTGAAGATCGTGGGTTTGACACTTGCAAGAGGCTAATGGTATGATAGAAACAATAAAATAGTATTCAAGTATTTAAATAAGATTGCTAGGCATTTTTCATAGAATAAAAAGAAAATTTCTGGTTATTTTCCTATAGAATGTATTTTCAAAATACCTAAATGGCTACACGTACGATGTTCATTGCTGGATCTTAAGGCTGGTTTCTCAACAAACTCATTGGCCATACGGACGTCTTTTTTATATTATTTATCCGAATGATACCGTCTTTTAATTTACTTTGTTTATTTAAAATTTGGCAATTGTGTCATTCGATCACTCCATAGTCGAGATGAAATGAAGGTGTTTACTAGCGTGAGCCCGCGAGTGTGATATCACGCGCAGTGAGAAGCTGGCGTAATAATGATAGACGTGACTTGTTTTTATATACTGGCTCATCAAATTATTATTTACATTGATTGATGCGGCCACATAGATGTTTTTAACTGACAAATTAAAAATAAACTGTAATTATTATAAATTGGCGCTCAGTTGTTTTGATTACTTTTTGCTACACACATTTTCCGAATTCATTTAAATTCTAACAAAATGTCACAAAATTCTTTGCAGTAATGGACTAAACAATGTTTTAATTTGCAGGATCAAATATCTATATACCTTATACCTTAAGCAATCAATTCCTTGTTAATCCTAGCGTGAGAGATAAATAAATTTAAAGAATAAATTTTAAGAAATTGAATGTAAAGGGCACAAAGAAGGTAATCGAAAAAAAGATTATTACCTAGTCAAAGATTTAATTTGTTAAAATTTACACATTCGTGGGAATTTCTTGCCAACCCTACTAACTTAATAGTTAATATTAGTTAATACACATAAAAATCAATATCCTAGTTATTTTACAATTATTCATTTTTTTTTCCTAAATTTACGTGTAATTAACATTTTCTTTCTAAAATTTATTATAAAAAAAAATTCAAAAAGATTAATAAAATTTGAAAAATGAACTGATTAGCGTACACTGATTTTTATACCATTAAAATGACCCTGAATCCTACTTCTAAACATTCGTTTCGCCCCGGCTTAATTGGATAACGGCCGATATCGCACTAGAGAAATATATTTTTATAGTGATGGGATATATGAAAATAAAGGATTAAAGAAAATAAAACATATCTATCTATACAAATATTATAAAGCTGTAGAGGTTTTGTGTGTTTGTTTGGTTGGTTGGTTGAACGTGCTAATCTTAGGAACTATTGGTCCGAATTGAAAAATTCTTTTTGTGTTGGATAGTCCGTTTATCGAGGAAGGCTATAGGCTATATTACATCACGTTGTGACCAATAGGAGCGAAATGTCAATGAAAAAGTTACAAAAACGGGAGAAAGTTCTTTTTTAGTTTTCAGCCTTTAAAACGCGAGCGGAGCCGCGAGAAAGGCTAGTGTAATACAAAGAGTTAATTAGAATTTTTCTTTGCTCAGGCAGCTGCAAGGTATAAGAAAGAATGTGTTCACCTTGTCGTAGTAGCGGTACTCATCAGCGAACGGCAACCCAGCCAGGCGCGAATTAAAAAACGCACAAGGTGTGTGGCCTAAATCAGTGGGCGGTGTGAGTAGCTCCAGTTTCTTCCCTGATTGTAAAGTGGTTTTAAGCCACCCTTGACTGTGTGGTCTATTGAATTCAAAGTGATCCTTCGATCCCACTAAGACGGGGAAGGATCTTTTGGGGGTTTAAATGGGTAGTCTATTAAGCCCGTGAGTCCTACATAAAGTATAAACACCTGCAGTATACAGGTGGTTCTTTTGTGTTTCTGTTTAAATTAACAGCTTTTCACTAAATGCATATGAAAATATATAAGGTACTAACATCAAAATATAATCAATTTAAAAAAAACTTTGTCTGTCTGTTTGTTCCGGCTTATAACCCGAGCGAAGCGAGTGTGAGTCGCTAGTTTAAAATATAAAGCTAGGAGGACAAGTAGTGTTTTAAAGCTGGAAAAAGGCAAATTACAAGCAGGTATACATGTATTGATAAAAATATTTTCAAATACAAAAAAAGAACTGAAATACCTATGCACATAGCTAAAGGTATAATTACAATACGGCATACTTTGAAAAACAGCGCATTTTAGCTCATTATTAAATACTGCGAGCCTTGTCTCGGGCACCTGTTTAATAGAATTTGAAATATTAAGTAAAAAATTTCAATTATTTTCAAGCTTTATTAAAATGTAAATGTTTCTAAGACAAACTGTTTGAAATATGTACTGTTTGTTAAGATATATTTTTAAGGTATACATAAGCTCATAAGTTAGTAAATCATTTCATTCAAAAGATTCATTTGGAATTAGTTACTTTGTATTTTGTGTAAAATATAAAACATTTTGTGGTAATTCTCAATACTATATTATGTGGTAAATAAAAAAGGCTTTATTCATGTATCGTACTCATATTTTATTTTATTTAAGAACTTTTTGCAAAATATAAACGTTATGTGATCAAGTTTTAAGTTAAAATAAGTTTCGTGTTTAAAATTCCGTATACTTACCCCAAGAGTGAAAAATTTATTGTTAAAACTTTGGTTTGGGTTCAACACAATCCTCTTAGCGATATAAGTAACATTACATTATATACTATACTACTAATATTTTTTTATTTATACTAATGCTGTTTTGAATTGATGTGTTAAAAACAGGTTAGAAATTACTATTTTTTAATTTCAATTTCGAAAATCATTTTACGAGTAAACTGCTCAAACCGAAAAGAAAATGGCAGTGGTAGCCCAGTGGTAATTCGATCGCTTGTGCAACGTAGAGAAGCGAATTCAATTCCAGGTCTCGCACCTTCGATATTCCATGTGCGAATTACTTTATATATTTACAACTTGGTCTAACGTTGAAGGAAAACATCGTGAGTAAACTTGTCTGAAAGAATCTAGCCAGATTTTGAAAGATAATAATTTGTGTAGTCAACTTGCATTGTTCAGCGTGGACGATGGCCTTTGGCCTGACCCCTCGTCTTATAGAGAGGCCCGCCGCCATAATTGTGACCCTAATCAGTGGGACATTATTTGTTTGTGAATTCATCTCTCAAGTAAAACAAAATACGTATCCGTTTTTCCGACTCTACCTTTAATACATTTTGTGTATTAAAGGTAAAGTCAAGAGTTGTTCCTTAAATAAGCTTGATATTGATCTTTCATTTGCTTAGTTTGATTTAAAAAAAAAATATTCGTTATTTTAGGTATTCACATAATTATTATATATAGGTAATTATATATTACAAATTATGATTTTTAGATTTATTCTCCTTAAAAAAATAAAAGTTATAGTGCTCTGTACAAGTTATAACTTATACTTATTACTAAATTACCTTTTTTGAGTACAAGTGGGTCACAGCAACACAAGTAATGTTGATATAAATAATTTTAAGGTCTCTATCTCAGATATGTATCTTGATGTTTTTATGTTTTCGATCCTTACCTTTGTTGTACAAGCCCTTATCTTAAATTTAAGATGAAATAAATTTGAGCTTAAAGCAGCTACCAGTTATGGCGTCAGAAAACAGTAGGTATTTGTAAATTGGTTCTTTGTGATAAACACTCCTAAAACATGCTAAAATGAAAAGAAATACTGCATTATTCTAAATAAAGTTTTTTTATATAAAAAATACATTCTGACACACTCCTAGGTCATGAAATAGAAACCCTAAGTTTAAGGAGCTAGTACCTTTTTAAATCAAACTTTGCTGAAAATAAGGGTCAAAATTTTGAAAAAATTATTTCAGTACCAAGAAACTTTACTCACGCCGAGTTTTAGACTACATTTTATTCGATAAGAATGTGTTTACTGCCAAATAACTTCAGTTGAAGTCCGAATCTATCGGCTAATCCGTTTCAGAATGAGAGAACTCTATCACAAAGGCTAAGATGCGGGCAGAAACAAAAGAAAATACAGCGGGTATACCAAAACATAATTTGATTATGTTGTTGAAATCCTTTCGGTGAACCCGTCTTGTGTCAGACCAGACACAGACACCTTTGTATAATGTTATCTGCTTTGTTCACTTACGACTGAAATGATATATGAATATGGAAATATTCATTCCCTTCAAAAGGGTTTCTTACTGAATTTAGGTGAATATTTTTTGTATGCTAAGCGATAGGATTTATTATTATATAAAATGGATTTTTATGAAAAATCAATAAAATATCGTAACGTATGTTCATTTGACAGATTTCAGCCGCGGCGCCCAGTCTCATTAAGGATGCACAAGAGATATTAATTCAGAAGTACATGCTCATGCAAACACACTATTCCTGTCGATAATATTCATCAGTTGGACGAAAATTCGATACATCTGATGAGAGATCGCACCATACGGTATAGCGACTGCGACTGACAGAAAAAAAAAATTAAAAAATGTAATTAACCAAGAAGGCAGTTTGAGTGTATACTATACATTATATTTAAAAATCCCATAAGAAAGATCAAAATACTTGTTAAATAACGTTGTAGTACTTCTTTGGATAAAATACTGTTTTTAATATCGACATGATTTTTATACAAAACATATTTAAAAAAAAATGTCTTTATTTAAAAACAAATACATTGGTACAATCTTACACAGCCCTAGCTCCTGAACTAGAAACCTGTGTTTCAGGATATCTGTAACGAATGATGTTTATCTAGCTCTATATGTAACAACCATCATAAAAGTAGTACAAAACTAATGTGACAATGCTCTATAGGTAATAGAAATCTTTTGTATTTAAGAAACAAAAACATTAAACAAGCGTAGAAAGCTTTTAACTTAATTATTGCAGCGATTGTCAATGTAGTGTAATTCATTATTTTGTTGACAAATAATTTTGTTTTTTTCAGTATGCTTTTAAATTCAGTATGCTTAGGTTACATGTTAATTAGACGAGAAGGTACATACTCTCATTCAAAGTCAAAAGTTTGATCAGGAAATAATACCTGTATATAAAGAAGGCGAAGAATCTTAAAGGGTCTTTTATGTAGTAGACCTTTTTTCCCTTTTATACAAATGGTTTTAAAACTTATAAGTTTAACAAGGACTGTACTGGTAAAACATGCTCACTTAAAAACTTTATCCTTCGAGTTCAGAGGGTGGAATAGGCCACTATTGATTGGACTTCAACTCGCTCGACTTCTTGATTGAATTACACGAAGAAAATAGTTCCATTGTTATTTGTTCAGCTTCCTCGGGTTGGGCACTCTTGAGAGACTTAGTTGCGCAGGATAAAACTGCGAGCACAAAGTACGTGTGGTAGCAATGAGTGTTTGATCGTGCTCGATCTGCAAACTATGAATGCTGCATTAGATTCTAATAGATGATAATTCAGCAAGTGGACCAATAGTTCTCAGAAGTGCTGAGTATCTTAGCAGACACGGTGAAGTTGGTTTCTCTTCACTCATTCACGTAATTATCTGGTATTTATACAGACAACTTTTTTCTGAGAAAAGATATTCACGAATATTCCTATTTACAATATCGTATAGTTGATTGTTTCGCGCATTTTTTACTTGTACATAATTAAATAAGAATAATATATACTTAAGTATATATCTGTTACTAAAGTAAGTACCGAGTTTGAGGGAATCTTTTGTTCCGGGTGCAAAAAAATTTTTTTTAAGTTTTTGTGCTACTAGCATTATTTAAATAGATTCATTAAGAGCGTAAATCCAGTATCGAATCTCCTTCATAAATTCGTGCGAACTAAATAAAAGTACTAAGCTGATTGATATGCATGCACAATGAGCCTTGACTGCCTTAAAAACATAGAGCAAATAAAAACAAGAGTCACGTGTTTCTGGCGACGTTCACTTTTCCCACAGTTTTAAAGCTCTGTTAATCCAAAAATCTGAATATCTATCTTGTTATTTTCAGCAAAGTTTTATTTACGAAGTTTTATATGACTTTACTACTATTCTTTATAATTGTGAGTAAACGAGTATACATTGAATTTCTAACATAAAACGAGCGCGAAATAAAATATTAATTTAAGCTTTGCTTATTAAATATTGTTATAAATTATGAGTGACTATGCATATCGTTATCACATTTTATTGATTGGAATACATAATTGCAACTATCTAGCCTTCACATGATCGGAGAAAACATTTACCTAAACGAGCTTATCCTTAAAATTGATGGAAATATTATAATTTATATAGTAATAACATTTAAAGATATCGTACCTATTATTATTATTTTTGCCATAATTCTAATAGTGCGTCATCTGCGATAGATTGTACATGGCTTATCTGGCAACCTATTGCAAAATTAATTAACTTATCGCAGTTGCAGCAATTTACAGTCGCACTTGTGACTGATATCGTTTCATCCACTCATAGTATCATACACTACTTTAATTTGATTCCACCTGCTTCTTAATATACTTATGTTGAGTTTAATACTAGGTGAAAGCTTAATCACTTGATTACCACTATTGATTTACTTATATACAACAAGCGACTTTGCTTAGGTAGTAATAAAATTTGCCAAATATTTCCCTGTATGTTTAAAACACAAAAGTTATTAGGTTTTTGTTAACCTCAAGAAACTACCCAAAATTGTTCAGCAGCTCTTTATCTAAACATGAACATCAAGTTTAATTCACTTAATAAAAATACTGGTAGGTACTTACTAATAAGCATATTGATATATTTATGTGCGGAAAATACTATATATAAGTAATAAGTATAATATTATATACCTATTACCTACTTTATTTTTGACTTTGGCCCGTTATTAATCCGTTAGATGATCACTTCAAAAGTATTTTATTTACCTACCTGTAAACCAAGAACGTTGAAGTTTGCAATCCAAATCTCTCGAAAACAAGATTAAATATCAAACAAAGAAATAAATTTAAAGAAACTTGCAAAACACCTTTGATATGGCCAGAGATTATTATTGTTATTTAGATAATCTTAGAAACTGAATAAATATAAAATTTATAATTTTTAAACAGAAATTGAATAATAATAAATATAATTTAATTTCAATACTCATGTTGTACCTTTGAACTGTGAAAAGTCTTATTTATCCATTCTCTAATAAGTAAGTCTATATAATCCATTTATGCGGCATACTTAGATACTTACAAGCAAGTGAATCAAAATCTATACAGTATTTTGCGTTGTCCAAGAATCATTTTTAAATCTTTAAGCATTTTGTTTTTAAATGCGCATTTGTCTTATTATTGTTCTATTCTAGACTGTAATCTATTTCTGTGCCAAGATAAATCCTGATCTATTTAGCTATTATGGCGTGAAAGAGTAACAACTTACACCCATTTTATCCATTCTTATAAATATTACTTTAAATGTATCGTATTAGTAAGACAGAATAAGACATCGTTGCAAGTCTGAAATTTTTGGCTTTTATTTAACATTAGCGGAACCCGCGGCTTCGCTCGCGATAGATTTAGGAACCCGAACCCGAGCGAGCTAATAAAATGTACAGTTCTAAGCTTTTCTATTTTCTATCTGTTGTTTTGGAGGTTTCTCTATGTTTTATACTTAAATCACCGCTGATAAAGTCCAAACATAACAAAAATCTTCCGTTTTATTACTACGTTATGTAATCGATTCTAGGAAGTCGATCTATTTATGAAGCAGCATCACTACACAAAGTTTGGTTAAAATCACCCACATAAAAACTTAGTGCAATGCAATATTCTTTAAAATTGAAATGTCAAAATATAAGATTATTTTAATTGGTTTGAAATATGTGTGTATTACATTTATAAAGTGTTGTTTTGCCGCCAGATACCAATGTGACAGAGATACCGGAAGAAACTACAGCAAGAGCAATCTTTTCCTGTCTTATAATCTCCACTATTATTATAAAAATCAAAAATACTTTCCTTGTTCTACCGAGTACAAACGCATGACTGAAGTGACTTGGGCTTTGACTTACGCATCTTTTCAATATATCAATTTTACCTCAGAGTTGGTGGCAAAGGAAGTGCTCTACAAGTTGCGAGGTTGGGTGTTTGAATCTGTCAACTGTACTTAAATATAGAAACGATGTAGAACCATGTACCGTTCTGTAGGTAGCAAAAGCTGTAAATAGTAGCACACACCATTATTAGGATACACATTGCACAGTATACACCGTATACACCTTACCTTATGCGTCATCCTTAAACATGCCTGGAAAATCTAATACTGGATGCCCGCGTCATCATCGATTAAATACACCTCTTTGCTTATAGTAAGTGTAGTAAGCGGCTTCTTCATCATTTCAGATAGCTTCAAATTAAATTTTGAATAAATGATTTATTCTAGTCTATTTGGTCTATATTCTAGTACATTTAATAATCAGAAGACATTTCTCATTATAACAAAAAATATTTTAATGAGTTTAGTTTAGGTTATTATTTATACGGTCTATGAGTTCGGGATCGGAAATTAACTCACGTCTTTAGCACTACGGACATTTTAATTTGACATTTTAATATCGACGTTACTCACTCGCGAAAATATAATAAAATAGTAATAAAGATATGTACCTATCCAACATATTTTGTTAATTTACTAGCAACCCCGACCCGCTCCGCTAGGCGTAAGTTAAAATAATTTAATTTATTTTAACTTATTTTGCGATTTTTGTAATTTTCCATTAAATAAAAATAGCTTTAGTTACTCATTATAACGTTAGTTATCTGCCAGTGAAAGTCCCGTCATAATCGGTCCAGTCGTTTCACTTAGCCGAGTAACTATCAAGAGAATAAATATTAAGAGAAACCGTTTAATTTATTTTAACTTATTATGCCTAGTGAAACGGGCAGAGTTTGCTAGTAATATAATAAACCACAACTAGACCTGTTGAATATCTAACAGAAATAGTTGTTAACAACAGTTAACACCTTTCCTGTCATGCCCTGATATTGAAATAGCTCCTAAGAGAATTAAGAAACGGTTCTGGACTTTCTCAACCCTACGGTATATTATTACGGAAAAAGTTATTGAATTTAATGAGTGGTTAAGACGCACTCTACCATATTATTTCCCTTTCGGTTCAGAGTCTCCAAAATAAATTTAAGTTAAAATGTGAAGATTGTTTTTTATTGTCTTTCTTTAAGCCACTTAGATTCGTCATTAACTTTTTATAGTGTTGGTATATCTTGGTTGGTATAACTTATAAACTTCGTGAAACTTTTCTTTAACATTAAGAAATATTAATTGTGTATTCTACTCGTGTATAAAAACTTACATTTTCTATACATATAAATGAAATTCAGGTGTCTGTTTTTAATTTCAAATTAACAGCTTTTAACTAAATGCATATGAAAGTATACAAGGTACCAACATCGAAAAATCAATTTTAAGCATTTTTATCTGTCTGTCTATTTGTTCCGGCTAATCGCTAAAGCGGCTAGACCGACTTTGACGGGACTTTCACTCGTAGGTAGTTAATTTTATAAGAAGTAATTTAGGCTACTTTTATTTTAGAAATTTTTAAAAATTCGCCCGCGCTAAACCTAGGGACTAACCCGAGCGAAACGAGGGTGAGTCGCGAGTAGGTAATATAAAGCTAAATCATAAATTAAACTAAGGTAGGAATAACATTGTTTAAAATAAAAATAAAAGCACTGGTTGCTAAATGTATAAGGGTAAAATGTAAATAAAATGTTGCAAAAACAAATTGCCAATTAGCAATTTACTTAAAAATAATTTCCTATAAAATAAACATTTTTGTTCCAAAAATAAAGTAATGATTAATGTATTCTGAATTTCAGAAACGTAAACATACCTTCCTGCTTTCTACTTTTGATGTTGTGAAATTTCCGATGAATAAAATTAACGTGCAAATCAATAGACTAGACCAGTATTTATATCGATAACCTATAAATACATTTCACTAACAAAATAAAAACCTATATATACGATACGTTGAGTACACTTGATTAGCTATTCAGAGATACCTACGTATTTTAGGAGCCTTTGTTTCTAAATACTAACTATTCTTCAATCGAAGTTTGTATAATTCTTGTAAACAACTCTTGGTCTTGAGTCAACATACGAGTACAAGGATCTGTTTACCCTAATTGAATACTTCTTAAGGTTAGCTTTCGATGCTTGTTTCTTATTTAATACTGGCGCTTTCTGTTCGCTTCGCTCGATACGTTTTATATTGATTAAGAATAATTATTATGTGTGTTCCATTGGATATACACGTTAACATTACTTTACACTTTTATTACTTCTATCGTTGCTTCGTATGTATTAATTACATTATAATAATATGTTGGGACATTTACACACAGCACTATCTAGTTCCACGGTAAGGTACGAGCCTTGTATTATGGATACTAGATGGTTGATACCTACACATATATAAGTTTTAATACATACATATTATAAATATAAACACCCATGACTGGAGTACAAACATTCGTGCTCAACAAATGTATGCCCCCACCGGGACTCGAACCCGCGACCGCTTGCGCAGCAAGTAGGGTCACTACAAACTGCGCTACGCGTGTCGTCACTCGTGTCGCCAATAATAAATTGGCGATTGTTAATGGATGTTATTTTTACAATATATTTGCATTTCAACATTTAAAAAAAACATTAACTCACAGTGTTACTTGAAGGCAATGCATACTATGAAGCAGAAAATTAGGGTTGTTCAAAGAATGAGCAAGTTAAAGTTGCTGAAAACCGGTCGTATATGGAAGAGAACTGATAAACAAAGATTATACAAGTAGAGTAATTATGCAACGACCTGCATGGCATATTTATCTGGTTTAAATCATTTGCGTTACCGAAGATCGGACGAACATACAGCCAGAGCCAACAAGCCTGTGAATGTTGATCATCTTTTCCAACACTGTGTAAGCGGGGGGCTCAATCCCCTTGACTTCTCACAATGATTTTTTTTGTTTTTTATTTTTATACATGCTTTAGTACCTAATATGTTCTTTTATAAAGCAAATTTATAAAATAAATAGCAAACGTGATATTATGTATATGCTTCGAAATATATATTATTAGATAGATTGTCTCTTATATTCAATAAATGCATAGATACTGGAATATTCCCTGATCTTTTGAAAATTAGTAAAATAATACCTCTTTTTAAAGATGGTGAAAAAAATGACCCTGGCAATTATAGACCTATTTCTATATTGCCATGTATGAGTAAAATCTTTAAATAACTTATTTTAAGTCAACTTCTGACTCATTTTAACGCAAATAATATTTTCCATAGTGAACAGTATGGTTTTACTAAAGGCAGATCTACAGCCGATGCGGGGATTGCGCTTCTTAGACATATTTATGACGCTTGGGAAAAATCACAGAATGCAATTGGAGTTTTCTGTGATTTGTCTAAAGCTTTTGATTGTGTGAAACATGAAACTCTTTTGCTTAAATTTGCTCATTACGGTGTTCGTGGTATTGCTCTCGATCTACTTGCTTCTTATCTTACTGATAGAGTTCAGAAGGTCGCAGTAAATAACGTCAACTCTTCTGGTTCTCCTCTTAAAATATGTGTTCCGCAAGGATCTATCCTAGTTCCATTTTTGTTTTTAGTTTATATTAATGATCTCCCGTTTTATGCCGATAAGTTGTGTGATATTGTACTCTTTGCGGATGATACCTCCTTAATTTTTAAAGTTGATAGAAAGTCAAATAATTACGACGAAGTAAACAGTGCATTATCGCATATACTTCACTGGTTTAACATTAATAATCTGGCTTTAACCCATTCGTGTCCACCGCACTTTCATTACAACTCAAACGTCATGCCGCCATATATATTACTAGTGAACCCACGAGCGGGGTCTTCGGCATGGGGAATGCGCTCTGCGTATAACTTTGACGTTAAAAACTATTCACATTCCAATGACAGAGGTGTACAACATTTATGTTTATTTCATAAAATTAATAAAATAAACCCAATGAAATTATATATATATATATATATATATATATATATATATATATATATATATATATATATATATATATATATATATATATATATATATATATATATATATATATATATATATTATGATTATAATCATCATTTACCTTTTCAAGAATTTTCATTGAAATAAATATAAAGTAAAAAAAATCGACTTTATTATATTTATTTTATATTATTATAATGTAATTATTGAATATTAATAAGGGCTTATTTTTTTTGGATGTTAGAGCTCTCATTCGAGTTGCGGGAGATTTCTATTCACGCATGCCACAGTCGACAAAGATCCCAGGCGGCAGGCCCCAGCCCCGCCAGACTTTTCTTATTTTCTCATTAACTATGTAGTGCTGATTTATACTTATGTTTTTGAGAATATCGTTAAAATATACTTTCCGTCTTTGCAATTTCATTCGAACTTGAAATTCTAAGAAGAAATGCCAAGAAGACAAAATATATGCAGTTTTTATTACCTAATGTAAAAAGACAGAATTTGAATTTGTATCTTAATAACGACACATTAAATACGGTAGATTCCACGGTCTTCTTGGGATTGACATTAAATTCGGGTCTGCAATGGCGTCCCCATCTCTCGTCTCTTGCGAGTAGACTGAGCTCAGCTGTTTTCGCTGTTAGAAAAGTCAACGACTAACGGACATTGATACTGCCAGACTTGTTTACTTCAGTTATTTCCATAGCATTTTATCTTATGGTATTTTGTTGTGGGGTAATGCAGCGGACATTAAATCGATATTTATTCTACAAAAAAGGGCCATTCGGGCTATTTATAACATAAACGCTCGTGATACTCTCCGCGGACTTTTTAAAGAAATAGGAATTCTTACGGTTGCTTCGCAATATATATATTGTAACATTATGTTTGTTCGGCAAAATATTAATTGCTATTCAAAGGACAGCGACAACACAGTAGAAATACAAGAAATAAGGATAAACTTGTAACACCCAGTTTTCGCCTACAAAAGGTAAACAGATCGTTTATGGGGCAAGGTGTACGCATGTATAATAAAATTCCACAGTCCATATTGAACTTGCCTTTGAGATACGTTATTGAATAAAGCTTATTACACTATAGCGGAATACCTGGTAGATGTAAATGTGTGGGATTAGTGACTGGTTGTGTCTCACGTAGGATAAAAAGATAAATTGTAATCCAATATTGTTACCAAATATTTTTTTGAAAAGAGCAACTGTTGAGTTTCTCGCCGGTTCTTCTCAGCAGAACAGCTTTCCGAGCCGGTGGTAGTTTACTCACAGACTTACAGACTGACTTTTAATTTTGATAATGTAAAAATGACGATTCAAAAGAGCTTGTAAAAGTCTATTTGAATAAAGAATATTTTGATTTGATTGATTTGATTTGAAAGAAAGTTTTGAGCATTGCGAACGTAAATTGAATGGAAAATTTACGAAGTTGAAGCATCCCCAAAAGATCCTAGTAATTCTTTTGTTAAAGTGGACTGATAGACACAATACCATCTTATAACCAACTTAAAGTTTTTCACTAAATATTATTTCCAAATACAAGCAACAAAGTAATAAATTATATTTCTTTTATATATAACGTAGGTAAAATTTTAAGTTTAATTAAGTAGGTTTAGCAGTGGGTTATTAGACAAAATAGAATACTAATACATACTTTATTCAAATATCAGATATACAAGTTGTTTTTTAGAAATTGTTTTGTTTCAGTGAAAGGCAAAGGCAGTGTTTTAATATAAGATAAAAAGAAATTTTATTAAAGCTGTTTACGCAAGGAGCGCTTTCATTTGATGTGATATTAAAGACTTTAGATTTACTTCTAGGTAGGTATTTACATTTAATTTGTAATATAAATTATTATTAATATCTATCGTCTGGACTTATTAGCATTTGAGGTATCTGGACTTAGGCCACCATGCTGGGCATGTGCAGGTTAGCAGACTGACAAATTCGAAAACTTGTTAAAGTTCTCTCAAACACGCAGGTTTCCTCACGATATTTTCCTTTACCGTAAGAGTACCCATGTTAGAACCTACGTAGTAGTTACGTTAGGGAATGCTTTCCTAATGAAAATATGTAGGTGGTTTCAAACGCGGGATAAGAACCCGCTTCGTTCGGTTGCCTAAGCGAGAGCGTAACTCATTACCACTGCCCATTACGGACTACGATATATAATACTAAAATAATTTGTGAAGAATTGAGTAATGTAGGTAAATATCTAATATATCTCAGTTACTCATTATTTTTTATGTTGCTTTAACTCGTAACAGAATTGTCAATTAACATTAATGTTGCCATTCATTCCACAGCTTCGATAGAATAAATAAGTAAATATAAAAATTTAATACGATGTACCAAATTTTAAGCACTTATCGATTTTCGTTTGCGTAGAAATTAGAATTAATTGAATTGTATATTTAAATTGAATTTAAATCTAATATGCATCTAGGATTCGCTCTTTGAGATACGCTCCTGAAATATTTTTTAATATATAAAATAAAGTCGCATTTAACACTCATGACTCGGGAACCACTGGGCCGATTTTTATGGTTTATGATTTGTTGTAATTGTATCTTTCGGGAATAGCAGAGTAAGTAAGTATTAATATTAAAAACATTGGAAAATTGAACAAAAAAATAAATAAAAGACGATATCCCAAACATAATGTTAATGGGTTTCGTAACAGTCACCACAACATTCGGATAATAGCGTATTTTTGATTTTAAAAATGTAGAATACTTTCTGTAATGATAAATGATTGACAAATATTTGGATTATAAAATATTTGTGCGTGCGTTCACAAATTTATTTTGTGTAAACTAAGGAAAATATATTAAGCCTTAAATATAGAACAAATGACAAATGAACAAATGAATTAATTAAAAAAACAGTTCTGAAATAGCTGGAGTGATTTTGATAAAATCTATAGATTAGCCAAGCGAGTGATCGTGTGAAGTTAGTTGCGATTGAAAACATGAAGCCGCTAGTTTATATAATAATAAAAAGAAAACTAGCTGCATAACAGAGGAACGTGGTATTCAGTTGAAGGCATATATATAGTGCACCAATTACTTTTATATATCATTGTAGTGCACGTAGAAAGTTTGCAGCAAGTATTAAACATATATACCTTTATGTCTCCGACTGCACAATATAATGTATTTACATATTAGGCATGTACTTTTATCAAGTTATTGCCTCCCACCTTTTCGCCTTTTGGTTTTGTTTTATTTACAGCATTTTAGCTTTAGTCAGTTTGCCAAATTTAGGAATTTATTTTTTCGCGTTTGCAAGATGAATTTAACGATGTTTAACGTTTTAATCATCCAAATCGTTTAAGTAGTTTAATAATGTCTTCCCGACCTCTTCGACTCATTGAGATTATGGATACGCAGATAGAAGTGTGCAGCCATTATCCTATCCTCCACCTTCATATATTCTTAATATGGGTATCAAATTAAAGGACTTGACTAGTAGAATAAATAGACATTATGATAAATTTCAAATCCCAGATGGTCGCCACTACACAATACGATATAAGAAATAGGTAGCCGCGCAGCTCAGGAGTAGGTATATTAAAGTGGAGTAATTTTGGAGAATTTTCAACCCAGCGAGTGATCGAATGAAGTTTAGTAGCGATTAAAAAAATGAACGCGGACGAAGCCGCGCGTATTGTTAGTATTCTAATAAATTTCAAATCCAAGGTGGCCACCACCACAAAATAGACAATATTTTTTTTCACAATTTCCTCAATTCTCAAGACGTTATGATGAGAGATAGTTTTATCAACATACGTTATGTTAATATATTAATTTTTTAATATATTATATTTGTTTGAAATTACATATGATGTATTTAATTATAGTATTGTAGAAACAACACGATATAGCTGAGTACCTAAACATTCCTATTCAAATACAAGCTGTGATTTATGAGCTCACTTGTTACGAGACTACAGGGACTTGATGAACGAAATTTTAACTTGATTAGTTTATTCATTAATTTAGGTTAAAACTTGGCCATTTGTTAATACTTGTTCGTAAATATAAGTCACATGGGACTGTGCGGCTGAGCAACTTAAAAATCTCTTTAAAACTATCAGTACCTATTTTATTAACCGACTTCAAAAAAGGAGGAGGTTATTTGTTCCGTTGTATGTATTTTTTTTATAGATGTTCACCGATTTCTCCGCCGTCTGTCGGCCGATTTCAAAAATTTTTCTTTTGTATGATAGTTCCGAGGTGGTCCCATTGTCACCAAGTCAGGATCTGATGATGGGATCCCAGGGAAATCGAAGGCAACTCTCAAAATTTACAGGCACCTATTATGTTTTTGATATATTTTCTAAAACCGATAAAGCTTTTACGTATGAAAATCATCATCTCATGTCGATGAGCTGATGATGAAAGGTCCTCAACAGTTGTTTTTTATGTGTTTTCATCAATTTCTCCATGAATTGTGGGCTGATTTTAAAAGTTTCTTTTTTATTTAGTAGGGTATACATTCAAGATGTTCTCATTGTCACCAAGGCAGCATCTGATGATGGGATCCTAGAGAAATCGAGGGCAACCCTTAAATTTTATCGGCACTGATTACCTGTTTCATATATTTTCTAAAGCTGTTTAAGAATTTGTGATGATGTAAGGTATATCTCCTCAACGGTTAGGAGTTGAAAGAAAATTCTTTTAATATTATACGTACTTATAAACTGATAGTCGTATTCCTTCAGGATATTAGGTGGATTGATAATAGAAGGTAAATCTTATTAACGTCTACGAGTTACGTGGAAAAATAGACGTGGACAAATCTCGATTGACTATTGTCGTTCATTTCAAAACTTCGCTGACTTATTGGAGCAGTAGTTTAGTTAGCCTTCCAATATTATATTTAAACATAATATCTAATTTCCACAAAAAAATAAAAAATAAATTATTTTTTAACAAAAATGAAAACCGACTTCAAAAAGTTACAAATCGAAACTAAAAAGAAAAGAAAATAATTTTAATTACTTAGTTATTGTTGGAGTCGGTGCCAGCCAAAGCAAAATAATCCTAATACAATTTAATTAATGTATCAATTTGTAAATATAATCAAAATATCCGTTCGAAAGTTCATTGCAAAGGCAGGATAAAACTCTCCTTCTTGGCTGGCACCGACTCCAACAATAACTAAGTAATTAAAATTATTTTCTTTTCTTTTTAGTTTCGATTTGTAACTTTTTGAAGTCGGTTTTCATTTTTGGTAAAAAATAATTTAAAGAGATATTATTTAAACATACTATGTATCCATACAATAGTAATAGTGAAAAATACCCAATTAGGTATCTAATTGTATTTGTATATTTCATAATAAAAATGTTCCGACCGATTCCGGCCAATCTCATCAAAGACTAGCCAACTTGAACCCAGGACCTCTCGATGTGTGGCCGTACGTATGCCAGCCATTACACCACCGAGACTGTGTATGTCTTCATGAAATATAATATCAAGGAAAAATGAAATAAACTTTATTTTATAGGTTGAAAAGTAAAAATAATTAAAACAAATAATTTTTCATCAACAACCCTTATTATAATGAACTAAATAAAACAGAATTAAAAAATAACCTTGATAATAACACCACTCTTCAGAGCAATGATTGATTACGTACTGAATAAACAAAAACAAACAAATGGGAACAAATTATTACCCTACAGAAAAATATTTAAAAATCTATATGCAAATTACAATACTAGTCACTCACCCTTGCTCCGCTCGTGTTCGTTGTGTTGCTTAGGGTAACTGTTAGTTACTTTTCCGCTGTAAAAAGTATCCTTTATACTTTCCCCGAATGTCCAGCTATCGTTATAACATTTTTTTATCAAAATTGTTCAGTGGTTTTATCGTGGTTTTCTTTATTGATTTTTTTATAATCATAGACAGACAGTAAAAAATGTAAAAAGTATATATTTAGAATTATTTTGATAACGTTATAATATTATATTATAATATTGGTTTATTAACTCCCCAATTTTAATGAGACTTACGATAAGTAAGAAATATTAAATTTAAACTTAATCAACTTACTTGAATTACATAGTTAATTAGTTATTAATTAAAATTTTATATAGAAGTAAACTTTTATTTTTAAGTTTTTGTTTTTGTTTACAGGAAGGTACCTACTTTATTAACTTTTTAATAACTTTTACTTAGGTACCTTCTAATTTCAGTCTGTTCTTTTATTCTATAAGTTTTTTTTATGTTGTCATGTCATAGGAATGCAGTGTTGCTTTTAATTAGGGCATCATTTAGTCTAGTATTTGTCTTTTTTATTGTATGTGATCTACTTTTGTATGGATGTATGCTCTGTTAGCAACCTATGGAATAAATAAATAAATAAATAAATAAATAAAGCTGTTCTGATAAACCGATTACGTAACAAAGCTTGTTTGTAACTGCTTTTAAAAATGTATTAATATCAAAAAGTATTCAGCTCATTAATAGAGCTTACCTTCAGAGCCATGAAAGAAAAAAATGAGATAAATCAGAATTTATAATCTGAATTCTCTAAGGGACTAAGATTTAAATCAAATTTTATGTGTTCAAATAAATAACATTTATTTCAAACTCCATAATTTATTAAATAGAGGCTTTAGGTTTTTTGTGCTAAAACGTAAATAAGTATAAACATTTATTTAAAAGGGTCCCTTAAAACCGATGTAATAAAATCTACCTACTTATATTTTTCTGTCTACAATCACAGTCTAAGAAAGAGCCGTGAAATAAACTGCTATGATATTTATAATACATATTATATGTAAAGTTAGGTTATTCGTTAGCTTTATTGTATGTTTGGGAATATTTAATAAGCTCCTGAGAATAAATGTATTAACCAGCTTTACGTACTTAAAATATACATATTTTTAACTTGAACCTCATGAATCATGTAGGTATAATTTAAAAGGGTTGAGCATTTACCTTTCTACCTAAGGTTTCTTAAATTTTATTGACCAAAACGTTACGTACGTACGTTAGTATTTAATTATTTATCAATATATAATTACAAGAACAAGATTTTTCAAGATTTAAAAGATATGTTTTAGTTTATTAAGAAAAACATACATAAATTACAAATACTAAACCGATGGACGACGCAACGGACGTGCCACTGAATAGAATAAAATTGAACATTTTTTGTCAATTAGATAAATCAATTAAAATAAATCTCTTGGAATTAAACTGTTCCGTCTTGGCAAGAGTTTCCCGATTCATAGTAAGTTAAGTTACATTTTAGAGTTTTTTTATTATCATTAGTTGATACAGAAGTTGTATGTATATTTTTTTAATTTTTGAAATTTTTATCTGTTTGTGTGGCTGTATCTGCATCAGGAAAAAATCCCGGATTTTAACTTTTTATATCAAAATTTATCCAGTGGTTTTCTTTCGCAGACAGACAAAAATTCTGAAAACTATATATTTGGCCTTTGTCTCGATAACAATGACAATGACAATTCAATAATATTTTTCATATTTTTCAACACATTTAGTATAAATGTACACATTTGACTCAGTTTAAGAAGATCAAGCATAGAAGACATTGAGGCACTGACTTTGAAGGGGCAACTCAGATGGTGTACTTGGTTCCTAAAGCTGTTTTCTACTCTGTGCTTTTCTAATACCTACGAAAAACTTGGCCGAAGCAGACGTACACATTTATGTGTTCTAACAACATTCAACTTTATTGCGAGTCGTGCGAGTAAAAATTCAGCAGTTAGCACCAAGTTTTGCTTTTTTTTTTTTTTTTTTTTTTTTTTTTTTTTTATCGGGGGGAAATCCTCATGGACTACCTCCACCTGGGGAAAGGCGGAGGGGAGTGCCGGACTCTTACCGGCTCAAACCACCGAGATGTCTCCTCGCACGTGCGCGTGAGGCCGCGGGAATCCACATTCTTCCGCAGCCCCACACTAGTGCTGGCCGGATCCGTGCGGGCCTCATGGCCGGCAGCGACAGATCGCCTCCTACTTTATTTGTGCGGCGCTGCTCCTCCCAAGCTACACACTCGGCGAGCGTGTGTTGCGCTGTGTCCTCGCCGCAATGGACGCAGTGGCGGCACCGAGCGTCCGGCTCCCTATCTATGCGGCACAGGTACTTGCCGAAGCAGCCGTGCCCCGACAGCACCTGCGTCACCCTAAACGACAGGGAGCCGTGCCTTCTCCCGAGCCAGTCGTCGAGTACTGGCCGGATCGCCTCGATGGTAGTGAGGCCGGCGGTAGGGCGCAGAAGCCTTTTCCGCCATTCCGCAACCGAGACCTGACGGAGCTTCTCTCGGCGCAGCGCGATCTGCCGCTGCACCGGCCTCGAGCCCCGCGTCCGCTCTTCCTCGCGCCATCGATATAATGACGCGAGTACTTTCGCCTCTAGGTCCCAGGGCGTGGATCCGGCCAGGACGCAAGCCGCCTCGTAGGATATCGTGCGATACCCGCGAATGACTCTGACGGCCATCGCCCTTTGCGGTTTGCGCAGAATGGCAAGAGTGTTGGCCGTCATGTCCAACGCCCACACAGGGGCCCCATATAGGGCCATGGACCGCACGATTCCCACGTACAACCGCCTACATGCGGCGCTTGGGCCCCCCAAGTTGGGAAGCAACGTTGAAAGCGCGCCCACTGCGCCCATCAGCTTGGGCGCCAGCCGCCGGAAGTGGGGCCCGAATTCCCACCGGCTGTCGAGCACCAATCCCAGATACTTCATGGTGGATTCGACAGCTATCCGAGTCCCGCTGACCACGATGTGTGATCCCGGCGCCGGTGCGCGTCGGGGGCCATGAAACACCATGGCCTCCGACTTGTTTAGGGCCACCTTCAGGCCCAGGCGCCGAATGCGGTTCACCACCTGTGACACCGCAGCCGTAGCTATCAACGTCGCTTCTCTGTGCGAGCTCCCCCGGGCAGTTACGAGCGTGTCGTCCGCATAACACGTCAAGTCGGCACCCGACGGGAGTTCACCTCTCAGCACCCAGTCGTAGCCGATGTTCCACAAGAGCGGTCCCAAGACCGATCCTTGCGGTACACCGCACGACATGAGGTGCCGACCGGCACCGTCTCGTCCCCGATACGTGACGCATCTACCCTCCAGGTAAGCCCCTACTGTACGGTGGAGGTAGGCAGGCACGCGATGGTATTTCAGAGCCTCCCGAATACAACTCCAGGGTAAGGTGTTGAATGCGTTGGAGATGTCCAAAGACACCGCCAGCACCACCCCACCCCGGGATACCGTCTCCTCCACCAGGGCCCTCACGCGCATGATGGCGTCTATGGTGGAGCGCCCCCGACGAAAACCAAATTGGTTATCGTCCAGGTTCGGCCCTTCCCTGCACAAGTGGTTGAGGAGGCGATCTGCGATAATACGCTCAAAAAGTTTGCCCGCCTCGTCGAGCAGCACTATGGGCCGATACGCGGACGGCGAGTCCGCAGGGCGCCCGTCCTTCCTGAGCAGGACTAGCCTCCCCTCCTTCCATACACTGGGAAACTGACCCTGCTCGAGACATGCCGTGAAGAGCCCCCTCAGATGGGGCTCTAGCTTTTTCAGAGCCAGGACGAGAGCTCGACCAGGAACTCCGTCGGGTCCGGGCGCTGTGTTCTTAGCCCGGAGTCGCGACACGGCCGCTCTCGTCTCTGCTTGCGTTACCCCAGGGATATCAATGCTCTCTTCTACTGGAGAATCTGTGGCTGAGAGAAAGACCATCGCCGGGGCAACGTGTCCCGCTCGCTCTGGGAAGAGGGCCGATACCACCGCCTCTAGCAACTGTGGTAGCATTGTTTGCGTTAGTGGAGGCGACCAGGGACGCAACTTGCCCCGTACCCAATGGTAAGGGCGCCCCCATGGATCCCGATCTAGAGACCCCAACAGCTCTTCCCTGGAGCGCGACTTAGAGTCGCCGATGGCCAGCCTCAGAGTCTCCTTAGACGCGCGGTACACCTCGTACAGCGCGTTCTCCTCAGCGGAATCCCGTCGACGCCGTCTCCGGTATCGGGTGTACCGGTGACGAGCCGCAACGCACGCTACGCGCAATTGTGCGATCTCGGCGGTCCACCAGTACACCTGGCGCCTTGCGGACTGTTGGCGGACACGGGGCATAGACGCGTCGCAGATCTGCGTCATCGCCCCACGAAACCACAGTGCCACCGCTTCGACGTCGACGGGGCCGTCCCTCGTCGACTCCCAGATCCAGGACTGGACTAAGGCAGCTTCCTCAAGTAGTTTCTTGTCGATGCGCTTAAGCGCCCAACGCGGGCCGTCGTTAATTGGGGTTGTTGGATGGCGGCCGCTCGCGGTCTGGGCAGAGACGTCAAACCGGATATACCGATAGTCCGACAGCGTCTCCACTTCCACGGCGACATGCCAGTCGCGGACTCGGCTGGCGAGAGAGGGGCTAGTGAAGGAGACGTCCACTATCGACCCGCCCCGCTGCCGCACGCACGTGTATTCCGAACCCCGATTCAGGACGACCAGACCAGTCGTCACCGCCCACTCTTCTAGCACCTCGCCCCGAGGGTCAGTGACCGGAGATCCCCACGCCGGTCCTCCATTCCCTCAGCAACAGTCCTAGGCCGGGAGTCGGCTGCGGAGCTACTAGCCTGCAGGGGTGGTGAGGTTTCCCCGGCAGTTTTAGAGCTCCTCTTCTTTTTCTTCTTGGCCTTGCTGGCAGGCGTGCCACAGGCCCCTCCACCCACTTTGTGTCCCGATGGCTTTCCCGCAGCCGAACATATGCTGCAGTTTGGCGCCGCAGAACACTGGGCCGCCTTGTGGCCGGGCTGACCACAGCGATAACAAAGATCACTACGGTCAATCTCGGCGGTGCACTTTGCCCGGACGTGCCCCTTCTCCAGGCACCGGAAGCACCGCAAAGCCCGAGGCTGCAGGAGTTTGACCCTCGCTGAAACCCAGCCAACCAGCAATCTACCGCTATCGGCGATCTTCTTCGCCGACGCTACAGGGCACCGAACCCAGGCTACGCCAAGTCCGGTGGCGTCGGCGCGTATATCACCGGCCCGCACCTTGTCCGGCGGGCACTCCCCGTTTCGGGCAACGGCCGCCACCACCTCCTCAGAGGTCACGGAGTCGTCCAGACCAGCAATCCGCACCTCTGCAGTTTTCATTGGCCAAGTTTTGCTACGCCAGCCACATATGCGCACACTCTAGAAGGCTAGATGTCGCCATTGAAGGATGCGTCAAGTAGGACATCATTTTATTATTTTACGTTATAGGCGTCCAATACAAGAGCGATAGCGGGAAATGTTTAATTAAGCTCTGAAGTATGGTTAGAAATTATTTTGTTTTATATTTGACCTAAAAATCATCTTTAGGTATAATTAAGGTAAAGGCACCTAACTCCGAGGGGTTCTAAAAATGGCACCATATTCCGAGGTATTTAAAAAAACAGTGATTTCAAGTGATTTACAAGTTCTTTTTGTGTGTAAGATACCATATTGAATTCATAATTTATCTGTTCGTGTTTATATGAGTAAAAGAGAGTGTTAATGTGTGTACATTTTAAAATAATGCGTAAACTTTGCGCTAGTAGCTGACTTGAACGCACGCTCCATACATTTTGGACCTTACGCACGTAAGTACTATGTTTTACTAAATAGTGTTTTAGATGATATTTTAATGCTATATGAGTACATGTTTAGATTAAAATAGTAGAAGAGTTATATTTATTATTATAAACACGTAACATTTGTGTATTTTTCTTAACAATTTAAGAGTAAATAAAGTTTAAAAATACCACGGCATTAGGTGCCAAATATTTTAGTTGGTTCCTAATGCCGATGTATACCACGGAATTGCGATTTCATAGACGTTTTCTTTTTTTAAAATTTCGATGGAAATTCTATAATTACAAAATTTACTGTTTTGTTTTTGATTAATTAAATGGCCAATAAATACAAAAATCTATTTCCGATGTATGTTTTGGCGTCAAACTCACTAATTATACATGATCAAAGATTATCTATTTAAGTACTTTATTAATTTATTATATGGAAAGACTAATAACATAAAACTGTATTATTAATGTATTTGATATATTTCTGTTTGTGTTCTATGTATTTTTTCGAAGATATTGCAATTAACGATTCATTTATTTATAAAATATTGAAAAATCTCTTGGTTTTTAATAATCGGAGTTAAAAAATGTGATATGGTATTATAAAACGCTATTCCGATGTATGTAAGTCGGAATAAGGTTCTATGAGCACCTAATTTCGTGGTATTGACACAAGAAAAATACAGTGTGTTAATTATTAAAAAGTTCAGAAGAGTTTCCAGAAAACAATATTCAACAGTTAACAATCTCATTTATTGCTCTCTCAAATGTTTGTATTATAGTTCTTAGTACTCGAATCGCTGCCTATTTGACAAATTAAAAATCAATTATCATGACACATTGAAAAACTGCCTGTTACATTATCTTACGCAGCTTTTAAAGAAATTCATAAGGTATGGGCTCATAGTATTTTAAATATTGATATTTTTTTTTGTTGTAGGATAATGAAGCCAAAAAAATACACGGAAGAAGATCTCCGAAATGCTATAACAGCAATCAATGAGGGTAGTAGTGTATCTATTTGTAATATTATGAAGAAAACAAAAAATACTGTTAACGAATTAATTATATGTAGTTACTTGTTACTACTATGTTTTTTTCATCTTTACTTAGAATAATATTATTAATCTAAGTAAATTACATGTTTAAGTGTCATTTTATCTTAAAAGACTGAAGACTGATTTAAAGACTAGAGTAAATAAATAGACTTGATTTTTGAACACCATGTATTATTCTCCCCACCTCCATTTCTTTGTATTTTGAACACTCGGAATTAGGAACCAAATACATCGGAATTAGGATTTTTACATCGCAATTAGGTGCTCTCGACTTCTTCACATTTTTAATTAATTAAAGATAATATAAAATTTTCTATTGCTAAACTGTAAGTGTATTTCAAGAGTTTTATAAATAATACTTCCGATAAAAATAGCGAATTCTGCAGAAAGATATAGTAAATGCTTAATATTTAAAGTTCTTTCTAGCTTAGGTGAAAATACCGCGGAATTAGGTGCCTTTACCTTAGTGGCTTTGATATTTCTTAAAAACTTTCTACAAGACAAATACTTTTACTCTCTACTGACTTGATTGATGACAAAAGAGCAGATTTATTGTTCTCTTAAGGAATCTCGGTAGGTATTGATTTAGCTCGGGAATTCATCTATAGGCTAGGTTGACTAAGGCTGGTTTGGTCGGGTTATGTATCTACAATATTAAAGCTCACTACTATAAACTAAATAACGAATAATCTTTATTTACTAAGCTAATATTTTATGTTAGAAATTTAACTTGTAAGTTTTGCTTCAGTTGAGTTAATTGAATTAATTATATAATTCATTCGATATTGTCATACTTCTTCTTCTTTAATATTTTCTAATAATAGGTGCCAATGCCATTTTTTTATTTTTATATTTTATTAATGAAAAAAGACTGTAAACGGTGGGCGAAAACTAGTCTTGATAATTTTCAGATAATTAAAGTTTTTTGCAATTGTATTGCTTTATGTATGCTTCCATTAAAAAGATAATTTAATAATTAAAATATATTTATTATACACTATGATATTTATTCTCTGAAGTACGAACGACGTATAACGTTTTTCAAGTTTATTAGATTGTGGGCGCGAACGCATGTACCCATATCATTATTGCGATTGTATCATTTACAGGGTGCGATCACATAATGGAGGTTATTAATGCTATTAATGGTTTATAAGAAAAATGTTCTCTACATCTAAGTATTTTTGTAAGCCTGGCTAAAGTCGCCTTTTAATATACATAACAGTATGTTATATACGTAGCATTTTAGTGAGGCTCTTTGTACGCGTCAGAAGTCTCCGCGAAATTATGCGGTATTGGGTTTTCTCTTGTCAGATTTGTTATATAAATGCTGAAAATGAGAATAATTTTAGTATGCTATTTCTTATCTTCAATTATTTAAAAGAGTATATTTCTAACATTTATTTATGTAGGCTTTAATTATTGTAAATAGCATTGCGAAAATACAATGCACTTAACTTTTATGACCCTACTTTCACTAAAGTGCAAAATATAAAACAGATATTAAGATATTTGAGATAAGATGACTTAAGAATTTGCATACAATAATTACATACTGCAATATAAAGATAAAATTTCAATTAAGTATAAAACCAAACATTTTTCCCGGATTTAAAAACATTGAATCCTTACATTTCATTCGTTCAGTAACTTTAATGTTATTTATCGTTACCGTTTCCATTTGTTTTCTATAACTGCAATTTTTTGTTTTATTACTGTTTCCAACACCAGAAGTGGCTTTATTTTAGAAGCATTTATTTTCGTCATTATGTCCAATAACACCTTCAATACTCATTTAAGAAACATACTACGGACTTTGTTAGTTTAATAAAAGCCTAAAAACTATTTTAGATTTATATGAATATTTGAATTTATAATAAAACTATCTTTTCAGATGTTTTTGCTTAGATTGCTTTACTTTACAGCAATCATTGTCACAGTAAAATCTCTTCTGTGATAATTTTATTTTACAAAAAATGTTAAGAATGGGTGAAAACTTTATTATATAAGTTTATTTTCTTTTGGTAAAAACAAAAGTTAATAATAATCCTTGCATGATGCATTGATAAATATGAAACAACTGACAACTCAATTAACACTAATTAACATTAAATTTATATCGTTTAACTTTAAATTACTACTGACTTCGAATAGCTTTAATTAGTTTTCTTTTTAAACAACTTGTTACTGCGCTACTGTTACTACTGTAATTCTAGACAGTAGTAAAAGGCAACAGTTTGTTTAGTTTCCTAGACATAAAATAAAATCGTAATGGAATGGGATGGGATATTATAAATATTTCTTGGCAATTTTAAAATTTGTTTGAAAATTTTAGATGCTTTCTTCAATGCAGAAACATTTGTCCGTCTTCTTCGTTTTTTCGCTTAACCAGGTATTATACAAGGACGGGTTAGTAACGGGTTACTGTGGGTTATCGAGAAAAACATGAGAAAAAGAAAAATAAACATGACATACTATTTCCTAATTACAGAAAAACTTTTACAACCAAAATAAAATTGACTGGGTGAGTTCTTGCCCTAGAATTCATATCAACATTTGAAAGCTTTTATATAGTTTTAGCAATTAAATCTTATTTGAATTTGACCTACTTCATGATATATTATGAAACTCCAATTTCTATATATAAAACACAAACATTTGTTTCTACCTGTGTCCTTTACAAACTTTGAACAATCCAACATATTTGTCCCAAACATTAGAAAGGCAATAATGCCAAGATGGTTTTCGACTAACTAAAGCGATTAGGTTCATTGGGTCCATTCGTGAAATTGATTTTCGACGATAATTTTACTGCTAGAAAATTTCTCATATCTGAGAAATCTATAGTAACCGAGTAAATAACGAACTTAGGGACGCACCCGAGAGGTGCGAGGTGAGTCGCTAGTATAGGTACTACATACGTATGTATATATTATGTAGGGAACTCTAATGACAAGGCAATCAATACTGCTCCTGAACTTTGAATTGTGATACTGGATTTGTTTTACTTACCATTTAGCACGTATATTTATAAGTCTCATAATCCTAGGAATTTACCGGGACTGATAATTGAGCCGGAACGTGACCACAGAAAATCTGTAATGTAACCGACGCAACTCTATCGAGTTTTACCGAATCCAACGTCATCATTTCATTCTATAAGGACCTACATTTGATTTTTTTAAAGAACCTGTAAATATAATATTATTTATCTATATAAAGAAATACATTAATGTATGCCTATTAACTTTTACACGTGCTACTACATGTCTTTACTCAAGTTATTTTCTCGTAATCAATTCAGTGAACTCACAAAATCTCTCGACCGTTAACCAATCGGAGAAATATTATTTAATAGACGTAAATACCCTCGATTGCTAACTTCAATACCTCTTAGCGTTATCTTAATTTGTAACTTTCAATGATATTGATTGATCTTCAAAATTCAAAGCTAAATAAAATGAATTCTCGAGGAATAATTGACTCTTTCAGTTTACGATACTGATTGAATGTAGCCTATTATAAATATTGAAATATCATAGAACATTGAGATACTTTAATAATAAGGTGTAATATAATTTGTTGTGAAAACTATTATCGATGCATTATGTTCAAAAAACATGCAAGATGGAAATTTCGATTACATTTCTAATATTATAATTCGAATTTCAATAAACGTCCTTGATGTATTTAAAAGCAATGCTAAAGAAATATATTATTATTATACTCTCCTTAAACCAGGAAGTTTTCGAAGAAATTTTAATTTGGTATCTCTCAAATTATTTGAGTCCGACAGATCTTAATGAAATTTAATTTTTTTTTTATTTATAACTGAACCTTACCCTAGCTTTGTTTGGGGGCGGTCTTAACTATGTTTGATTTTTTAAGCGAAAGCCTATTTCTTTTTCTAAACCTAAATTGACCTAAGTTATTTTTTATAACATGAGCTATCTTTCTTGTCAAAACCAGTTCAGCCTCTTTCTAGACCGTGGTCCAGCCTTTTCGGTGATTAGGCGGTACAAATCACTGATTTATAATTATTATGCTTTTAAAATTAATTTACTTTTTAAATACGTTCATTAGTATAATATATGTTATACACATAGTAGTATGATTCAAATTATTTATATCCAGATTTTAGTATTACTTATTCGTTAAATATACATAAGATTTTCGTTAAATAGAAGCATATTTTGCGTGGATTTTTTAAAGATATTTAATGGTAACAAATTGCTTTTATAACATAAAACAACAGACGAGATACAGTGACATTAACTATATATGAAACAACACAAGACACAACTATATATGAAAATTTTTAAAAATTTATCATAGTACACAGACTCCTTTCAATATAATAAATAAGTATATAGGTACCTACTTTTATTATAATAATACCAGTTCAACAATGGCATTACAATTAAAATCATAATTGGGCAAGTGAATTTTAAAGTAAATGTTGATTTTCAATTAGTATGTTAAATATTTTCCATTATCGTCACTATTCCGTAATAGCGATACATAAAAGAAAATTGTGTTTGCTAGATATTAACGAAGCAAATAACAATAATACGTAATATATGTTATAAATGCGTGTGACATACATAATGTAGGATCTCTTGCTCATCGAATTTCCTTCGACTTCGGAATCATTTCCGGTGAGCATCTTCCCTTCCGGCAATATTTGATACCGCCTCTCTACATCAAATTTTTATCCAACGACAAAGTTATCAATATCCTTCTATTGCTAATATCAAAAATAGCCAATGTGCCTATTACAAGGGAATATATACTCGTACAATGGACAATACCCTTGTCAGTATATTTTGATAAAATTATGTGTTTTAATACATGCAACTGAAATATAAGCTTCTTTGTAAGAATACAAAAATATGTATGTATTTAGTAGCTTGAGTTCGTTCGTATAAATTTCATAAGTTCGTAAAAAGTTAAACCTATCCGAATTTCAAAAAAAGCTAACCAATTGTTTTTTGTGATGCGGTCACAGACAGACATACAAAAAGTCTAAAAACTGTAGATTTAGGCTCTGGATCTATAACAATGTCTATACTCTATTACATTGAGATTTTTCAAAAAATATTTAATGTACAGATTCGATTTAGAATTTTATTATATGTAGGTACGATTTTATTATATTGTACTCGTAATAAATGTCACAAATATGAAATGAACTGTCAATATGAAAATACGACAGCTATTTATAAATCTTTGAGAGATATTTTTCGGAAGCTGGGATCACAATAGGAATATTATCTTTTGTGTGTGATATTTCTTACTTCATGGCTAACATAAAATTATAGTAGTAGTAATAGTAGTAGTTGTAGCCGTATAGTTTGTGTGAATTTACTTTCAGCGTAAATTACTATTTTCTTTCGACTTGGATAACATTTATAATTTATAAACCTTCCTTTCTTTCTAGGTAGGTTAGGTTAGGTTCGAACAGTTTCCATGATCGCACGAGCCGAGCGAGCGAAGCGAGCGTACCGCGGCAGCGGCCTGCGAGGGTCATAGGCCATAGCACAGGCCATAGTCAATTTCTCTTTAGGAAATTTGTATTACCTTGTAATGGGAGTAGTATAGAGATAATAGGGAGCATACTAACTTGCCCTGCCCCCTTGCCAAACGATTGTTAACGGCACCAAATAAATATCCTAACCTAATCTAACAAATCTGTAGCTGCGGTGACGTTAATACGTAGGTACTTTAGGTATATCTACAACAAGGTAAACTTAATTGGGTAAAGCCCAAGTGTAGCTATAATTAATTTTATAATGTTGTAACTATTCTCATGTTTCGTTTTTACACGCTTTTTCCATTAAGGTCTCAGGACAAGTGAGTTGTAGTTGTGAATCAACACCAGGTTTGTTGATGTATTAGTTATTAGTATACTCCCTTTGGAATAACAATTAATTATTATTATTCAACATTGACGTAATAATACTTGGACTTCGGGTTAGCGCTCAAAAGTGTCCGAACCGTAAGAGATCCAAAACGCGAAAAAGGTTTCCAATCGCACTTCAGTCTCGTGTTTGTCATCAGAGAGAACACGCGTCAATAATGCCGCACTGTGTTATAAAATCTTGCAAAAACTACCCGAGTAAGGTGAGAAAAGAAGATGGTGTATCATATTTTCAGTAAATAAACATTTATTAACGATATAAAAGTATTATTTCGCTTAGAAACACAGTATTCCATCCAAATTTCAATTAATTGGCCGATTTTCGCTAGAAGCTACATATGATAAAAAAATGGGCGACCGTCAGTCGAAGCTTCATAAGCGGATAACTTATTGCAAGCAAAATTAGGCTGTATAATAATGGTCTAAGACATAAATTACAATGTTTTAGTTTGTTTATAAAAATACACATGTCTACTCGTATATATAGGTTTTCTCGGGACACTTTTTTCGTTAATTTTGCATTACATCCGAGGTCCAAGTATTATTACGTCAATGTTATTCAAGTAACAATGTTTTCATTAAATTCTCAAAAATATGTTTTCAGTTGTAATTTGCATTAATTTTATACTATATGTTGGTCTCTGTTATAATAATAATTTAAAAGGTTCTGTTAAGTCCCATCATTTAAATGATATTCAAATAACAAGCTCACTTGAGTTCTATTACTTCTCAAAATATATCCTTAAAATCAACGTTTCTAAAAATACTCAGCGAGCATTATAATCTATTGGTATAGATACCTATTTTCTTATATTATTACAAAAACAGTTTTACAAAAGTCTATGTTTCTTTACTATTTTTTAAAGTCAATTGAAATAAAATGAATATTGATAATCATGATTTCTTTTATATCAAAAACTTTTTAGAAATTATCAATAACGTAAAGTGGAAAAGCACAAAATCTTAAATAAACTATTATCAGTCATTATATGAATGACTAACGACTCACCATCGCTTCGCTCGGGTGCGTCCCTAGGTGCTTCCTGCCAAAGTTAAAGTTTGTAGCACAAGAAACGAAGGATTTTCTTACAAACTTGCGAGAGCCCTTAGACCTCTCACCTCCCTTAACGGGCAAAATAAATTCTTAGCGCACGTGTACTAACTAATAACAACCTCCCTACTAAATTTCATCTTTATACGTCAAGTGGTTTATGATATTTCGTGATGAGTAAATGAGTGAGTGACTCAATTAAATTTAACTTATTAGAATCAGTACATTGAATATTTTTTAAAAATCTAATCGTCATTACGATAAAAAGCCCATATCGTCGGGGATAGTGCAAATCCGCGTAACTAGCATTGGTTAATACCGCGTATCTGACTAAAGTGCCCAAATTAATATTTCGCGGGCAATGCACGCAGAATTCTGATTGGCATCTGCCATTTTAACGGCATTTTCATTCGACCAAATACAAAGCACGAAATCGCTCAAAAACAAAACCGCGTATCCAATGACGGCAGATGTCATTACCGCGTATGTGACAGTTGCATTTGTTTCTCTTGTTAAACTCGGTTTATAGTTCAAAATAATCAGGTAAGTGTTAATATAATGTTTTTTGACGATATTGACATTTAGTAGTATTTTAAATAATTTTTAGTTTGTATGAGCTCATGAAGGAAAGGGGAGAGATGATCTTGCAGTCTTGCAGGATGACGCGTTCAAGTACCGGCAACTTAAAAGACAGATTTCGAAGTCCCTAAGACGAGACTTTCGCACCTATAATACCGAGTGTTTTACAGACGCAATAGAACGAAACAAAGGTTGCAAAGTTTTTGCGAGAAATCTGTCTATAGAACAAATCCGGCTAATTAAGCTCAAAAAGGTAGGATCGTCTCATCTAATCCTGATTTTTTGAGAGAGATCGAGAGATTGTATGGTCAGCTATTCACATCAACGCGACAACCCATCAGTCTGGACAACGACCCGAGGGCCAGACTTACCGGACATTATACCGAAGAGTTTCCGGACGTCAGCCTGAGCGAGATTAGAATGGCTCTCAAACAGCTCAAGAATAACAAAGCAGCAGGTGCAGATGGAATTACGGCAGAACTTCTGAAGGCGGGTGTAGAACCGATCCTTAGGGCCCTTCAAAGGCTTTTTAATTCCGTCATATGCAAAGGCAAACCCCACGAGCATGGAGCAGAAGCGTTGTGGTACTATTCTTTAAAAAAGGAGATAATGTCCTGTTAAAGTACTACAAACGCTTTAGTACCGTAGACCACATTCATACGCTGCGGCAGGTTATACAGAAGACCGAGGAGTATAACTAGCCTTTTTGCTTAGCGTTTGTGAACTACGATAAAGCTTTTTATTCGATCGAGACCTGGGCTGTGCTGCAGTCTCTCCAAAGGTGCCTAGTTGACCACCGGTATGTCGAAGTTTTGAAGTGTCTGTACGAAAACGCCACTATGTCAGTCCGACTTCAGGATCAGGAGTCGAGACCTATTCAACAGCAGCGTGGAGTACGACAAGGCGATGTCATCTCGCCGAAATTGTTTACCGCTGCGTTGGAAGATCTCTTCAAGTTACTGGACTGGGACGGACTGGGCATCAATATCAACAGCGAGTATATCACTCACCTTCGATTTGCCGACGATGTTGTGGTTATGGCTGAGACAATGGAGGACCTCAGCAAAATGCTCAATGACCTCAATAGAGTCTCCGAATGAGTTGGTCTAAAAATCAACATGGACAAGACGAAAATTATGTCGAACGTCCATGTTGCTACCACTCCAGTTTTTATCAGTGACTCTATGCTTGAAGTTGTTGACGAGTATGTATACCTAGGACAAAATATCCAACTAGGTAGGTCCAACTTCGAGAAAGAGGTCAATCGAATCAAACTTGGATGGGCAGCATTCGGGAAGCTTCGTAATATTTTCTCGTCTCCAATACCGCAATGTCTCAAGACAAAAGTCGCTCAGGGTTTCTCTGCACGATCGAATCAGACATGAGGAGGACCAAAGTCACCGACATAGCCCGCCGAATAGCCAAACTCAAGTGGCAGTGGGCAGGGCACATCGCTCGCATAACGGACGGTCGATGGGGACGAAAACTTCCCGAGTGGCGGTCAGGTACCGGAAGGCTAAGCGTGGGCAGGTCTCCGACAAGGTGGCCCGACGACTTGGTCAAAGTCGCTGGTTCCTACTGGATGCGGAGGGCACAAGACCGTTCGTCGTGGAGATCTTTGGGGGAGGCCTACGACCAGCAGTGGAGGTGTTGTGGTTGAGATAGAGAAATAGATAGTGAGAGAAAAAAGCTTTAGAACAGATTTTATAAGTCATGTTATCATTTGATTAATAAGTATTATTATTTTAACAATATTTTTGTTTGATTTCAATACCGCATAACTACTATAAGGTACCATTTTGATAAGTTTGTGATCAAATCAAAACCGCGTAATTGCTGTAGCGAGTTAATTAATAACGTTAACACATAATATATATTATTCACAATACACAGAACACGATTAAAACTCTCTGTGCAAAAATGAGCTCAAAATCTGTTAATATAAAAGAAATTTAATGTTTTAACCTTCTCCTGTAAAATTGCATGTAGTGTAGATACGCGCTCTTCACCAGTAGTAGATACGCGTATTTGCACTATCCCCGACGATATCTATATTTTATAGATTTTTGTGTGTGTTTGCCTGTTACAGCATCTGCATCACGAAAATACCACTGGGCAGGGTGAGTCATTAGTTAATAAATAGCTAGACATGTCGTTCAAAGCTGCAATCAGTATTAATTACGGATCAGCTTGAACGATACGTGAATTCTTATCTGGAGTAATATCGTTAACAGTACAAAATATATATTGTTCCTGATAAAAATAATCACATTTTCATATAAGAAAGAGGTTCCGCTCAGAAAAAATGCATTAATTTATAATTTTTAATTATATATTTACAGAAATTTATACTTACATAAGAAATAATCGAATTATAAAAATCGTAACTTAATTTCCGCCTAGTGGCTTTTGCGTAATAAATATAATCTTTTAGGATTTTGTCATACAAAAATGGCAATATACCTATACCTATATATATTTTTGGTTTGCTGTCTGTAACAATTATACTATAACTAATTTATGACATGTTATAAAGTATATGTGACTCAGGGAAAAAACACTTACATAAAAATATTATTTAGGCCAATTTACTACAGAGCAGAATAATTTAATTTATAACATACACACTTTAACGTTTCCACTGCGGACTTTTAAACAAAAACAGTTTAAATAACAGGTTAAATTATAAACACCTGTTATTAATTACCAAAAATAATAAAAATTACGTTTATTAAAAAATAACAAGAAGACAATGAGATGTAAACATTTGGACTCTAGTGTAAATTAAGCGTTACAAAGGGAACAAAACGGTACTTTACATCCTTTATTACCATTACCACCTTACCACCTTTGAGTTAATAATACTTCTTTATAACAGTTTTAAGAAAGTATATTAAAGGGGTAACTTGAATGTACCTACTAAAGAAAAACTACTCGTATTTCCTTAGTATAATGACATGAATACCCAAAAGTATAACATTTTTAATAAATTCTCGGAGGTTCCATAGCTACAGAAAATCGCTGTAAAGCGAGTTGCGGTTTCGATCTTTATAATAGAAACTTTTAAAACTCTATTCCGCGGCTAAATGAAGATTAGCTATGTTACGACTTACGAGTATCACTTTGTTTTACAGAAGAAAGATAATTAAAAAAAATACGTACCTATGAGTACGTATTATATACGTATGTTTCAATTTAACCTACGTCTTAAAATAATAGATAGAAGAGATCGTACATACCTATTAGGTACATGTGTATTTTGACCCTTTGCCGTGCCTATTATTATTATAGTATTTTACGGTGTAGGTATTACTTAAGTGTAATCATACATTCGAGGAACTCAATGTGTAGGTAAATGAAGTAGATTTAGCGCTGATTTCAAATAAATACTGCCTGAATTATGTGGCCTGACTAGTTATTTGTCTAAATCACCCATTCGCTGATATTCGATTTTAATGTAGAGTTACCGATATTCAAATGTCAATTCTATTGGTAGTATAATATATATAATACACATTTTACTTTAATACGGCCGGCAGACGAATAAATTATTATAATTATAGGTATATTGTTTTATATGTAACGAAAACTACACATGTAATATGTTAGAAGCTATATAACTTTGGTTTTTAAGTAAGAACGCAACTAAAACTGAAAACTCTTCTGTAAGCAGGTAGTAGGTATAACATACTTGTTGAAAGAACCTATTTATAAATTCTATAAACAAGGAGCTAAATATTTAAGATTTAAAATAATAGTAGGCGATAATAAAAAAAATTGAAACATACATTTTTATATCAGAAACATTAAAACTTGTAAGTTAAATAAATATATTAGTAAATAAAAGATAAACGATTTTACAGTTCTCGAGGCGTAAGCTCAGCTTTGCATTTGTGTGAGTGATAGCTAAAAGCCAATAGCCGCGCATCAAAAACCAGTGTAAACAGGTTTAAACCAACTCGCAACGCGCTACGCCTTCGGTCGTGCCTATCTGTACACTGCACTCACACAAATACAAAGCTGAGCTTATGCCTCAAGAACTGTACATACAATAACAATTATACCTAATTGATATAAAATATTGATTTATATTGTTTACTAGTAAACTCGGCCCGTTTCACTGGGTGTGAGTTAAAATAAATTAAATGGTTATTATTATTTTGTAATAAAATAAAAGTGGTAATAGTTACTCATTATATTACATTAGTTATCTGCGAGCGAAAGTCCCGTCAAAATTGGTTCAAAGAGATTAGCCGATGTCTGTTAAGATAAAATTGGACATAGTTATGCAAACAAGAACCAACCCACAAAATTTCTGAAATTGAGTTATTGGTACCAATAGAATATACGAATCAGCTTTCATATACTCAATGATGATCCAAGTTGCTTAAGACAGTATAAATACAAAATAATGAGAGCCGCCAAAGTTACCAACCCTAAAATGAGTCACTTTTTAAAAGCTAAAAAGACCCATGTAGCTAGGTACCCATAGATTCACAGCATTTTCATTACGCAAAATAGAACCAAGCTACGCGGTTCTGGTTAAAAAATAAAATTACACATTATGTTTGTCTTTTTTTAGTTAAAGAGAACCATGATGTTTGGTTCTATTTAAAATAAAATTGAGGTTGACGTTTTTAATTTCAAATTAAGAGCTTTTCACAAAATATATATGAAAGTATATACGGTACTTACATAAAAAAATAAATTTTAAACATTTTTGTCCGTCTGTCTGTTTATTCTGGATCTCTGGATCAGCTGGACCGATTTTGACGGGACTTTCACTAGCAAATAGCTAATTTTATATGAAGTAACTTAGGCTTCTTTTATTTTATTATACAATAATAAAAACCGTTCAATTTATATTTACGTAAGTCCAGCGAAGCGGGCCGGGTCTGCTAGCAGGTCAAATAAAGCAGCTTATACAAAGCAAAAAGCAGAATTATTGCAAAATGAAATTGAGTGGCATGAAATTAGCTCAAGATGATCTATCTACCGAAACAATCACATTCGACCTGCAAAAAAACCCTACCCCTTCAACTTATACCCACCAATATGGTATTTTATAAGAGTCGTCTCTTATACTATTATATCTTTGGGCTTATACTTCAGAAATCCGTTCAGGAAGCAACAAACAGGCTCATTGCGACATTTGGGTGGTGGAAGCAGGTAGGGGATCTCAAGAAGTTAGCTCCTGTTTTCTTAATCATGTAATGACAACCGGCGTGAAAGAAAACCGAAATATAAAGCAAACGTTGATGCTGAAAGCTTTATTAAGCGATCACCCAACACTTCAAACCATCATGCTTTGCTTTCTGGAGTCTGTTTACAGTTTCTTGCCTAATGGACGTATCAAAACCGTTTTTGGACATATCAAAAACAAAATAGATCGATGATTAAGAAAGTAGATGAGTTTTCGAATTTATGAGATCAGAGAAGTCAATTAAAAGAAATTATTAAGAGGGAATACAGGTTCTTTAACCAAATCTAATGGAATGGTTATGGTTGGTTATGGTTAAGACGGACTGTTTTCCGCAACTCGACGACTAGCGCCTATTTTGCGTGTGTGGGAATTGTCTATATTATTCTTGCCATCCCAGATCCTCCAGGAATCTTAGCAGGCTCTTCGCTTTACTGAAGACTTCTCGAAGTGTGCTGGGGGTGCAAAGATGTTGTGCCCGGTATTCCGCTACACCTGTACAGTGAAGAATAACACGTGCAGCCGTTTCCTCTGTCTCCATACAGGCTCTGCAAAGGGGACTTTCAGTAATGCCTAAGTTAAATAGATGTTAATAAAAGGTCCGTGGCCGGTGAGGGCCGCGGTTATTTTTTAAGTTGTGGTCTGTCAAGGTTTAACAGGCGATTCGCCAGTTGGGCGTCGTTATTTGGTAGCGATTCCTTCGCCTGTTTACAGTCCTTGAGTTCAGACGATATGTTTTGATGTTGCTTTTTTGAGTGTTCACGTATTTGATCTTTGAGCCAGCAAGAGGATGTCGGTATGATGGGTTCAGGCCCAGTTGGTATCATATTCGATCCCCTCCTTGCTAGCTCATCTGCTTCATCATTACTAAAAATCTAATGGAAGCGCTTTGGCATAATGGAAAACCAAACCCAAAAGCGAAGGTGACTGCCTTAAAAACTTTTTTCATCTTATCCAAAAAGATGCCCAAAATTTTTACAATAAATTAACGTGAGGTGAGGCTGTTGAAGATGACTTGAACGGGTTTTCTGGTGAAGAAATAATGACAACTACTATGAATGTTCAAGTCACAATAAAAATATAATTAAAACAAGTATTTTACAATTATATAAATTAATCTGCCTACCTGTAAAACATAAAGCTACAAAGAACCAAGCCATAAAACCATACAAAACATTAATTTTGCAATAAAGAACCATCAGGTTTTTGATCAAAAAAAAAATACTAAATATATCTTTTTTAAAATATCTAGTCTTCCTATATCATCGTCAATGCTTACTCTTTGACATTGGTAAGTTATTTAAGTTAAATAACTTACCTAAACATTTCTATACACTTTTGAAACAAAAATCTAATTATCTCGAAAGTTACTTTTTGTGGGTTGGTTCTAGTTTGCATAACTATGTCCAATTAAAAAAAAGAAATTATGTAAGTGCCGTATATACTTTCGTATGCATTTATTGAAAAGCTGTTAATTTGAAATTAGAAACAAACACTTCAATTTTATTTACCTAAATGTAGACCTACTGATTATTTTCGATTACTATTATTATTTTGTGATTCTCCTTATATTTCATTCCATATTCCGATCTATTTTTCACACGACAAAAGATAAAACACCGTTTAAACTTACCTTTATACGATTACCACACTTCGCGTAGAAATCGAAATCCTAAACTTCAGAGTATTCAATTATGTAAGTCAAGCATTACAAGTGTCTACTTATACAAGTCGTCTATATCAAAAAGAAAATTTAAAATTGTTCAAATATAACGTACCTCGAGGGTGATATCAGGAAAAACCGCAAGTTACTAACTTGTTGAACAACAAAAATAAAATGTGCGATTTCGTAAATTATTTAATTTTCTCGCACAAAAGCCTTAGAACCGCGAGTTTAAAATAACTTTTAAGAATATAAAGGTTGTCCTTTTTTAAGATTGCAGTTATTTTAAAAAAGTTCATTTATTTAATTCTTAGGATAAACAAAAGTAATTGTCATTTATGACACATAGATAAATAAGTAGGTATATTTAAAATTAAGTATAGATAGGAACTGTAATTAATATACACACCTATATACGTACTCAAATATTAAATTTCTATTTGGAAGTATTATTACTCTTTCTCTTATTTTATTATCAATTAAAAAAATAGAAGATCTTGACGGCGTCTGTGATTTTACCTGAGATATAAAAAAATCATCTATGATTTGGGAATATTTATCTTAAATTTTTATTATATCTAAAATGTAATATTAATGTGTAAAAATGTCCTAATGTCAATTGTAGCACATGTTTTATATATATGACATTTAAAGGTCGTCTGGCAAAGTGATATCTTTACGCAAAGATTGCAAGGTTCCACTAGAATCAAATCATTTCATCAGTTCTTTGTGTGCAATAGCGGTGACATCGTTGAGACAATTTTGTTTATCTGGACAGCCAAAGGGTAAAATTGAATAGCATTTTATATAAATACGAAAGGCTAAAAATATTTAAACTGCAATAAACGTAAGTATAATATGTTGATTCAAATCAATTAATGTAGTATAGAAAAACAGTTTACTCAATCCTTTACAAGGAGTCGGAATATTTTAGTTAAATTTTTGTAGTAATTCGTTTACTGCTCGTTGTATAAATATTCATCATTAATATATTTCTTCCAGTAATTCTTCTTACTTACGTAATTAATAATGTAACATTATATTATAGATATAACATGGCATAAAGTCAAAAATATGAAATTATAACATGACTTTGAGCCTTAAATATACAATAATATAGCAAACAGTAAAATTTGTACTATGATAACTTTTACTGTATATTAAAATTTTATGTACAAATTCGTAGAATGTTTCTTCTCTTCTTAATGATAATATTCTTTTAAATAACATACATATGAGATTTGTTATATCTAATTATATGTTATTTTATATTTAATTATATATTATATATTTAAATATTTCAATATAGCTAAATGACTGTTTAGTTACGTCCAAAAATCCATTGAGTACTTAATTTCTGCGTGAATATATATTCATAAAAGAACATACAATATTTACTTATAAATTTAAACCTCTACCACAGATCACTTATAATACTATACTAATACATCTATATTTATCCACATGAAAAATACTACTTATATATCTACTAAAAAGTTAATTATTTCTAGATAATATTTAAAAATATAAGTATACACGTTTTTGAGTAATAAATAGAACGTACGTTGTAGACAAACAGACCAACATCTTATATAAGATACATGCTAAATACCTATTATATACACAGTTATATACAATAATTTAAAACAGTATAAGCTTAATATGCTACATTAAGCTGCTTAAATCACTAACTAAAACGTACTACGTTAAGCTCATGAGATCACTTATTTAACAATGTCCATTCGTTTTCGACGATTTATAACAAATTTTTAATCGTACAAATCACGTCTAGATATGGTGGAAATTGTGTACATTCCACTGCTGTCCGTCACCTCACTGGTACTCTCCGTTAATCAGGAAATATCCGTATTTTCTATTTTATATAGATACCTCCGGCGGTGCAACCCTCATGATTGGGAGCCATTAGGACCCATTGTAACAGTGCTGCAGTTGGCTCGAGTGGACCTCGTCGAACTACGCCGCAGTCCCCCTCCTCCCACACGGTTCAAAAGTATCAAATTATCGCTTTTCCTTTTTGCTGCATAGTTACAAAACAGTAATTCACGCATACCTTTTCTAAAGTTTTTTGACAGAAATGCATATAATAAAGGATTGATTCCAGAGTTGAAATAAGTAACGAGAAAGGTGAGTGGGGTTAGAAGAGCACTGAAGTCGCTGGTGCCTTGATAGCCGCTAGACCAGTACTGCCACATTTTTCGTGCATGGAAGGGTAAATTGCAAACTGCGAATGTGAGCACCACTACAATCAACATGCGAACTACACCGCGACGAGCGCGAAGTACATTTCTGGAGAGATGACTCAAATGGTGACATCTTCTGGGTTCGTGACTTAACTTTGAAGATCTTGAAGGCGTCTGTGATTTTACCTGAGATATAAAAAAATCATCTATGATTTGGGAATATTTATCTTAAGTTTTTTATTACATCTAAAATGTAATATTAATGTGTAAAAATGTCCTAATGTTAATTGTAGCACATGTAATAATTAGAGTTAATATGTAGTAATTGCAATTTACATGTAGATGTAAGAAATTTGAGAGATTTTATTCCTATCATAGACGTTCTTTTTTACATTATTACCAGGTTTGATTAGAGGTACATAATTAAGGTCAAGTTTACTTTGAGTAAAATTGAAAGCTTTTATGCTTAAGGTAAGTAGGTACTTCTCTTCCATTTTCCATTGATTTGTTAATTAAGTGATATTGTGCAAATGAAATTGACCAGATTTGACCCAGCAGCCAGCCAGTGATAGAAATATGACGCTCAACGTAGATCTACGTCTGAATTACGGACACAGTATATGTATAAACATATTAAACAGTAACAGTTTCAAGATAATAAACGCAGATAGAAGGCTTATCTGTGTATTTCGGGGAGAATATATTAGTAAAAACTACATTAAACTAAACTAAACTAGATCTACCTAGGATTTCAATCAGCCTTTCATGCTAGCCAATAGACTTCGACGTAGTCAACTTCATTTTAACATAGGGATTACTCTACACTCATGTTACGTGTATCTCATAATGACACAATGTCATCCGAGAATACAAGAACAATTAAAATAACTAAAGTAAGTCGTGACAAATATTATGTTCTCGTACAATTGTTCGAATACAATTCAGATGTTATTTGCTTGACTAATATCCAAGTGCTATTGTGCGTACTGTGTAATAGGCAGGTTTCCGGACATAATAGGTAATATATTTCGGAAGTATTCATTATTTTAATGAAACACAATCATTTACATCAACTGCAATTAAACCATTGGGAAATTAAATTATTAAAATTTAAAAGTGACGCAATATATAAATATGTTTAATATTTTAAAAAAAATAAAATTAGTGATGTACAAGTAGGTATATGTTTAATACATACATATAAAAAATATGATCGGTTTGTAAAATAAAATTGTAACTGTGAAAAATTCATTTATTAATTACGAAAATTATAAGTTCTATTATAAGTTCTACCACAAAACTTTATAAAATGGTGGAACTTTACGCAACTAAAATATGACTACAGTAGTATCATATTTTCAACGAATTAGTACCAGAAATCGCAACATTGCGAAGTTATAAGAGAATATTGCGAATCTATCATAAATATTGATTTACTGCAATATACTAATTACAAAAATTATTAGCTGTTTGAAACCAATTTCATTGCACAGTTTCAGCTTCGTTATTTAAATTAACGACTATGGCAGTATTTTATAAGAAGTCATGAATGCCATACTAATATGTAACAAAACTAATTATAGTCTAAATGATATTGTCGTTATTTAAATAAGTTCTTTTATTTTAGGTTAGGTTAAATACCTACATTAAAATATTTCGTCTATTTTTTGAATATTATTTATATTAAAAAAATCATACCATACGTAATTTGTATAATAAAAAAAATATCTTTTTACAGTATTTTTGCTATCATTGCACTTAAAAGATTACACAATATAATTGGACCATTTATTTTGAAAGTGGTGTACGTCCATTTTCTTTTGTTTCGAGAAAATTAAAGGTTACTATATTTGTTGATTTAAAAATACAGGCAAATCATATGAGGTCTGGCATTGTTTCTATTGTCTTATCAACATTTAATTTGTTTATATAAATTTGTTTTTGGCTAATTAGTCTACGATAACATATGGACCGTTTATTTTGAAAGTGGTGTAAGTCCATTTTTGAGAAAAATGAGCTATCACGTAATTCATGCTTAATTTAATGTAATTTTTATATATAACTAGTCCGTGTTTAATTTCTCAAAAAAAATCGCATGTTTTGTACAACTTAAAATCGGTCGGTAAATGAAATTGCATAATCATCGATTATGAAAGTGGTGTAAGTCCAATTGACAGAGGTAGGTGGCATAGCAGATGGATGCCGATCAGTGTTTTGTTATTTTTCATTTATTATTTTTAATTTTGTGTACACACCACAAGATTACTATAATGTAATAGCGCAATGTAGAAAACAGGATAAATTCATTTTATATGAAATGTAACGGGAGAATTTGATTTCAACAAAAAATCTCCAAAATGCAATTAAAAAACAGATAAAAAAAATACTAATGGGGAACAGGTCAAATGGTTGCAAATATGTTGGTTGAGGTTCCTCAAAATTGCACCATATACCATTTTTTATAAAACAACGATGACGGACGCAGAATTTAAAATTATCAATTTATTACCTCTACGTCCTGGAAGACCGATAAAATTTGAAAAAATCGCCCTGGAGCCTTTGTACCAAAATGCCAGACCTATTACGTACGAAAAATATAAAGACATGAAGCAGCTACTACCCTATATACCTCCGGTGCTTTTTTTTTTTATGGTAAAAAGGGGGCAACGGGCAGGAGGCTCACCTGATGGGAAGTGATCACCTCCGCCCATGGACATCTGCAAGCTGGCTTGCAGATGCGTTGCCGGCCTTTCAGGAAAGGGAGGGATGGAGGAGGGAGGGAAGTTGGAGGGAGGGGGGAACGAAGGCGGAGGGTGAAGGGAAGAGGGAGGGAAGTTGGAGGGAGGGGGGAACGAAGGTGGAGGGTGAAGGGAAGAGGGAGGGGGGAAGGAGAGTGGGACTCTCACTCACCGGACGAAACGCGACAGCATAGCTGCCACTTCACGCCGGTCTTCTGTGAGAGAGTGGTACTAATGAACTATACGGGGCGTGCCGGCCCATTCGGCTGCTACCCGAAGGTAATAAGCATGGCACTACCACTTAAAATCATCATACATATTTTGAAACACTACCACATGCAGAGAATAAGTAAATTCTTGTAATCAGAATCTTGTAATGACAATGTAATTGCCGTCTAAAATAAAATTTTATGTGTTGTTATGCGTATTTGTAAACAAAATTATATTCAAATGAAGTATATTTTAAGCGATATTTGATTTTTCAAAATTGAAATTAAACGATTTTTACAATTGTCTAATTTTGAAAGTGGTGTAAGTCCATTTACAGCACATAAATATATTTATAATCGAATAGTACCGTAAGGCAGTACCGCCTTCATTATTGATCGTAGTCGCAAATATCTGACAAATCTTAAAATACAACGATGTCCGCCTCCAAATCTTTTAGTATTGATTGAGACTGACACTTTGACTTTTGACTGAAAACTTTGACTGACAAAAGCCAAACTAATAATTTTGTTATTTGTTTTGATATTTATAACGAACTTAGTAACAATATTTGAAGAACTTGAGCGGAAGAAAATATTTCTATGACATAATTTATATAGAAGCTGGTACTGTTGAATAAAATATATTACTAACCCATTTGCAATCGGCTAATCCTCTCTCTTATGCGACATAATGAATTGCACTTCAAACAAATGCATTTGCATTTACTAAGTATTATTTATTTACCTTTATATACTGACATCGTAGAAAACCATGTACCCACCGTGTAGGTTTTAACTTAAGTATATGCAAATATGAAATACTTTCTTAGATTCACACGAAGAGTTTTTAAAATGATATTAGCTTTTTGGAACATTTCTGAACAACTTCCTGATAATAAATTCTTAAATAGATTTTTTCTCGTCATGTCTCGTCAAATTTAAAAGTCATTATTTTTATGTAGGCATAATAAAAGCTCCATTAACATGACTCTATAAATTCATCTGGGATATTGAATATAAAGTATTTTATTTGAATATAAAGTTTTTTTCAGTATAAATCTGCATATTTGTAAAGAAATTTTTGGTTTGTCACGCTATAAATATTTAAGCAACTTATAAGGTGAACCCCTTAATATACAATAAGATTTCTGAAGACCAAAAGAAACAATTACATACGCCATGTAAAGCAAGCCGTTGTCCTGGTACTTTGTTAAATCAAAATAATCAAATTTGGTAAATAAATGATTGCACATTTCTGTAGATATCTTATGTAGGTTTGGAAAATTACATCCAAATACACGATGACTCTTACGTTTATACTCAAATTAATTAAGCAAACGTATTAAACTGTAATCTCAACATGGCAAGGGAAATTGCAAGTACTCGAACACATTTATTTGCTAATGTGCAGATTCACACCTCTTTTTTTTCTAAGTATAAGATGTCAATTTTGTCCTATATACAAAATAATACGATATAACAATCTTTGTATATTTGGAACCAAAAATCAAAATAACTTCGCAACAAAATCGAAAAAGATAGCTTCATTTATATAATCATTAAACATATTGTATAGTATTTTTTTATAAATTATTATTTAAGTATTCGAAATATCAAAGTAAATATTTTTACCTTTATGTCAGAAGTGCCAACAGTTCTTTGTGACTCATTACTGGTAGTTTGTTTCTCGACGCGAGGACATTGCGTGGCACAGCACTGCCCCTGTCCAAGTTGGCCGAGGCCGTTTGAGCTCTGCCAAAGACCCACTGCAATTCTTGTATATAGCACCTATTTGAAAAAAAATGTTTAGTATGCTGCATAGTTCAATAAAATCAGTTCTTGTCTTTATCACTATAATATGTGGAATGGCTGAATGTATCACGTCTTTTAACGCAACTCTAGGCCATTTAAGAAGAAAAAAAAGCTCTTAAATTATTGCTATGTTTTTAGAAAAGGGTAACTTACTAGTAACTACTGAGTGCTAGAATATTTTCTTTTGGTCGCATATTTCCTATCAGAAAATATCTTTGTTCTCGGTTTAATAACCAAGGATGCAACTCAACTTTAAGCATTAATTTAAAAATTTATTAGAAAATTACAGCTTATTTATTCTTAACTTAACAATTTTTGGCCTTTGTAAAGGAAAATCCCCTCGTGCTTTCATTTCCCTTCTATAGAGCTTATACTACGAAAATGTTTGAAGTTTTGTCTATGCTTAAATTGGTAACATAAACTAATTTAATTTTTGTTCTGTAATGGCCTTCCTATTCACTATTTTACTATTTACAATTTGCCGCCGTCCTGTTTCAGGGCTTCACTTTGTGTTAGTTTTAGTCCATAGTTATTCCATCTATGGCAGGTATCAATCCCATCCTTATTTAAGCTTTCTGGCTTTTTGAGCTACGTCAATGGCTTGCACACACTCGATTCATTTTCAGTCCAAACCCAAGGCCTACTTCTGCATTAGATTACTCGTTTATTAAAGAAGCCTATACGTTATACGTACGAGTATCATCATAATTTACAATATATAAGTACGATATATATGTTTAAACGTCCCTAGGAATGAGTCTGAATGAACTCGAACGAACGAATGTTACATACGTGTCGTTAAAAAAAAGAAAGAAAATAGTTGCCACTGCTAGCGTTAATTTAACATTAATCTTCTTCGCAAAGGAAGTAATATTAGAATTTATTGAAACGGATAATTTGTCCGTTTATATCTAAATCTAATATCAAGCAGCGTCTCTCTGATTATGCCTCGAGTAAGACGGGTACGATATATACTGGTATTAACATTGTTGAGGTTATTTGTATCTACTAAGTCAATTAACGTATACCTTTACCTTAAAACGGTTTAACAACCATATAAATCAGATATTCCCTACCAGTATGGAAGTTCATAACCTATAATGTAATAAAATCTTAATCGAAGTGTAACTGACAATCAAATCTGTACATTAAAAATATTTATTGGGAAAATGTAACTGAAAAAGTGATTATCATTGTTATTATTAAGTAGTTGACATTTATTCTCAATAAAGATATATACATAAGTCGCTTACATGAGAATACACATAAGTAGTACCTATAATAAAATATAACGTATTCATCGTTAATTGTTAATATATTATAAACGAATATTCTTACTGTCTTTATGTACGTTTTAACGGTTAATATACATTTCTCAGAGATGCGGTATTTTCCCGCATTAAAAAGTACCTACTTTAAATGTTGACTACTAACTATCCTACCAAATTTCACCGAAATCTATCCAGTGGTTTCTTGTGATGTGGTCACACACACAGACACTATGATTTTAGAAAGACTATAGATTCGGTCTCTCTATTTACTTAATCGATATTCATAGAGCGTTCAAGTAATAAAATGGTAATAAACTTCGAAAACGTTGCTCTTTCCTATTTAAGACATTTCCATTAACTGGTCTTGTAATGTAGTGACAATTATCTTGAATATTTTAGGAAGCATTTCATGGTTCGTGTTATTTTAATGTACACCTCTACACTAGCAAAGTTCAATTGTGCGGAACATCATTGGAGCTATAAACTTGTGATACACTACAATCAGTACATCAGTTATACATATACCTAAATAAAATTGAAGTGTATGTTTTTAATTTAAAATTAATAGCTTATGAAAATATATTTACTGTACTAACATCAAAAAATCAATTTTTAATTTTTGTTTGTGGAAAAGATATTGAAATGAATGAAATTTTGTCTGTTTATTCCGGCTAATCTTTGAAACGGCTGAACAGATTTTGACGAGACTTTCACTCGCAGATAGCTAATGTTATAAGGAGTAACTAAGGCAATTTTTGTTTTATAAGAAAATTATAAAAACTGTTTAATTTATTTTAACTTACGACCGAAGAAGCGGGCCGGTATTATAAAATGTAGGTTACATCACTTAATTTTCTTAAATTATCTTTAATATGTTTAGACTTTTTAAAACGTTCAAGTTCATTATTAAACAGTTCGATTACCGTGAATAATATTAAAAATGTTAAGTCAAATTATTATTTTACTCTCCTAAAAATATCTATGAAGTTTCAGATCAGAAAGGAAAGCGATAAAATAAATTTAATAGAGAAATAGGAGGATAATTGAGTTTTATATGGGTTTTAAAGAGAACAAAAATGACATTAGCTTCAAAAGTTCAAACTACTTACTACTACTACTTTACTTACTTATTACGAATATAAAATATGCCTAATAAAGTAATCTTCATAAAATGTCAAAAAATCTAGTAAGTTTATAAGATACGCTTTCAGTTCATAGCTCAATGTCCATACTTTTCATATTAATATTTATACAGTGTTTAGTGCTTGCTAGTCCTCCCATTATCATCATCATCATCAGCCCTTTTTAATGTCCCACTGATGGGCACGGGCCTCCTTTAGTTCGAGGGGGATCAGGTCATAGTCCACCGCGCTGGCCCAGTCCGTGTTGGCGGACTTCACATATCTTTGGAAAACTTGCTAGGTTTTCTCAGACATGCAGGTTTGATGATGATGGCACGATGTTTTCCTTTACCGTAAGACAAGTGGTAAGATCATGATAGAAATGATTCGCACATTAAAATATCAGAGGTGCGGGACCCAGATTTGAACGCGCATCACTCGGTTATCCAAACGAGCGCGTTACCGCTTGGCTACCACTGTCTATGTAGTCCTCTAGTATCTCCCTTTTATGTCGTTTAATTATTTTTCTCTTCTAATGCTACAATAAATGATGGACATGTTAATTTTAGGATAAAGTAGCTACACTGTCAGACGACGATCATTGTCATTTGTCATTGTCATCACGTGAAGTGGCAGCTATGCTGTCGCGTTTCATCCAGTATGTGAGAGTCCGGGAGGCCCACTCCCCATCCCTCCACCCTTTCTCTTCCCTCCCTCCTCCGTCTTCCCTCTCTCCTCCCTTCCGCTTCCCTCACTCCTCCGTCTTCCTTACCTCCTCCGTCTTTCCTCCCGCCTCCCTTCCTCTTCCCTCACTCCTCCGTCTTCCCTCACTCCTCCGTCTTCCCTCACTCCTCCGTCTTCCCTACCTCCTCCGTCTACCCTCCCTCCTCCCTCCCTCCCTTTCCTGAAAGGCCGGCAACGCATCTGCAAGCCTGGCTTGTAGATGTCCATGGGTGGAGGTGATCACTTTCCATCAGGTGAGCCTCCTGCCCGTTGCCCCCTTTTTACCATAAAAAATAAACACACATGCTCATAAGATGGCATGGCATGAAACTACTTGTCAGTGTGAAGAACATTCTTGTTTTATGCATGCGTTTTTCTCTATGTGTATCTTCCATGTTTAGAATTAAAATGTATAAATTTAAGGTAGTTTAATGCCATCTTGAAATTTGTGTAAATTGTGGGTAGGCACTGTCTGTAACAAGTATATACCGCCCTGAGACTTCTAATACCTTCTCTCCCGTGACCATGATTGCTGTAAAGCATTCGAAACGTCGGGAACCAAAAATCATGATAAATCCGCGACAAAATCCGAAAAGATAGTTTCATTTATAATGTCAAGTATTCGCGTAAACCTAAAAGTATTAAGTAGGTAGGTACCTAAACAAAATTGTCTGATAATGTAAGTAGTAGGTATATATGTATGTATAAGCATCGATTTTTAGTCAGTGTCTGTGAAAAATATTTTAAGATATTCTCGCATTTTAGAAAAACCTTGTTTATTGTGTGATAGAGTAGATAAGAAGTAAAAATTATTGTGTTAAGAATATGGATACAATATTATTTTTCGTTGTACAATTAATAATGGCTGATGCTAGTCGTCTGCTAGTTACGTAGGACGAGTAAAATAATTTAGTCGTCCAACAATTGTTGGACGACTAAATTATTTATAAGGCTGTTGCTAGTCATCCGATAATCGTATTAATAAAAAATATATTATTTGTCCGAGTATTGTCGGTTTGTACGAATATCTATCACTTATTTGATTTCTAATATAAAATAAGCGATTTTTATGTGCAGGATATACATACCTATGCCAAAAATAAAAAAAATAAGCTTAACCTACCGAGCTGATGATTTATTATTAAGATCCCACCCACTTTTAAGTCCAAGAGTTTTTATATGTAAAAGAGTTGGCTCTATAGAGTCGTCCTATGAAATTTACGTTACTAACACTCACTGAGAGTATGTACCTACATCAAAACAATGTACAAGAAAATGGTATTTTGTAAAAAGTACTATAGAAACGTCCACAATTGCATTCACGAGTATGTTAAGACTTAAAAAACAAATTAATTTCTCTTTGAGCCATTTAAGAAGCAAAAAAGTCTCAGTCGCGATATATCAAACACCAATTGTCGGACGAATAATATTTAATTTATTCGTCCGCTTATCGGATGAATAAACACTTCGATTAATAATAGGCAAAAAAAACTCATACAACATATGTATCATGTGTATAATACAAGTGGCTAAACTTATTCAGTAGCTCAGCTTTATTAGAAAAGTTGCGATAAATCAAAAACTTTAAAACGGAAGGGTTAGATTGAAGGAAATCTTGAAAACTATTACCTACAAGTTATTTAGTAGGTATTAAAATTTGAAGAAATCGATGTTGATCTTTATTTGATTAGACAAGTAATATTCGGCTTTAGATGGTTGAAAAGAAACAAGGTTATCAAAATAAATGAAAGAAATGAAACAGATAAAAGTTTGTAATAAATAACCTGTTAAAACTCCATTTAAATTTTCGTATAGTAAACTTTGAAATCGTAAGATGGGCTTAATTTGAATAATATAAATTTTATCCTAAAAGAAACGATTTGAATGTATATTTAAATTTTCTTGCAAGAATGCTTTATTATTATTCATAATGAAAATTTTCACTTAACGCTCCCGTAGAGAAAAGTAGAACGCTAATAAATTTGTCAAGTGTCCATGCGGTCCGTCAGTCAGGCTGCCATCCGTTGTACTCTGCACAAAATGTGTAGAAAAAAAATGCTATACGATATATATCGACCTAGTACTTATATTCCTTTTACTCATATTGTTTATGGTCTCTTACATAATTATACATATATTGTATAGTGTATACATAACATCAGGTTATCATTACACGAAGTAAAACAATGCGTTCACCGATTTTATTTCTCGCAGGATTATTATACTAACATTTTGGACCTATTACAGTGTAGGCAATGGTTAATAATCCCAATGGTATTCGCTGCCAGCTAGATTTTGCCTTACTTTCCTTTATTTCATTCGTAATTAGTTGTCGTATTTTCCGTTAAAAATAATGTTGGCAATTTATTTTCGAGATTGATTTAGGAAAGAAATTCATGCTTAATTAAATTGTTGAGTATTTCAGTAAACTGAAGTCAAACATTAATTAATTAGGGAACAACGTATTGAAATTCTGTATTTTAGTAAGTTTTGATCCTCTTAAATTGTTACACAAAATTTTACAATACAGCAATATCAGCAATGTTATTAAGGACACTATACTACAATCTACACTATATATAATATAATTCTTGCCACTGTCTGCGGCTTCGCTTACGTTTATATTTAGTTTACTTGAAATTTGGATTAATGAAAATTGTTGTTTCTATTTAAACCTTTGCTTTTCCTAAGGTAGAACACCAATAATATTTTTTTGGATTACACTAATACAATGAAATGCAACTATAGTTTTAATTCAACTTTTTTTAATATTAAAAATTGATGTTTGTGACTCAGTTACATCAAACGGCTGATTGGATATGCGCGAAAGGCAAAGCGATAGATTATAACATGGAGTAAATGGAGTGCGCATGCGGGGACAACCGCGCTTACTAATAGCACACTAAAATATAGTTTACTCAACGAAATTGTTGACAGTCGTTACTATTTTATGTCAGTCTATGTCATAGTCAAGCGCTCCCGTTTTAAAAGTGTGAAAAACTAAGAACAATGCCTAGTTTTTCAATTAAATGGTGTGGAAAGTGTACTGCTACTTAAAGTTACAAAAAAGACGGGATCACATTTCATAGGTAAGTGGTTTTCTACTCCATTTTATTCAATTCATAAAAAATTAAAATTAATTTTTAATGTCAGAATAGTATATCGCGTCAACGTTGATGTCTTGTCTATTTTTCTCGTTAGTGCTGTCGCAGCATCGCAACGATTTATATCGATATAATTCAAGATTAGATGAATTTTAATTTTATTGTAGGTATTATTATTAATTTATTTTAAAACAAGTGGGGCCTAGGATAATTAAAAAATTGTATTTTGTATGATTTAAAATTTGCAGATTTCCCAACAATGATAGCGAGAAGAAAGAAAAGAAATAGCGTCGTATGCTCCAGACATTTCACACCGGATTGCTTTCAATCTTTAAAAAATAATACACGTCGATTATATAGGTCATCAGTACCTATATTATATTTACCTTCTCTGGTACCTATCTTTTAGTGTATTGAAGTTTTACATAGCCTGGTCGGTCATGCACATATTATTAAAATATATTTTAAAGACACTTCCAGATGATTCAAAAACACTCAAGATCAATCGCCTCCATTAAGAGATACCTATTAAGAAAGAATCTTCTAAAACCACGGTAATATTAATAAATAAAAATGATGATGCTTGTTATACCTATAAATAATAACTACCTTAATTTTTACACAATCACCGTATTTATTGTCTAAATTACATTTTAAATGTCCACGAAATAGTAATCCCAGACAAAAATCTACTTTTTATGTCCCTGTCACCAGAACTAAATTTGCAAAAAATTCATTCATCAACAGAAGTTGTGATCAATATAATAAACTTTTTATTAGTAATGACATATTTCATCTCTGTCTTAATAAATTTAAAATTAATGTTATGCACAATTTGATTAATGTAAGCTGTTATTGATTTTATTATTTTACATTATTAATCTAAAATATTTTATTTAATGAATTATATTTTAATGATTTTATTTATTTGAAATTATTGATTGTTATTGCATTTCTCTCTCTCTCTTGAATTTGTTAGTATATTTTTTAATTGTCATTTGTAATATTTTGCATCTATATCTATTTCTTTGTAATAAGTGTTATGTTAACAATGGAAACTTTTATTGGTTATGTTTCTATTAATTGTTTGTTATTTATAAATTTTATTGTAACACCGTTTGTTTCCTACATAAATAAATAAATAATTCCGTGTGCATTTATTGTACCTACTTGTGGCTTCTCTTAAATATTTAAATAATATAATGCATATAATTTTATAGGAGCCATAATAGAAATAATATTATAATAATAATAGTAATAAATAAAAATAATAGAAAACCTAAAGATTATATAAGAAAAATATATTCAAAACTTATCCATTTTAAGAATCAGTAAATATCTAATATATATAAATCACGTGTCACGTTGTTTGTTCACGATGGACTCCTAAACTACTTAATCGATTTTAACCAAATTTGATCCGACTTGAAAGATAGGATAGCTTACATCTTAATTTATAGACGCAATATTATTTTATTTTAAATTAAATTTTTATTATACGACTTTAGTGTACTTATCGGCTAGTTCTATAAAATCCTAATAGATAGTGGTTTGGCATCTAAGTTGCACAGATATCCCGTAGATGGCGCCGTATTTCTATTTCTAGATTATAGATAGCGCGTGGCCAAAATGTAGTAAGGAGTAGTATTTTTATTTTATTAAAATATATATAAAAACCGTTTAATTTATTTTAACTTTTTACGCTGTTTGCTAGTAAATAATATATATTCATAAAGGTCTTTAAAATAAATCACTTGTTTTATTAAAAAATCTAAATCTCTGTATCGCAAACCAATCCTTACACTAATAATAAGTCACACAATTATCGATATCGATATTTTTAAGTAATTCTTTTGGAATCCCTAGAGAATCAGTCATCACTTGGTTGTCACTTCGTTACCCAATCACAGCTAGCGAAGCTTACCTCTCCCCCCGCCGTAAATTAGTCAATTTGAACTAATACAAAAATATGCCGATTCACACTCCATTGGTTTTATCCTCCTAGGATTATAAGTACATATTAAGAAAAGACATATAAGTTACCCTTTCTTCCGGAAAAAAACGTTGAGTTCGTATGAGGTAGATAGTTTGTTTATGATTATCACTAAGGACAAACAAGCCTTAGAGATTTTAAGTCGTGTGTGAGAATAATAACAATAATAATATATTTACTTTAGTATGATATCATTGACCATACGAACTGCTACATTATAAACATTACATTACAGTAGCACAGATTTAAAGAAAATAATGTAAAAAAAGTAGCATCCGTTACACTATGAAGTTATTATCTCCATTTATGTTTTTTTGCTCGTTTACTTAATTTTGCATACCTAATTTTGCACCCAAGACTGTTTTCCATCAGACATCATTAAACTTTGATATTTGCTAACTCATGTAAATGGTGTTTGGACAAGGCAGGCGTAAATGATAATAATTAAAGCTTACCGTCATTACGCAGAGTGGTGTCACGTAGAGTAGGCCAAAGTTAACCATGTCAAATATTTCGGAATTGTATTTCATTCTATGTTGTATGCAAATGGTCTCCATGTGGCCATCACCAAGATCGTTGGTTATAGTCTCCACCCATATAAATTTCGGAGCGCTGTAGGCGGCGCTGGTAATCCATACCCCGAGTATGACCAACTGTGAAAATTAATACAAGTTTACAATTCTTCATCTATTTATTACTTTTCAACTACCTATATACGAGTAACATGCAACCTAATTTTATTTCAATAAATAATAATAATTAATGTTACACGTTATTTTTACAACGACATATTTAACACAATACCTAATCCTCTTTTAAATTCAATTTCAAATAATATGAAAACATAGAAGAACATCCGGCAAATTAAACTTCCGTCTAGTTGTACTCTTACTTTGCTATAATTAAAAGACGCTGAAATGACAGTTACTTTAAACAATCGAACAGTCTCCGTAATTGCGAGATCTGTTTCGAAATAAAAGATAAAACAAAGGATAGTTATAATATAATTAAAGTTACAGAGAACTCTACGTGAACAGTCAAAGCTGCACAGAATAGGGCCGACGCTATACCGCCTGCGCCGTTACGATCGTTATAAAGTACAGTAGGTACAAAATTTAGAACTGCTGAATGCGCGACATTTAAATAATGGCCGACATGGTTTCCATTAGTTGTAGTAAAATATTTGCTCTACCTTAAAAATAACCACAATATATTCATGTTTTAAATGAAAATTCCAAATGTAAATTGAAAATTGTTTCACAAGTGTAACAATCATCATAATTTTAAACTTTCGAGCAAGTTTAATGTATGGCAAATCGACATTTAAACCATGCCGTTAAATTGTAAATGTAGTCAACTATGGTGATATATTACTTTTATTTTATATGTTAAATAACCAAAATGTATTAAAACTAAGATCGTATAAACTTAACTTACCCTCAACCTCGTCGAAGTAAGAATTTGTTTACATGTAATAGGGTGTATGATAGCAAAGTATCGCTCCGTACATATCACAACAAGTATAAATATAGATGCAGTGTAACTCAACGAGTGCACAAATTGGTACATCTTACAAAGAAAATCTCCAAAAACCCAACTGAAACAGAATAAAGGTTTATAGTTCGCTGTAGTTATAAAAAATGATAGAACTACAAAGTTATTTACAATAAATAAAATTATTTTTGAAGTAGGTATGTACCTAAGTATTTCCTTTTGTGGACTACATCATAATTTAGAAATTATTAAGATATATGAGGTCTTCATTTTGATATGTTCTTCCATTCGGTGCCGAAGCAACTCGTATTAAAGCTATCTAAGATATTCATGAGTGTAGAACAGGATAAGTGATGATAATGATGATGTTCTCTCCGACCGATTCCGGCCATGGCGGCCAGTCTAATTGGGACTAGCCAACTGCGCAGGAGATATTATAGTGCACAAGTGTACGCGCAAACACAAGTGCACTCTCTATTCCTATCACTCTCATACTCCGGTGGGACGACTGTTCGACACGACCAGTGAGAGCTAAGGCGCAGGACCGACGGCTTTACGTGCTTTCCGAGGCACGGTGACTCACCGCCAACTCCGAACTCCGGGCTATAATAACTGAGGCTTACTAAACAGAAAGACTCAATAATTAAACTTGGCCCGACCCGGGACTCGAACCCAGGACCTCTCGATGTATGACCGCACATGCTAGCTACTTTATGCCTCGGTGGAGGCAGCAAAGAACAGGATAAGAAGGCACTATTTTAAAAATATAATTTCATCGAATAGTTCGAGGATTGCTCACACCTTTCATTAATAATTTAGGTTCCTAGATACTTAGGATATAATACTGATTGTTAATTTTAAGTCTCAAAATTGATTAGATATGATTGAAAAAAGAAACAACGCAGTATTTTTGTAGATATTATTTTACATCTATTGTATGTACCTATATACGGACGTGTATAAAAAGATTTTCAAATAAAAACTCACTAAGTATATTAACAAAAGCTACCACAATCTCCAGGTTACGACTGAGGTTTTTTCTTGTCTGGCACTCGAACCTTTTATATGTGCTTGCTAATTGATTATAATTTTGTTAAGTGTTATAGATAATATGTACATATATAGCTATATCTTACGAGACGAGTACGAAATAATTAATATGAACTATACGATTATTATAATATACAATATACATAATTGTATAATATGTCGACATTCGCTGATTAAAATGTGGTGAAATCTATATGTGGTGGTGTAATATATTAAGAGTCTTTTTTCTTTACGATAGTAAAAATATTTCATCATACACTTGATTTTTTCTTCTGAAAAGTAGGTTTTCTCGTGATGCGGTCGCAGTCAGACATACAAATTTAATTTTAAGTTTTTATAATATTCACACTAAGCCTCTTAAGTTTTTTTATTCATATTGTGATTATTTATTGGCATAAACGAGCATATTTGGCCTATTTCCTGCAGTAGTTTCTATGCAAAATTTTATTTGAGGCAGCTAGAACATGTCCGCTATTTAAAAATGGCGGTATGATATAAATTTTTTCTCTGCAGTTTATTATTTTAGTCAGTCATTATGTAACAATATACTACCATATTTCCTATGTATTTATAAATAGCTACTATGTATGTATAATGTGTAGTCTACCTTGTTAACCAAAAATGTGTGGTTTAAAAGATTAATGAACAATAGAGAATCTATTAACATTAAAATGCATCATTGTTAACTTTTTATCATCCTTTTACCTTTAAGGGATTGAATACAATAAATACCTTCTTCATAAGAATCCTCCACTCTGTAGTCTACAGAGTGGAGGATTCTTCAGTTCAGTGTAAGAAACATTTTGGTGTATTTAATTTTAATTTTGTCTGTTTGTCTGATTGAATATTGATTATTCGTGTTTCACGCAAGAAGTTCTAAACCGTTCAAAAAATCGTAGTGATAACTGATTATCTAGATGACCATTTAGAAACTTTTAATACAGTAAAATCTTAGGTAGCCACAGGAAAAGACAACAATTCGCTTTATCGTGTCCTCAATCGTGTCGTCCTTAGAAATTTATATAGCTAACGCTATCTTAAGAGATTTTTATTATGTAGTCTATGTATTTCACTTAAAACTAGTACGTAGTAGTAGTTAGTATAGTAATTATGCCAAGTAGGTATAATTCTCATGTGTAAATATGACAAATTAGTCAAACTGTTCTAGGAGATTATGTGGTCTCGCACGTGGATAATTAAATTTTGTAGGTAGTATGCAACGTTTCATATTCGTGCCACCAGCAGTTTTAAGTTAAGCTCCGATTAGATATTAAATTCTAAGCGCACAAACTTTCATTAATATTGTATGTGCGGTTGTACGAGGAATTCGTCACATTCAATTACGGACTACGATAATACAAAGACTAATTTTATAACAGAGAAGGAAACGTTGCTTTTATTAATTACTAAGTTACATAATATAGTAAATAAAAAATTGAATAAGTACATTAAAATAATGTTAAACCATACGTATCTGACGTATTTCTAGAAGTAGATAGAGTTGTTTATCAACTACGCCTACAGGAACGGGTGATATTCCTGTAGAGGGGAGTGAGAATTTATATATCATTAAATACATAGCATCTACTATCAATCAATGAGTTTTCAGTCGTTTTTATCGTTCCACTGGTCCCCCTCTGATTGAAAATCAGTTGGTGCATTTAAATAGACGATAGATGTTTTCATCTCCAACATTACAATATTCGGGAGGGGATTGTGTCTAGTCGAATACTAAAATAGTCTGACAATATTAATATTGCTTAACTAATTACATTTAAAACTAGTTAAATACACAATAATAGTATGGGTCCATATGAGTGCACTTACCTGGGTATGAGGTATATTGTCAAATTTTGGAAGACGCAAAACACTCCAACGCACAAATCCGCTACAGCCAAATTAGCTAAGAAAAAATTTGTTATAGAGCGAAGTCGCCTTGATAGAGTTACCACAAGAATGACGAGAAGATTACCTGAAAATAAAGTAATATACATAATTTATCATTAAAGTGAATTAATTAAAACATAGTAAAAATGTTGAAAATGTAGAGCAACACAATATTTAGTATCATTATAACATTATATAAAAAGAATAATTAACGCACAATTATAAGCCATACATTAAATAAAGGAATGTAACTAATTTATACCCCAAATTCTATTGAATTCCCTCTTATGTGTTACAATTTAATAATTTTATTATTCATTAGCATTTTCCGCGGCTCTGCCCGCGTTTTAAGGACCGGAAATAAAATAGATTTCATATACCGTGTGATGTTTAATAACCGGCTTGTAACGGTTAGTCGAGATTTCTCAGAAGTTCTAACCCGGGTAACCAGCTATCATCAGACCAAATTTCATCTAAATCCCTCTACTTGTTTTCTCGTGATGCGGACACAGACAGGCAGACAAAACTTCTAAAAACAATAGATTTGATCGATAATAATGCATATTTCAATTACATTTTCCAAAATTTATTTAATGTACAGATTTTACTCGGTTAGAATTTTATTATATTATGTATAATAAAAAAGAAACAATGTAATAGGAAATTATTTCTCCTAAAATAATCCTGTAAAAATTGTCCTATATCTTGATCTTTACTCGCGTACTAAAGGCTGGAAACCAAATAACTCGCAGAGCTACCGGCGTCCCTCCCCCCTCACGACCTGTATGTTAAAACTATGATATCTCGTAAGATATTCATTGAAATCACATGATTGATTCCAGGAGCAATTTTGTTAAAAATAAAATAAGTATATACCTACTTGTGATGAGTAACTGAAAAAGATTAATATCATGTTTATAAAAACGCCTTCGCAAATAATGCATTATCTTAAACAAATTAGATTACCATAAAAAAGGTTATAACGAGTCAACCTTAAAATATAGATATATGCTAATTGATAACGCTTTTCTTTAGAACTTTTAAAGGGGAACAATTCTGTCAAACATGACTTTTGCATAACTTAAACCGTTGACGCAGCGTACGCGACGGAAGCTCTCAAAATAAATTTTCCTCTTTTCTTTTTACGCAATTTTCTCTCGATTTTGCAATATTTTCATTGATACTGCGCTCCAATTAGTCGTAGCGTGATGAAATAAAGCCTATAGCCTTCCTTGATAAACGGACTATCCAACACTAAAAGAATTTTTCGATTCGGTACAGTAGTAGCTTAGCGCGTTTAACCAAACAAACATACAAACAAACAAACGAAGGGCGTTAGTTTTGTGAGTTACAAGTACCATATCGCGCGACTCAGAAATAATTTGGTTTCCGGTCTTTAGAACGCGTGCGAAGCCTCGAGAAACGCTAGTTTTTAATATATTATAAACATCATTCAGGAATTACTTGTGCACAAAAAGCCACCCTAAATATAGACAACTTGGTAATTGATAATGCGTGCCGGGGGTTGACTCAGATGCTATCAACTGCGTCATAGAGCCGAAATCGACGTCCATTGAAATTTATGCAAACAGCTGATTTGTGACAGATGTCATTTAACATCATAACGTTAACGATGTTTACACTGTAGGCGTACCGCAGCCGTATCATTCTTATCATCGTTTATTTTAATTGAATTCTGTAAATTAATTCTGTGCATCATTTCGTTGTATGTGATAAGCTCTAGTAAAGGGCAATTTTTGTTGATATGAAAGGTTCATAGCGTAAAATACTGGTAGATCTTTCTACTCGTATATATAAGGTACATTTAGGAAAGTCATTGCGTTTGTTTTGCTATTTATATAAAAAGGTAAAATTTTGGAATCGGTTTCGGTCTCTAATCATTTAAAGTCTGTCTAACATTACGCTACGATCCTTAAAAGTGAATTAATTATTTGAATAAAAATGCCAGTCTTTAAAACAGCCCGAAAATAGGATACCGGAGTGCGAGTTCTCATTATCAATATTTTATATCCCTAAAATAACTTTAAATCATGGTTGCATTATGTAAGGCACTCTACTAAAGTAAGCTACTCACAGCAATAGAAGGTACAAAACACTGGGTTACGTGTTTAGCTTCGGCAGACCTGCCGCCGGTGCGGCATAAGTACGTAAGTGACCCTGCGATGGCCCATTTAGACGAGCAGGGATTAGAGAGTATCTGGTGGGCTTATGTGGATAATGATGGTCTGCTTTTCGATGATTATGTATATTGCCCTATGGCGACAAGGATCTGCTGAGGGTCCGGTAACGACACTCTGGGTCAGCACAGGTTTTTCTGCTGATAAAACGATAGGTTCAACGATATTCAAATAACACGATAATGGCCTGGACAACAACAAGTACTTTCTTTCGGTCGTATTGTGGCAATCCAAGCCGAGGTGCCTGGTTGAGGTTTAGCGTCGTATTTTCGTGAATGGCCGCGGAACTAGGCTGTGTAGCCCGGCACTCCCTGTGTGCTATGAGCTTGAGTTTAATAAGAGTTCCATCTGGATTGGATGTGGTTCGCGTATTCTCCCAGAGCAGGAATAGACGACTAGCCAGGATTTTTAAAAAGAAACGAATTATATAGCGGCGCGTGTACCAGTAGCCACACGATACCATTCATTTCGGGCCGGAACCAATCAAAACGCACTACGACTAGTATGTTTATTATAATATGCACCCTGACATTGGCCAGGCCAGTCACGAGACATTCAAATAACCTAACGTAACGGAATGAACATGCCCCCTGTGGCTACTACCAAACAATATTTTTATTTTTATTTTTGAAAGCTATGCTTGTTTTTACTCATATTTTATAAACAAAGTAAGGAGAATGTTAAATTCAATTTGAAATTGAATTTCATCATAAAAACTGATTTCGAGCACCGTGTTTTCGATATGGTAGCGTGCACGGCTACGATACGAGGTCGCAAAATGAATATTGAAAAACAGCAGATTAGAAAGTAGATATATTTCCTCCCAAAAATTCTTCGAGTAGGTAAACCTACTTGTAACAAAGCTACTACGTGCGTTTAGCAGATATATATATAATACTGAATTTGTTTTCGTAGTCTAATAATTTTATTTTTCGTATCTCTGAAAAGGCTGTAAATAGTGTTGCCCAAAATCGGTCTTGGTCTTGCAGTCTTGGTCTTGGTCTTGCATTTTTGCGAGACCAAGACCAAGAACAAGACCGCCTAATTTCAGCAAGACCAAGACCAAGACTGACCATGCAAGATTTGAGCAAGAACAAGACTAAGTCTGCGAGACTCTTGCGTCTTGCAATTAGGACTGAGTGTCGTTTCAGGAAGCGGACAGGCTTAATTTATAATACAAAAAATTGACACTTAGAAAACAAACGATACAAAACAAAAGAAAGTACCAGTACATAGAATTTTGAAGAAGAAAATAGGGAGAAAATAGGAAGACGTAAAGTACAGATATATTTTTATACCTAATTTAGTTTAAATCGGTAGGTACAAGTATTTTTTACTCGAAACGTGCACATCGATCCGCTAAGGAGAAAGATATTTGATGTAATAGACTTTTCTGTAATTGGCTTTTTATTACCTGCATTTTCCTACTACATAGTTTTGATATATGATGTACCTATCTCTTAAGATTTAGCCACCGCTAGCTTTCTAAAGACGACTCAATAAAACCAATTAGGTACCTATTTTGTTTTCCTGTGGAAATGAATTATTTTTCTGCAATAAAAAGTATTCTAAGTCACGACCTGAGTTTTGTTTGGCTCAGTTTGTAGTGACCCTACTTTCTGCGCCAGCGGTCGCGGTTTCAAGTCCCGCTGAGGGCATTCATTCGTTGAACACGAATGTTTGTTTTGAACTCCAATCATTCCAATCAAAAAAAAATCCAATGTTTATATTTATAATATGTATGTATTTAAAGTTATAGTACTTGGGCGACCGATTTTTGTAGGTAAAAAATAATAAAAAAATATGGGTGCGTGTACTTCATGTATGCGCGTGAGTAGTTAGACTTCTTTTCTAGTTGTAAATCAATCTCTGCAGTAAGAAAGATGAAGTCGTTCAAACAGATACAGAATATTTAATTCCTAAAAAAATATACCTACTTCGTTTGTAATTAAAAAAGAATAATATAATAATGTGGCCTTAACTCATAATTCCGTACTTTCACTTATCAAATGACGTATAATTATTTCTCATAGATGGCGTTTTTAATATTTTTATTAGGTATTTAATTTTAGTAAATGTCAATTGTATTTTGCTATCATATTTTTAGATACTATATAGGTATAGGATGGTGACGCTTAATCAACATTCCTTTAAACTGCATGTAGGGTGAGATGATATAAGTCGATAAAAATTGACAATTTGAAAAAATACCTTCAAATAAAAAAGTGAATTTTTCACACAAAATAAATTATAAATACAATAAAAATGGTCATAAAAATAAACACTACTAGATCAGAGTTTGTTGACCCCAGCTAAAGGCGGCAAACATCACACTGTCCCCGAGCAGCCGTAGGTACTACTAGCCCTAGCGACGTTTGCATAGAATAATTAATAAGAATTCGCAGGAGTGGCATAGCATATTATGTCTTAGAATTGAGTAAAATATCTTGTAAAGTAGGTAAATAAAATACATGAAAATAATCACATTATTATGAGCATAATACGGTTCATTGAACACGCATTTTATTGATTAATCACTGTCGGTGAGATTTGTCGACCGAGACAGAAAATCCGGTTCATTAAAAGCCTTAAATCGTAAACGATAAGTTTTATAAAAAAGTTTACAAGAAATAAAAAATGCGAAATTTTATTCTCTACAATAATGGTTTCAATAACTTTTGCTCTGAAGTGCATAGTTTCTGAGATATCGCCCAAAACATTTTTTCTTGAATTTCCACCTAGATTGGTCAGCATTTTGTGTTTTTTATGCCCATCAAGTGACCCTAAATCTTATAAAAAACAAAAATTGAAGATGGTTATAAAAATTCATTGATGTCAATTTATCACCAGGTATTTAAAAAATAATCTAATAGGTATGTAATAAAAACAGGAAAAGCTTTTACTATTTTCATACTATAAATTATCATTTTGTAATATTATTAAATACTAATTAAAAGTAGGTTTTACCGTGTATTTTTTAGTCTATGACGCAAAAATCCTTGAGAGTCGCGCCATTTTGTCAAATCGGTAAAATTCAAAGAAATTTAAAGACACGTGTAAGCATCGCCGCCCTTTGAATGTGTACCGACAGAATTGTGAGGTGTGGTGAGGTGTCATAGGCGATAGCGGGGATAATAGCGAATTCGGAATAAGTAATTGAATTAATTTATTTTTCTTAAAACATTTCCTATAGGAAAACATTTATAAAATAATTATTTGAATTATTTTTACTAGAATATTTTTTTAATAATAATAGGCCTAAAAATACCAATAATAATATTAAATAAAGCAATGGAATTACCGCCTCAACTACGCTTACACTAGCACCCCAATGTCGGCATTTCTTTGACAAGGCGGCTTATGCTTTTAACTACCTATTTAGTATTTTTCTATTTCTTTACTCTTTAGTTGACTTTAAAGTGTTGAAGTGGGAGCACGCAGTACGCACATAAGCAAAGGACTGATTTTGATGAATCGATGTACCTAATAGTGAAAGTGTCATACTGAAGCCCCGTCATGGCGATGGTATTTGGTACCATTGCCAAGTGGTGCAGTGGTTGCCATTGATAAGGTTCGAAGGCACGAAAACATATTTTAACGGTGTCAACTGTTTCATTAACGGGAGATGATATAAAACGGCAACATCAGGAGCTCTGCAAGAAATTCGGCAGATTCACCTGAGACGCCAGAGTAGCCGCCGATCGGTCGCTGATCGCCTGGCTGGGCCTCCCTGAATAGAGTCTCACACGGATGGGCTGATCGCCCGGGCGGCTACCTACTCGATCGAAGCCTCAAGGGTCCCAGATAGTACCCTCCTAGTGACGCGCTCATAGTCGTGGGCGGCGGAAGAAGGAATGTGAGATGACCACAGAGCTCTGCGTACGTACAAGGCGGTATCAACGGCTATCTACCGCTGCGCGTACCTGGTACTTGGTTTTGAGGAACTGTTTGGTTGGTAGAGGAAGGCCAATGCCCAGTCCCTTCGCCTACTCTTACCCCGAGCAAGATTTGCTTCGATTGTTTAGTGTGTGTAGTTATGTGATACAGATAAAATTAATTGAAATCAAGAGTCAAAACTCGAGTGCCAATGTACCTATTTAATTTTTTTCTGTGGACTGTGTCATACCTACAATATTTGAAATATGCTCGTAGGTATCGTAAATGTCCTTGTAATTTTATCAGAATAATTATTTATGTTGTTTAAGTATTAAATGGATCGCCGACATTCGTTTCGAATTAAAAACTTGTAAATACATTCTAGATACATAACAGTTTGAATGTATTTTATTATAATTATTATGGTTGATAGGTATTACGAATATTTTAGCGAGTGCCTTTGCCTAATAATTTTGCAATTATTGTTATTTTTAAATTTTAAGTACACTTAAGAATTTTTACGAAAGTAAATTAAACAGTGTTTTGTTTAAAGTATGTAACGAGATATTGTAATAGGTAGATTGTAATTTATAGTGAACGTTTTTCAATATTGCATTATTCATTATTGCATCTTTCAATTTAACAATTTTATATTATAACTTTGTGTATTATTTTAATCAATATTTGTGTGAATTGATGGAGGTTTAAAATCATTTTAATGCTACACGAATGTCTTATAATTTGTAATAAAGTAGTAACTAATAATATTATTTTGTTTAATTTATCCTGTCGCATAAAGTTACACTAAATAGAAAAGTTAGTACCTACCTACCTATTTTATTAAATAAATTTCATATTATTCCATCGTGAATTTGCCGCCCTTATAGGCTAATTGACCTCCCAGGGTCACAAGTTCGAATCCCGGTTAGATTACATTTTACTTTTTTAATTTTACTGTTACTTTATTTAAGTTAATGTTAAGTATTGATACCACTAACAGAACCTTTAACTTCTTTCTTGCACGCATATTTTCTTGTCTCTCGTAAAATGATAAATCGAATAGATAAATTCATAGGCATTTTGATAAATAAATCGCAGGTTATTGGTACCTAAATAGATTTTTTGAAAATTGAAAGAGTAGCTTGTGTAAAACCGTGTTTGTGAAGCACGACGCAGAAAAAATTGCCGCCCTTGTGGGCTTATTGGCCCACAGATAGAGGTTGTGGGTTCGAATCCCGGTTCGATTACATGTTTCTAATTTATTGTTGCTCTTAATTTAGTTAAAAATTGATGTTAAGTATTAACTATAAATAAAAATCGATTTACTAAGAGTTTTATGTTCATCTAATATTTAGGTAGTTTTAATAATAATAAAACGAATTCTTCAATACTTTTTCGAAATCGCTACGGCCGCACTCTAAACGTCGGAATTTGATTGAAAAGGTGGTTTGTGTTTGTTTTGCTTTTAAGTTATTTTGATTTTAGTTTAGTCAAGTTTAATGTCGTAAAGAAAAGTTGCTTTTATTAATGACTAGGACTACCTTAAAGACTTCGTAATAAATTATCTGAAAGAAGTACAAAAGTTAGTGACTACCTACTGACTACATCTGTGCTATGAAAATATTATACCTACTAGGTGCATAATTGCCAAGGTGGATGGAACAAAAAAACATTTAGGGGTTCGGTGTCAACGCTTGTTACGACTTACGAGGCAGTGTTCTAGTACAAGTAGCTCTGCCACTGCATATCTGGGAGTAGGTATACATCTTGTATCTACGAATTACCTACTTACCTATCGCATGTACCTAATGCTTTGTTTTCAGTAAAGTACTGATTGGTTGTAGAAGACTAGTTCTGCAACTGTTAACAACCCGGACCTGATACAAATCTATTGTTTTAGTCTACTTACGTCGCAAAAAACTGGTGTTCTTAAATTAGTAGGTACAGGACTCAAACGTAGATGTATTTTGAAATTCACATACATAATAATATGCCTTTTCATCTTTAAAAAAAATAATTAAGTAGAGGTAATTAGATAGGTACTGACTACTGACTAATATCATCGTCGTGGTGCATATTATGGTAGGTACCTAGGTATCTGAAGTAAAGACATTTACTAAGTTTTAACGAACTTATGTTGTGTGAATTAATAACATGTAGGTACCTAATTGGCCTATTAAAAAGTGGTTAAGTAGTAGATTTTGAAATTGCTTTATTAAAAATTTAAAAAATACAATAAAGTCATTGATTATCTAGGCATGCAGGTCCTATACATCCATACCTACCTCTTAATGCGTAGCGAGTACTAAGCTTTAATTTTGATATTGATGATGTTATGATAATAATTTATGTACCTACCTACTTCTAGTCCATATTATTGTAATTATGACAGTCAATAATTTTGTGTGCCTATCAATGCGGTTCACTAACCTAAGTTAGTAGGTAATGTTGTCACACAAAAGTGGCTGTAAAATGAGGTGGTAGTTTGAGGTAAAAATGTTATTTAAAAAATTTGTAATTATTCGTATGTCGAAAATGATGAGGTTTTTAAAATAATTTAATGATGTGATGTTTATAATAATTAGTAATAAAGTAGTCGCTAAAAAAATCTTTTTATTTCTCTCTGAAAGACAAATTGAAAATAATTTATTAGTTTTTTTTTGGAAATAAATTACTATACAGATACTTTTTTGATAAACGTAAGCATTTTAACTAACTATAGTAATTGATAATGTTATTACTATGATCAAAATCACATGACTATTGAGTTTCGCGGCGAACTACGCTTGCGCGTACATACGATGATGGTTTTAAATTTTAAAACGAAAAAAACTTCCTGTGGCTTCATTTTTGAATATTTTCAATTAGTTTTTTTTGTATTCAACTCGTAATTTTTTATACTATATGTGGTTTGAAGGAACGTTGATCAAGCGTCACCACCCTGTATAATATTAAAATATTTATAAATAATATGAAAACAGTGATCAGAGGCAACTTAAACTTGCTATGAGCGGTTTAGCAGGCAATTTCAACTTGTTACTTTTGTGGTACAGTGATTCTTAAAATTTCACTCTCATCATTTTTTCATAACGCGCCTAAAGAAGTACCAATAAATTCAATTTCAAATTTCGAATTTCTCATTAAATGTTTAGACATTTATTAATTTGTTTGCACTTTACTATGGCTATATTACATAATTCAATCTCAAAATGTACTTACTCCATTACGTTGTTCTAAGACTTAAAGTAACGTTTAATAAATAGCAATAGGCTAATAGGTAATTGCGAGACTTGCAAGACTCTTGCGCAAGACCAAGACCAAGACCAAGACTGGGAGGCGCAATACCAAGACCAAGACCAAGACCAGATGTGTTGGCGCAAGACCAAGACCAAGACTGGCTAAGTCTCGTCTTGTTCTTGCATTTGGGCAACACTAGCTGTAAATATTTGGATCATATTTTGTAATAGGTAAAGTAAGGTTTGGTTTTAATGTATCACGAGAAAATTGCTTGACAGATTCTGATAGGTAGATAGCTTTTTTTTCCTTTATTACAATGCTAATTATCCTCATCGACATAAAAGATACAATACTACGAAAATATCTCAGCTCTGTGAATCCATACTGAACGTTAAGAAGTTCCTAGGGCTTAGATACGAACCTAAGAGAATCGAGGGTTCTAGTTTATCGTAAAACTTTAAGCTTATTGCTTATATACGAATCTCTGCTTTCATTCATTTTGAAAATTGGTGTTTTTATACATTTCTATCAATTTATCTATTTTTTCATTCATATTGTTGCCAATTCGACATAGAGAAAAAATTCGTTTACTTTCGACTTTTGTAGTTAAGAAGCCTTTAATGATTTTTAGTAACATAAGAACCAACAACATACTTGGTATTCCGATTTTTTTTTATCTTACTGACTAAATTACTGTATCTGTACTGTCTCATTCTCGAGAAGATAAAATCATGGAAAGTACATTTGGAATTCAAATCTTCCAAATTTGAGAAAACAAAAACTTTTATCAGAGCTTTATACCTTCATCATTTTTATTGATAACACACTAGCTGACAAAACTAAATAATTCAATTTACGACAAAAGGTTCCTACATAAAATATAGAATTTGTCAAATTCAATTTATCCAATAGCTATTTTCCTCACAAGAAAACAGATTACGTACCTACAGTATTTCCAGTTTTATACTGGAAAATAACGAATAACAAACAAACAACAATGTACGAAGCGAACGGTAAACATTTAATAACATCTGGTTAAACACTTGTCTAAGTTCCGAATAAATTCACCAGCAACATAAAGAAGGTACGAGAGACAACAAGGTAAAGTTAACTCATCATAGGACCATGTTATTGTCAATAAGATGGTTTAGACGACATAAAGCGAAAAACTTCTGATTGGTATATTCATTTACAACTAAATCATATTATTTAAACATTTAAAAAACATTTAAAACTTTTTAGTCAGCGTTTTCAAATTTGTTCTGCTAACAGTACCTACATTTACCTAGTTAGTTCTTTACCTATAGTATACTACGTGTTGGTTCATGAATGATCGTTATGGGGGACCTAATTGTGTGTAGTTAAAACTGCTTAGCTACTCATCTTATAAGCATGCAGTAGCTAAAAACTTTTAAATCCTTTAAATGCTAAGCTAAATCAAAAAACTTGCTGAACTCAAACGAGTACGGCGCGGGTAAATGTGTTAAATATTATGATGGGAAAAAGCTGTAACGTTGTATTGTTATAAAATATTTTCATAAATTATACATTGTACATATAAATAAAAATGAATTTTTAATATTAAATTATCAGCTTTTCATTTAAAACGCATATGATTACGGTATATACGGTATATATACGGTACCTACATAAAAATCCATTTTTGAAATGTTTGTACGTCTGTGTAATCTTTGAAACGGCTGCACCGATTTTGACGGGACTCTCACTCGCAGATAGCCTTAATTAAGGAGTAGCTTTTAACTACAAATTATAAAAACCGTATAATTTATTTAAAATTACGCCCAGCGAAGCGGGTCGGATTTGTTAATGTATAAACTACTAACAAACTCGGCCCGGCAATATATGATATTTATCCAATCGAGTGTTCTTAGAATTATATTTGAAAATGACTGTCGCAGCGATGTTACATGTTATAAACTCACATCTTCGGTAAAATGTTTGGTAACTCAGATTTTGGTATACAAATCAGGCTCGATATCATTGATATGAATTCAATATTTTTGATATGTTGTGGATGTTAACAGAATCTAAATGAGCAGTTTTAGAATATTTGTCCATTTCTTCTACAAACATTCGTTAGTACGTAGTAGTCTAAAGATATCTCAGTAAAACCTCATATTATTAAAAAAAACACATCGTATCAGTCTGTTTGTCTGTTCGCGATATACTCAAAAAACTGCTGCATAAATAGAGTAAAACACGAGGAAGGCTTAAATGTACCACGGAATTGACAAATAATTCACCTGCTCTGTGAAATGTACGATTCATCAACTTTTGTTTTAATAAGTTTAAATCGGTTAGGTATGCACGATAAATCACACTGAAAAAAAATATTTCTCCTTCGATTTTCATTTTCAAAATGGCATTTGCGCCAATTTTCATTATGATATTCGTGATTTGGGGGTCAAAATACGTTATAATACTAAATTTCAGATCGATCGGAGTCATGCGCTTTTCATAAGCTTAGTTAAAGTTATTATAATACTAGCGACTCGCCCTCGCTTCGCTCGGGCTCTTCCCTAGATTTAGCACAGGTAAAGCCGCGGGATCTGCTAGTTATGCATATAAACCTTCCTCTTGAATCACTCTATCTATTAAAAAAACCGCATCAAAATCCGTTGCGTAGTTTTAAAGATTTAAGCGCACATAGGGATATAGGGATATAGGGACAGAAAAGGCGACTTTGTTTTATACTATGTAGTGATGATGATGATTTAGTTATTTGTTACATGTTATAAGTTATTTGTTTGTTAAATCTCATTCAAATTCATCCAGCCATTTTACTATAATGAAGTAACGAACATACAAAATGTATGTAGTATATGCATAATATTCATTTTTTATTTTTAACATGTAAAAACATTAAGCAAACAGTGTTTTCCATTATTTACAAATATTTTACAAATATGATGCATAATAGTATAAACATGTTCTGGCTAACTTACCAAAGAAACAGCAACAGAACACAATTGTGTAAAGCGTGATAAATATAGCTCTCACATCTGTTCTGTCGAATATAAACTCCTCGTCTTCCATAGAATATTGGCTTTCATTTTTTGTAAATGTGTATGTAGTATTATCAACTCTACTAGCATCTGTCTCGTTGCCATCCGTCGCTGCCGTGTAGAAAACATAGTTCGATTCAACTGGAGACTCCACGCGGTACATAATTTCAATTTTATGTCTTCAAATGCATTTTTAAACCGGATTTTCCATCTAGAACAAAAGTATAAACTTTAAAAAAATCGAATACAAAATGATACAGTCATTTTTTAAAGGCATTTATCGTAACTTCGTTGTGGATAAAGCTAGAAGCTTTTCTGTGACTTAGCCTTAAGAGAACTCAAGAAATATTGCATGTCATAGTAATCAATACTCTCAGGTACTTCTAGCAGACCAGAGACTCACCAAATTTTGGACACAATTAGCATTTAGTTATAACACAAGTAAAAACTAAAACATCCCGAAATTTCAGTAGCGCTTTTATACTTATGTAAAAAAGTGTGCAAACTTTGTAATCTTTCACAAAAAATGCGATACAACTTTTTGTTTTTGAAAAACTTTCGTTGCGTGACTTGCATTTTTTACATGTTGTGTTTTGATGGGATTTACACATTTATTGCCATTATAGGTATAGGTACATCACAGACAATTCAAGCTAAGGTTGAATGGTGGTAGGTACATATAATAATATTGTAACTTAGTCGAATCTGTATATTTCCATTTTGTATATGTAGCGTACAAAGCTACCTAGATTTCTATATACTGATTTAGTAACAATATAATAAAGCCCTTTAGGGTCAATCACTCACGTGAGTCAATGAGCTTAAGCAATTCTGATTTGGATTAATTTGCGGGACAATTTAGAAAATTAAGTTTTGTCAATATTGTTATTTGAGGCAAATATGTACCTACCTACGAAATAATATGTTTATATTCTTAAAAGAAAGAAACCTGGTTTTGGAAGAAAACTAAATATTTGTGTGAAGGATACTTAAATATATTATTTTTCCTATAGTTGAGAAAAAATAGTAATTTTGGTTCTATAGCTATTAGGTTCCGTATTTATAGTTATAAGGTGGAGCAATTAAGCCCAATTTAGTTCGCCAATATCACATAAAATAGAGAAGATACGACATAAGCGCATCGTTAAGGTTGTTTCGCTTCATGTATAGGGTAAATAAAGCATAACGGGTACGTTGTAGTTAGCAGTTTTAGGACTTAGAAGTAAGCATATAAAATAAAATATATGTAGGTACCTATTATTCAATCCAATATTCTATCAAGCAGAACTATATCTGAAAATAGTTGCCATAGAAATAATTCTAAAAAAAATTCTTGCATTTTCAACCTCTATACTCGGGCCCAGTTGATACGTCGTTTGGACATGTAAAAATAATAATAATGGGATTAAATTAATATACCAAATTGACTCATATTTAAAATTCTCTTCATGATTTTTAAATTCAACACCTAATGTTGCTTAGTTATTAAATTGACATCCCTTGGTTTGTTATCTCACAACTTCTTAGCAAAATAAAAAAGATATAATCCTAAATTGTTGACGTTAATTATTTTTTGTACCAGGTCTTTATTATGAAAACAGCATTTTCAATTATCTATTTTAAGATAAGATGATATAAATACTGCTAAATAGTCGGAAAATGTTATCAACTATTTGCATTCGCCATTAAGCGATAAAAGAATTCATACACTCTTTTTATTTTGCGGAAGGCTTCGAGGCTCAATTAAACTGACTAGATCGCGCATTAGTGTTTCCACACCCGTTCCAGTTTTCGTAAAAATGTTAATTTCAAAAATAAGAAATTCCCTCAAATATCTTCCTCATTAAGATCTTATTATAATTCAAATCGAATTTCATATTAGGTATCCTATTAAATTAATTTATTTCCAAAATACACTACACTCTACAGTAACAATATAGTAGGTATACATTATATATACATTATAAATAAAAAAATGTTGAATTTCAATAAATTTTTCTCCTACAGGCGGTTAATTTGAAGTTAAAGTCACTTCAATTTTATTTATATGTATGTGTAGATGTGTAGATGTATGGATGGCTTAGTAATATGTATAGATTTAGGATTAATCTGTCAATGTCAGCTATGTCAGTCACGACGAATACGTCCTTAAAAATCCGTGGAACTTAAGCGGATTTATAGTTGACTTTTTTACTCGAGGCACCCAAATGGGCCACTGCTATACTGGCGCCAATTAAGTTGATTTTTTAAGTAAATATTTTTTATTTTACAATAATGTCTAAGATAACTAAATAAATAATAATACAAATTAAATATTAACAAAAAAATATGATAATAAATTTAAACACTTAGAATAATATGTAGCCTAGTTAAGATTACATAGGTAGTCGTAGTAGGTACGTAGTAGGTATAGATTCCTATAATCTATAGCGACTTTGTTTTGTACTACTCGAGTAGGTACGAGTAAATATTCAATGTTTTAAATTTCAAATATTGTATTATTGTTTTATTACAATTGGAATAAATTACAAAAGTTTGTCGACTAGTATTTCTATTCATTAACAAATTGCCAATTAGAACTTCCAATACTCGATTTACCATTAATATCGTAAATATTACGAAATAAATTATATAATTTCACCATTTCTGTATTTGAAACAAAATTAGCATTACAATATTATTTTCTTTGTTAATAAATTAAACGATAATAATATGCAAACAATCGATGTTGCTAAGATCACAAGACATCCACAATCTCGGAAAAAATATGGGTTTGTTTTTTCATTACAATCATAAATGAAAATAAAGCTCACTTTCTATATTATGGGCTTTTTATATTATTACTTTTTATAATAATATCTACTATATACTCTGAGAGGACAAAGATTCGAAATGAAGATATGCGGAATATGTAAAGCAACTTTGTAGAATAAAACGCTACAAATCGAAACTAAAAAGAAAAAAAAATAATTTTAATTACTTAGTTATTGTTGGAGTCGGTGCCAGCCAAGAAGGACAGTTTTATTCTGCCTTTGCAATGAACTTTCGAACGGATATTTTGATTATATTTACAAATTGATACATTAATTAAATTGAATTAAGATTATTTTGCTTTGGCTGGCACCGACTCCAACAATAACTAAGTAATTAAAATTTTTTTTTTTTTCTTTTTAGTTTCGATTTGTAGCGTTTTGAAGTCGGTTTTCATTTTTGTTAAAAAATAATTTATTTTAAATTTTTTGTGGAAATTATTATGTTTAAATAAAATATTGGAAGGCTAACTAAACTACTGCTCCAATAAGTCAGCGAAGTTTTGAAATGAACGACAATATTCAATCGAGATTTGTCCACGTCTATTTTTCCACGTAACTCGTAGACGTTAATAAGATTTACCTTCTATTATCAATCCACCTAATATCCTGAAGGAATACGACTATCAGTTCATAAGTACGTATAATATTAAAAGAATTTTCTTTCAACTCTTAACCGTTGAGGATATATTCACCGATTACTCCGCCGTCTGTGGGCCGATTTCAAAAATTTTTCTTTTGATTGGTAGGGTATAGTTCCGAGGTGGTCCCATTGTCACCAAGTCAGGATCTGATGATGGGATCCCAGGGAAATCGAAGGCAACTCTCAAAATACATCATCACAAATTCTTAACAGCTTTAGAAAATATATGAAAAATGTAATCAGTGCCGATAAAATTTAAGGGTTGCCCTCGATTTCTCTAGGATCCCATCATCAGATGCTGACTTGGTGACAATGAGAACATCTTGAATGTATACCCTACCGAACAAAAAAGAAATTTTTAAAATCGGCCCACAATTCACGGAGAAATCGGAGAAAACACATAAAAAACAACTGTTGAGGAATTTTACCTTCCATCATCCACATGAGATGATGATTTTCATACGTAAAAGCTTTATCGGGTTTAGAAAATATATCAAAAATATAATAAGTGCCTGTAAATTTTGAGAGTTGCCTTCGATTTCCCTGGGATCCCATCATCAGATCCTGACTTGGTGACAATGGGACCACCTCGGAACTATACCCTACCAATCAAAAGAAAAATTTTTGAAATCGGCCCACAGACGGCGGAGTAATCGGTGAACATACATAAAAAAAAAAATACATACAACGGAACATATAACCTCCTCCTTTTTTGAAGTCGGTTAAAAATACCTTTGTATTAATTATATGTGCTCATAGCAGTGTGTGTGAAACCATGATTCTAATCACACTGCGTAAATATTTCTTAAGTAATTAAATACATCAAACCTCATGATGAGATCGACCTCCTGCAGGCACGGATCTGTATTATATAGGCTTTATGGGTTACGGCCCAGGGCCCCTAAGCTAAAATATAACGGGCTCCTTGTTGATAACAATGGGTAGTTTAATTAAATTATAGAAAAATCCAAACTAAAAAAATGAAAAGCCTAAAACGTTGACATAATACTGTTGAATCAAATATGGATCAAACGATAGCGTTACCTTAATTCCGCCTATTACTATGTGAAACATATTAATTAGTAGTAGGCCCCTAAGAAATATTAATCTAGGGCCTACTCACTGTCCGCCCCTGATGATGTTTATAATACGTTTCCTAATTTTAATAATTTGCCTAAAGTATCAAATTTATGTTGGTTTAATTAGGTATGTATATTTATATCCCATCCCGAATATCAAACGCAACGTCCGACTTGGGTTTGTAACAAAGTATAAAAGATTATTTTTGACGACACGTTTAGCTTAGTTTATAGTGTTTCTACTCGCCCTACAAAGCGGTCGCGGGTTCGAGTCTCGCTAGGAGGATTTATTTGACGAGCACGCATGTTAGTATGCCAGCCTTGCGTGTTTATATGTTAAATATGTATGTATTTAACGTTATATATGTGTATGTGCATCCATCCACAAAACAAGCCTCGTATCATACCAACTAGATGTTGTTGTGTGTAAGTATTCCAATATATTTATTTATTTACAAAACTTTGTGATTGTCACTTTTTTTTGTCAACCGTTTTTTTTACAATACACAATTTATTTTCTAACTATTGCTCTAACCTTAACTTGATAACCTTAACATTTCTGAAGAAAAGCTGAAATCGCTCTCTATACAAAACATAGTGATTATATACATAGTTTGTACAGTTAGGTTATATAGTGATATTGTTTGTGGTTTAGAAAGAATGTTTTCGTTTTCTAATCTAAAACAAATACGGGGGTCAATATGTAATTCTGCACACGTATAATTAGATCCTTAGCATACTCACATTCCTTTGGTTATTCCAATGGTTATCTTGCTGTGATTTTAATGAGTTTTCCTATATTAAATGGTTAATTTAAAAATATTTTATTCTACGTTCAGCAGAAAGTAATAAGTCAGCTATCAGAGACGTAAAAGCTTATTCATAAAAGAAATAGCTCTTTCATAATCATTTCCTCGTCTCTCATTTTAAGAATTCTGATATGAACATTTTAAATAATAGATTTAGTTTATTTTTCAATCCAACTGATGACCAATAATTGTAGTTAGCATAACAGCTATTTTAGTTATACCTTAAAATTTTAATAACCTTCCCAACATTTTCAATAAACTGAACTCTGATATAAAATATTATGCTATTTATTGCCATATAAAATAACATTATAACGATACTACATGCTAATACTATTATGACTCGACTCTATATCAGTATTTGATAGTTTAATTGTTCTGATATTTATTATTTTCTGTACAGCTGTTACAACCGAACTTTTTTAAGTTTTTAAGTACATAACTTCATTATTGCTGTGTTACCTTTTTCCATGATATAGCTTAGTAATAACGCGCTTGGGTTACGAGTGAAGCAAGTTCAAATCCGCTCGCACCTCTGATATTTTCATGTGCGCGTCATTTTCTAACATTATTCGCGAGTAAACATATCGAAGAGAACCTAGAAAGTTCTCGATAGACATTTAAATTTCGCAAACCTGAGAGAATGGTGGAGAATGGTTTGTTTTCCCAAGTATTAAAGGGAAGGCGTGTGCAGCAGTGCGATGTAAAATATACAATATACTTATTTGATATTTTCAAAGATGATGTATTGCTGATGCCGCTACAACAACAAACATTAATTATTATCATAGTAAAAAAACTCCCATACAACACACATTATTTTTTTGGCCGTTGTGATAGATAATGTAACGGAACCCTTCGGACAAGGTACCTTTTTTGTTATTTTTTCTTTTAACGTTGGGAAATGAATGGACGCATACCATCAGGTGGTTATGTGGGACTCACACTTTATAATAAGCCAGTACTACGCACTAAAACCCAACGGACCTCATCCGTCTTAATGAGGCGTCGCAGGATCGATTGCGCATGCACCTCCAACTCCGACTGGTTTGCAGACCACACAGCCAAAATGGTTGCTCCACAGTCCACTCTGCTATACAGAGAAGTAAGGAGCAACCGTCCTTACACACAGCCCACCGAAGAGGGCCATCCTAAGCGTTTCTTGCCTCGGCTTGCTTGCAGGACGCTACTAAGACTTGCGGCTTGCAGGGCCTCTCATCACGCAGCATGGCCCCTACCACACTGCGCAACGAGAGATCCCCACCCACTACCATCATCAGGGCATGGCGCTGGGGAGACCAGGCGACGCACTCCATGAGGGTGTGATGCGCTGTGTCCATAGATGCATCACACTCGTGGACGTCCAGGGCGACGGTTCACGACGCGCAACCCGACACAGATACTTACCGAAGCAACCATGAAGGGACAACATGGAGTAAACAAGGTACCTAGAACAACCCCGAGCCAAGCAATTTAAGTATGTACAAAAAATTCGAAAGTCGGATCTTAATCTGTTGTTCTGTTAGATAAAATTGTTTACGTAAGCGTTTTGTTTCATATAAGAAAAATCGCAAAACTTTGCGAAAGAAAAAGGAGCAATCAAAAGTTTCTCAGGTGAAACAGAGCCAGGTCTTTTAGCTGAGGTGCACTTCTCTAGTTACTTTTTAATTAACTTAGTATTGAAGAATAGTTTATTATATAGCTATTAGGTATATCATTCCTTCGATAAAACGGCTAGACTGTTTGATAATAATTTTATTTTAATAACATAATTATGGTTTCGTTTACGAAAAGTTTCTTTAATTAATTATTTACTTACAGTCATAATAGGGCTGGAAAAATAAATAGAATAAAAATCATAAATCAAACTTTCAAAATGAAAGTTCTTCTCAGTATTTATTGCATTCCGAACTAGTAGCTTCAGACAGACAATAATTTAACTTATATAGTCTAAAATCCCTATAATAGCTAGTCAGAACTATCAAATGACATCAACTCAATTTTATAGTTTATAATTTATAAATTATAATTCAAAAGAACTTAAAGAGGTCTATGTGAATAGAGCATAGTTATTTTTGTTTAATAATTTATATTGTCAATTTTAAAAATGATTTAGTTTGCAGTGGTGTTGCTTAATATTTAACTTAAAATAAACAAACAGAAGTTGTTTTAACTTAATTTTTAAATTATAATATTGAAAGTTTTTAATATTTAAATCTTTTAACCAAGTTCAATAACGGATTCGCGATTAACGAGTTAATTATTCGTCTACGTATATATATATATACGTCTACTAACCGTTAAAACGTACCTTGATAAGACCCGACTATAAAGAGGATGAGCCGCTAGTATGGAATATACCTACTTAATAAACTTGGACAAAATATTTTTAAGCAAAATTTAGATTTTTCTAAAATGAATTGTACTATAACTTTAATACATAAAGACCATAGGTAAGAAAATCAATACCTACATGTATGTATCGCTTCTCTTCTCCTTTGAGCAATTGCAAATTCGTAGAGAATAAAAAAAATAATTACTTCATAACTTAAATTTTAATTAAGCGTAGGAATAATCATAATCAGTTATTATTCCTATGCTTAATTAAAATTTAAGTTATGCAGCAAGAGAATTTGTTTTTCACTGTTTTTGTTAGCACATTAGTGGTTTATTATAGATTTATTTCTGTTTATCAACTTTATAGCCTGTTTATTACGTAAATTTCTTAACTATCTAATGTTACGATCATTAGATAGTTGGGAAATTTACGTAATACTCAGACCATTTATACTTAAATAAACTACGCAAAGAAAGCTACAAGAAGATATTACCAGTAACTCATCCTCGCTCCGCTCGCTTTTGTCCAAAATATATATTCTTTACAATAAGTTTGCCGCATCAAAAAATATTCGATGAGTTAATCCGGATAAGCAGCTATCACTATATAAATTTTTATCAAAATCCTTCCAGCGGTTTAGTCGTGATACAGTTACAGACAGGAAGACAAAAATTCTAAAAACTAAGTAAAGATTCGGCCTCTGCATTAGTATAATAGAATAGATAGGCTATTTCAAGAACATTTTTACAAAAAATATAAAACGTTAGTCTATCTACTAAACTAATTTATATTATACGTATAAATAACAGCGCAACATATCTGTGTTAGGAGGGTTAGGTAATTCAAATATGTATTATATTGTATATTTCATTTTGATCATTTACTCTGATTATATTTGGTAATTTCCTGACCTTCCTAATATCCATTTTTCATAATGTTTGTTTGTTTTTATTAATACTTTATAGGTATAATAATAAAATACTTGAAATTTATATTCGTGATAAGGTGATAAAGGATAGAAAAGCGTCCTAACATACTATAATATAATATAGCTATGGGAAAGTCCCATAGCAGTTTAGTTTATTTCTCCTAATAACGTTATCTGCATTTTGGTACCGCTTTCCTAAATACTCCAGCATTAAGTACGAGTATTATCACCCTACTCTACTATAGTATAGTGGTTTAGTAAATCTCTCTAAAGGATTTTACTAGCAATGGCAATCAATTTAGTATACTTTGTACATTATTAGGGCTCATAAGCATATTTCAATAGGATTGCCTATTAAATGTAGATCTAGTACATCACAAAACTTGTGTTCTTCATATAGGTATTTATTAAACAAGTGTATTAGGTATAACATAGGATTTTATATCTATACATATAATAAAATTCTAACTTAGTCGAATATACATTGAATATTTTTTGGAAATTCTTATTAAAATAATCATTATTATCGATAGAGGCCGAATCTAGAGTTTTGAGATTTGTTGTCTGTCTGTCTGTCTGTGACCGCATCACAATAAAACCACAGAACAGATTTTAATGAAACTTGGTATGATGATAGCTGGCTATCCGGGTCAGGATATAGGACTCTTCTTCTTCTGAAAAATCTCAAGTAACCGTTAATAAACGGCTGTAAAACATTAAACGGTATGTAAAATCTAAGAATTTAGTTTCCGGTCTTTGAATCTAAAATGCTAGTTATATTATATATATATATACATTACTCTAAGGGTCTAAACTAAACTAAGTGTTAAAAATATTTCATAATATTATGTACAGTATATACATACCTACCCTATACATAAAATATATATGTGCACTAGATTGAGTGTTACAGTGGTCAAAGCGATAGCAACAACAATATTGCAATGCAAAACGCATGTGAATCCAACTTGTATACCTAATGCTAAGTGCTTAAATGTCTACATTGTTTGTGCTGGTCTATATTTACGCTGAGATGCATTTATGGCATACTCGAATAGCCAGCCAACAAAACGATAATCTGCGCATAGTTTCAAACTTACAATTACTTACAGTTAATAATCTAGTTCCACAACACTCATTTATAAAATGACAATCTCTTGAAAACAGATTCATTTTGTTTTATTTCAATATAAATCATAACCACTGAGCAATTATGGAGCAGAAAAAACTCTCTCTTCGAAAATTTTCATTTTGCAAATCTTGTATACAATTATTATTATTATGAACACAAAAAAAATAATGTTTCGCAATTATAATACCTATACCTAAAATATTATAATTGCTTAAAATTCGTAAAAAAGGCCTTTTTTATAGACGCTTTATCATTTAATAAACGAGTAATCATTTCATTAAAACATAAGTACATAAGCGAAGGATGGGACCAAAAAATTGCCTTGATTTAAGAAAAATTCAGCATTCAAGTTCAAAAACGTGTTTAATCTTCTTAAAACGAATTAAGTACCTACGTGGGAGGAATCATTCCATTAACTAACTTTCTGTGTTTGCTGATCCAATGAATACTCCCACTCACGCCAAAACAACTGCAAAGCTAAATCTTGTAACTTATTAAATACCTTTGTCTAAACCTAAGCTTTTATTATAATACATTATACAATTACGCTGGAGTAAATAAAAATTCGTAATGGAGGAAGAGATGAAACTTTTTCTTGTAGGTGAAGCGGTCTACTCTCAAAAGTACATTTCAACTATATTAAAACTTTTCATTGAAATGATGAAAATGTGGGTAGCTGCCATGGTTCGGGTCCCGGGACGTTTGTGTTTAGTCCTTGAAGTGTCGGGCCCATAAGCTTTCGATTCGAGACCAAGAGACATTTCTTTAATTCGAATTTGTGTATAATTAGATTTATTTTGCGATTTATAAGCTGAACGTATTTGCTCTACTATACGCGCATGGAACCCAGCAAGACTTTTCAAAGTTAAATTTCAAGTTCAAAAATTCATTAAAAATGAAGAAAATGTACCTCAAATTCTAGTTGTTTTATAATTATATGGTTTTACTGCCAAAAATTGAATGTTTAATAAGAACTAAATATACAAAATATTTAGACTAGGTATAATTAACGTTTTAGATAAGAGAATTTACTTTCTTGCCGAAAATTAATCTTGCCGAAAATTAATTATCTAATTTGATTCTACTTATTAGAAGTATGGCCTCCCGGAGCGTCCAGTTACTCTGATCGTGGACGAACTTGGGTTGATTGGTTTAGACTTTGAGGATGTAGAGACTGCTCAAAGCTTAATACGAGAGCTATACATTGCCGCGGTGCTACTACTGTACTACTTGCTAAACATGAATGAAAAGTAGGAATTGTACAGTAAGACTTGGTGTTTTCATTTTTTTGATTTAAATCTTAGGACGCCCGAATAAATATATCAATGCATAAACTGATGCATATATTTTATTCATCATTAATATAGTAATTGTTCATGTATTCATTCGTATTAAAATAATTTATTCGTCATTTTTGTGGGTCTGTAGGTATTGTAAATAAAAATAATTCAGACAGGCAATAAAGTCAGGTAAAATATAAATATTTTTGTAAAATTGCCAAATAAAGATTTAACAATAAGAAGCCAAATAAAGATTTAACAATAAGAAAATCGAGAGATAAAATAAACATGCGAATAAAAAAAACACTCATAGAAGTAAAAAGTTTTCCCAATTTTATTGCAAAGTAAGCTGACAACAACAGCAATTATTGAACTTCTAGTGGAAATATTCAACAAACGATTTATTTTTCTCTGTTTACCAAAATGGATGACATCAACTCCAAAAACATATCATTAGGATTTAGGTAGAGTTCAGTTTTGATATATATAATTGAACATACTTATATATGACTGAAGTGTCTGTTTTTAATTTTAAATTTACAGCTTTTCACTAGATGCGTATAAAAGTATATACGGTACTAACATAAAAAAAAAAAATATTTAAAATGTTTGTCTGTTTGTTCCGGATAATCTCTGAAATAGCAAGACCAATATTACTTTAACTTTCATTAGCATATAGTTAATGTTATAAGGAGTAACATATGCAAGTTTTATTTTTATTTATAAAAAAAATATAAAACTGTTTAATTTATTTTTGATTTACGCCCAGCGAAACGTCCTGTAATAAATGAGTATTAAATTCAATAACATGACCGTTGTTTCTGGCTTTAAAAGAAAAGCAACGGTGACCGGAAAATAAATAAAGAAAGTATTTTTATGAGTACTGTAATTTTCATCAAAGTAAATTCTCTTACAGTTTCCTCCTACCAAAATATTGGCGACAGTCGAAAAGCAGTATCTTAAACTATAATAATTTATTTATAGCAAGCGACCCTTCTTAGCTCAGGTGAGAAATGATATTATATTATTACATAATATGTATGGTTATACAATAGACAATACATACCTATAGGTATTAGGTAAATGTAATTTAGGTAAATTGCATACTGGTTTATATTTATGGGGTGAATTAATTACTAAGTAGGTACTGTTTGTAAAAGTTAAGTAAAAATTAAAATTATAAACAGTGATTTTCTGGAACGCACACTTAACAATTTATTTTTACAAGCGACATTATCAACTAGTGAAATGCTTTAAAAAACGTTTAAAATACGCTATATACATATGTAATATTATATATACATATGTAATATTATATATACATATATAATAATATATATTTATATAATATTTATTTAAAAAAAATGTAATAATACAACTAACCTAGTCTCTAAGAAATATTGTTTACTTACCATAATGAGTCACTGGTCACTTGAATAAAAAATATATGATTATTATTATTATTATATATACGATTTTTCATTCATTTCATTCAAATTGAGTTTTTCTTCAATTACGATCTTTGGCGATACTGCGACCGCTTCATTGACATTACATTCACATTAACATTATTATTTTGTTTAGAAAAAATATCGTCATACTGCGTTTGTTTATTTATTACCTTTAATAAATAATTGTTGTTGTTTTAAGTAATAATTATTTATTAAATAATAAGTTAAAAGTGGCTCACTCTTGTAGAACTAATTTTATGGAAAATCATTCATAATAAAGTGGCCAAGTAGGTTGCGGCGATCCAACCGTGGTTAATGAAAACGCAGGAAGACGTTACGTGCTCTCCGAGACTCGAGAATGGAAACCACTAATTTTACACTCCACGTTTCTATTACTAGTATTAGGTATATTGATGTTGCTGAGACTTTCTCATCGTCATTCACTTAATATCTACACTTAAATTTGTGTCGAGGCTCGAACTTCGAAGCCAATACCCTCGGGTCTATTCCCGTACTGTATGCTAGCTAATAAACCTCCAAGACAATAAAATTTAATAATATTACTTAAACTGGTATACATTGATACGAATAAATATTTTTTTTATGACTTGATGTAATTTATTTTATATTTAGTACTTTAAAACTGCTCTAAAGTGAAAAGTCTATGCGTCCTAGTTATGTCTAGCAACGGTAACAAAAGTAATAAACGACAATTGTTGAATATTCACTAAGGAAGTATTCATAGTCTAGGCTTGTCTAACTAGTCTTACCACACCAAGATCAAAGCATCCCATTTTTGTGAAGTATTTCAGCCATTGGCTAATAGTAGTATTGAAGTAGGATATCGTTTACAAGTAGGTACACGGGCCCGAAAGCAATAATCGAACAAAATAAGTAATAAACGGCGAAAAAGTTTATTTAAACAGATGTTAATGTATATATGTATATATTTTTTATAGATAGCTCGCTTGACTCAGTTTGTTGTGAGGCTACTTGCTGTGACAGTGGTCGCGCCTTCTGTTTAATTGTACAATGAGCACAATTTACAATATGTGTGTATTTAAAATTATATATTATATGTATTGTCTATATCAATTACGTAGTATCTGTACCACAACCTGTACCTTACATAATCATATATTAACCAAGCTTATCATAATATTTATTTATTAAATTTTGAATAAGTAGGCTAGTCAGGAGCTTCAAAAGTGTGGTAAAATTGTAAAAATCGATAACAGATACCACGCAGTAGGTACTATTATTTGATATGAAGAGAAAGTTGAGTAATCGACGTCATTTACTAAGTCCAACTTTTAATTACTTCCCATTAGCTTTAATGGTATACGTATTTATTTTTGTTTAGCGTACTACTGAGTCGTCTTTTGAGAAGTCGAGGATAATCTCTATATAATAGAATATTCCAAGGGTGTAAGATTTTACTTTGGTGTTAAAAATATATTTGCTGGTCTACAGGTATTAGTTAGCAAGGAATTAGACCAAGCAATATATATTCGGTCTATGTCGTTCCAGATACATACATACTCGTATATAAAATGGCTAGAAAAACATGTTGGTACTCTATTCACATCGCTGGATTTAAGTCACTTACATAAACAAATTTTGCAAGCATGAATAGAACCACAATTCATAAAATATACTAAGTTATCATATGAGACAGGCTTTAGGGTGACTTTACCCTTAACATTATCCATATCTACATGTAGTATGTGAAGTCAAGGGCAAAATTACCGTGGAAAAGAAAATCTTTTAACACTAACCAAAAATATCGCCATACGTCTGTCTAAAAATAAATAAAATAAATAAATCACAGCATAGCATTTACACACAGCACTATCTAGTTCCACGGTAAGGTACGAGCCTTGTGTTATGGATACTAGATGGTTGATATACTACACATATATAAGTTTAAATACATACATATTATAAATATAAACACCCATGACTGGAGTACAAACATTCGTGCTCAACAAATGTATGCCCCCAGCGGGACTCGAACCCGCGACCGCTTGCGCAGCAAGTAGGGTCACTACAAACTGCGCTACGCGTGTCGTCATGAAATGAAGTTATCCCTTTACAATACAAGAATTGAAATTTAAGTGATTCAGTGTTCCTAATTTAATTCAACCAATAAATGTAAATCACGTGAAACTTCATACGCGTTTAACTATAATTGAAAATATATTGTGTATTTCCATTATTGTCTTACAAAGTAATTTTGATTTTATAAGATCTTTGATTGGAAATCCCTATTCCCTTATCTTAACCATAAGATTAGTAATTTCATGCTTCTAAAGGTAACTCTATCTTAACATGTAGTACTCGAGTACATGTCTGATGTCTGTTAAATTGAAGCTTCATTAAGTTTTTCATTTAGCTCCATTAAGACATTTCGAAAGCTCTATACCATGGAAATGATGAGGAGACTAAAGTTTTAAAAGTCTCAAAGATCAATATTATAGATATTACAGACAGCTATAACTACTAATAAAAATATATAAATATAATGAAGAACTTAAAAATGTTCAGCAAATTGATTAACTTTACACTATAGATACCTGCCACTGAAGTCTAATTAGACGTTCTGGATTGACGCGTGATTATATCTAAGTATAACATCTCATTTATTACTTGAAAGCGTAATTATTTTATATTTTATATACCTAATATTGGAGGGTGAAATTACTAATTAGTTCGCGCTAACGTTATGTTCAAGCGAATATGTAATGTAATGTAAAATTGAAAATAATGTTTTGGATACATTAATATTTTGTTAGGCTTAATTGGATAGATACAATATTATATTACTATATTATATATAGTAAATAGGTAAATACAAATGAGTGGAAATAAGTATGTAACGTATAAAACAAAAGACATACCAAAGTTGTTAAGACAACATGTCTAAGTAGACCAGCAGGTTCCCTCGCGATGTTTTCTTCACCGTAAAGACAAGTGGTAATCATGAAATATCAGAGGTGCGAGACCCGAATTCAAACCCACGTCACTCGATAATCTAAACAATCGCGTAACCACTGGGCTACCACTGCCTAGAATACATACACATACATACACAAAAATAATATTATACGAGTATAAAAGTAATATAAGTAACATTAACAATAATAATTATACGAAAAATAATCAGACCCAGTCTCGCGTATATTTGACTTGTCAAATCAAATCAAGCACCTTCACTCAAAGGGTTCACTAGCTGTTATTGAAGTTTTCCACTTACAAACCTAATTCCATCGTCAAATTAACTTTAAAATTTTCAGTTAGAATGGTATTTAGAAGTAATCCAAACATGACATACCTACTTGATTTATTTACTCTTAGAAAAAACTAAGTTTTTTTTCTAATTATATCTATCAACAATAACGGTAACAAATAAAAGTGCATACATAGGTGGGCATTAACTCGTTAATCCGTTAATCGTTAAGTAACAACTACACTTAAACTTCCATTACATTTTCTTAAGTCCGTTTATTATTAATCCAGTGCCTACTATTTACCAAACACCACATCGGACCACGCCGCCGTGGACTTAAAAACATGTTCATTGTTCTGGCAAGTAAGTTCGTGAAAATCGACAAAGGTGCTAACTGCTAGGTATGTTTTGGTAGGTTAGATTGTCGGTGCGTGTAAGTGACAAAAAACCAAAGCACACGTGCCGGGTAAGCATCTGCGTCAGTCTGAAAGTCATGGTTCCTGACCCATCGAAACAGGTACGGAACCACTGCACCCACTTTCGCCAGGTCAACCACTGGGTTTCCCAGTTACTTCCTCCAGCGCTGAAGTACTAGCGAGTACTTCTGCCTAGAGTTCCCAGGGTGAATCATCCTCCAGAAGCGTGGCCGCCGTAAAGGTCACCATACATCATATATCGCCGTATCGCCCTCATCGTCAGAACCCGTTGCGCACTGCGCTATTATGCCCTGCTCAAGGCAAAGAGTGCATCGATCTAAACGGCGGCACTGCACAGTGCCATGGACCTTACAATGCCGATTTAGAGCCGCCAGCAAAGAGATTTAGGGCCCCGGACATTTGGCAGAAGCCTGCCGAATACCGAGGCAGCGGCCGTCAGTCTCGGAGGGAGTTGTGCGAAATGGACACGGAACATCCAGTGTTCACCAATATTCAGGCCCAAGTAGAGAATTTGGGCCCGAACCTCCACCATCCTTCCCTGCTCGTACAGGCAGGCGTTTCGGGGGGTGATCGCTTATGTGGGCCATGGAAAAGGTGGTTCCGTTTTTAAGATAAGGACCTTTAGGCCTAGCATACCAATCTGGTTGACGACCAGATTGGTGCCAACTGCGGTTAAGCGTGACGCGTGTCTACGCTGATGGCACCCAGCCCGGAAAGAGTGGACTCCGCCAGAGCTAGTCATAACCAAGGGCAAGGTTCCACAGGACCGGGCTTAAAACCGACAAACCACCCTATTGACCCCCGTCAATACCTCACCACTCAATACCCACCAATACCACGACCTGCCTATCGCGGAAATACACCTTAAATACCGACCGGAGATAGAGAGGTGCCTCATGAACTTGTAAGCGAAGTGCCTCTACATGTGAACTAGCATTTATGTAAATACTAGAATGTCTAGTCGTATGATTTGAAAACGCACATCAAAATTTTGCCAACAACATGGTGTTGTTGTTTTTTTGGGTTAGATAGTCCGTTTATCGAGGAACACTATAGGCAATATTCCATCACGCTACGACAAATAGGAGCGGAGCATTAATGAAAAATGTTACAAAAACGGGAGAAAAATATTTCTTTTGAGAGCTTCCGTCACACAGCGTACGTAAACGGTTAAAGTTATGCAACAATAATTTATAACGAAAATGTTCCCCTTCAAAAGTTCTAAAAGTAAGTCCGCGATGACATATGTCTATCTTTTAAGGTTGACTCACTTAACGCGAGCGAAGCCGCGGGAAAGGCTAGTATTATATATTTAGAATGGAATTAAGTAGACGCTACGCAATCCCCAACAATAAGCTTCCATTAAGCAGCAGACCAAAGTGAAAACTTTATCGTCACTTATCTCGAATTCAATTAAGACACATAATATGATCTTATATATTTTTAATTTGGAATAATACTTTTCCAGATAACATTTTTACTGCAGAAGCGAAATGAAGCTTGAGTCGGGCAAACAAGAATTAAATTGAAAAAGCTGTCAATGCTTGAGGTTCTTTCACTGTATTTTCAGGTTTCTAACGCTAGAAAAATACTGCTCTTTAAAATGTGCCTTGAAGAAAATCAACAAGTACATACTAGCATTTCAAAGATTCTTAAATATTAGCATTTCCCGCGATTTCGCCCGCGTTCAGGTGACCAAAACCTTATTCCTAGATTTTAATTCGTTCGATTTTAGTTCGTTAATGCATTATTTTACTAGGTACTATTATACCAATTTGATAACTATTAAAAAGTTATAGTGCCCTGAAAAGATAAACATAGCTAACGCGTGTTTATTTTAGAAATTTATAAGAGAGAGTAAGAATAAGATCATAAAATCATGCATTAAACAAAACATATTACTAAAGACTAGCAAACCCGGTCCGCTTCGCTGGCCGTAAGTTAAAAATAAATTAAACAGTTTTTATAATTTTCTGATTGAATAAATGTAGCTTAAGCTACTCCTTATAACAATAGCTATCTGAGAGTGAAAGTTCCGGCCTAATCGCTCCAGCCGTTTCAGAGATTAGCTGGAACAAACATAAAAAAAATTGAATATAGTAAAAAGTTAATTTGAAAATAAAAACACTTCACTTTTATTTATATGTACTGATGTACTATACTCGTAAAACTGGTCTGTAAAGCTAACACACCCTAAGTATTTGTACTAAATTATTGTTATTTAATAATAATTAGTATCAAAATAATTGAAACCAATAAATAGAAGCCGTATAGGAACATGATCATAAAAAACAACTACCAAACTGACGTAGCACGTTGAAAAAATAAACATAGGTTTTATAAAATATGTAATATATTAATATGTATATACAAACATAAACATCCGGAACTACACGTACAAGTTTTATAGAAAGTGGCAGCACAATCCCGTTAAAATAATTACATGCTGCTAATGAAATATGCAGGTTTGTTATTACACTTCACTCTAACTAATGAAAGCAATTTGTAAAATAACGATGCGAATAATAACATAATTCATAATGCCTATGGCTATCGATGTACCCATATTGCATCTAAACATATTTGTAGATTACGTATTAAAATAGGCTAGGAGCTGATTAAAAATAATTACAACTATTTTTATCTATACAAAGTGATATCAGTAAATATAATTTTATTAATCTGCGGGGATTAACGTATTGAATCTTTTTTAAGTTGGTAGCAGCAGCAAAATTTTATACAGCTCAATAATGTCCTCCTGACCGATTTCGACAATACGCTAAGACTAACCAGATACGCAGTAGATATTACATAGTTCACTAAACGTGCAGACAGAAGTGCACTCTTTATTATTTTTACTGAGAATAAATGTAGTCCGATTTGCTGATATATCAAACTGAATTATGCCATGGACTAAGACCACCAGCTTAAACGGCGAAACGACGCTAAATTAACTAACTTAAAATAAACTGACCCAACTCTGGGTTGTTTCTGAGAATTTCTTGACAGAAATATTGAATAAGTAATTTTGGCCCAACCTTCAACTCGAACCCTAAACCACAGAATCTGCGACTGTACAAGTGAACTAATAATACCACAGAGCCAGTGTAAGCAAATACAGTAACTTTTAAGTCACTGTAATTAAAAACATTTTTTAGTAATTTTAATAAAAATAAAAGCTGGTAAACGTTTAAAATCTGTTGACGCGATCGCCACGTTAGAAAAACAAACCATTTTAATGGGAAACGAGAATAGCTCAGCGATAATGAACAGACAATTACTTTTGAGTTGTAAACTTGCAGTGACATGGAAAATATTGCGTGAACTCGTGATGTGATTTCAGACTTTGGAAGCCCTTTGCACTGAAAAGATATTATTGTGAGTGACAGATAGCGACTGCCATAGGAACTATTTTTAAATATTTATTACAATGTAGGTACGTAAAGCAATAATACAAATAGTAGGTATGCTAGCTAATTATACTAGTCCATCGTTCTACTAAATACATAGATAAAAGTATTTTATGCCTAAAGATAATAAAATGAATTTGGTAATTAATTAATTAAATTTGGTATATTTTAATTTTATAATATTATTAATAATCAGCTCTCAGTATGAAGGAGTTTTGTCTAAATTAAGACTTAAAATCCTTCTCACCAATTTTGATTGAACTTAATATGTGATTATGTGAAGAAATATAATCTACTAAATACTCTTCGGTAATCAGATATCTGTTCAAATTAAGCAAATATGTGGGACTAATATATTCTGGTTGTGTCTCACGTATGATAAATAGATAAATATTGTAATACAATATTGTTACCAAAAATTTTTTGAAGAGAGCTACTGTTGAGTATCTCGCCGGTCTTTTCAGCAGAACAGCTTTCCGAGCCGGTGGTATCTTACTTACAGCCTTATAGAGGGACATTTAATTTTAATAATGAAAAATGACGATTTAAAAGAGCTTGTAACAGTCTATTTGAATAAAGAATATTTGATATGATTTATGAATATTTTCTGTACTCAATTCTCAATTCAATTTTTTTATTTAGTTTTTTAATGTATTATTGTAATTAAATATTAATTATTATTAAAGATTAATTCAGCTAGTATTAGTATATACCAGTGTCTCCTACAAATAATATTGATATTTAGATTAATAATTCGATTAAAATAGGTAATGCATCAGAAATATGCTATTTTATTATTTTCATGCTTAGAGGAAATATGCTATTTTATTATTTTCATGCTTTCATGCTAGACATAAGTAGGTACATTTATGCATAAGTACTGGATAGATAATGACTTACAAAAGGGATTGAGGAGAGTTCTAATTTGGCAGACTTACAGTTTTGTGTTAAATTAATATTAAAAATTTACGACTATAGGCGACAGTCGCTCGCGTAGCACTATTAAAAATGTTATTAAATACGTTTACAGATTTTTTAATTATTACGAGTTTAGCAGAAAAAGAAGATGACGACGACCGTGAGAAAGAACACCCGATGATTGTGAGATCATTAAGTTAGTAGTAATAGGACAAAGGTAAGGGATTCAACCGCTTAGAGATCCCATATAAACAAGAGGAACATCACACTCTACGTCACGGTAGAGCGGCAGTGAGTAAAAACAATATTATAAATTTAATAAGTAATAACCGGTACGGAGAATTCGAAATTTGCAACTTGTTATACGAGTATTAATTCCTAACTCTGGCTTCGCTGTCACTCCTGCACTGTTTATTTGGTCAAAATATATTTTCTCCCAAAATTGTAGGAATTCAATGTTAAAATAGATGAGACTGATACGTTTTTTTACAATGTGACGCCGCGAAATTTGGAATATAATATGTATTAGGAATAGTATAAAATTATACGCATATTATCCAAAAACATTAACGTCGTAGTATAATATCTTCACCTATACAAACTGAGATAATTATAATTGAACTAGGGGAATTAAATTTATTTGTTTAGTGGCTTTTAGGAGTGCCGTGTTGGTACCATTTACTAATGTAGCGTAGAACAGTTTGTATAAAACTGAGTCCTGTCCTATGTTACGTTATGTCAGGTATTAGGTATAAATTACTTGCATTTGATAACTAAGATAAATAAAGAGATACTTTTATTTTTAAATATGTATACATGTAGATAATTAATAAATATTCTATATTCAAAAGTCAATTACCATCGGATCTTTCTTCTCGTTCTACAGCCAATCACTTACTATATAAACTGATTAGTATAAGAAAATGTCCTAACTTTCCCCCAAAAATTACGTCAGCTGTAATCTACAACAACGTAAATTACCTACTCAACTGCAAAATTTATGCCCAGCTTGTTCAATAAAATTTACTCTAAATTCGAATTCTGAGCCAGAAAATTGATTCTTAGATCCTACGTAATTTAAGTTGTGAAGCAGCTGTGATATTAGGTCCGCTGTCATAGAAACATTTGATAAAAGGCATCTAATAATAAAAAATCTATAAAAAATAATAATCTAATAATATCTATGCGATTCAGTTCAAAAATTATTTACGTTGCCGGTTTTTAGACATGCCAGTTGAGAAAACCTTTAGCGGAAGGTACTACCTCTCATAGTCTATATAAATGTTTTATTACCTCATTCTATAATTACTCACATACAAAATTTTCTCCCACATAAATTTATTTCATTGCAAGTACAAAACCCCCATAATTTTTATGTGAAACATCTATCAATATCGACGCGCCTTAGCAGTAAAACCGATTTGGTGATTTATCTTATGACACTTGCGTTATTGAAACAAAAATAAAATGATGTGGGTATGTACTAAAATCTAAATGAGGCGTTTTGTAATTACGAGGAAACATATATTCGGATATATGTAACTCGTAACTCGTATATATAGATTATATATAGGTACACTATAATACAGGTCAAATATGACTAACAGGCTTCGTCTCAGTCAGCTAAAATACTTAGATAACCAATAAGAAAATAAGGTAAAATATAACTGTATTATATTTAGGTACCAATTACATTTTAGTACAATGACTAGGAAAGAAATTCTCAAGTATGCGGGAAATTTAAATTTTACAGTCAAATCATTTATTCATATTACCTACTTACAGATACTTATTACAAACAAGTCAACCTTTTTTTTTTAACGTTGGGAAATCCTGTTACGGATACCACCCGACTTCCCCTGGGGTGGTTATGTGGGACTCTCCGGCTTATGAGACCGGCATACCCACTAAAACCCAACTGCCCAACCCCTGCCGCCATGTGGAACGCCACGGGATCGCTTTCGCATACAACCGAGACGAAACTAGTCAACCTTAACATAGTGATCATCAATCATTACCTATTATTTAGAAAATTAGTTTTGATAAAATTTAATTTCTTAATTAGTGATGTCACGCCCTTGTAAAATCTTTCCCATGCATTTTAAATTCACTGGGTTACCACGATCTTATTACTTACTTAATTTGATCCATTCCGTCCAACAGTTTCAATGTGAAGAAATAACAAATAATGTAATTTAATTTTATTCCGATATAGATACAGCTTAGACGCCAATTTATATGCTAGAACTGTTTATTATAATTTATAAAGTACCTAAATTTAAAGTCTCCAGTCAGAAATGTTACAGTAAAACGAGCACGATATAACGCATAATAAAAATACTAACAAATTATTGCGGTTTGAAATTTTAATAGTATATTAGTACTAAAAATTATTACACTATAGTTTACCAGCTAGCTTAAATAAATAACATAAATCTGTACTTAACACTAGATAAAAAGTTCGCAATCTAGATTACTTTCACTCTTAATTTATATAATAAATATGTTAAATACTCTCAGTTAAAAGGAAATTATCGTCGGTTAATCTGCATATCTTAAAATAACATCAAGAATTGTTTAAATACAGAATATCGTTATACTAAGGTTCTTATTTTGGAGTTTCTATAAAAGTTAAAACTGTAATAGTTAACCGACTTCAAAAAAGGAGGAGGTTATATGTTCCGTTGTATGTATTTTTTTTTATGTATGTTCACCGATTACTCCGCCGTCTGTGGGCCGATTTCAAAAATTTTTCTTTTGATTGGTAGGGTATAGTTCCGAAGTGGTCCCATTGTCACCAAGTCAGGATCTGATGATGGAATCCCAGGGAAATCGAAGGCAACTCTCAAAATTTACAGGCACCTATTATGTTTTTGATATATTTTCTAAAACCGATAAAACTTTTACGTATGAAAATCATCATCTCATGTCGATGAGCTGATGATGAAAGGTAAAATTCCTCAACAGTTGTTTTTTATGTGTTTACACCGATTTCTCCGTGAATTGTGGGCCGATTTTAAAAATTTCTTTTTTATTCAGTAGGGGATACATTCAAGATGTTCTCAATGTCACCAAGGCAGCATCTGATGATGGGATCCTAGAGAAATCGAGGGCAACCCTTAAATTTTATCGGCACTGATTACCTGTTTCATATATTTTCTATAGCTGTTCAAGAATTTGTGATGATGTAAGGTATATCTCCTCAACGGTTAGGAGTTGAAAGAAAATTCTTTTAATATTATACGTACTTATAAACTGATAGACGTATTCCTTCAGGATATTAGGTGGATTGATAATAGAAGGTAAATCTTATTAACGTCTACGAGTAACGTGGAAAAATAGACGTGGACAAATCTCGATTGACTATTGTCGTTCATTTCAAAACTTCGCTGACTTATTGGAGCAGTAGTTTAGTTAGCATTGCAATATTATATTTAAACATAATATCTAATTTCCACAAAAAAATAAAAAATAAATTATTTTTAACAAAAATGAAAACCGACTTCAAAACGTTACAAATCGAAACTAAAAAGAAAAGAAAATAATTTTAATTACTTAGTTATTGTTGGAGTCGGTGCCAGCCAAAGCAAAATAATCCTAATACAATTTAATTAATGTATCAATTTGTAAATATAATCAAAATATCCGTTCGAAAGTTCATTGCAAAGGCAGGATAAAACTGTTCTTCTTGGCTGGCACCGACTCCAACAATAACTAAGTAATTAAAATTATTTTCTTTTCTTTTTAGTTTCGATTTGTAACGTTTTGAAGTCGGTTTTCATTTTTGTTAAAAAATAATTTATTACTTTATTAGTGTGTATTACATAGAGAATGTAGAGAAATTCATAAATCTATAGCTACATCTATACATACCTATAAATAAAATATAAGTGTCTGTTGTTAATTTCAAATTAACAGCTTTTCTCTAAATGCATACAAAAATATAGGATACGATAGTAGCAACAAATTTTAAAATTTTTGTCTAGATATGTCTGTCTGCCTGTTTGTTCCGGGTAATCTCTAAACGACTGGACCGATTTTGACGGGACTTTCACTCGCAGATATGTAATGTTATAAGGCGTAACTTAGGCTACTTTAAAAAAGGAGGAGGTAGAAAAATTATTTATTTTAACTAGTAGGTAGAGCTCGTTGCTTCGCTGACGTTAAACCTAGGAACGAACCTGAGCGAAGCGAGGGTGAGTCGCTAGTACTTTATATAAAACAAAAGTAAATACCTATAGAGAATATGACATCATAATACCTAGTTAAAAGACGGTCATAAGATTTTAGCTATCTGAACTACGTTTTTTAGCTTTGTGACAATCAAGAATACTAGATAAAGAAATGAATTACTACTTTTTAGGCCTCTGTAGTCAAATAGCAACATTAAAAGTATTAGGAAATAACATTTCCTACAAAATTACAGTGAAATATAAAGTAAAATTTTCTTAAAGAGAGTTGAATGCATAATGAGTGTACATCACTAAGCATCTGGAGTATATGTGGATAAATCGTTAAACAAGAAATACCTACATGATTCTAAATAAATTTCAATAGTTGCTGTTTTATATCCTTCTAAAATTGTAAACATCTGTCTACTAATGATACAAGAAGGTACATTTGTACCAAGCCGTCATTTTTATATTAATATTAATGTGTTTAAGGAAAGTTTCTATACGTATAATATATTTTATAATATATTATTCTATTTGTTTCTATTCGTTGAATGATATCCATTGGAAACAGTTTTACTTACGAGTATAGCCACAGAGCAGATGAATATATATTTCGTGAGTATAACAATGAAACCTAAAATTTTTTAATTGTCTTGTGAAAACAATATTTTGATATTCAGATGATATTCATAGTAGAAGAATCTAACGTACGTGTTAGAATAAAATGATTTTTAAAACTATTATATATACGATATTGCGATCAATATAGACATTATACGAAAGTTCCGCTCGATCTCCGAGACATACTCGTGCGAGATCTCGTACCTCACACAATATTTACCAAAATAATATGGATTCAAGTAAGCATTTCAAATACTCTAGGATCCCAGTATTTAAAATAGTTGTAGATAGTAGTAGCAATTCAAATACTATTTATTATGTTTTTTTTTTATTTTGGCGATTCCGAACTGTTGCCGGGGCCTCCGGTTTGTAAACCCAAGTTAGGCAAACGAGCGAAGCCACGATATAGCTAGTGTTTGATATTCTACGTGTCGGAGGAGTTTATCGAACCAACTCTGTAAAGCGAGATTTTTATATATAATAGAAGATATAATAGAATTTTTATATAGAAGAGAAAGGTATATTGATTTGAATCCTCTATCATTTCATAAAACGACAATAACGCCATACATCAAAATCATGCCCAGTCTCACACTTGTCATGAATCAATCAACGTCAGCCTATTATAGACCCTTAAAGTAAGTAATTAAAACTTTTGATATTCGTGAGGGTAACCAGCCGCCAGAAAAATTAAGTATCTCTACTTTCCCATAAAAATAACTAATATAAGGAAGAAAACATAAAAAAACTAATTTTATTATTGACTCTTCTCTAAATCCTATTTAACACTAAAATTTTAAGCTTAAATGAAAGTAACATTTAGTTTTTATTTAAAGCATATATCAGTTAAAAATGCAAATACTAAACCATTAGGTATTTGACTTTTACACGTAATATTTTTAAAAACAAATCATAACATTTGTCTTAAAAAAATCTTATAAATCCAATTATATATTCCCTACACACTAATTCCTGTTATAGGCCATGTTAATTATTCTATTCTTTTAATATTCTCTTTGTTTCTTTTCTCTTTTGTGTTATTTTTGTATTGATTACAATACAACCATAAAAATATTTCCTTTGTTTCATAAATTATGTCAGTAATTATTCATACAAAAGCTACGTAACACAATTTTACGGTCTACTAATCTATTGGATTTTTAAAGACATATTTTAAACATTTTAGATTCAAAATATTAGTAAGCCACCTCTCACATCAATGTCTGGTCTACCTTTATTGAGCTAATATGTCAATGTGTGCTATAACTTGCTAATAGGTACCAATGTAAACGGAGAAGCGGGTTCAGTCAGTTACACATAGCTTAGTGCATGTACTTTAAAATGAAAATATATGTTATGAGACCACACATGCGAAACTCATAAGTTACAGCAGCGTGCGCATAAGTTACTTATTTAGCTTTGGAAGATTGTTTGCAAAATCTCAAGACAAATTGCGTATCAAGTAAAGTAGTTTTGAGGCAAACATGCATTACCATTAGGTATATTTCCGAATAAAACCATTTGCTACGTCCTTTTTCTATATAATTTGGCAAGTTTTTGTATACATTTACTAGCGGAACTCGCAGCTTTTCACGCGCTATATCGTTAATTTTAAAAAATTTAAGAAGTATGTTCATGAATATATGACATTAAAGTCCCGTCAAAATAGGTCAAGCCGTTTTAGCAATTAGCCGGAACAAACAGACAGGCAGACTCTAGGCAGACAAAATTTAAAAAATTTATTGTACGATGTAAGTATAAGTACTTTTATATGCATTTAGTGAAAAGCTGGTAAAATAAAATTAAAATTATAATATTATGTTATGTATCATCATCAATGGTCATCATGTCATTAATGGTCAGAGCAAATTATAATTATCTCTAATCACCAATGTATAGCAATACTAGTAGTATGAGTGACAAGCAATTAAAATAATAGGAGGTCTTCAGTTAAATTACATCAGACGTCAAAGCAATTCCCCAATGCTGAGAAAGAGCTGATCATTTGAAATATGTATTTGGTAGCTGTTTATTATATTGCCCCTTTAAAATAATAATAACTAGGGTTATACAAATATTCTATAATTTGACTTTTTAAAGTGGGTAACATTGATATTTTTTAATGTTTTCCCTACTTATCCACATTTCCAGCCCGCTTTCCCCACATTTCTGTTACTGATGTACTTAAATTAACACATGTTTGGCTTACATTAACTACTTTTATTAAGTGTTCCGCCGACCAAGTGACCGAGTGTAGATATAGTAAGTTAGTGTGACTACATATTTGTCTCAGTTTATAGTGACTCAAATTTCTGTGCTTAGGTCGCGGGTTCAAGTCTTGTATTCGTTTCTTTAGCACGAATGTTTGTACTCCGTCATGGGTTCCATCAAGTACCTACTAGTTTATATTTATAATATTTATGTATTTAAAGTTGTATAACGTATACTGTATCAAATATCTAGTATCCATAGCACAAGCCTTGTATAATTTACCAGTTACTATGGAACTAGATAGATGGCGCTGTGTGTTAATGTCCTAACATATTTACATATTTGATATAAACAATCCTATTTATTCAGATCTTCTTTGAACTTGTATAAATCTCAATAGGTTAGGATTATGTATTGCACACAAGAACTAGCAATATTTTATATCGAAATCCCATTTGGTCGTAAAACTTTAAATTGGATGACCTAAGATATTATATATTTAAAGTACCCTTAAGCTTAGACCACTAAGCTTAGACTTCAATAACGCTAATTTAGTAACATTATTATTATAAAGATAAAAAATTGAGCAAATAGCATTTTTCCAAGCAAGCATTTTTCAAGAACAGTTTCTCTTCAAAATTGTTTGACTTTTCTCGAAGGAACTACATAAATTATTGTATTTACAACGTCAAACATGACTACGTCGCACTAAAAGCCGAAACAACGTTATTAATCATTAAGCTAAATGTTTATATATTACCTACGTTATTTTCTTGATGAATTTAAAATAGATCATTTTCTAGTTCAACACATAATTTATCACTTTTCCGTATATTAATCATACTAACACTAAAATATTCTTTCTAGTTTTTAATGCGTATGTATAGGAACGTGGGGGGACTCCGGATAGTTAAGGCAAAGACAATAAATAAATTACTATGTCATTTATTGAAATAATCAATATCATAATTTTTTAAATATATCTTACGCATAACTTTGGCATGAAAATATTTAAGAACTTATAAATCCGATTTTACCGACCTATGGATGAAATCGTATAGGCATTTGATACTCAAGTATAAACTAAATAGTTAAATTTGTGGCAGTTTTTACTTGCAAAAAATTATAACTTTTGCTGAGAACAAAATTGTTCTATACAACCTTTGTGAGCCAACAAGCAGTGTATTTGTATCATTCATCTGTGGACTTAGTTAGACTGTAGTTTTCGCTACAAACCAAACACTCCGAAATCCGAATCCTCATAATCATTTTTTTTAATCGTGTTTTTACTTTAATTACTTATGACGTAGATTTTTCAACAGATTCATAGGTACTTAAGTTATAAAGTGAATCAGGATCCATATTTGATATTAGTAACGTTAAAATATTTGTAAGATCCTGAGAGAATTCATTAGTGATATTTCTGTAGTCTGTGATGATGCGAAACCTATATCGGTAAAAATATTAAGATATTATATTGATACGATTATAGACAGTTCCAAACAATGACGTCAATTTCAAAATCAATCGGGGTGCAACCGGATAGCCGAAATCACCCCGGGACCCCGGACGGGGTGATTTGCATGTTTGAAATGTTATTAACATCAGGTTATGTATACACTCATAGCAACTACAAATACGGTTTTATGAGGTTAAATATGTGTAACTTCTTACTAAAGAAAACATTTATTGAAAATACATTGCGAAACTCAATGAGAACACATTAAAAAAAGCCTAATTTTTATATTACCTCAGTTCGCAAAAAGAACGCTGGAAGAAAGTGGTGGGGGGTGTGTTTTCGCATCGGTACATTCGCATACGAAATTCCTAAGCCTATTCTTTTATTTTTGAACTAGCCTATTGCTCACGATGTATATTGAGTATTGGTAGGTACATTGAAAAATATATTAGATAGAATGTCATTAAATAGAATTCTATTAATTAATAAAATATGTTTGATTCATCGTAGAATATTTAATCTACTTACAAAAAATTAAATAAATTCGTGTAATATATTTTTTAAATTATTAACAGCATTATTATCAGTCCCTCTTTTTATAAAACAATATACGTCAAAAATATTTTTTTTACTATATTTTATATAAAATCATTTCGTAATTAATAACTTTTGTGTGCGCGATGGTATTATAAACTGACAAACCAATAGCGAGCCGAAAAGCATGCGGCGCGTGCCTTGACGTCCCGCGCCCCGCGTCTTACCACCAAATTGGCCGATAAATCGCCTCTGCGCAACTTGACAGCCAGCGTTCTTTTTACATGACGCGAATTAGGTATACCTTTGTTTTGAATATTTGTTGATAGACGCACACGCTGAGAAGTTACCGTCGCCAATATTTGCAACCTCACTGAACAAGCGTTCGCGCGTATTTATTTATTTTTTTATTATTTATCAAAAAGTCATATTATTTTAATTTTCGCTGTCTGTTTGTTCCGGCTAGTCTAAGAAACGGCTGGGCCGATTTTGACGAGACTTTATTCGCAGGTAGCTAATGCTATAAGGAGTAACTAAGGCTACTTTTATTTTCAAAAAAAATTCTATATTTTTTTTATTTATTTGATTTAATTTATTTTAACTTACACCCAGCTAAGCGGGCCGGGTTTGCTAGTTCTTTAATATCTTCAAATGCAAACAAGAGAAAAGAATTATATTAAAAACAATATAACACCGGAAATATTAAAATATTGTGCAAGAGCAACAAAGAACACGCGAGAAATATAAAAGCTCAAGTATCTCAAGTAATAGATGTTAAATTATATGCTACAGCCTACAAAGATCAAACTACATCTAAAATACATGCATACCTATGTACATCCATGGCAATGCTACACTTAAACCTAAGCGTAGGCGTTCGTTAAAGCCTTCACAATGCGGAAACCTTCATTTAAGTATTTATTATGCAAATTGGGTTAGTACTTAGTATACAAAATCAATACATAGATAATAATAAACACTAGTGTAAGATGCTTTTCATGGTAAAGGAATAAATTTTACGGTAATCATAATATAAATTAGATAAGGTATTTAACGATGCAAAAAGTATAATAGAGGAGAAAAAGTCAGATTTAGCCTTTTATATTTTAATTAATATAATATACTTATTATTATTATTATGCAAAATTAGCTTCCTGGAGTGAAGTGAGCCGGTCATGTTTCCAGGTGAACTGATGGTCGATGGAGCCGAAAAGTGCTAGAGCGGAGACCGCGTTTAGGCAAGTGTAGTGTGGGACGCCCTGCAGCACGATGGACCGATGACTTAAGAAAGGTGGCGGGAAGAGAATGGATGGCGGACTGCCCAAGATCGGGATGGTTGGCGCTTATCGGGGAAGACTTTTGTTCAGCATTGGACGGCGATAGGCCTATTAATGGAATTACCTTATTTGTAATACGAACATAAAAAGGGATTTAAAGTCTATTATTAACATTATTGTGAGATAAACATTATTGTACCACATATATTCATGTGTTTTATAAAATACTAAGCCGGATTAACGCCTGGAATTTTCCTTTAGCGATGCCGCAATTTGATCACAGCATTCGCAACATTGTTTTATCTTAATATAAAATAGGCTTTGGATTTTAATATATTTTTGTGAAAATAAAAACTTTTATTGAAATGAAAATGAAATTGATAACAGTTTATGGACCTATGTATAAAAGCCTATTTATTTAATAAATAGTAGTAAATACAACTCATATGATCAATCAGATAATATTTATTAGAAGTCACTTTATAAATGTCCTACTACGGTGGACCACCATGGCCTGGGGGCGGCAAGTTGCAAGGACGACGCAAGTTGCGTAGCTCTTCTATTAATAGCATTTTGGTATTTTCTCCAGTATGCAAAGGCGTACAGTGTAAGGGACAAATAGGCTTAAGGACTTTACATTAAAATATTGCTTAGAATAAATATATACAATCAATATTTTTTCCCCTTAACTCTGCAATCCTACTAGTAGTATACTTCACAATAATTTTTCTGCGTAAAACAGAAAAATATTAAAATAAATTTCTTCTATTGGTATTTTTTTAAAGAAAGAAAATCCAAATTCGTTAATTAGGGAAAATAAAATAATTATAACTAAGAGTACTAAATATTTTTGTCATTACGATACAGAAGCTGACTCTATTGTTTTAAGATTTTTTGTTTATCCGTCCTTCTGTCGGCTTCACAAGAAAACTACAAGACAGATTTTATTGAAATTTGGTATGACGATATTTGGTTAGCTATAAATACTTACGTTATAAATTTTTAGGGTAATCACATAGGTAATTCTAATTTCTAAATCTCTTTTCATATTGTTACTTTTTCCATATTGTACCAATATATAACCCTATAAATACTGTGTGTAAGTTTTTATATATTTTTAACATTTAGTTCTTGATCATATTAATCCAATATTACATTTTTGAAATCTTAAAAAAACAAATTTTAAGACTATTTTTATGTTTGCATAGATATTCGCATTATTACCTGTGTTACGAGTGAGAGAGGTACGTTTGAATGAAAGAATTATTAATTTGTTATATCTGCAATTAATTAAAAATAATAAATTATATAGTTATTAACTTACATGAGTATATTAGATAAGCACTAAAAAAGCTAACGTAAAAATTTTGAAAAGCATAATAGGTATGCTTACCTTTATTAATAAGTTTTAAAATGTTGTAACCCCTAAAATCAACGGACACATTTTCATCTAGATTTTACATGAAGACCACTCGCACTTTAGTAAGTTATTCACTTAACTGATATTTTTTGGCTATCGGGAAATACACTCATGGAGCTAAAACCGCCGAGACGTCGCGTAACGACCGTATCGAAGCTGCTCTACGCAAGTACTGAGCACTCACGGAGACGGCGGCCAAGCCTGAAGCCAATGGAAAGGCGAACCCCCGATAATTGTACCTCGAAAATTCCTAATTAAAAAACTTCGATACGTTATAATCTTGTTAAAGATATGAGACCTACCCGTTGTATAGAAAACACCTCACTTTTCATACGGTGAATTAAGAATATTTGCTCTTTGTTGTAGCTTACACACAAATTTTCATTATTTTACAATTTCTGAATATTATATTTTCAAATTAAAAACGCTATATCACTTCATAAAGTTTTCTTTTTCTAATTATTGCTAAGTCCTACTATGCTATTATCGTTTTGACAGTAGGAATGGATAAAGAAAGTGCGTGTAGGGTGACGGTGACCAACACCACATACAATAATACAATATTTTATTTAGTTAACATGTTACTGATATTTTATTTTCACAAAAAGTATTTCATAGATGGTAGTTTCTATAAACTGCATTAAGTAATCATTTGGCCCTTTTTAACGTCTCACAGCTGGGCAAGGACCACGGGCCTTTCTTCATTACAAATGCGATCGGGCCATAATCTACCATGCTGGCTTAGGCTACGTCCGCACAGACAGGCGGCTTGCTTAGCGCCTAGAGACTAGTGGATTGCGCTCTGGCAACATGGTGGGATACATAGTGGCCGCACTGCAGGAGGTTTGCGTGGGTGCTTGTCGGCACGTTGACAAGATGTCACTTTCAAAAATAGCTTTCAAAATTATTTCTTGAATAAAATGCCTCGCGCCTAGTGTCAAAAAACCAACATGTTTGTTTACTTAGAAACACGCTTAGCAACTAGCTAGGCGCTAAGCGCGCAGTGCGGCCGGTCGCGAACATTTTACAACGTTCGTTTTAGTAAGCTACTAGCTAGGTGACTCGTTAGGCTCTAGGCGCTAAGCAAGCCGCCTGTCTGTGCGGACGTAGCCTTAGTGCGGGTTGGCGAACTTCACATATCTTTCGAAAACTTGCTAAGTTCCTCACTATGTTTTCCTTTACCGTAAGACAAACGGTAATCATATTAGAAATAAAGAGGAGAAAGAAAGAGAGAAAAATATAAAAGTGCTAAACCCGGATTCCAACCCGTATCACTCGGCAATCCAAGCAATTAATTAAGCAGGGTAATTTAACGAAAACGTTAAATTACCCTTGAAATTAAAACAATGTTAATAACAGCATACGTATATGGATAATGCTAGTTTAGGTTTTCAATACGATAGAAAGCTAATTAATTATACCGACGAAATGACGAGCACTGACCACTATTTATTGGTATTAGGTACGTTTATTTCCATTTTCCCCGAAAGACGGTCTGTAATTTATTCTTTTCAAATGATTCTTAGTTCTTCCTAAAAGTTGATTGCCTAATATCTTAGTATAGCAAAATAGCTTCGTATTAATTTGTTGAACGAAAAACCTAATGAATCACTCTCAAATGATATATCAATCCTTTGAGTTTACATCCTACATAATACCTAGGTACTTAAAAATCACATCATGATATCAAGACTATGAATCGTTTTTTCTGTCTTTGTTACTATTTTTTATAATAATATCCTTAAAATAGGAATGTTTGCTAAGTTCTGTGTTTTTACATTTTAATATTATCGGAAAACATACAACATACGTTAAAAAATTAAATGAGCCTAAACACGAGAATTTTATTAAAAGTTATTAAAGTGTTTTAATATTCTCATGATGGCTCTACCACAAACCAAATTATGGTATTGTCAAAAATTTGTCATCCGAATTCATATATCTTATTTATGTCGATACATAGGTACCTTCAAAACACTCAACATTAATAATATTTTGAAAGTGTTTACGACATTAGGAGCGCATCACTTGGCAGTTAGTAGCTTGAGTTGGATAAAAAAGTTGTTTAGAAAGATCCGACATGACAAAAATTTAAATGTTTTTATTTATTGTTTACTGATGTATAAAATATAAGAGATATCAATAGTCAATATGATACATATTTGTACTTATTCTATAAATTGTAGATGATAAGTATTCTATTTAAGCTTAGTAGAAATAAAAAAAAATCTTTTAAATTTACCTTTATAATATAAAAAATAATATATCTATCCTAAGTGCGGAAAGAAGACAGATTAACTTGGTATATAATATGTTTTATAGAAACTTTTCAAATTGTTATTTCAAAACTAAGCAAATAGATAAACAAAATGTCTCTTTTGCACAAATGCTTACCTCATTTTTGTGCCTTGTTTCTAAACGAGGTTATTCATTATTTCAGAACATTTAACTACGCGCCGCTACAGCGAGTCACGTCTGTGTGTGTTTATTGAGGTCCAATAGAAGCGCGTGCAACACATTTTTCCTTTTATACTCCTACAGTCAAATATTTAAACCCTTATAGGCTTTTACTGTATGTTTTAAATAGGTACATATTAAATGAATATTGTAGGTAAATATTTGTAGGTAAATTATATAATACGTAACAACATGGTTTTCACTGGTTAACCTAGCAAAAAAATATTATAAAAATATTTATTGTACTTATTATATACATATGTAAGTAAATAAAAAACTTAAACAAAATATTATTACTACTCCTAAATATGTATTTAATACACTCTAAAATTTTGATGGCAGCAGAGGAATCATTCGTAGCACTTGCCGGAAGCGTAGGGATAAACCTATTCTGTATAATATAGAATATTTGTTCAAAATAATTTTATTACAAAACATTGCCAATTCTAATGGCTGAGCTATTTCATACTTATGAAATTTTAAACATTTCGTAACGTAAAAGTCGTAGAATAATTATAATCTATAATAATAAAAAAATATTTACGACCCTCTGTTTCGTCGAAATGCTTTTTAGTATTTCTAACATAAACATTTTGCCCAATAAATTCTATACCATCATAAGTCAGAGATAATTTTAAGACTAATACATAAAACGAATCACACCTGTGTTGGTGCTTAGTTTTGTATTCTATGACGAACAATAAAGATAATTTTACAAATTGTATACAACCTTCTTTTAAAATACACCAATGATCGATATTTTATTTGTAATCTCAGATCAAGTAAAAAAACCTAGATAACGCATTTAGGACAGAAAGTGTAACCACTTTTCTAAGTATTAGAAAGTGTAACCACTTTTCTATGATTTAAAAATCCCCCTTAATATTCTGTAATTCTTCGAAACGCTGTTGTTGTATGGCACAACAAATAGGTATATCTAACTCATAATGTCTTAACTGTTTTCACAAAAGTAAATTTGTTTTTTAAGTCCAATTTTTATATAATATGTTTAAACTAGCAACTCATCCTGGCTCCGCCCGAGTTTGTCTCCCTAGATACGATTTTACGAATAGGTACTATAAATTTGATTAAATTAGATTCCCGACTTCTTTCTACTATCCATGCATTAAACGTATAAACCTTACTATTATATCACCTGTATATTGATGAAAATAGCACTAAATTCCGTTGCGTAGTTTAAAAGATCTAAGTATATAGAAGGGGGAAGGGTCTTTGCTTTATACTGTTGAGAAGAAATGATTTTAATTTACCTTATGTATAAATATGTAGGTTTCCTGTAACGATGATCTCGGCCAAGAGCAGGGATTATTATTAGGCTGATGCTAGTAGGGATTGCAATCCGGAAAACCGGATCCGGTAATCCGGCGGATCCGGCATCATTTCACGGTCACCGGATCCGGTACTAATATACCGGATCCGGCGACCGGATCCGGTGTTACTAATTTTTGGCAAAATAATAGAGCTTTTGCATGAGTTGGTACTTTAAATGCGTACTGCGTGGTGTTCATGCGTGCAAGTTGGTGTCTGACATAAATATAAGACTTGATTGTCAGCATTATCAAATACTTTAATAATTATAATGGTCTCATATCAGTAAAGTAAGGTTTGGATTTTATAAAGTTACTTTATAAATAAAAAATTATTGATCTATCTGTGAAAGTGACATCTAGGAACACTGAGCTACTCGTTACAACGTTAAAATTTTACCTAATTGCCTACACTAGCCACCGCTATATTTTAATTGTTTGCTCGTTGCCTAATCTTTACATTGGGTTAGGAAATGCTCCATCCTGAATGACTGATGGATCAACGCTCAGCCTAAACTGCTAATCGTAGAGACCTGAAACTTTTAGTGTGTGACTTTGTAGTTTATGACATAGTTATCGGATTAAAAAGGATTTTCCGAAATTTTATGCCCAAGGGAGTGAAAAACGGGAGCAATATCTGTATGGTGTGATTCCAATCTACTTCAAATTTTGCATAAAGATACTTTAACAGAATTGATGGAAAACGTGTTTCGTATTTTATTGAAACCCATTGCCTTACGGGGTTAAAAAGGGGTAAACAGTAATTTGGGGGTAACTTACATCAAAGACGAAATCAATACTTCTTAGTGCTTTTGATTTAAATAACAGTTTATTTTTGCACATGTTTGAAAACGTAATACTTTCCTCATCAAAGTCAACAAAAAGTTTGTAATAGTAGGCATAGGTCTATCTACTACTACAACTACGCCAAGAAAACCGAATAACTGGTTTAAAGAGTAGTCCTCATAACAAAAGGGATGAAATGGTAAATGGGGAATCAATTTTTGGTATATTATAAGTAAAATCGTATAGCCAAACATATTTTTTCGCGAGTTCCGCTAGTTTTTTATAAACTACTTACCTATATTAAGTACAATGATACTTAAAGAACTTACTAACAGTTCATTTTGAACCAAAAAAGGCGAAAATTATATCGATCTGGACAATCCGACCGGATCCGACCGGATCCGGCCGGATTGATGGAAATTCAGCCGGATCCGGCCGGATTGAAAATGACGCCGGATTGCAATCCCTAGATGCTAGTCGTCTGCTAGTTGGACGAGTAAAAATAATTTAGTCGTCCAACAATTGTTCGACGACTAAATTATTTTTTATCAAAATCCGATAATCGTATTATTAAAAAATATATTATTCGTCCGACTATTGTCGGTTTGTACGAATATCTATCACTTCTTTGATTTCTAATATAAAATAAGCGATTTTTATGTGCAGGATATACCTACCGATGCCAAAAATAAAAAAAAAATAACCTTAACCTATCGAGCTGATAATTTATTATTAAGATCCCACCCACTTTTAATAAGTCCCAGAGTTTTTATATGTAAAAGAGCTGGCTCTATAGAGTCGTCCTATGTAATTTACGTTTCTAACACTCCCTGAGAGTATGTACCTACATCAAAACAATGCACAAGAAAATGGTATTTTGTAAAAAGTACTATAGAAACGTCCGCAATTGCATCCACGAGTATGTTAAAACTTTAAAAACAAATTGATTTCTCTTTGAGCCATTTAAGAAGCAAAAACGTCTCAGTCGCGATATATCAAACACCGATTGTCAGACGAATAATATTAAATTTATTCGTCCGCTTATCGGATGAACAGACACTTCGTTATTATTATCGTGTACAAGTGTCCACGTAAACGCAAATGCACTTTATTCGTGCCATTTTCATTCTCCTGTGGTATAATGATCGACGTAATGCGTGAGATTAGCTGCAAGACTGCGAACTTTACATAGTCTTCCAGGCACAGGTTAGAAATTCCACCATCTTTTCATTATTGGCTGTTACGAGAAATTTCTTGAAAGATAGACTTAATAACTAATCTTTGCCTAACCGGGGATAATATAATAATTTTATATCGTGAAGTTGTAATTATTTAGTGTATTATTTTAACAAAACGTTTACCTTCTTTAAATTCAACGTTTTGCACTTGCTGACCAAGTTCATTTTGATGTGGACGTACGAAATTTTACTTATCTACATAACTGTTAACTGGGTTCAACGTAACTTTTCAGTTTCGTATACTACCGATGTTGATAATATTTTCCAAATAACCTTTATAGAAAAACAAAATTTAATTTCTACTATTTTAAATATGTTTATTCTCTCTCTTCTTTTATAATATTTAGGTATAAGGCATATTTACTTATAGATTACATTTGTATAAAAAAATGACTTCAGACTAAACTTTCATGTGCCGAGAGTACAAAAATGCTTGAAGATTATGAATAACTCTGAACATATGTATTTCAAATTTCATTGCTTTTACAGATTAATGAGTACATTATATTATCTATTTAAAATACTGGGACAGTTAATACTAAGCTGAAGTTTTATCAAAATATTTCAACGAATTTTAAGCACTTCTTTCTAGCCTATTTTAGGTTACAATTGCGAAAAATTTATCGCATCTGTTACTTGTAATCGCTGGCCTCATTGCACCTAAAAATATACATTTAAACAAACAACGAATATAAATTGTTATGCTGTAGCACTGCTCTCCTATTCCTAGTTAATTAGATGCATAAATATCCTTTCAATTAATGTTTTAGAGAATTTCCAAATCTCGTTAGCAAAAATACAGACAATACAAGTACCTACTGTATATTTAGTGATTTAATGATCATTAAAGGTTTTCCTATTCCATATAGGCAACATACTAGTACCTACTACAAAAAAAGCTATGGAAATAAAAAGTATTGTTTAGTTCAAAGTAAAGATTTCTTTTTTTTCTTTAATCTTACCGACGACTACAAATAAAAACTCAGTTTTAAGCTCCGGTTTAATATAAAGATGTAGGTCCAACCCTGTACGCGTGTGATGCTATTATTTGCCCTATTGATTAGCCCTCCAGATAAACAAATTTCTTATCTTGCTATTGGTAGGCTTATAAACCTGTATAAAGTGCCAATATCAAAAATATTGTATGTTCTTGTTCTGTGGGTGTTTAATATAATTTTACTTATAATATGAATATATTGTTTAACATATTTTTACACGCTACCTGAGTATATGATATGCTTTATAAACAAACTAATAAAGTTACATATCGATGGTTCTGGGAAAAGACTGTTGAAAGAGAAGACTGAAATACTCATAGTATAAAAATAAATACCATATAGGTACTTGTAAGTTCTTTAAAAAGAACTAGTGAGTCGCCCTCGCTTCGCTCGGGCTCGTCCATAGATTAAGCGCGAGCGAAGACGCGGATTCCGCTAGTTATATATATATAAACATTCCTCTTTAATCACTCTATCTATAAAAAAAACCGCATCACAATCCGTTGGGTACCTACCTAGCTTTAAAGATCTTAGCATACTTAGGGACAGACAGACAGCGGGACGACTTTGTTTTATACTAGTGATAAATCTTTTCCATTTTGTAAACTCTTTTTATTTTAACTAATACCTATTGCATAAGTCATAACATTTGATTTTTAAGAACCTGCCTTCTTTCTCTCCTTCCAAATTAACTTCTTAATAAAGTATCACTCTGGCACAATACTAAGTACGATTTTAAGCTTCTTTTGTTAACTATATTTGTAGGTCTTCTGTTATTGTGCTATCTGTTCTATTTCACTATGAATTTGAAGCAAATAATGTATTTCAATCAATAGTCAAGTCCCAACTGAAATGTAATATATTACTTTTAAACTGGATTAGTCCTCTGGGATTGCTTCAAAACTAAAAATTCGTAGAAATAGGAACATATAAGTTTACCTTTTCACATATATATTCGTGTTTCATCCCTAAGGAGGTAAAGGAATATAATTTAGTGAACGACAGCTTTGCAGCTATTTTTGAGCTTTATTTTTGTAACCTACTACGACAAGTTAAAGACCAGCCTGTATATTGTACACTGAACAATGTTCATATTATTATATTTTTTTTATGATACAAAGGGGGCAAACGGGCAGGACGCTCTCCTGATGGGAAGTGATCACCTCCGCCCATGGACATCTGCAAGCCAGGGCATGCAGATGCGTTGCCGGCCTTTCAGGAAAGGAAGTAGGAGGAAGGAAGGAGTGAGGGAGGTAGGAAGGAATGAGGGAGGTAGGAGGGATGAGGAGTGGGCCTCCCGAACTCTCACTTACCGGACGAAACGCGACAGCATAGCTGCCACTTAACGCTGGTCTTCTGTGAGAGAGTGGTACTATACGGGGCGTGCCGGCCCATTCGGCTGCTATGTGCATTGAACAATGTACATAATATTATAATGTACGTTTATTATTGTTTAGACATGGCGGTTGAACCAATTTCACTGATAACCATTTTTTAATTGTAACTTATTGATAAAAAATAATATTTAGCTTAGCTTAACTTTTATAGAATACGTATTTCCATAATTCGTGTCTTAGAATTTTATAAATATGTGGGTAGGTATGTAAGCGAATATTTATTTTTTAACGAGTGTAATTTTTGATTTTGTAATAATACTTATGATAGCCTTAACCTGACGATTCTAACAGATAGTCTACAGAGCATCTAATTTTATGGTGATAGTAGTAATTAAAGTAAGAAGTTCGCAAGACATGACCCCGAATACATTACGACGACCTGGTATAAAGTAGTCAACAACAATCAACAATCTCAAATATTCGTGTAAACTCTCTGAATATTGTACCTACCTTTTGATTCTCAGAACGCAATCTTAAAGTCCTTTGGTTTAATAGAGTGGACTCTACCTATCATCTAACATTCAAGACACCTCGTGTAAAGTATCTAAAAGATTTCAATAATTTATTCTCTCTAGTTCGTACAAGCAGGTACAAGAGTTCAAAAGTAGCCTATATATTAGCCACAATAACGAACTTTTCTAAGCTTCGAAAAGTTAGGCCGTTTATGTGAAAAATAAGAAATAGATATACAAAGTTCACTTTGATAATAAAATTAGTATGGAAGTATGAATTTTGGCTTAATTTATTTAAAATTGCCTATCTATAAATACCTCACGACTCATGACGAACTCACTCATGTTGAACTGTCTTAGGCAATGATACGTAAAAAGGTTTGCGATATGTTTTTTATACTAGTTCACTATAATACATTTAATGCACATAACTTTATACAGATACCTTGGTCCGTGGCTAAATCAGGTCATGAACACTTTTTATGTATTTCCTAAAGAGAAATACTTTATATAATAACCTCTCCAAAGGGTCTACTGAGGAAATGTAGCGACTAAGCAACCGACCCTCCACATTTCGTCCTTTTTAGTTAGAGGGCATTATCTCCTCAATGGGACGCTTTTCATTAACTTACGCTACATTGTATGGAATTTTCCTGTTACTTCTCGGTAAGTTAGTATAATTAAACTATGTAACAAATACAGTAAATGTTTCTGATACCAATAGGGGAGAATTAGAGTACTATACATGGTACTACACAAAGTTACGTGCGTTCACTTTGTCGTGGTGCTCATTAATGGCACATTAATGTTTAGCAATCCAGCCGGGTGCAGAGCCACAGAAAGCATAAGGAAGTAGTCCACAGCGGTGGGCGGTGAGGGTTACTTCAGCTTCTCTGATAGAACAGTGGACTGTGTGTAGGGTTTTACTGGGTAATAATGGCTTTTTTAGCCGGTGAATCCCACATAAACACCTTTTACGTAGTTAGGTACAGGTAGTACCTACATAATAGGATGAAAATACATTTCCCAAGATTGAAAGAATGTTAAAAAATTAAATTAGCTACTAAGCCCAATAGTTAAAAATAATCAGAGTTAGTTTATCCGATTGGATTTTACAAAATGTTGCGTATTATATATTATAGCCTTTTAAAAGTGGTAGTGCCATGCTTGTTACCTTCGGGTAGCAACCGAATGGGCCGGCACGCCCCGTATAGTTCATTAGTACCACTCTCTCACAGAAGACCGGCGTGAAGTGGCAGCTATGCTGTCGCGTTTCGTTCGGTGTGTGAGAGTCCGGGAGGCCCACTCTCCTTCCCCCCTCCCTCTTCCCTTCATCCTCCGCCTTCCTGAAAGGCAGGCAACGCATCTGCAAACCTGGCTTGCAGATGTCCATGGGCGGAGGTGATCACTTCCCATCAGGTGAGCCTCCTGCCCGTTTGCCCCCTTTTTACCATTATATATATATATGTATATATATATATATATATATATATATATATATATATATATATATACGAGTATAAATAAGAATATACATAAAAACATTATTGTAAGCAATTAATTGGCTTACGCACATCAAATTTTTAACTAAGTTTTAAACTTTTAAAAAGTTACGAATTATTTTCACATATTTAAATAAAATTAATGAGCTTTTTTCTAAAGTGAAGGGAAATCAAAAGAACATTTGAATTATTTTAAGTAGGCAAATGATAAAATATAAATATAAATATTTTTTAAATCGGCTGTTTTATTATGCCATCTGACCAGTGTGGGGTAACGAAGGTTATAAGTATGTACTGAGCCCTTTTTAATCATCCTAGTTCTAGGCACAACTATGACTGAGATCAGGCCTTAGCGCTGGCCAAGTTGTAGACTACACATTCAGGTTTTCTCACGATGTTTTTCTTCGCCGTAAAACAAGTGGTAAGCATGTTATTCACTCTCATTCTTTTGCATAGGAAAATATCATAACGAGTGATGCGAGACCGGCATCACTCGTTTGTCCAAGTGAGCTCATACTAAAAGAAGGCTCATGCATAAATAGGTACATACATTAGGCATTTCCCTAATGTTTACTAAGATATAGATAGATCACAGATAAAACCATCCAAAGCATTTCCTTGACTCTATTGAGCTACTAAAAACCAAAAATATTATTAATAATTAAAATAAGTATTAAGTAATAAAATAAATAATCATACATATAAAAAAAATTGAAGTATTTGTTTTCAATTTCTAATTAACAGCTTTTCAATATATGCGTAATACTGTAATGATGTCTATACGGAACTTACATCACAAAATATTTTTTTTAATTAGTGTTTGTCTGTCTGTTTGTTCTGGTAAATCTCTAAAACGACTAGGCTGATTTTGTCAGGCCTTTCACTCGCAGGTAGCTAATGTAATAAGGAGTAACTTAAGCAACTTTTATTTAATTAAAAAACTATTAAACTACTACTATACGTAGTACGTGGATACCTCATATCACGGATTCAAAGAATTGATTTAGTGTGCCAAGGACTCGAGTGGTGCTTTTTGAAGAAATCATCTTTCAGCGACCACACAACGAAATCAAACAAAAAAAGCGACAAAAAAATCACACACCTTTATGCCTATGTATTAAAATAGCTTTATTAGTATTTTCATCATAATGGTTTCCTTGTTTTTATTCATCATTAAAAATACCTAATATATTTTCGAACCATGAAACTGAAAAGTTTTGCTTATAATACAAACAGGTGCGAGTTATTTAGTAGTCGTAATTTTTTTAATGCGCGAGTTCAGTTTTTAGACAGTATCTAATAACGTTATTCTCGCTTCGCACTGTTGCGCCGCTAGGCTGGGCTCTAGCCAGTTTAAAAAAGGGTATAGTGTATTGGTACAATTTTTGGTTTTAATTTAAAAATGGTGTTAATCCATTGTTGTATAGCTTGTTCTATAACTGGTTAATTAAAAAAATGCGTTAATTATTAGGTAATTAAATATTAATGGTAAACTATTATTCTTAAAGAAAACTTATATTTCAATGATAAAACGGGTAATTCATACAAAAGTGAGGAAAGAGTGTTGATACATGTTTTCTTGACCCTTCTACTAAGCAATTTACTATGCGGAAAGATTCGCTATATTACAAAAACGCATAAAACTTCATTTTGAACCGATTAATTCCGAACCCAAATTCGTGAAAAATGTTCTTCAAGATTTATCGGTTAACGAACGAAAACGAAAGCTTGAAAAAAAATTAGGGTTAATGTTCAGACCCGGGTAAAAATAGAAATACATGAGCGACTTGTGCCCGAACTAAATTTTCTACTTTTCCATGTAAATGAAATATTTTAGCACACTATCGTTCATATTAATTAATTGCGTTTAATTCAACTTTCGATTCCTAGGAATCGAAAAAGATCTTTATTTTAATTTTTCTTTTATTTATAATGCAGTCTTAGTTTTTTTTATCTAATTTAGGTACCTAACTGTATTTTAAAATTTTGAACATTTTCAACAAGTGTTACCTAAGAAAATGTTTTTTAAATAATTAGACATGGTTAAATCATTTAACAATTTTGAACTAATGCCGCCATGAAGCTTCTAATACCTGCCTTGATAAAATATATGGGAACATGAACGCGAGATCTATTGATCTTGCTCCGACTGAGTCCGACATGTGTTCTTACTTCTTACAAATTGATTGACTCAATCACATATGATGTGAAACGATATACATATTTTTAATGTTGACGGCTCATCGTTAGTAAGTATATGAGTTATAATGCAGGTGCAGATTTCATAAGACGAATAAGTAGGTAGATTATAATAAAGGATATGTTAATGATAGCAACGATTTTCTAAGATGATCGATTCCATTTCCATCGAGCTCCATTATTCCCCAATTTTGTGTGTTTCGTAGAAGAAATGCAAAAAGTCAGTAGATATAGATAGAGCATACTTATTACTTATTTTTAATTAAAACATCGTCCTTGATGTTGGCGCTATATACAAAAAAAAGTAATATATGTATATATGAACAGATAATGTGAAGTAAAGGATAGCCCTATAAAGTATAAATAGAGGTCAGAGACATTTTTACCCAAATGTCACAACTGAGTTGAGCAAACTACCGGAAAGTCGCTAATTTTACTTTTGTTATTGTTTTAATCGCGTTTGCAGTAGTAATTAATTAAAAAAAAACAATAGATTTCTAATTATTTAATAAATAATCACACATAATTTAATAAGCATTTGCTTAAGTTTCAAATATATTAAATGCGCTCAAAGTCCTAATAAGCATATTTTTCTTATGAGTACTTTTTTTTTAAATAAAAAAACAATGTTACGTAACGCGTTGTTCGAAGCCTCCTCCCGCCCTTGTAACGCATCGTAACGTTTTACAAGAATGCAAATTCACTGCAACTGCAAATTTCTAAAATTTAAACCGTACGTAGAATACGAGTATCTACCTAGTACTTCGTTCGAGTGCATACCTAGTTTAATTTTTAACTAGCCATTCCCGCAGCTCCGCTCGCGTTCTAAAAGCTGAAAATCAAACGAAAATTGTTTCTCCCGTTTTTGCAACATTTTTCATTGATGTTCCGCTCCTATCGGTCATGAGGTAATATAGCCTATAGCCTTCTTCGATAAGCGGACTATCCAAACTGTAGGTAATTCCTGAGATTAGCGCGTTCAACCAAACAAACAAATAAAACTCTTCAGCTTTATAATATAATATTAGTATAGATATAGATATAAATAGTTCTGAGTGTGGGGACATACCTTCGGTAAAAGACATATTGTGCTATTGCGGACTTTTCAAAAGGCTTTTAAGTTTTTAAAACCAAAAATTTTCCAGTACATTGTTTTGATTCTATATTATATTTAGATTTAAGCTTAGCCATATTAGCATTTGTTATGTTTTCTTTATTACTCGTATTATCAATACTCGTAATCATAGCTGGACATTAACTCGTTAATCCGTTAATCGTTAATTAACGAAATTAACATTTCGATTAACGATTAACTTTTAAGTTAACTTAAAAAAATGTTAACGGAATCATTAACTTCCGTTACATTTTTTCAAGTCCGTTAATCGTTAATCCAGTACCTACTATTTACCAAGCGTATGTGAAAAACGCGTTCTGAAATGTAAGTTCGGTAAAGTCGACAAGTGCGGTGGGGTACGTGCCGCGAGTAAAACGAAAACGCCTGACTTCAGCGACTCCCTCCCACGCTCGATGTTTACCAGCGCGTACGCTCACTGGCCCAAATCTGGTATACTTCGGCGAGTGCCTCCGCCTGGAGTTCCCAGGGTAAATCACCCGCCAGGAGCGTGGTTTCCATAAAGGACATCGTATGCGTAATTGGGCCCTCTTCGGGGCGGAGAGGGCGTCGATCCAAACGGAGGCAACTCCTCGAAATTCTGAGAAGCTTTTAAGTTCCAAAACTCAAACTAACAGATTTTATAATTAGGTAGGTCATTAGCGCAATGATATAAAAAATGCAATTTTAATCACGTGTTAACGGATTAACGATTAACGTTAACTTGAGTTAAGTCATCCGAAATGTAACGCCTTAACTTTTAACGAAGTTAACTTTTTTATGTAACGGATTAGCGATTAACGAATTAATTATTCGTTTAACAGTGCCCAGCTATGCTCGTAATATACCTATATATTCTGTAGATCTTAATATTCATATTTCGAGGTCGCTTATCGCGGATTTCCCATTTAAATTACATAGAAAAATAAATGTTTTGGTATAGAACTGTTTAGGTGTACTACTTATATGTTACCAGACATATAAGTAGTACTAATAATAGCTATTACCATAGATTACATGTAACAGATGAATCGGTCCACATAAAATCTTTTATACCAACCGCTTTAATAGGCTTTTATAGTATCGAAGCCGCGTGGGCTTATAAAAAACAATTGCCGCCACTTGCCAGGGCTATAGCCTATAGGATAGGCCACTTAGATAAAAGATAAAAATAGTATTACGCAATATTCAAAGATAAATAAAAGTACTGAAAAGAAAATTCACAAAATGAAATGATTCTTTAACTTACTTTCTATTATTTTACTTGTTATCATGTCCGCCCGATGGCGAAATTGTATGTTAGTTTAACGCGTGTAGGTATCAGTGTCTGTCTGTTGCACTGTAGCGCCCAAATAGGTAGATGAACGGGCCTCTGGTCAAAGAGGTGTACCGATAGCCTATGCAATTTTAAGAAATAAATTACTTCTTATTAATAACGGATTGATTTTGAGATTGCAATGGGTGCCGGTGCACATAGGACTAAGTGGGAACGAGGAGGTTGATAAATTAGCTAAAGAGGCAGTATTGACTGGATCTGAAATATATATTGTACCAGATTTCAAGGAAATTTTGATTAAATATAATAATGATAAATTTAACAATTGGATGAAATACTTTAGAGAAGCTTCAAAATTTAACGGAGTCTGGTACAATACTATACAAAAGGAACCTCATCGTATACCTTGGTTTATAGATTGTAAACTGCGTAGGGAAGTTCTTTGCCACTGAATAAGTTTAAATTTCTATTGAGGAAGACCTCGTCAATTAATTGTAGTACTTGTGATAGGTATCGTAGAGGATGTAGGTACAACATATTTTAGTGGAGTGCACCCGAAGCGAAGCCTTGCGAAATAATTTAATTAGAAATTATGATATTAATGTTAAAGATGTTGGTAGATTTCATTGAATACCATCTACTCCTGTAACAGAACAAGCTAAATTAGTTTTTCATTATATGGTTAAAATGTTTAAATAAGATTAGTAGATTAGAATATATTATGTTAGTGTGATAACTGGTCTGGCATAATCTTTAAAGATTCAAAGATCTTTAAATCATATAGAAATAAAAAAAAAATATCTATATTTTTTGTCCGTTCATCTGAACGGATTTTAATTTAGTTGCTCGGTTTAAAAGATGACTTATCGAGACTCGAGAGTATTGTTAGTTAGTTTTTCCAATATTTTTAAAAATTACTCTGCAATTCGGAATGGAGACAACTTCAACAAATCAAAAAGCATGAAAATCGGTCCAGCCCTGGTTCTCGAGTTATTATAATTTTCGAACAAAACCGAGTTTGTGTTATTTATTAAGAGTAGTGACTCACCCTCGCTCTTCCTTGATTTAGCGCGAGTGAAGCCGCGGGTTCCGCTACTCAAAATAAAATTAACCTAAGTTACTCCTTATAATATCATTAGCTGTGTGCGGAGACACAAAAAATGTTTAACATATTTTATTACTCTATAATATTCCATATGCCTAGTTAATTCCAAATCAAATTCCAACCAAAACGTTTTATTTTATTTTACAAACAGACAATGTTATTACTCCGTATACATACAGCATTTCCTCGCCATTTCTTTTGCTGCTTTTATCTCCATTCAGTTTTTCCTTAATTTAATTGAACTGAACTCTACTTTCATTGTGGACCTTAATGTCCGGGTAGACCTACATGTATAAAGTATGAAAATTGATGATATTATTTTTTTCTGAATGAAGGCTGTATGGATTATAGTCTCTTGCCTTTCCCTATTTGGGATAAATTTTAAAAACAACAAATGAAATTGACAAATACTGCAGCGTTGCCAGAATGTTACTTTTGTAACATTTTACGTTACTTTTCACTACCTCATGTTACCTACATGTTACACGACTCAAAATGTTACTTTTACGTTACTTTAAGGAAGTAGCAAAAATATTTTTTTTCATCAACCAAAATTAGTCATGAGACGGAACGCATCTCGTTTCGGAACGGAATTTCGTTTGTTGTATTGGCGCACATGTCACGTAATGTCATAGTAGTTGCCATTTACACAACAATTGCCGTGTTACACGGTATTTGGGGGCCATTACCAGAAAAACATGGTATACGGCAGAACAATCGTTCCTGAAACACGGCAATCAGCGCACACGCACAACACACGCGCATTAAGCCGCGGGTAACAGCTAGTCTATAACTAAATTTAATATAATCTATAACACCGTTCAACTGATTAACTTTACTATTTATGTTTAGTCGATAAATAATTTTATATAACTAGTATAGGAAGTCAAACTAATTTTAAACCAACCAAACAATTGTTAGATCAAAATACGATTTAAAGAAAGAAAAAGTAGAAGAAATAAGTATTAGTGGTATCAGACAGTTATATTATGGTTATAATTTTTGCCAAAGTTGTTCAAATAAAATTTTTTAATCTAATATATTTTAATAAATTATCTAAGGAACCCTGGTTTTTCGCCACTAAAACTATAGAAACAATTTACAATTATGGTACAAAAGTCTACATTTTCGTTACTACATTTGTATGAGACACGGCAATTTTTTTACTTTTACCATAACACACGGCAATCTGACATCGGCAACACGGCAAAATAAAATAATGTTACTTTTTTTGTGAAAATGTTTCTTTTTGAGCTGTCTCGTGTTAATTTTCACTATCTGCCACTGGTAACTAGCGGTGGGCAAAGTATATCATTTTTGCGATTGGAACATTTGCATCTGGATCACTGAAATGTTCCGGAACACTGATATGTCTTATTTGGCTCATTTGAATCATCGACTCAAAAGATATAAAATATACAGAATGTTTCGAATACATTGAGTTACGTCGCGAGTGTTTATTACTGTGTCAGTGAATTTTTATATTATATTTATTTATTTTAATTTTTTTTATGGTTTGACTTAAAATTGTAATTTAAAAAGAAACCTTAAACAGAACTCAATTAAGTTTTCGTAAACAGGCGCGAATTATTTATGTTCGATAAACTATATGACAAATGCCGCATCAACGTAAAAACTAAAATGGCAACTTGTTAATGCAAACATTACATGCAAAAAACGACTGTATAGTATTTGATACGTAAGCGCCTTAGTGGTCATTTTTACGTACATGAATACCGACACCGAAAATCCGTACGAATTAAGTGATACACTTCTTATTTGTTATCTCTTTCTGACTTGTATAGATTTTAATTATTTCGCCCGCTCACTCGCAAGTCAAGAGTCGCGATCCAATAGTTTAGTTGTATCTCTCGCTCGCCGCTCATACGGAACGCGAGCGACGTGTCGCGCTAATGTTCCAGATTCAAATGAAGCAATTGAAATGTTGCGAGTGAACCAATCTTTTGAATCACTTTAGTTATTCGGAACAGTGAGTCGGTTCCGTAAAGAGTTACACACGCCTACGGGTAACACTGCAAATAGAGTATGATGACAAGACTCGAATCCAGCTCTTAATAAATTAAAAAAAAAAAAGTATGATGACAAATGACAGGACAATTGACATTGACAATCTTATCTGAATGACATTTAAAAATTCAATTCTAATTTCTAAATACGAGCTAATGTGTCGTGATCAGTGTTCGGAACCGTACGATAATTATCGTACACATACATTTTGCCTACGTACGATGTACGATAGCATATTATTATCGTACGCCGATTGTACGATAATTTCTATCATGATGCAAAATTTGAGAATTTATATTATTTCACTCATGCGTTGATAGTCTAAATCGCAGTAGCATGATTTTATTTTGTCCAATAAAATCTTGGGAAAATACCGGGAAATCTCTATTCCTAGTTACTAGTACAAGTTCTCTATTCCTATTGGTCCTTACGATCCGCTCTACTAAGTTTCACCACTGCCGATACTGTAACTTTATCCAGCGCCTGCTGTACACGCTTTCTTATTGGTTAGTATAGCATCTACCAATGCGAACAAGAGAATATAAGTTCGATTCGATATTTCGATATTTAGATTATGTTCACACTTCATATGTATCGTGTATTTTGTGTAGAAAAGTTGGCAGTTATTTCGTTATATTATTATGATTATATGTCTGTATTCGCTCTGACAAACTGAATTATTCAAATCAAGTAATTATTCAAACTAAGAAAGAAGTAATTTTCTAGAGCAGCAAAATTTTGATTACACACACAAGTAGGTATATTTATCAAATACATTTTTTCAGTGGCTGTATATTTTCTGTAACTTATAAAAATAATAATAATAATAAAGCTTTATTAATTCCATACATGTAAAGAAATCATAATAAAAACAAATATTAATATTTCCTGCAATCAAAGATATTCAACATTTCATAGTAAAAATAAAAGAAATTAAATTTAAACTATTCCTACAGTTTACTTAACATTAAATTAAGTATCCAAGTAAATTAAATTCAAATATATATTCTAAAAAATCATCACAGTAATAATACATTTCAATTAAAGGTACAATATAAATATTAACATTAATTCATAATAATTATAATAAAAAAGGATAATTAAAACAAATCCTACATTGTACTTAACATTAAATTGAGTATCCAAATAAATTAAATATACCACGTGTAAAACATTTGGGTTTCAGAATTCAGTGTTCTGTTGATTTGACAGCGGTGGTTTAAAAAAGATAAACTATAGAGTACTTGCATGCATATCAATATTACAATTTATATGATTTATTTATCTATAATAGACATTATCCTAAAAAGTACGATAATGTACGATAATTTTTACGCCCCTGGTACGATAGTTAGTCCACTTCAAGTTCCGAACGCTGGTCGTGATGCAAACAAAAGTATAACTATATACTTTTAATATCAAGCAGTAAGTAGTAAATAGGTAAATTTTGTACCTATACTAATATCGTTTTAACTAAACCTCTAAGAATCTCAATATCTGTAATCAATGCCCTACATTTTGATCAGAGGTAATTTAGCATCGTACGGGCACAAAAATCCCTGGCGTGTTTTGGTGTCCGGCTTGAAAGGTAGATTATGACAACATTAGATCTTTATCTAAAAATGAGAAATACACCTAAAAATCAATCAAATCATCAAATCAAATATTTTCTCATTTTTATATAAAACTATACTTCAACAGGATTTAGCTAGCTATATAACTACTGCTGTTTTTCCCTTTACTATAGCTGGCGACATTGAACAGCTTAAAAGATTTGCTTGTGGGGGCTATTGTGATGATTCAACAATTGTTTATCTTCAACATCCTTGTGTAATCCTCAGTGCCTTAGAGGTAAATAATAGTAGTATGAAATATGACATAATTTATATCATATTCAAATCTACTGTAATTTGTTTAATATTAATTGTGATAGATAATAAGATAAAGATATGATTGCAGGTCCTGGGATACAAAGTTGTGGCTTCTAGTTCAACTGCTGTCAAACAAGATTATAATGAATATATGTGGACTATGAGAAAAGAATTTTCGGAACCTGAACCATCAATAATTGTTGAACAAGATAACATTACAAACTTTAGTAAAGAGGCTATGCACTATCAGCACTCTAATAAGGACGAAGAATTGTAATCATATCAAAAAGTTTAACAAATATTATTTAAAGAACACTCTTTACTACTATGGACAAAGGCAGTCAAAATATTTTAGTTAGCAACTTGGCTAATAGTATATTGAAACAAGAAGATTCTGTTTATATTGCTATAAAAGGTTCCTTGCATGCCAGTGACTGCTCAGTATTTGGTCTTGGCCAAGAAGAGATAAAAGCCATTGTAAAGAAGTTCCCTGGTTCTGGTTCTAATGTGGTAAATGGACTTACAATAAAATCAAATGTCCTTCAGGCTATAAATGCTTTAAGCCAACTTGGCTATAAAGTGGTTTCTAGTACTGGTGAAGCCGAGATTACCTGGACTCTTAAAAGAGCTTATTAATTTTATTTTATTTAAACTGAAACTATCATTTATTAAGGAAAATTATTTATTTTTAAAGTAAAGATGTATCATCACCAATGTTGTGACCATTCCAACTGTGTAACTAGTACCAATGATTCTGTTCGCCAGACACTTTCAGAAATGGATTGGGAGAGAGGCATATGGTATGCAGGTAATCTATATTTAAGCATAATTTTTTTTGAAATTTTAAATTATAACTTGGCTGTCTGTTGAATAACAACTAATTGGTTAAAATAGCATTTTCAGGGGATTTGGATCGAATACAGCAGTTAATTGACAAAGCAAGGAGTCCAAAGGAACTAGTAAATAGTCTAGACAATGCTGGATACACAGCACTCCATTATGCTGCACGCAATGGACATGTTAAAATTTGTAGCACTCTTCTAAACTATGGAGCACATATTAATACTCAAACAAGAAGTGGTAAAGCCACACCTCTATACAAAGCAACAGCAGCAGGTAATTTCTTCAACTTTTTAAGCATAAACATTTCTATTCTGTTGTTTAATGTTTTAAAATCAATAATCCATTCGATAAGAATTTTTTAGATAGTAATATCTAAAAAAAAATTGTAAAAGTTATCTTATCACTGTTGTGATATTATTCCTAAAAATATACTGTTTTTTCAATTTATTTCATTTGCACTATTGACATATTTCCCATTTTCTTTGTGTTGTTTCATTAATTTATTTTTAATGAACCATGACAGTTAATATCTAAATTCCACTACAATTATAATTTTACTTTAATAGATAAGGATGAAGTGGTTAAATTTTTGATCACAAACGGGGCACAGGTTGATTTACAAGATGCCGATGGCAAAACACCACTTCATAAGGCTGTGGAAAACAAAAATAATACAATCATTCAACTTTTACTTGAAGCTTGCCCCACTTTAAAAAACATTGAAGATAACAAAGGCAACCTTGCCTTGTATAATGCGAAGTAAAATAAAGAGCAGTTGTTGTCTCATTAACCAACTTCAAAAAAGGAGAGGCTATTTACATACATTCATCACCTATTACTTTAATATCAATTCCATTCTCTTGTTATGGCTTCAAAGCATGTATTACATATTATATGCTTACTAAATTTATTTATGCCATAAAATATTAATATTGCTAGTTACCCTTTGTGGCAAAGCCCAAAGGAGGGTTATGTATAATCTCCATCTGTGTTTGGTTAGTGTTTAGCACTTGGTAATAAAAAATGTTATGTTTAGAATCGTTTATTTTATATAATATAAATTTTTAACCCTGTATTACATTTAATATTTTTGCTAAGGCATATTTATTGAAAAAACTAATATAATGAATACTTTATTGTTTTTTTAATGAATATGTAGAATGAGAGTAAAGTATTTATTACATAGTTGTGTGTTTAACATTTAATTTTGTATTTACTACATTTAATAATAGATAAAGATACAAGATTTTTATTCTATATTATAGGTACCATAGTCATGATAGAATAAGTCTATACCTGTAGGAAGTTGTTCAATTACGTAAAAAATAAATACTTATAAAATATTTTGTCTTTTAGAACATATTTTTTGTATATCACTAAGTGTAGTCTTCATGTACGAAAATGTTTTATATTTTCACTAATGTACACCTTTTTATTATTAATGTATTTAATCTTTCATTAAAAACTTGATGTAAATGGTGTTTTATTTCTCACTGCAACTTATTAGAAGCGAAAGAAACAAGAGATTATCGTGTACTTAATTTATAACACTTTATGGCACACATAAAAATGATACATTGAAAAGAAGAAAGCTGGCCCGGCCCTATCATTAAATGTAAATTCTTACAACCGATAGAAAAAAATACAAAAAGTCGAAAAAAGCAGAGTGTGTAAAGTGCAACTCAATAAATAAAAATACATACAAAATACTAATTTTAGAGTATATTTTCACTATATAACAACAACATACATAAGATTATAATGACCAAGTAGATAGACATGAATACATAAAAAATAACCACATGTTAAAAAGTAGTAGGCTGTAGACATGTCGGTGTATAGGTACCTAAAAAGTACTGATTGATCGTTTGATAAAAAGTGATAAGTTATATTAAAATACTTAATAAGTTAGATAAAGAAAGGTTTTGATTAACTTTATTGCACATATTTCTAATTTCATGCATAAGTAACTACAAGATAACTATTCGTATTGCGTCATTTTCTAAGTGTGCTCAAAACAGTATCTCATTGTAAAATGTACATACATACCTAATGTTTTATTCACATAGTCAGTAAAATCTATTTCCGAAACCTATATTAGGGTCCGCGCGCACTAGTGCAGTTTCGCGCACGCGACGCGAGGCGACGCGACGCGACACTGCACGGCAAACCTATTTCATACAAAGTATACTTTGCAGTGCAGTGTCGCGTCGCTCCGCTGCAGTGCAATTACGCCTAGTGCGCGCGGACCTTTATATACCAATACGGTACCGATTTGGTATAGACGAATACGACAGTAACCAGTCCAGGTAATATTTTATATTAGCTAAATAAAATTAATATAAATACGAACATTTGTGAGTACGTTTTTGTCACTTTGTTGTTGCCATTCATTGTGTTAGAATCATTGAAAATCACAAAAGTGGAAAAATTAAATACATAAAAAATGGATTATACTTATTAAAAATGTTTTATTAAACATTGATTATATCTAAAAATAGATCACATAATAATTATACTTAACCCATAAAAAATGGATTGTACTGTATCAATGTATCTCTGTGTATTAAAAGGCTTAACCAATTCTGGTGATTTAAATTCTTGATAATGCGAATGTCATAGATATCATTAAAATAAAATCTAGTGGGGTTACAAAAATGCATCAAGCATATTGTATGTTTAAAAAATATTTTAGTATAAAAATATGTTAAACAAATCTGAAAATTTCTCACTGAACTGAAACTTAAAAGTTATAAATAGAATACATTTATTTATTAAATCTAAACCTAAATTTAAATTGAATCAATAAATAAATGTTACCAACATTATAAAAACTAAATGAATGTTGAAATAAAACAATATACCATTACTTTAACAAATTATAAAAAAATGTAAAATCAGTCATCCTCAAATTGTAATTTTAGTACAAAATAGAACTAAGTTTAATGACAATTCAGTTATTCACCATTTCAACGTCACATTTACCATACATTTGCAATAACAACTTTTTTCGTTTAATATCTTTTTATTATAATTAAGTCTTATAATTTTATATTCTTCAGTATAAAATCAATATCTACTTAAAGGTACCTACTAATTATAATTGGACTAGAATTATACGTGACTAGATAATAATAAAACTTAAATAATATTATGGTATATTTATCGAAAATCAAAAATAAACTTAAAAGTAAATTAACTCTTACCTTTGTGCATCGAAATACCGAAAATTGAACACAATAAGTAAGTATCACATCAGTGATTAGTCTAAGGTTACTTTAATTATGTCTATCAGCCCATAGTTTGTATACATTCCAAATATTTTAAGCCTGTCATATTTTTTGACGACAAATTAAACTGTGTGAACCCGGTGGGATTTCTCCATAATAAATAAAAATAGAATTTAATACATTAATACTGATCGAATTAATTGGATTTTACAAATATCCTTCATTAACAATGATCGTTCCATCATTAGAAACTTCTTTAGATTTTAGGAGTTCTAGACGCTTCTAGATCTAGTGGATTAAGCCGTTCGCCGTAATTCGTTGTTTATCATTAGTAAGTGAATTTAATATGCATTTTAAAATGTTTCACAAACTTGATAAAACAAAACTCATTATTCAACCAAACATACGTCTAAGAAGCCTTCATCTTCCAACATGAGGAATCTTTTCATACACTTTGGCAGCGGTAGGGCATTAACATAAGAGTACAGAGATCCATTTCTACAGAGCATTCTGATTCGTATTCTGCACATATCTATGAGACTGCGCGGTTGCCTGCATACATTGTATAGCCACGAAGAAGTACCACTCTTTGGTGTACAATTCGTATCTGATTGTAACATATGGTGGCCTGCTTTTAAAAGCAAGTTAGCCAAATCTGTTGTCCGTCGTCGACTGGCTATAGTTAGATTGTCTAAGCCACATGAATGTAAGTCGCAAGCGTTCACATCAGCCCCGTGTCGAATCAGCAACACCGCTGCGTGATCTCTGAAATTGTTCAAAATGGTTGGTGCTTACTTTTATATTCATTTTTTATCCATCCATCTTTTTGTTCTAATCTTCCAAAAGGTTGTATTCAAAAAATTTTTTTGAGGAGACTTTTACTGGCTAATAGCTTTTACTATAAGAGATAACTTAGACTATTTTGATTTTAGAAAAAGCGAAAAACCAAAGCTAAGAGAAACTAAGTAATATATAAAGAAAAACAATAAAGTTTAAAGCGTCACAACGAGAAAAGGCATTTTCTTTTTCTAAAAATAATTTAACAAAATAACTTACTTTTGAAGCAACAATGCTCTGTTTAATGCCGTATCTCCAGTTAAGGCGGTAGAGTTCATATCAATCTTATACTTTAAGAAGCACAAGAGCAATTCTTCAAATTCTTTTGGACATTCTATACTTTCCACCGCTATGTGGAGAGCACTCGCACCTGTGATGCTGTTACAAGAATTTATATTTGCACCTGAAATATGTAAAAATGCATTACAAAGACAAAATTGCATGAATTTTAGAAAATTTTAAATTATATCAAAATCAAGTATATTTTATTTTCAATCAGTATTTTTTAATAATTGCGAACATATTGTAAATATGGGTCTAAAGTCGGTTTTAAAGTAAGTGACAAAAAAGAGTGAGCAATTTCAATACCCTTTTGCAGAAGTATTTGAGCGACATTCGGCTGTGATAAGCGCGCAGACAACAGCAATGGAGTGTCACCGTTGTCATTATGTAAATTAATTCCAACACCCATATTTGCAAGCATTTTTACTATTTCTTCCTAAAATGATAAAATATTTTAGTTAAACACATATTATAATAGTTCTAAGTTATGTTATTTATTCTGTGGCTTCTAGGCGTTTAATTTGGGCACAAATTATTTCGCCAATGTCGAGAAGAATTAAAAAGACACGGTAGAGTTTGAGAATTGCTCGATTTAGAAAGAGATATTCACACTGAGGACTGACAACTTATATAAATAATAGTTCTATTCATAAAATATTGGCATTCTATTCATAAAATATTGGCAAGTGCAAAGGTGAGGGACTTTTTTTATGGTAAAAAGGGGGCAAACGGGCAGGAGGCTCACCTGATGGGAAGTGATCACCTCCGCCCATGGACATCTGCAAGCCAGGCTCGCAGATGCGTTGCCGGCCTTTCAAGAAAGGGAGGGAGGGAGGAAAAGGGGAAGAGGGAGGTGAGAGCGAAGACGGAGGAGGAAGGGAAGAGGGAGGGAGGGAGGAGAGAAGGGGAGTGGGCCGTGGGAGTACCTTACTTGTATAGTTTGATTATGCCATATAGCCTGCAGCCCGCAATGTGATGCTAGAATGTGTCCTTAAATAGTTTCTTTTGCAATTTAAATGCAAAAAGAAATCATTTCCAAATAGTGCTTGAAATGCTATGTACCATTATATCGCTTATATACCATCGTATAGCCTATTACATTTTAAATATATTTAAATAGTTATCAGCCAAAATTACCTACGTAATTTTTTTGCGAATTTCCCGATGTTTTAATAATTATTCTGCTACTCAGAGGACAAATCATGATCAGATAAATCAGTCCAGTCGTTCTTGACTTATAAATGGTATAACTTAATTTTAGCTGACTTAGTTTTACTATACATAAAAATTTATATTGTGTTACCTGTCTCTGTATAATTGCATTATGCAAAAGTTTATGGGAATGTGTAATTCTTGCTCCAGATAATAACAGCACTTCCACAACTTTAGTATATCTCTGCCATACTGCTTCACATAGTGGTGTGTAACCTAAAAACATACTTTTTAATTATATTGTATTGAATAAATAAATTTGAATTTTCTAAATAACTACTTTAAATAAAATAAATGCGAAGATTATGTTATGTTTTTTTTAAGCAACAACACTAAAAAAACTGACTTGTTTTACATTAGTTCTGAAAACATTTAGAGTTGATTAGATGCTGATTGATTGAGATTTGCATTTTTTTTATATTATAGTCAAATATTAAACTCAATTTAATTCAGTTTTTAAATTTAAAAAATGATCATTATAAATAGCAAACATTGTTTCAGCAGAAAATAAAAACAAGAATTTGTGATTATTATCTATTTTGGAATGTTGTATAAATAAATTTCAGGATTATCTACACAATTTACAACTCAATTCTTATGTTAAACTTGGCTTCAACATTTTTGTTTTTCTTTAATCATATGATCTAAACTTACCGTGAATTTCTTCTCCATTAACATTTGCACCTACTGATATGAGATACCTCACAACTTCCACATGTCCTCTTCCCGCGGCTAAATAAAGTGCTGTACGTTCACTGGTGTCTCTTGCTTCCAAATAAGCTCCATTGTTCACCAAAATTTTTACCTTAAAAATATATATTTTTATATCTATAGACGACACGCGTGGCACAGTTTGTAGTGACCCTACTTGCTGCGCAAGCGGTCGCGGGTTAGAGTCCCGCTGGGGGCATACACTTGTTGAGCACGAATGTTTGTACTCCAATCATGGATGTTTATATTTATAATATGTATGTATTTAAAACTTATATATGTGTAGTATATCAACCATTTAGTATCCATAACACAAGGCTCGTACCTTACCGTGGAACTAGATAGTACTGTGTGTAAATGTCCCAAAATATTTATTTATTATTATTTATTTTTGTGAACAAAGAATAGAATACCAGCAATTGTCAGTTTTATTATGATTCTTGGCTTATTATATTTTAATTTAATCAATAAGTACCATTTAAGTACTAAAAAAATACATCCAATGTGGGTTGTTAATATGGCACTGAATACAGGTAAAGATAATAATTAATATTAAAAGTGAATTTTTAAATATAAACTCAGTTCAATGCCTAGCTCATATTATCACTGATACTTGCTGATACAGTTTTTGGCTTATAATTTATATTATTACTGGAAAATGTTAACTATATTTTAATCTGATAAATCAGAATTTTAGATAGAAATAATATAAGGTCACTTGCTTGTCTCTTACAAAATAATTCTTAGGATACTTTCCACAATACATAGCTTCATAAATATATGCATTAAAAAATCATAATATGGTGAAATTTTTAGATAAAAAAAGTACCAGGTCCAGAAATCCCCTAGATGCAGCAAAATGCAATGGTGTCATTTTCTCATGTGTTTTATAGTTGACATGACTTCCTGCTGATAAAAGCTGTTTCACTATTTCTGCATGATTTTTCATAACTGCAATGTGTAAAGATGTTAGACCATCACCAGCAGTTATATCTGCTTTACAACCTAAAAAAAATATTGCTATAAGTTATGTAGGATTTGAAACCTGGCATTATTAAAATCTTAAATGTATAAAAAAATGTTTCAGCATAGGTACATACCTGCATCAATGATCAATTTGACAATTCCTGAATGACCTTGTTCAACTGCATAATGTAGAGCTGTCCTCATGAATGCATCTTGTTGATCAATTCCATTTGTAACAATAGAAGCAGATGCAATAGCAGCTCCAGTACATTCTAATATAGCAGCATACCATCTGTAAAAAATAATATAATAATATAGTCATTATATGGTAAGTAACAGTCACGCACACATGAAAACTATTGGTTATTGAATTATTGAATTCATTTCTTGTTATCAATGAATGAATTATATTAATTTAAGATCTATTATATATACATACTTATACATAGATGACCATGTTTCATCTTCACTTGTAGTAGGAGCAACATTAGCTGTCTCCTCATCCCATTCAAGTTCAGCTTGTGGTGAAGAAACTAGTGAAGATGGGCTTATTGGTGATTTTATACTACTCATTTTACTTTCATCACTGCTTGAACCCTCATTGTGTATAAAAACAAAATATCCTTGATTTTTATCAGATTTTTGAACATCTTGAGGTACAGAATGACTTTCAGACATAGGGCTGCTCCTACATGTTCTATCATTGAGGCTTTTATACTTAACAGCTGTTTCATCGTGCTGAGTAGAACCACGATGCTTTCTTTTATGAGATTTTAAATGACGTTTTTTAGAAGTTTGATGAGCATTTTTGTTTTGTAGGTAGTTTGACTTACAAGCATCAATTAATTGGTTTGTTATACTTATATTTCCAATATTAGCTGCCTCTCCCAAACATGTTTTACCATGACTAGTTATTTTGTTTGGATGAGCACCTGTAAATATGATTTAATATTTAAGGAAAACATATGTTATGTATAGAATATTATGAATTCAAACCTTTCTGTGTAATATGGTTAAATATTCTAAGCGGGGGATTGAAACATAGAATAAAGCTATCTAGCTAGCTAATGTGTAGAAAATGAACCTTGTAGAATTAAACTTGAAATAGAATCTTGATCTTCTAAAAGTACAGACTCGTATAATCTGTCTTCTAATGATTTATCCATTACTGCACTAAACTTGAATTTATAATTATAATTCTATGTTTCTGTTTGCAATTAAAATCTTCATATCTTCATATTACATGAACATACTTAGTTGCGTATGTTCTGAGTAAATTTTCATTAACGTAAAGAAACTTATATGTAAATATAAATAAATAAAAATTATATATTGCAAGTATATTTATATTTCACTTTAAGTATTTCATTATAACTTCGAGTTAGTTGCCAGTGAATTAAGTCACGTTGTATGAATTGAAGGAGTCACGTTCAAGATTGGCCGGCAAGTGAGGCAACTCTTTCGACTTTCGTAATCCGTATCCTTGACAATAACCATGGATGAATAATACAAATTACAAATACAATAACACGAGTACGACATTAACAAAGTCAAATTCTTAATTCTTATATTGTTGTTGTTTTTAAAATTTATCCCCAAGGCTATAGTGTAAGGCAAGGGACTATAGTATATATATGTAGCAATATACTCTATGACTCTATAGTCCATACAGCCCTAATTAATACTATTCTACTCTACTAACTTTTGGCGTTGTTTTTGAAATTTACACGGACCAAGGACGGAGAATCCTTACCTCTTATAAAAAATCTATCGGCCATAAGCAATGTCAAGCCTTCAAGGTAATATATTTCATAGCTACCAATTGATACAAAAGCTTTTATATATCAATGTAGCTTACATTACAGCAATGAGAACAACAACACATTTAATTTAAAAAAATAAACTACCTTTATATAAAATTTGCCGCGCTTTTTCAGTCTCTACTTTCGTTTGCCAGATTATACCTATGTCACGCACAGGGTATTATTATTCTGTGGTCACGCACATATACAATAGTATATTATACCCTTTCAAAGATTATACCAATGTACTCTGTGGTATTCACTAATCACTATTTTTAATTGTCAAATAACAAATTGTCAATCTGTGATATTTATTTTTGGAAGACCGTGAGTGGAGTGAAGCGGATATAATTATATACTTTTTGTACGCAAAATCCTTCTTCTAATATTAAAAAAGATTTGTGTTTGAACTATTTTGTCTTATTAAAATAAATATAGTCAACCTTTAAGTATACCACTAGTGTTGGAATCTATTTCCTATCGTAATGTTTTTTATCTATTTGTGATCATTTTTTACTGTTCTTTTTAATGGTAAAACGAATACTCGACGCCTATTAAACATAGTTGCTAACTTTGCTCTGTTTCAATTGTGCTGTTCTTTAGCATTTCTATAAAAGGAACAGTTATTTCTGCATTTTTGAGTGTGGGCGTTTTAAAACATTCTTACCCATCTATTACATTTAACGACCTCACTTATCATTTTTATGTTGTGTTCTTCTAGGAAACATGGTAGCAAATCTTTACCAGGATGTCTGCTGAAAATTGCTTAGTTAAAGCAATATATTCTTTTAAAGGGAAAAATAATGATGAGCTTTGCTTTAAGAAAGGTGACATTATCACTGTCACCCAAAAGGAAGAAGGTGGATGGTGGGAAGGCACATTAGGTGAAACAACAGGATGGTTCCCGAGTAATTATGTCACTGAATATAAAGGTAACTTCAGATATTAAAACATTTAAAAGTTAATATGCCATAAGATATATTGTTAGAATTTTTTTTATTATTTTGTTACACTAATATCAAAGAATAAAGCACCTGATATTCATTTCATAATGATAATTGGAATTGGAAATATAATTTAAAATTAAATGAACAAGTTAAAAATTCATTTTTAATACATCATAATATTTCAATCAAATGTGATATTCAGACTGTTTTTTAACTGAAACTCTTTGTGTTTGCATGTTTACATATATAATATATTTAATATGCCTTGAGCAGTATCACTGTCTATGAAAAAAATACTAAATAAATAAATATTTTAGTACTTTTATTACATGCTTATATTATTTGCAGATACATCTGGTTCTTTAACAACATCACCAATAAGAGCAGCTTCAGAAATACAAGCCTTTAGAAATGTAGTACTCAAAGATATAATTGACTCTGAAAAAGCTCATGTAGCTGAGATGCAAGGTCTAGTTAGCAATTTCTTGCATCCTTTGGAAAAGAGTGACATGTAAGTTAAATAGACCACATATACATATTATACAGATATTGACTCTTACACTAACATAACATACTTTTGAGTGCTATTTAAATTTTTTATTTCAATTTAAAGGCTAACAAAGGATGAGTTTAAACAACTTACTGGAAATATTAATGACGTACTACAAGTCCATGAGCAATTCCTTGCATTGTTAGAAGAATGTGCAATGAAGACAGGACCAGACCAGAGAGTTGGTGGTTTGTTTTTACAGTGGGCACCTAAAATAAAAGCTGTTCATCAGACCTATTGTGCTGGTCATCCTAAAGCTGTGTGTGTCCTAGATAAATACAAGTGAGTATTTTTGTTGTTATTAACTTCATATTTCGGGTTCTATTTATTATATATATAGAATTTAATCTAAATGTACACAATATTATGTATGTTGACTCACTTGACATGTAACCTCTATTGATTTTCTAATTAAAATGTCTGTGACAGCTAAAAACACATTCAAATATTATGTTTCTATATTTTGTAGAGAAGAACTGAACACATGGATGGAAAATGCAGGAGCAGTTTGTCCTGGGGTTTTAGTTTTGACTGCTGGTTTGTCCAAACCATTTCGCCGGCTAGGAAAATATCCAGCTATGCTGCAGGAATTGGCCAGACATGTGCATGAAGCCCATCCTGATAGAGGAGATACACATAGAGCTTCCGTTGTTTATAAGGATATATCAGTAAGTGTATTTTTTAAATTATACGTATATTATATGTATTCAAAAAATATAATTAATAGCTTTTGTATGTTTTGCTTAATGTGTGTGTTTTAACATGTTTAAAATGATAAAGTTTGTAAAATATAACTATAGCAATTAGAATTGCAAAAACTAGTTTAACTGTTAATTATTTATATGTACCTGTTGTGTTTCTGCTAATTATTTGTCTGTAGTTTTAGCGCAAAGCTCAGCTCATCTGGTATCAATAAAAAAGGCTTATGCTATATTTGATACTTATGACGGTTAGACTATTACAATTTACAGTATAAAAATGCATTAAGTCTACACATTTTCATTCATAAACCGTCAAGTTTATAATGTTTATTATTTGTAGAGTGGTTGTGCAGCTCTAAGAAGACAAAAGGAATTAGAACTGCAAGTGGTAACAGGTGAAGTCCGAGGGTGGCCGGGCGGAGAACTGACGTCATTAGGTGATGTGTTGCATATGGGCAGTGTAGCTGTAGGACCCTCCCATCAAGATAGATATCTCGTGTTGTTTCCTTCCGCATTACTTCTATTGTCAGTGAGCAAACGTGTCTCTGCATTTGTTTATGAGGTATACAATTTTTTTTGTGAATTTTGTAACAAAAGATAATTTATATTTTCCTATTTACTTGTAAGTTGAAACAGAAAACATTACTTTTGGAATTTGAAATACTATACTAATTTTTGAATTGACATGCTATTTTATATAAGTGTACAGTTCGCGTCACGTAAAAAGAACGCTGGAAGAAAGTGGTGGGGGGTGTGTTTGCGCATGGGTACATTCGCATACGAAATTACTAAGCCTATACTTTTATTTTTGAACTAGCATTTCGCTCGCGACGTATATTGGTTATTGGCAGGTACGTTGATAAATATATTAGATAGAATGTCATTATATAGAATTATATTATTTAAAAAAAAATGTTTGATTCAGTGTAAAATGTTTAATTTACTTACAAAAAATAAAAATAATTAATTTAACATATTTTTAAAAATTATTAACTGCATTATTATCAAACTCTCTCTTTATAAAATAATATACGTCAAAAATATTTTTTTTCTATTTTTTATATAAAACCATTTCGTAATTAATAACTTTTGTGTGCGCGATAGTATTTTGAACTGACAAATCAATAGCGAGCCAGAAAGCATGCGGCGCGTGCCTCGCCGTCCCGCGCCCCTCGTCTTACCTGGTGGTTTGTTTTTAATTGGCCGATAAATCGCCTCTGCGCAACTTGACAGCTAGCGTTCTTTTTACATGACGCGAATTATATTTTATAAAATAGCATGTCAAGAAGTTTTTCCTAAAAAGCTTAACAAATAATATTTTTTTAGGGATGTCTTCCATTAACTGGTATTACGGTATGTAAGTTAGATGATACGGATACAAGAAAGAACGCATTTGAAATTAGTGGCCCAATGATAGATACAATAGTAGCTGTGTGCCAAACTAGAGCTGAAGCAGACAATTGGGTTAGTTTATTGCAAAAACATTCAAACAACAGCAGTCCCGCCCATGAACCGACTCAGCCTCAATCACTACCACATGTAAGTCTTAATATTAAATTCATTTCATACTATTCCTCAACAACTTATATTTTATCCATTTTATATAACTTATTTTATTATGCACATTCAACAGTATTTATTGTATGTCATAAAATAGTTATGATCATATAATAGCTCCATTAGTCTGCCTCATTTTTTTTTTGTTTAAATGTTTAAGTGCTATAGGTAAAAATGTATTACATAAAACTTATTTCTTATTTAGCTGACCCGTTCTCCTTCTGAAGGCGCTCTATCTAGCATCAACTCAAGTCGTCGAAGTCTCTATCACGTGACCCTTCCGCCGCCTAGTTACCCTTCCGCCTCACCATACTATTCTCTAACGAAATATTTTGCGAGACTTGTCAAAAAAAAAGTTATAACCAGACAAATGCTGCGTAAACTTTTACATGAAAAGACTTGGGCTAAAGCATTGGAGCTAACTGGCTTGCCGGTTAGACGAAGGCACAAAAACCTTGTTAAGTTAAAAATAGAAGACGACGGCACGATAGCTACTGAAACAGACTGTTCTGACAGTGAAGGAAACTCCGATACTGAGAGGGAAATGGAAACAACAGAAAGTTACTCCAATTCAAGTTGCACAGACGCCGAAGCCAGTAGCTCGTCAAAAATAACAAGACAAAATGCAATAGACAGTATTGGTCCAAGAACAATTTCGTCATCGTGTAGCAGTTGGGGAAGTAACTTTGGCTACGTTCGATATTTTGATAATTCCACAGATATGCAATTGGATGTGCCGCCTAATACCATTAAGGGTGATTGTATGAAAAATTTATTCGTATCTGCACCATCTGATACTGAAAACGAAAATATGTCAGAATATAATTTACAAAGATCGTCGCGAAACAATAACTTGAATGTGCGCGCTTATATTCAACATTCCGATAGTGCTGAGAATTCTAGTTTCGAAGTAAGAAATTATAAAGGTTGCGAGGATTTAGTAAATATGGACCAGAACACGCAAATGAATTTAGCCAATAATGAAACTGATTTTATTTCAACACGCCGAAGTTTTCCAAATTATAGTGAACGTAATAATACGATACCAAAGCTATGGAAGTCGACTGAGGAACAGTACTCCCGCGAAGATGAATATAACAATAATATGATTATGTCAGATTTGTTGCAAGTTCTCGATCCTCCTTCATCGAGACATAGTCGTGATAGTCGCAACTATCCCTTAGATTCAATTATTATTGAGCCTCCACCCATGTTTCGTAATGATGATGAGGATTTAAAGATTATAAACGTTAATCTAAACGCCAATGTACCTTTCCGTAAACATTCTCTTAATTCTGACAAGAGGATACGAAGGTCTATGTCTAAATCTATGGTAGAGACAGAAAATAAAAAGAATAATAACACCCATTTAGAAAGAATGAGTTCTCAGTCAGAAACTTCCAAAGTACGGCGAAAATGCGAATGTTGCAATCGCTCTCTTTGTCCCAGTCCCAGATCTTCGGACTCTGGCGTGGCAGGTAGTTGCAACTTAGCATCGCCCGAGCTAAATATGCATGGAAACGATTCCGACAGTCACGATAAGACGTCCGATGATAATATGAAGGACTCACTCAATAATATATCTCAAAGTACTTTTGAACATTGCAAACTGACCCTTTCAGAATTTGAAGCAGCGCGATTTGAAGAACAGTGCAGATGCACTTCACCATTTGGTTCAACAGCTAGAACGTCTTGCGTAACAAGCGTCACATCGGAGACTAGCTTTGACGTTAAAGACTTATCCAATACCAATGTCACATCGACGTTCGCCGCTAGTCCACCAGTGCCTTCGGTACAAATAAAACGCACATCCATCCGCAGAAACATCGAACGATATGTACCGGAAATAAAACTGAAACCGGAAGTTCCTCCACGTATTTACCGCAAGCCCAGTACGCATATAGAGTTGCCGAAAAATGTTCGACAGCCAATACCCTGTCAGTGGAGTACACTTAACATAACCGAGCGAACCAAGCCCAGTTTGCACTATCATATGCGTATATACAGAGAGAAACCTGAAGATAATAATAGACCATCGCGAAAAGATTTAACCCGCAATTGTGATTTGTTCAATAAAGAAAACAAACATAAGGATATCAAACCTAACATGGCCCAAAAGACACGTTCTCGAAGTGAGGATATGAGTAAAGTTCAGAAGGGCTTAACGGAAGCTCAAACAGGCTTCGTGGTGTATCGTTCCGACTTGTATGCCCATTGGTGGATGAAAGCGAAATTACCCATTACCGTGGTCACCGACTCAGGCAAGGATAATTTTTTTGTAAAGAAAACTGTTTGTGTATCACTGGTTTGAAGATTGCCTTGAAAATAACCACTAGATTAATAATAATGTCATTAGAGTTACCCCAATACAGTGCTTTACTTGATCATCCTTGCCTGTGTTTATTCATCTTACTAACAGAAAAACAATCACTGCAAGTAGATCTCACACTAACAAATTAAGATATTGTTGTGCATGGAAAGGCTTTTCAATCTACGTTTTACCATGTACGTTATGTAAGTCGATACATCGAAATTAAAACTCCCAACTGTATGGGAATGTTAAAATGCCCGCAGTTTGTAGGCTTTTAGTTGTTCCAATTAGACTTCTCGTGAGAGAATAGAATGAAAAGGAAAGAGCGTGAAATATTTTACAGAACGAAACAAATGGCAGAGGGCATTTATTAACGGCGTAGTATCTGTATGAGTGTTACTTTAAAGCCGCTTTATATCTATTTTTTTCCATTGTAAACATGAATAATGGTATGAAATACGTGTTTAAGGAATGGAATGTTTTCAGATGGCCATGAGCGACAGCAATAGCGAACTTTCATCGGGCCTCAGCAATCACAAACGATCCCATTCATTCAACAACCATCAAAGCTACACTCAGCACTCACAACAATCACACAAAAATAAACAAAAGAATCAATCGGCGCGTTGGCTTTTAAACTCATGTGACTCGCTTGATCAATCGCCCGCAAAGTCTACTAAAACTCCGATCGGAAAGAAATTTTCGTCCGTCGATTTCATCGATACGACCGACTCATCTTTTAGTAATAAAGGTAATTTTAATTCGTATTATTCGAAATTGCTTATTATATTAGATCATCCTCTACGAGTATTTATAGAACAAAAACGACAGTTCAAGGTATTCGCCAGATGTTTGGTTAGAGCTCTCAAAATAAAACGAATAAATGTCTGTGATTCATAAACTTGGGAAATGTTTGTCATTTGGAAATGAACGTAAAAATAAATTAATTATACCTAGTTATCGTCTTGCGACCAATCGAATAGAATATAACATAATACACAAAAATAATGCTTTATAGTCTCAGTAATTCGTTTCTAAGATATTTGTCATGATCAAAGTCTTATTAGATACAGGTATAAAGTAAACTTTCCACAATGTATGTGTATAGAAACCATGGAAAATTGACACACTTTTAATAATGTTTATTTAATCTGCCTTTTAACATACATTTACATACTATTAGGAAATGTTAGTATGAATAATCAAAATGAAATAAGCAAAAGCCGTTCGCCATTCTCATACCAAAATTATTCTTTATAACCAACTGCTAAATTGTATAAACTAGTTTGTAATAAACTAGTTTGCTAAATTTTTAATATTGTTTAGATACGAACGTTGCTCCCATAGTTTTTTGTGCGATATTTTTAGCACGTTCAAATTAAAAATAAAAGCAGTAGGTACCAGTAATTTTAGTTAATGATTGATACGTCCCTTCTTATATAATAAATCTAGAAAGATCTTTACTGTATTGTTTTTTTGTATTGTTTTACTGTAATTTGATTACAAAATATGCGCAATTCAAACAGACTTTTGACAATTATTTTTTTTATTTTTTAAACGAAATTAAAAGTCAGCGTGAATACTACAGGCATTGAAGTCAGCCTTCTGCTGCAAAGAGCCGACAAAAATTTAAAAATAATAGTTGCACGTTTAGTTTATTTTATTAATATAAATCAATCATTCCCAAGGGTGGAGTATAACTTGCTTGCGTCCGGCACCACCCCTTCGTCCCCAATCTTTCACAGTGGGCTCGGATGAGAACATCGGTCCCACTCACCCTTACGCGCCTCACCAACGAAAATCAAACTCTTACGAAGAAGACGCCCTTATACTGAAAGTTATCGAAGCCTATTGCACTTCGGCCCGCTGTAGAAACGCCGTCAGCTCCGGTGAGTACTCAATCACATATCTAACAACTACTATCATAAAACATATTGAGCTTAAATGTTTTATTTATTTTTATCGGTACCTTTTCAGAGTATATTTGACTCATGTTTTAAATGCAATATTAATATTTAAAAGATTTCATATTGTGGTGCGCTGTCATGGTTTTATCCTGGTATGCTTATATGTTGTGAATTGTTTGTTTGATTGTTCACATTTATTGTGTAACACTTGAAATACATATATTATGTGTTATGTGAATATGTCTTAATATTTATATCATAGTATATATTATTATTTATACATATAAATCTAGTTATCGTTAAACCTATTTTTATTAATGTATGTTAAAACTGATCTATAAACGAACTTACGCTCAATGTTAGAAAAACTGATCTGATTTGCGGCATGTCACATTCAAACATGGTTTTCCTATGTTGTCTTGTATCGATAGATAATAATGTTTAGTCTTGGAAGAGAATTATAATAGTTCATATTATCAAGAACACGTCTTGTAAAAGCATAAAAGCATAGCGATTTACTAAAACAAACAGTACCTACACTACAATACTGTGCCAATACTAACATATATATTTTTAATAGTTACAAGTCCACATTTAAAATCAACATTTATAAATTACCTATGAAAATTTTATATGAAAAACATTTAAATACAAAAATATATCAAAAGTCCTATATAAATAAAAGCCGCATAATGTAGTTGGAATGTACAGTAGTGGTTTAAAGGCTTCAAGATATACTACTAACATAGCTTTAATTATTATTATACAGTACCCAATATTCCACTGGAGATTTTCGAGTCGACAAGGAGGAGACACGCAAAGACAAGGAATCGTATTATCAGTTGGTTATTAGAATAAAGATCTGTATTACGTTCATAAACAAATATGACTAACCTCTTCCATTAGCGCTTGTTACTATAAGTGTTGTAATCGATGTTCGTGTAATGACATGCGTAATCATTGACTTTCATACAATAATTACATATAATATACCTAGATCTTTGGAAGCCACATGGTGTAAGTGCATGATGTAGCATGCTTGGTTTATTCTATTTGCCTTATGTACTCACTATTTATTGGTAGCTCTCTAATACATATAATATATACGTATGAATCTCATATATTTAAAAGTACGTCTATTCAAATTTTATTCTAGTACAAAGTAGCTAGTCATTGTTGTTATGTAAAGTTATCTGTATCAGTATTTGTATATGGATTTTAATATATATATTTCTTATAAAGCCTGCTAGTATGCCAAATATAGTGTACTGCTGAGTACACATTTTTATTAAGAAAATGAGTTAGACAATAGTCGTAAATGCAACAGCAATCTATGTCAGAAACTTTATTTATCGAGGATACTACTAACAAATTCTTATTTCCACCGTAAAGTTAGCACAAATAACAAACTTTACGATCTATTTATGATCGACTAATACCCTCTTCGGCTCCGCTACAATGGTGGTCTGAATGTTTCTATTTTGTTACATGCGGCTGCCTTTTTATCGCACCTGCAGTGGACTGCGGCCACTATTCTGTCGGTAAAGTACAATATCACGCACCCGCCACTAACATACCTCACTTTAACTACACTAAAATCGGTCAAAGAAGCGGAACACCGGATCTTTCGCGCAAGACTACAACAAACAAAGTGAAGCGAAACAAAAGTTCTTCGGCAGCGGACGCGTACTTGTACTGCCACGAAAGTAGAAAACTACTTTCAGAGCGAAAGTTTCAGCTGAATCGTTCGAATCCTAATTTGTGGGACTGCTCGGAGCGACGAAGGGTTAATATCCTGAGTGGGAACGAGAGGCGTAGCGGCTCACAGCCTAGTCTAGTGACGCCCCTACGTGCCGTCGTGACACCAGTTCCCGCGCCCGCACCCGCTCCTCGCTCCGCGCGCTCCTCTACTTGGTGCTGTGGCACTTTCGTCAAACAACTCACTAAATCACACCACTTTGACTGACATTAAATTTCCTAAAGCTTCGACATTGCATCCGAACTGTCAGAACATAGTCATGACTAGCTTTGTATAATAATAATTGGAGGTTTAAAAGAGAGGAAATTATTTTTTGGTTATGATCATCGTAAGACGATGTCATAAGTTATAGCCTCTAGGTTAACTGGTCATGGCTGTCTTGTCCCCTTCTGCCTTTGTTTCCCTCGAGCTTTATGTACACTTTACTAAACTATACTCGTGCTTCTAATCGTTCGATACCAAAAATTTGACACAATTATGTTTGGTGTGTGTGATTGATCATGACGATACTTGCTCGCCAAGTCAATTAAATTACATTTTCCCTTAACAATAACCCATATTCTAGCATCAATTTGACTTCCGTTAAAATTTAGGTGATAGATTTGGGACGCATGACCCTAATGCTGATTTAGTGCCATTTAAAATGGGGCTTTTAGGATGCCTTGTTAACTTTTTGTCCTTGTGAACGTACACTGTTTATTGTACGTGAAATGTATATCTCATGCATGTGTGCAGTATTATTCTAAAATAATTTATATAAATTGCTTTTTAATAAAATATGGTGCATTATGTGGCTGTATGTTGTTGCATGGTGGATAGAATATTTTATACATATATATATTTCCAGTTAAGTGCCACGAGAATTACATATAAGTTTCTGCTATATAGAATATTTTTTCGTCATGTTTTAGAAACATGTCGTAATTTGGTTTATATAATTTTATTCATGTATATATGTTTAATGCTATGTTTATGTCGCAGGCATATTTAATATATAAAATAATGCTTTTGTATAAGCTTGCTGGTTAGTGAAATGCCGACGGAAAAATTTAGATGGCTTTTTATTTTATAATAGTCCATAATCAAAGCTATTCAGAGTATGCTGCTGCAAATTTATATATTATGTAAGACGTGACCATTTTTATTGATTGGCTTGCCTATCATACTACAACCAAGCTTTTTGGATTAGAATAAATAAATAAATACATAATCTTATTTTGTAACTTACCTTCTAATATACTTATAAATAATTTGAAAGCTATAAACGTTAATATTATTTATTATTACGGTTACCTTAACATATGACTTGGCAAAATTTACATAAATCAGAGCATTATCAGTTTGCTTCCGCATTCATAAACTAGCATAAGTTGCCGTTTGTTTATTGACGAATTATACAATATGCTTGCGACATACATTGTGAGATGAGTAACCAAATTCACTTTGAAAATAATTACTATGCGAGACTAAATATTAAATTAAACTTTTATTACACTATTTTCTCTATAGTACTATTATTGAGGTAGCCCATGTTATTTTAGTTTCCAAGTTTTATGAGTTTTTTACAAATACTGTGAAATGTTGTATGCAAATAAAATTAAAATAAATCAATATAAAGTGGTTCTTTATCTGGCCGAATGTAACTATACAATCGATAAGTAAAAGTTTTGTTACACTACTACAGTAAAAATAGCGATTTTTTTTTGGTCAACCTCGCATTAAATTTTCGATTCAATAATTTTTAATAAGGTTTATAAACCTTATAAACTTACGGTTATGCTCAGTAAAGCATACAATCACAAAATGCCCACATATCCAGGTGGAGCTTCAAGCGCAATCTTGGAACTATGAAACTTAGAGCATTTTATTGATTAATTGTCGGCCGAGACAGAAAGACCGGGTCATTAAATGAAACATAAGTCGTAAACGGTAAGTTTTGCAAAAAAGTTTACAGGAAATAAAAGATGTGAAATTTTATCCTACAATAATGATTTCAATAACTTTTGCGGTACAGTGCATACTCGTAGTTTCCGAGATATCGACCAAAAACTTTTCTTCAAGATGGCGCTTGAAGCTCCACCTGGATCTGTCAGCATTTTGCAGCATTGATTTTATACTAATACGAATAGTAAGTAACCCTAAACCTTATAAATAAAAAAAATGGATCGGAAATTTCGTGCGAGGTTGAATTCTATTTTTACTGGCCTACACGTTCGAATAAGAAATGAACATATTACTATACTACTTAAAATGGAATAATAATAATAATTAGTCCTACATTGAATCAATTGTGCTTATGTAAAATATTATCGTTCAGTTTCAAACACAGAACTTTACTTAACCTTTTGTTTCCACCTACTTAACATGTGTAAAAACATGATTCATCAGTAGTTAATGTTGACTTTATCTTGAACTTCTTTTACTGACTCTGAAAAATACTTTTCTATAAGCTTTATTTTGGTACTCTATTAAAAGCCACCTTATCTTGATTTGATCGTAATGGAAAAGGGCGCTTTCTTATTATCGTATTTATTTTGAATGTCTCTTTTAATTTACATTTGGGAAAACTTGTTACATATATTTGTAGATTTTAAGTCATTAAATTGTGGTTAAATTTATTTATTTATTTTCATATAAATACTTACGTATTTGAAATACATTATACCTAAGATCTTACGTGAAACGGACAGTTAAAAATCGTAAAAGTTGTACGTAATGTCGAAATGTATGAAACAAATACCGTTTACGGTAGAATAAATATTGTTGTGCAAATAATCTTTTAAACTATGTAAAAATCGCTACATTTTGATTTACGTTTTCGTTTAAATTAAACGATTTAAGCTGACGCCGCGAATGCGGTTGAATGATATGTTATTAGTTGTTACACTATTTATAACTTTTGCAATAACTAATACCTATAACAGCTCCTACGGTGCAAGTAAAGATTTTAATATCCAGATGTTGATACCTTTTATTTACTCTTCTATATACATATATAAAACAACTTCTATATACATAAATTTTACGAAAAATATTGGAAGAAATATGTATTGTCTGTTATCATTAACACTTAATGTAATATATATTACATTTCGTTGAAAATTTTATAATGTCGAATTTTGTCAGATTCACGTAAAGTGTTAATTCTTTTGTGCCTATGCTTGTTTTTTGATAACGTTGTTTAATAGGTTGAAACTTGATATTGATGAAAAATGAAATTATCAATATTATTAGCCACGTGGTAATTTGGTAATTTCTATGAGTCATATAATGAAATTATTTTTGTCGCATTTCTTTCATTATTAAAATACAGTATTATCTACATAAATTATACACTTAAAATAATGTACATAATGAAAACTTACTAAATTCTTCTTCGAATAATAAAAGTTTGTTAATAAATACAATTCAAAACAGTAAGATAATGGAAATCTAAATAGTCTTAGTAAATTCTCGATTTCTCATATATAAATAAAATATAATAAAATATACGTTTAAATAGTGCTTATTCACAACAACTAAAGTACCAAGAGGTCCAATTCGCTTTGCAAAAGTTGTATATAAAGTGATTTTATTTTCCAGTTATAAATACACAACCTTTTATATTGTGATACTCATTCAAATCAGCTTTGCAAAGAAATCAGAGGATGTATAAAAGTACCATTGAATTTGGTGTTCCGCGCTTGATTGGTCCGTCTCACTTTAACAATATACGTCTTTCTCGATTGTCTAGCAAAAGAATAACTAAAATATTCCTGATGTTACAGATATTATTCAGATTGCGATTTCTACGATATGGCTTGCTTTTACATTTTTTATTGTGTTTATTTGGAATTCGAACTAATACACATTAAACTGATTTTAAATAGAGCAAAATGTACGTTGTCTTGTGCATTGTACGTGTCCTAAATACCAAAACTAATATTATTTCAATTTGTTCACTAAACTAAAAATCTTTTAACTAATCTAGTGTTTAGGCAATTTTTGCAATTGTGAAAGGATACCTAAGGGAACAAAACTGTGTTCTGCAACGTTAAAATTTACATTGTCCGGTATATTGTTGGAACAAAGTTGGAACTAATAGAAATGAGCGGCAGTTATTTGACTATGTAGACTCGCGAGGTAATCACAACAGACGGCGAACAGTCACTTCCATTTGTTAAATATTTAATAACTAAGCACACTAAAACTGGAACATTTTACGCCTTCAAATAGAACAAATAAACATCAAAAATACAAGCTAAGTTTAGACTACTTTCTAGTTTAAACATTCAAGATTCAAATTTTAATATGCTTTTATAGCGTACGTATTACAAAACTCATTAGAGCACATCAGCACATGATATATTTAGTAACATATCGCAGTGAAGTGACTTTTAAAAGCTTTTTCGTAAAATCGTGCTACAATCATTTTTGTGATTAAGTTTCGGCGTTCCCTTGTAAACCAGGCATAAGCTGAATAAACATTATTCCCATGTACGTAGAATAACTTGCCCCATATATAAAACTTAGTTTTCCATATTCAATATCCAGATTTCAATTTGTTTCTCTAAGTGTAGTAACATGTGCGAGTTGCTTTGCCTTTTCTGTGATTACTTAATTGATATTATAAACTGCCATAACTATTACAAAATACGATATCGTTTTCTCAAACAATGTTATAATTTAATGCGATCGATGTTTATAGTTATTACATTTAAAATAGATATTTCAAATAAAACATCAGTCTTTAAGAAAATTAAAAACATAAATGTCAGTATCTCAAGCGTTTTACACCTGGTTACTTATTTAATGCGTCGCGTACCGTTGAAACTGTTTCCATAAATCTAGAGCCTTTAATGTTCCGTAGTGAGGCAAAAACATTTCTACTAAAAATTATTAAGAGTAATACAACCTTAAATATGATGAATTATTGCAAAGAAATGTATTAGGGACGTAGATACCTTTATGTGCTCTACCTACACATAGGTATTGTTCATTCTTAATCTAGGTGAGTGTTTGAAAAATATAAGTCAAATACAGTTTTTTTTCAAACTATTATTATCTGATCATACAAATTATTTTTAAAAATATTTTCCGAACAGTGTTAATATATTTAAACCGCTTAATAACCATGGCACCAATGGCAGATTTGGTTTACGAGTTCAAATGTGGTTACAACTTGTAACTTAACATTAACTAAAGCGGTTTTGTTGTTGCCATAACTAAAGGATCGTACCGTATCGATCCATCCCACTAAAGTGTTACATAAGATACAAAATTCCAAGAACTTGAATATTATGAAAAATAAGAAAATATATTATGATAAAGTAAATAATAAAGATAAAGTATGCTTTACGTAAGTACTTCTATCGCAGAAATATGTACATATTATATCAAGATATTTCTGTGAATGGTAGATATAACTATGTATATTTATTATATATATATATTGTATATAGTATGTAATATCCAAAAGAAAATTATTATTCTTTGCAAAAGAAAATCAAATTACAAGTTCACCTTCAAGATTACTATTTATCTTGATTCATTTTTGACATAAAAACTCGTTAATTTTTTTAATTTTTAAACAACACAGTTTTGTTTCCTTGTTCCTAGAAAGTTAGATGGATTCAGATTTATATAGCCTCCGTTACCTCTAAGTTCCTGGCTAGCTTTATTGCTAATCAATAAAATTGAGGTGCTTATTTAAAACTTATTAAAAACTTTTGTGTCGCTAATCGTTTTAATTCAAATATATTAAACTTAAGTACAGTAAAAGTTGCTATTTTGTTCTAATCTTATAAATATTGTACAATTTTTATCTAGTCATTGCATAATATCATATAATTTTACAAAAATTGGACTTAAATGAACGTGTGTAATATTTTTAATTAGAAGCCGATCATCGAATTGCTTATAAATATTAGAAAAACCATTTGGCATTGTGTCAATGTAATGATTAACCTTACAGGATAGCGCCATATTAGGTACTTTAGCGTAAATAACGTGAAAAGGGGTTTCATTATTATAATAATATTATGTATAACTTTTATAGGTGCGTAAGTGTATTACTATACCTACATATAAAATATTACGTGTGTTAAACTGCTACGTATATTTATTTTTTTAACAAAATATATTGTAGAGTGTATGTATAAGTATTTAAAATAAATATTACTGAATTGTAAATAGTTTTTATATATTTACTCACACATCATATTACATCCACCCACTAACCATCCATTATTTTACACTGTCCACGGACATCTTTGAGAGTAGCACACACGACTATACCGCCTTACAACTAAACAAGGTTGGTAATATTGTTTCGATTTTTCAAAAAAATATATTTGGAATACCTTAGTTATTTCACATTTTTAATGTAATTTTACTTACAGAATGTGACGACGATTCGCCGATAGAAGCCTTGGTGAGATCACCATCGTTGCCTATTCATTCTACATCCAATTACGGCTCTCCTAGCCTGTGGACTATAGTTATGAGACTACAAAACGACATAAGAACCTTAAAATTAGATATGAAAAATCTGCAGTTCCAATTGAACGAAGAAAGACAGGATCGAACACTTGCCATGGCAGCTTTACAATCGCGTAACATTTATAAAGATGCGAAAGAAAGCAAATGCTAACAATGTACTTTGTATTCATAAGTATTTTTATGAACTATAATAAATTAATTACATGATATTTAATTAAATAGTTTTATTTTACTTTTCTTATCATTATCTATCTTATATCACAGATCTTATATTACTTACTATACTGGTACAGATGCCTTGTCCAATAGAATGAAATTAGACAGTGCTAATTCAGCTTATTTTTCTATTTTTTATTTACTTGAATAAATAATTAATAAAAAAAACTTATAATTTATCACGCTCAGACAGACATTTAAGTTATGAGTTATGATTCAAGATTATAATAATTACATATTATACAGACCCTACAGACGTTGTCCTGTACACAAAAAAAAAATTAATATACTTTTGCTCCCAGTGAAATGTTTTAGTATACATGCGCAAAACAACGTTGCCTAGCAACTACTTATTTAAAATTGAATATGTCATTTATTGTGCAAATGTATAAATAACTAATTAATTTAAAAAATACATTTTGTATTGGACCGAATTATGAATCTAAACCAATTCGAATACACTCGAACACACAAAACATTTCATCAAAATCGGTCCAGCCGATTAGGAAAAGTTCAGTGACATACACACGTACAGTAGAATTATATACATAAAGATAGATTAAAATTATTATGTTTTGAAAAGCTTAAGTGAGCAGTTACGAAATAATCGAAGAAAATTAAATCAAAATTAATAAATTTCTAGTAGCAACCAAATCGAAAACTAAATGCAAGTAAATCCTATTAAGCTCGAACGATTGTCGCCACAATGCTCTATAATTCCGAATGCACACATAATGAAACACTCCCGTCTTATGGCAATTCATAAAGTGAAATCGTACTAGGCAATATATAACTTGAACTATTCTAAAGTACGTTGGGTTCTGGCGGCTGCCCCGATTCACTGGGTGCTCATTCAGGCGAATAGCCAGTGCACTACATGTAGGTGTAAGGCAAAGGGTAACAGAGTATTGTGGGCGAGATAAAAATGCCTTCAATTTCTTTTGGTTCACTGCAAATGACTGCCATTACAGGGAATAGCAAATAATAACAAAGTTATAACGTCAGCAATTGTAAAAGGATTATTTATATTTTCGACTGAAACTGGAAATGGGGCATGAATTGATTCCTGAAGTGTCCATTTTTAGAGCTTTTTCTGTTTTCCAATTTTCTTTAAGTGAATTAAAATTTAAGTTAAGTTACTCTGACGTGGCTTGGGATGGATCGACTTTCCCCATTTCTTTTGACTCTTCACTGTACATTAGGATCTCCGGTCATCCTCGGGGTTTGTTCTCTATGTTATTTCCAGAACGACAACGTTGAATTAAATTAATTATGAGAGCTGTTTCTGCAGCGTTGGTACCTATTGGTGGAACTCATTCGTAAATAACGCGATATTTTAAGTTTTTCACATTATCAACAAAACAACTTGGCATAAAAACAAATAAATAACTTAATTTTAAACATAAATACACAAGCTAAAGTGTCAAATGAAGATTTTGAAAATGCTAACCAAACGCTACTCGAGAGAAACCTACAATTTCATATGAAAATATCTAAGATTGCAAATAAAAAAATCTTAGTACCCAATTTCATCAAATCAAAGAAAGCCTTATAAAGTCTTTCATATCACGGCTATTACATATTTGAACAGAGTTTTAATACAAAAATAATTCTTAGGCGTAGCGTAGCCATACAACGTGTATAATCTATTTAAACAGTACGTACATAGTTAGCCCTATCGAAGGCAAAAAAAGGTTAAATAGAGACTTTTCTAATTAACCTTGTGAAGAAAGTCTTCCTAAAATCAAATAATACGGTCCACTAACTCGTCGAATTCTAACTTTTGTCGAAAAACATCCAAATAGATAAATGCTTTTATTGATTCAATAATGATGAAAATTTGGGTCAATCGTTGCGTCCGTCGCTCACTAGATAGGACGGAGGTGTATTTGGAGCAGTTGGTACTTACAAATGACGATATTGTAAATGGTCTCTACAAATGTTACTAAATATTCCAGTACACATGTTCTCGACGTAAAAACATTATAAATCATTATTGTTTTGTATTTTAACAACATAGTAAGTACAATTAAATCTTATATATAAAATTCTCGTGTCACGGGGTTCGAACTTGAACTCCTCCGAAACGGCTTGACCGATTCTCATGAAATTTTGTGAGCATATTGAGTAAGTCTGAGAATCGGCCAACATCTATTTTTTATCTCCCTAAATGTTAAGGGTAGTCCACCCCAAAATTTTATTTTTTAGGCAAAATTTTTTGTTTTTATTTTTTTATGACACAGCATACAAAAATACATACAACCCTAAATTTTCACCCCTCTACGATCAACCCTTATATTTTATTTGTTAATTAAAATGTCACGGGGTTCGAACTTGAACTCCTCCGAAACGGCTCGACTGATTTTTGTGATCCTTAGCGTGATAGTCGGCCAGGGTGGAGAATCGGCCAACATCTATTTTTCATCCCCCTAAATGTAAAGGGTAGTCCACCCCTAAATTTTTATTTTTTATTTTTTAGACAATTTTTTCCTACAGATCAACCCAATGAGGTTGATTAGCAATTAAAAAAATGAACGCGGGCGAAGCTGCGGGTACAGCTAGTCTTATATATAAAATTCTCCTGTCACGGGGTTCGAACTTGAACTTCTCCGAAACGGCTTGACCGATTCTCATGAAATTTTGTGAGCATATTGAGTAGGTCTGAGAATCGGCCAACATCTATTTTTCATCCCCCTAAAAGTTAAGGGTAGTCCACCCCTAAATTTTTTTAAAAATTTTTTAGGCAAAATTTTTAGTTTTTATTTTTTTAATGATACAACATACAAAAATACATACAATCCTAAATTTTCACCCTTCTACGATCAACCCCTATTTTCCAACGCGATTTTTTTAGCAATTAAATAAATGAACGCGGGCGAAGCCGCGGGTACAGCTAGTATTAATATAATATTAAATCCAAGGCTATATTATAGTTGATATATGGCACTTATGATTTTAATAATAGAAAATTATATGATTAAATTTATCCTATACATACTATTTTTATCACATTATCTAATATTTTATACACAGGTTTTATGAAGAAAATATTAGTATAGTGATCTATATTTAGTTTTTTAATACTTCTTATTAATAATATGAAACATAAAAGGCTGAGACTTGGAGTATAATAAACTACTTTAAGACTGTCTTTCTTTAACTAGCTTATTTCTTAGCTGCTAAGTTCTTCAATACGTGGGCGAATAGTTACATAAAGTTTTTTTACACGTGTTGATACGGAGGCAAACAGAGATAACAGTGGCTATTACGTACATGGGCTAGTTCCGAATGTCAACCGTCGTCTCATGTCAGCTGAGACTATAATATTATATGTAGGACATCTTATCGCTCGTCTTCTTGGTACATATAACCTGCCTCTTACAAAAAACTTTCTTTTTACCGGATTTCATGTTCCATTATATAATATTATGTCGGGCTGTATTCTAGGCTCTCATAATTTAGGACGCTGACTTTTCATTGTACTTATTTTTCTTTTGTTGATAAATATTTTCTCTGTTGATACAATTCAGAAAATAATATACAAAATGCTTTATCGTTAGGTTAATTACAAACAGCATAGTCTCAAAACAATTTTATTATAAACGGATTAATTACATACAATAAAAAAGGCAAAATTTCATATATTTTGAGCTATTGCTTAAACATTGAATATAAAAGTAAAATTTTATAATTGTAATAATATTTATACAACTTACAAAAGTGACTATAATAAAAATAATTGGTATGATTGACGTCAATATGACTGAACGAAAGGGATGGAAGGGTACATAAAAATAATTTCTATAGCACATAAATAGCTTAGAAAATCCGTCCTACTCGCGGGACTTCATCAGCGTCCAAAAGTAATTATAATCCAACGAATGTAATTTACGCGCTGTCGTGTTAATATAAGGTAAAATCATGAACGAATTAGACACTGGACTCGACATAAAATACAAATGCATGAAAAATCGTTCAACCAAGTGAATCACGCACACAGATTTCAATACATTATTATAAACACAGATACAAAGTACATAACAATTAATTCAATTTCTAGTGCTTGAACGCAGTCGATATAAAATACATATATCGATTTACAATAAATTTTTATTTATAAAGTATTTGTCATATTCGTTTAGTTGTCATAGGTTACATATAATAGATAATAAATAGGTGGTGTTACTAGTATCTAAAATTAAAACGCCCTAACAAAGTCACACATCGAATGTATGACCCTAGCCGATGGGCAATTTTTGGTTCGAGTTTGTTTTACTAAGTTTAATACACTGATACGTGTTACAGTACAAGTGAGTGTTTTATTTGTGTTGGACCCCTGAAAGAGGAAGTTTTTACAGTATTTTATGTTATTGTACTGTACATATAACATCATCATTCGTTCAGTCATTTCGTCAAATATCGATATATTTTTCGACATTTTCAAGCACTAGTCGATGTCAAATAGACTCACTCGACAGTTCTGTCATTTGTTCTGAACGGTATAATCCAGCCATTTTATGATGGTTGTCAGATGTCAACAATACATAGAAATATTGACTATATTAACATAGTTGTATAATACGAAATTGTTTTTTATATTTGATAAAATTTTGTGATATATAACAATAAATATAATAAAATAATGTATTGATTACTTGTAAAATTAAATAGTGCTACATCCGCCGCTATAGTTTTTACACCATTTAACTGAACATTTAATAATTTTTGGGAGATGTTTTGTTGACAAGTAAGTGCTTGAGGTTGACGCAAAAACAAACGACCAAGGCTAGAATTCTAGAATCCTGGTTATTGACAAGACCGGTAAAGGTACGTCCGCTTATATGTCGGGTCCAGTGGCTTATTCGTTCATGGGTAAAATAATAATAAAATAAAGATATTTAAACACGTTTTTTCAGTCATATAATGAGATCCTCTTTGGATTCTTTAGGTACTTTAATTCATTTGGAGTTGGTCGTAGTTTCCTGATGTCGGTTGAAGCGCCAACGATCACGCCAACAATGTACTTGATTGCGGATGCGCGATACATCGGCAGCATAGGTACGACAGCAACCCCCAATGTACCGCACGCCTAACTCCAGCCATTCTTGAATGAATTTCTCTACTGGCTCGCATTTATCGCGATCTATCCAACTGTAAGTAAATAATTTTCATGTTACGATAATTTAAAAAAATATTTAGTCAACTAGTATGCTTAATACTTCTAATATGGATCTAATATATTCTCTGATGGAGATACGTCCATCTTAGTCCGTCTTTTTCTTAATTCAATAATGAATATACTTGGTTATAAATTAACATGCCAAAAAAGTTTTTTTCCATATTTGCTTTCTTTCTGTAGTAGATATATGTTAAAATAAAGTCTATATTTATGATTCTTTTTAAATCCATGAAACTAATCGATGTGTGTCGGTTTTGTCTTACGTATCAACTAGCATACATGGCCTACTTCGCTGGGCGAAGTTAAAATAAACGGTTTTTATAATTTTCTAATAAAATAAAAGTAGTCAAATTACTAATACTTATAACATTAGCTACTTGCGAGTGAATGTCCCGTCTAAATCGGTCCAGCCGTTTCAGAGATAAGCCGCAACAAACAGACAGACGGACAGACAAAATTAAAAAAATGATAATTTGATGTAAATGCCGTATATACATTCATATGCTGTATTCATTCATATAAATTAATTTGAAATAAAAACAGACACTTAGATTTTATATATGTACCTACTGTTTAATTTGGGCACAAATCATAAATAATAACAAAATCGAAACATACCCTATTTGAGGATTGTATTTTTCTCCGGAATTTGGATATACGATGAGAGGAATTGGAGAGTTCGGTCGATCATCATTAATCCCCTTTAACAGAGTGGAGACATATGACGGCGCGCAACAGTTCACTCCAACAGCCACAAGCTGATCCGGATTTGCTTCCCAACATTTTTTTGCTACTTTTTGAAAACTCTCCCCGTGTGCTATGCTTTGGTTATCCTGGAAAAGTGTCAGATTAGAAAAATAATTAAATATATACAACACGTATCTGAAAAATTTACGAGGGCCATGTATGAACAGCCTGACTTAAGTATTATAAGTTTATCAAAAAAAAAACTTTAGAGCGAGGGTGAGTTTGTTATTATTATAATATTAAACAATTTGCTGCTTCATATTGTGACTTATAGTCACTGTATGTCTGCGATTATTTTATTATCTTAAGGTCAATGTTTTAAAATAAACAATAAATACAAGTGACTTCTTATATGTAAATAATTTGTTTTTAACGTTTCATTTATTATTTGGTCTGATTAATATGTTTAAAGTAACTAGATGATAATATGGTATCATAGATCTTTCACTTAAATATTGAATCGCTCAATCAAACAATAGGTATGTGTTACTCCGATACTGTCTATAGTCCACTTGTTTCTACATAAAAGAGTAACAAACGCACACGCGTATAGCGCGGGCGTACGTTTCAAACTGCTTTTGATAAAACTGGAATTTGCTCTCTAAATCCCAATATTTTTACAAATATAGATTTTACAACATCACAGACGACAAAACTATTATTTATGCCGACCACGAATGAATTCTCTCAAGATTCTGATTCACCTTATATGAATTGGGTGAAAAATCTACGTCGTCAGCAAATAAAATAAATAGACGAATAAAGAAATCTATTATGAGGAGTCCGAAGTGCTTGGTTTGTAGTGAAAACTAAAATCATACTAAGCCCGCAGAAGATGAATGTACAGCTTGTTGGCTGACAAAGATTGTATTGGTTGTTCTGAGCCTGAATTATTATTTTTTTTATGCAAAAACTGCCACTAATTTTATTACTTAGTTTATTCTTAGTATCTGTATTCAGTATTTACTCTTGAATATCTAATGTCCATGCGGCTTGACCCATAGGTATGGGGTGAAATCAGATTTATAATTTTCAATTAAAATCGTTATATTTTGTAGTTGTTAAGGTTGATCTCAAATATTTTCATGCCAAGGTTTGCCTAAAATATCATCAATATTTCAATAAATGACATAGTGATTTATTTAGTGTGTTTTTAGGAATCACCTTGACTCGAGTTCGGTTAGGTACACAGGTTTTCTTCAGCATGAAGTATCCAGATAACCAGCTATCTATCATCATACCATTTTCAACAAAATCTGTCCAGTGGTTTTCTCGTGATGCGGTCAAACAGACAGACACAAAAATTCTAAAAAATAAAAGGTTCGGTCTCAATATCGAAAATAATGACAGTTTTGATAAGACTTCCAAAAAATATTTAATGTACAGAGATTCAACTCTAGAGTTTTATTATATTATGCATATATTATTATTTAGTTCTTTACAACTTATCGGATAGCTGACTCGGTAACAAGCTACAATCGCCGATTGAAGTTAAGAGGTCAAGAAACAAAGTTCAATTTATTCCTTTGTACGAGTAAATTCTGTTAACTTTCTATTGACCGTTGTAGAAACTATAAAATGTTTTACGCCCGATATCATGCAAATATGAAACTAAGAGTCGAAGAAAGAATATAAAAAAATTTAATTTGCTTGACAATGTTCTCTTGATTTTCTCGTATCCTGCCGCTTATCAATCAGTTTATAAGTAGGTACACTAGCAATACGCGCGGCTTCGCCCACGTTCATTATTTTTAATCGCTACTAAAACTTCATTCGATCACTCGCTGGGTTTTTTTTATGGTAAAAAGGGGGCAAACGGGCAGGAGGCTCACCTGATGGGAAGTGATCACCTCCGCCCATGGACATCTGCAAGCCAGGCTTGCAGATGCGTTGCCGGCCTTTCAGAAAGGGAGGGATGGAGGAGGGAGGGAAGTGGGAAGGAGGGGGGAACGAAGGCGGAGGATGAAGGGAAGAGGAAGGGGGGAAGGAGAGTGGGCATCCCGGATTCTCACTCACCGGACGAAACGCGACAGCATAGCTGCCACTTCACGCCGGTCTTCTGTGAGAGAGTGGTACTAATAAACTATACGGGGCGTGCCGGCCCATTCGGTTGCTACCCGAAGGTAACAAGCATGGCACTACCACTTTTTAATTCAAAATTACTCCAGCTTTTATACTCCTGAGCCGCGCGGCTGCCTATTTCATATATTATATGCGGCGTGCACTCCTCCTCTCCTGTTATTGTAGTTTTAGTAGGGATTCTTATTTTTTTCTTGCAATTAAAATAGCCTATATTAATCAGTGATAATGTAGCATTCAAATGGTGATAGAATTTTTAAAATCAGTCAAGCACTTTTTGAGCCAATTCGTTACAAACATACTTACATACAAACCTTTCCTCTTTATAATATTAGTATAGATAAAGTGTCTCCTATTTTTCTATTCATTATAATAATGTACCTACCTAAATTTTGTAACGTATACACGTAACGTCCGAATCAAGCTACAAGTAGGTATGTGCAATCAGTAGCCGTTAACAAAAAAAAATAATAGATTTATGTCGTTAACTTTATTGTACTCATCAGTACATCAGTACGTACCTACGTACAAATAAAATTGAAGTATCTGTTTTTAATTTCAAATTAACAGCATTTCAGTAAATACATATGGAAGTATCGAGTAGATAGGTATACTATATTATGGTACTACATCAAAAAATATATTTTTTTTTAATTTTACCTCTCTGTCTGTTTGTTAATTCCGGCTCATCTCTAAACCGACTAGACCGATTTTGACGAGACTCACTCGTAGATAGCTAATGTTATAAGGAGTAACTTAGGTTTCACTTATTTTATTAGAAGATTATAAAAACCGTTTACTTTATTCTTTACGCCCAGCGAAGTGGGCCGGGTTTGCCTTAGTATTAAATAAAACTGTCTTTTCGGATTTTTTCGCGGATTTATTTTGATTTTCGAATCCTGAAATTTTGAATGTACCTATACAGCAATCATGGTCACGCACAAGAAACCATAACATGTACCCATACTCTATACTTAAACCTATTAATTGGAACGCATTTAAGTTTATTGGTTTGATAAAATTAGTTTCCATTACCTACACCATTTACGCATACATTTAAGTATTTTAATGAGTACTCAATGTAATTTTCCACACAAAATATTAGATAAATCTGCACCTACTATTTTTGTTACCATGTGCTGAAAGTGCATTTGCCAGATTGTTGACGCTTAGACTTTGTTGATTAAACAGATTTTTGTATTTATTTTTATATAACGTTATATCGTAGGATATGAAGTATCTCTTCACTATTGGCAAAAAATAATAACTTAAGTCTCTTTATTTTGCCTCCTAGATTCTTCTTTATTTTGTTATAAATATGTTACTATTCATCTACCTTTATATTTTCCGTCATCTTAAGACAAGTGGTAATAATTTTAAAATCGTCACGATGATGACATAAAAATGTCAGAGGCGAGGGACCTAGGATTTGAACTCCCTTCACTCGCTTTTCAAGCGAGCGGCTACCACTCAGGACTACCATTTGTCTTTTTTAGTATTTAAAATCTTTAAATGAGAAGTACAAATATAACTTACCTTGCAACTAAAGGCCAGCCAAGCTTTAACGTTCGGAAATTCACGTAACAAATCACATAACATCTCCGCTTCTTCTTGACAGGGAATAGTTTCTAATGCCAATAAGTCCACTCCGGCTTCTACGAGTGCTTGAAGACGGGGTCTGTGCCATTCACGCATAGTCTATAAAAAGTAAAACTACATTAATTAATTAGGTATTTTAATTTTGTTATAAACGTTATACATTATAAAAGAATATATTGTATGGATAAATATTAAGAAGTAAGTACAGTCGATTAAAATTGTACATTGTATAGACTATAGAGTCTGTAGACGAAACTGATTTAAATTATAATAGGTAGTTCTTAAAACTAAGTACGCTGCACTAGAATAGGTCATTAAATACACATATTTTCTACATATATGTAAGTACTAGTAAGTGCAAACAGAAAATGTTATCATTGCATTTTAATTTTTATTTAAACTCCATTTCAATATTCATGCGATTATCTTAAGTCCAATCAAATAAGCTCTGAAACCAAAGTTCCTGTAAAGAAGCAGAATTTTTGATCTAAGCTAATTTAATGTATTCTGGAAATGAGAGTAAAGAAAATTGGTGTCAACTGTCAACTCTCGGCAAAGACTCGATTAATCTTGATTATAAAATGTTTTAACAATAATTCTAGAGTGGTAGGTGTTAAGACAAGAAATATATATTTCAAATCAAAGAGCAATAATAATTTCTCTATCTAATTATTAAGACATTTAACTTATGATTATATTTTATCTGGTGTTTTGCTCAAACTAGAACTTAACTATATAAGTCATAAAATTTTTATCTGTAACTTTTTTTACAACTTTTATTCGAAACTAGCGGAACCCGCAGCTTCGCTTGCGCTAAATCGCTAGTATATTATAGATATAAAATATTTTAGCAAAATACAATTAACACTTACTAAAATTAAATTATAAAAATATTAATAACGCCATCTATGAGAAATCATTTAAATTTAACTTTTAATTAAAATTTAATTTTATTTAACAATTAAAATAATTCACGCGCGATGGCTTATTATTAGCGTATTTCATGTATAACTTTTGTGTTTCTATACCGATTTCTATGATTCTTTTTTATGGAATAGTTAATAATGTTAACTTTTTTAATTAGGGATGACTGAGAGTGTTATAAACGTAAGAGTAGACAAATATAATCAGAATGTTTCGAACTGCTAAGCTATCGGGAGTTACACGTGTTATTGTGAGTTAACCATAAAAGATAGACATAATATGCTGTCGTGGGATATTTTTTATATAATTTTAAGGAGAACATTTCCGTCATACATGATTTCTGTATAGCTTTAACCATTAAGGTTGCATACGCGACGGAAGCTTAAAAAATGGAGTAACTTCTCCCGTTTTCCCAACATTTCCCTTCACTGCTCTGCTCCTATTGATGTCAGCGTGATGAAAAGTATACTATAACCAGCTCAGGAGTATGAAAAATAATTGTACCAAGTTTCGTTAAAATCCGTCGAGTAGTTTTTGTTTCTATAACGGTTATACAGACAGACAGACAGGCAGACAAAAATTTTACTGATTGCATTTTTGGCATCAGTATCGACCCCTAATCACCCCCTGATAGTTATTTTGGAAATATATTTCATGTACAGAATTGACCTCTCTACAGATTTATTATAAGTATAGATAATTTTCTTAATACTGCTACATTTGTAATTTGTCTACTACTTATTTATCCTACATAACTGCCATATTACTATTTTCCCTAAACAACTTATACTATTTCAAGCCTTATTTGGTTAAATTATCTAGTAGCTGGATTATATTAAGAGGACAAGTTTATCCTTATAAATTTGAACGTATTAATTTATAACAACACGTATTTTATTTCTTGGATGAACTTAGTACCGTTTTAAAATGTAATCTAAAAATAACGTAACATTAATTATGTGATTCACGCAGTCGAAGGAACAATGTATAAAAACTTCTAATAAAACGTGTTATGATACGAATTACTAAGAAATCTTAAGACATTAGCGATTATCAAAGTAGATTCAAAACGTTCATGACTTAGCTAGGTCCTCAGATTTTAAATCGTATCCGTATAGAATCTCATATAAGGCATAGCAGTGCTCTAACCTAGTTCTTGTAATAACACTGGCATGTCAAAGCGTTATACGGCCGTTCCATTTGCAGCCCGTTCGATTAACAAAATGAAAACATCGAATAATTTCATAATTATATATTGAAAGCACAGCTTAACAATAACATACACAGTAGCGAAGAGTCGTTTAAAAACAATTCAATTACGGAATTTTATTGCACTGCGCTTGTGAAATGTACATATAAATTAAATTATCTTAGTATTAAAACATCTTGGTAGATTTACTATGTATTTATTTTGGGGGTTTGGATGGTTGTTACGAGAGCGACATTAATAAAGTGAACGCGGTTAATACATTAACGCTGATTACTGATTACATACCTTTAATCAGTGTCGTGTCGTTGATTAAAATTCGAATTTATTTCAGTCGTATTGTAATTTCGGTAATGTCGTTATCTACCTTGGGATTGACTTGTAATACTTATTTAAGGTTACCTATCTAGATATGTATTATTTTATATTTTAAGTTTAATGAGAAATGGGTCAACAATCTTTAATAATTTTATTGTAGTTTATAATATAAAGACACTTCAAAACTTCTTTGTGTTAGATGAATAGGTAGGTAGGTAGATAATAGATATACTTAGGTACGTTTTGTTTCTGTGCTAGGTACCTATATACTTTGTTCCTTTTGATTGATTGAGTTGATTTCTATTGTCTTCAGTTCATATTTGTAGGTATGTCTTTTAATAATAAAAGTTCAGTTTTTAGTTCATTAATTAAAACGGATATTGAATTATTTACATATTTTTCCTACTCTATTAATTTGCTTTAAAATTATACTTGTTTGTGCTATAAAAAGTAAATCCTTTAAACTTTAAAAAAATGTTTACATATAATAATATTTATTCTGGATTTCATTAATTAAGCGTACCTAGTCAAATTTTATCGGTCGAGAAAAAAGACGATGAAAATGGAATGGGAGTTTTCATGCAGCCAATGTAAATTTTAATTTGCCGGCAACTTTACGACCCTCTTTACGATTTAGCCGACGCTTTTAACCTTTACTCCACTGTATTGGAATTCATCTAGCCAGAGGGTTCAAAAAATTAATAAGTATTTCTTTGAAATATTCCATGCTTAATAAATACAAAAAAAGAATAACGTATGTATACCTAACATGATAATGATGTTTATATTCACATAAATGTATGTATGTAGTAGGTATGTACATATATGAGCCGATAAAATGAGAGCAGCAGTAGGTATAGGTATAGTGGCATGATTACTGATAAAAGTAATTACATGTTACCCAGACAATTTAAAACTTTATTTACGTTAAACATTTATTAAAACAAACATGTTTGCGGTGACTTAAAATAAATACGCTTTATATAAAAAAAATATTAATTTAAACATTTCCCTAACATATTAAAGACCTTTTTAGAATTTTACAGTGTCATTGTCAGGTTAAGAAAGCGTCATTGAGTAATCGATCGGTCGACCGAAGCATTCAAAATTGTCGAGCAAGGTCCAAATAGCAATAGATAAAGACCTGATTAGAATTTAGGTTAATTTATCATTGTATACCTACAAGTTGTTGCTTTATTTTACCTATCCGTCTAGCGTTATCTATACAACTATACGTACTTGAACAGATGTAGTGTCTGCATAACTGCCGTCGTATTCCGAGCCATCGTGCAAATGAGCGCCATATGGTCCCACTGATCCCACTACTAATGGGACATCATCTATGTAAAAAATAAAATGCTAAATCTTCACAAACGTAATATAACATATTATTAACCAATTCTATATTATAGGTGTAGGTACATTAAGCTCTCGTGAAGTGTAATTAATGCGTGCTTGCACCCGTCCCTTGTGGGACACACAGCCCAAGCTTTTCAACATTAAAATGCAAACGATTTTGTAATTTACGTGTACATTTTATAATCAACATGTTTATGCTTTAATAAAAGATATAAAAAACTGTATTAGCTGCTAGAGAGATTGTGTGTATTTTAATGTATAAAAAAGACATACCATTCTGTATGTAATCTTCATATTCTTCAAGATATAATGTACGCGCTTGCTTAGCCAGATCGACGGCACGTGTTATGAGGTCTAAAGCTTGTTCGGGCGTCATATCTAGGTGCTCCACGAAGCCATCAATTGACGCCTGATATGTATTTGTAATAATTAAATCTGCGCCAGCTGCAAATTCCCAATATAAGCTCTCATAAATTATGATACAAATAAACTATGATCCATTTTTCAATCCAAAATTGTAAATTAGAAATTTATTTTTAATTATATAACTGCCAAATGCATTTGAACATATTTCAAGCAAAATTCTAGTGTAGTTTGCTTTACGAAACTAATTCCATAAATATTGTTGGAGTTCTGCCTACGTTACTATTATTAATGGTGAAAAGGGTGGGATTTGGAGACGTAAGTAATTTAATATTATTAAAACTTAGTATTGTTTCATGATTCCCAAGTTGGATTACCATCAGCTTAGAGAATAGAATATTCGTGCGCTTTGAAGAAATTAATTATGTAATAAACAGCAGACGGGCTCCGAATGGAAACGTATTAGAGACTAGGGAGACACGGTGATTAATGATGTTAGTGTCGTGTATTCTTCGCTCGAGCAACAACCACCCAGTATAAAACGCGGGTATGTATTGCGACTTCTCTCTTCTATGCAAATGTAAGACATTTAGTAGGTATTTACGAAGTAAAAGCGAAGGCATATTTCCTCGGTAACCTACATAGCGGCAATCATTACTAAACGTCAACGCTTAATACTTTTCCCCAGTCGCATAATTATCCTGCATTTTTAAGTTTACATTAAGCAACTTTTATGCTCCGTTTTCATATTCTACGATCGTTGACATCAATTATTCTTTTAAATTGTCTACGGTGTAATAACATTCTTACAAGGAATGGTGTCATTTTTTATATTATTCGTATCATTTCTTCTACATAGGCGGGCGATAAAGCAAGGCAGTAGGCTTTTCGCCTCCAGGGAGTTATTTGCTTGCAGACACTTTTCAGCTTTTCCTTATGAAAAGAAACGGTCCGTTTTGTGGCGAAGAAAAGCGCTTTCATAGGACGATGACACGAGACGGGGTCGCACTCTCGCCCTGATGCAAGGAAATGACAAGCTAAAAGCGACCTAACGTGTAATTCGTCAAAACATCCATGCATGTGTCTATGTAGAGACAGAGCACTTATACCTATGTAAGTATTCAGCAGCGAGCTCATGTAATGTGTCTAGATATTCATTCACACAACGCCTTTGTAACAGAATAACGCAATTACTTTATACTTCACAGGCGTCGCTGAATAGCTGTATCTAACCAAATTAGAAGACATACATAAAAGCGTGACATATTGGATGTAAAATTTGATTGAACCTTCTCAGAAATAATTAAACAAGTACAATTTCATACGTACCATATCAAAACATCGTAGGTATATTTTTGTAACTTTATATACATAATTACATAGTATGGAAAAGAGATAAAGAGAGAATCTTATCTTTCAGCCAATTTTGGCTATATATATATATATATATATATATATAGCCAAAATTGGCTGAAAGATAAGATATGTATATATATATATACATACATATATATATATATATATATATATATATATATATATATATATATATATATATATATATATATATATATATATGTGATTTTTTTGAATTTTCACCAATTTTTTGGAGTCACCTTAAGGCTGCTCTCTCGAAAAAATCAACATTTTCGAGATCTTTGAGATCACACTGCCTTTCAAATATAAATGCTAGAACTCTTATACTTTTTTACGTAGTTTTTCATTTCAGTCTGAACAAACATACCAAAGCAGAAACATGATTAGTTAAGTTTTGTAACACGAAAAAAATAATATAAAACACCATTATTTTATCTTATTTTTGCTTTCTTGTTTGGCTGAATATAACTTATTAACTTGAAACTTACATTGAAAAATATTTCAAAGTCAGTGCTAAAATTTCGCCAAAGTATAAATAAATATTATTTGAATCTTTCTCTCTAAATTTAAAGAAATAGTTTTGGCGCTTACGGCTTTTACTTCCAAGCCACTGAGTCGCCCTGCGCGGGGCGAGGGACGCGTGGATGCCGTCACCGCCCATCAAACTCAGTGCCGCTCACGCATTACTGGACGACGGACCTACGTTCCTATTCCTACGCGTGAACTTGTACCCGACTTGCATATCATATTTTGTGAATCAACAGAAAACCTACCTACCAGTGTTACAGTATTACATCATGCCAAGAAAAAAGCGAAATGATTTGTGTGAACTTGCTGCCAAAATGAGAGAGGAAAAGGTAAGTGATGTTTATAACTCTAATTATTGTAATAGTCATATACCTATTACCTACCTGTTTTAATTTGAATTGAAATGAAATTATGTAAGGAGGTACCTATGTGAATGTTGGATGCTATTGCTTATTATTGCTTGATAAACGTTCCTTCAAACCACATATACTATAAAAAATTACGACTCGAATACAAAAAAACTAATTGAAAATATTCAAAAATGAAGCCACAGGAAATTATTTTAGTTTTAAAACCATCATATGTTCGCGCAAGCGAAGTTCGCTAAGGTCATGCACCCCTAGAAAGTGACGCGAAACTCAATAGTCATGTAATTTTGTGTAATTTTGATCATAGTAATAATAATATCATTCTCAATTACTATAGTTCGATAAAATGCTTAGGTTTATCAGAAAAGTATCTGTATAATTTATTTACAAAAAAAACTAATAAATTATATTTAATTTGTCTTTCAGAGAGAATTAAAAAAAGATTTTTAGCGACTACTTTACTTCTAATTATTATAAACATGACATCATTAAATTATTTTAAAAACCCCATCACTATCAACATACGAATAATTATCTACATACTTTACGAGAGACAGGAAAATATGCGTGTAAGAAAGAAGTTCATTAGTTCTATTAGTGGTATTAACATTATGATACTTTTTCACCCACTTGCAGGTACAACTCCATTATGTTACTCTTACTACCTAGCATTGCAGCGTAAGATGACCTACACATAGAATAGTTTGATGTGGCCTTCCTGTATGGTGAGATATCTGAGGAGATATACATGGAGCTGCCAGAGGGAGTGGAAGCCGGACCTACAAAAGTATGTAAGTTAGTTAAATCCATATATGGACTCAATCTTCTAGATGTTGAAATAAGAAATTTTGTTCATTTTTATCTACTTATGGGTTCAAATCATCAGTTGGATCTCTTAATGATGTCAAAGTTTTTTAATTCTTTATGTTTATATGGATTATTATTAAGTAAAAGTAAAATTATTTTGTCTATGATATGAAGTGGTCTCAAACAAAATTTTAATATAAAGTTATTAAATTTTAACTCATAGGTATGGAAATAAATAAAACTATGGAATATAATAATAAGTATAAATAAAAACATTATATTAAGTCAATAATAAATAAATTTAATTTGTCAGATGCTAGAAGTAGCAGTACTCCTGCTGACATAAAGTACATTTATGTAAGAATACAAGTAATGTGTCTGTTAATTTTCCATATAGAGAAGCAGTGGGAGCATTATTGTTTTTGACTTCTGTGTCAATTTTAATGTTATAAGTAGGTATATAAATGATCCAGGTCCTTCACATGTAACTGCATTTAAAAGAATCCTTCGTTACTTAATAAATACAAAAGAAAAGTCTATTGTGTATAAAGGTAGTATAGATTTAGTCGGCTACTCTGATTCTGACTATGCTGGTGACTTAGATAGTAGGAATTCTAACACAGGCTATTTATTTTTAAGGAATGGGGGTCTAGTCACTTGGTCAAGCCGTAAACAAAACACTGTGGTGTGGCTTTATTCACTACTGAAGCCGAGTACATGGCTGCCAGTGAAGCCATAAAAGAAATATTAATATAGTAAATAATTTTTAATTAATATTGGGGAGCCCCAGGAATTTTTTAAAAACAAGATGCATATTGTAATACTTTATAATATTTATAGAAAATAAAAGGTTTTATTATTATAAATTTAAGGTGTCTTTGTAAACTAATTTAGTGAGTCTTCATAAATACTGTATTAATACTTCGTAAAAAATGTATTCTTTCTCTTGTGTCAGCTACTGTAATCTGTATCATATACTAGTGTGTTTAATAAAAACTTAAATTATCAAGAATTCTTATTTAACCTTTCTGAAATACTACTGCTATTCAATAACTTCAATATGTGTGAATAAAAAACTTGCTTATAAAGTCAAAAAACAGTTTCATTTTAATTAATTGAGTGAGTTTTCCGTTCCCTTTTTGCCTATTACCTTCAAAAACTACCTAGGTATTTTTAACCGACTTCCAAATAGGCGGAGGTGAACGGAATCTTCTTATTTATGTATGTTCACGAAGACGCCTGAATCGATTTGGATTTTTTTGGTTGCGAAGGGTTTACTACCCAGGTCCCATTTAAATTTTATCGAAATCCGTCGAGCGATTTTTTAAAAATTATCAATAAAAATTATAATTGACATATGACAATATTGTTTGAGGACTGAAATAAAATGAATTTTTGCAAAATTAAAAACAAAAAGCCAACGTCAGGTCACGTCACGGTGTTCCCAGGCGGTCACCCATCCAAGTACTGACCGCGCCCGACGTTGCTTAACTTCGGTGATCGGACCGGTGTGTTCAACTATTGATTGAAAGATAATTTACTGTGATAATATAAGTGATAAAAATTGTTTCTACATAATATTACTTTGAGTACCTAGTACGTTTGTAAAATTTGAGGTTAGTTGCCGGTATGTATTATTTATTTACATCATAAAATAAGATAAATTTTTACATTATTATTTAATATACAGTAACAAATGTTCAAATAAATTAATAATAGATACAAATAATAATTATTTTATTTATGTAAAAATATTTTTTATGATATTTAAATAAACTTTATTTAACTAGATAATGCTTTATAATAAAACTTTCAATGTATTAAATACTCTTTTTTCTATTATTATTCGTGTCGTTTTTTATAATTGCATAAGTTGATGAAAAATGCTATGCAATAGCTTTACCGCGGCAGTCCCCGATTGCCACACGTTTTTTTTTAAATAAATTTCTCGAATATGTTATTAAAAACATTTTTCTACAAATTACCTGCTTATTATGTCTACACTAATAATGGGAAAATATAAATTAAAAAAAAAGAAATCCGACTTCAGGTAGGTAAGCCACTCGCCGGCGGCCGACGTACCTTGTGGTCTAGCGGCCTGACATAAAATGCGCGCGTAAAAATGTAGCGGAAGGAAAGCGAGTGGCGCGGGGAATATGACAGGCTCCGCCCAGATCCTCAAGGCCGTTGGCTAGTACCGCAGCCTTAACCCATTATGCTACTTTAACAGTATTATAGTAAGATACGTCCCGATGCACTAATAATTTTCTTTAACGTAGAGTAGGCATTTATACCGTTTCCATAATAATCGGGAAAAACTGAAATTTCAAGGATGCTAACAAATCATGGATTATTATATTATCCGTTTGGTCAATTTTTTATATTTTTTGTGTCTGGAAATCGGTTTTTATTATTTAAGTTTTTATTAAGTAACAACACAACACTTTACTAAGTCGTTATATACGTTAGAGTCGAAATAGCTCGTTCCTGGTTAATAGTTTTAGCTACACAGTTCAAAAGAGTCGTCTAATATTTTTGATGTGTCAGTTTTTTTGAGAGTACTACTCGTACTCAAAGAAACTTTCTGCAGTATAATATTAAATAAGTTATTATTACCACATCACTTATTTAATATTGACGACATGTTAGGCGCAATGTGTAGTGACCCTAGTACTTTTTTGCGCCAGTGATCGAGTCCCGCTGGGGGCATTCATTTGTTAAACTCGGGTGTTAGTACTCCAGTCATGGGTGTTTATATTTAGGGGTTAAAGAACATTTATTTACTCATTTAAGAACATAGTTCACTTGCAATGAGATTACAATTATAACTTAATATTAGGTACAATCATATACAGTAGTGACCGTTAAAAAAAAACATAAGTTTAAGTGAATTAGTTAGAAACAGCTTCTAAATATTTTTTTAGTTTATTTTTAAATGCTGTCAAAGACCTAGCATTTATTACATCATTTGGTAAACTATTGTAATGTTGTGCTCCCTCAAATTCAATTGTTTTAATGCCATATTTAGTTCTAGTAATAGGTAAATCTAGTTTGTACTTGTTTCTTGTGTGATACTTATACGATTTTGTTTGGAATGTGATTTGTGTATGTATATCTTTTGTGAGAATCTTTCTAACTAATATGCACGTTCTGAATTTGTATAGCTGCTCTATAGATAACTTTTTTGTAATTCTATATAATTCTTTAGTAGGTGTAAGGTAATCGAGATTAAATAATGCCTTAAGAAATTTGTTTTGAGATATTTGTAGTGATTTTAAATTAGACTTAGCAGCACTTCCCCAAATTTCTATTAAATATTCTATTTGCGGTTTAAACAATGAGTTGTAAATTATGTTGCGTACTTTAATTGGTATACAAGATATGGATTTACGCAATATTCCATTAAGTTTGATAATTTTGGAATGAACTTGATCTATGTGAGCTTGCCAAGTTAACTTGGAATCTAATGTAAGACCCAAATATTTAGCTTCGTGAGTTTGTTGAATAACTACTTGATTAAGCGTTATAGGATTAAAGTTAGGAATAATTTTATTTTTTGCATGAAAAAGCATATAAGAAGTTTTTGAAATATTGATAGTTAATAAATTTTGCTTAAACCATTCATTTAAAGTCAATAAATCTTGTTGGGCATTTCTCATTAATTCATGCACACAGTCCCCATAATAGAATAAACATGTATCGTCAGCATACAATGTTACTTCCCCGGACAATCCTAAAGAACCTATGCTATTGATATATATTAAAAACAACAACGGACCCAAAATTGAACCTTGGGGTATTCCGCAGGTAATATTTAATGGTTTACTACAGTAATTCTCAATTTTTACAATTTGTTGCCTATTATTAAGATAGGATTCTAGTAGTCTGTACGCTAATCCAGTAATGCCAATATATTTCAACTTTTGTAGCAGTAGATCATGCGACACGGTGTCAAATGCCTTTTTGAGGTCAATGAATATACCTAATACAATATTTTTTTTATCAATGTTTTTTTTAATTTTAGTTATTAAATCCATGACAGCAGAAAGTGTATTCGATTTAGGACGAAAACCATATTGTCTTTCAAACAAAAAATGTATATCGCTTAAATAATTGTATAATCTACTGTGTAAAATCCGTTCAAAAATTTTTGATAATACTATATATATTTATAATACATATGTATGTATATAAACTTATATAGTAGTATATCAACTATCTGGTATCCGTAACACAAGCTTCCCTCATAGCTTACCGCGGAACTAGATGGCGCGTGTGTAATAATGTCCTAATATATTTATTTATTGTTCTGTACATGACTTCATAAATGTTCATGATTGGCAATCTCTAGAGAAGAGTGCAGGCGTATAGTCGAGCGGGTCATAAGATCTACATGATGACCACGTCCAGTCTGTCAAGATTGTACCGACCAAGAAGAAGAAGACATAACTTTTTTATGTAGGTATGTTATATTGTATTTTTCTGTTCTGTTGTATTCTTCTAAATCTGTACTGTTTGAAAATATTATTCAAATAGTCATTATTATGGATACATATGCCGAATCTATAGTGTGTAGATTTTTTGTCTGTCTGTCTCTTTATCTGTCTGGGAACGCATGACGACAAAATTTGGTATAATGATAGCTAGGTTATCCGGGTCAACATATACATATGATACTTTGAACTGCGAGAAAATATCTCATCTCTGTGAAATTAGACTATTCTTCAACTATTCTTCATAAGCAAAATATAATTTCAAAGATTTAGAACGATTTTAGAGTTGGCATTATTCAAGCTCATTTGCCAGGATATATTAAAACACTTACCTCTAAGAAAGTCAAGATGAGTATTCACGACCTCGTTGGGGTGTGTATGCAAGAAGCGGGCGCTCCAAAGAGGGTCACCGTCAATGACATGACCTACGTGACAAGAAAGTTGCGTTGAGAATCCACCGTCCAGGACAACGATATGTGGCGGATCTAAGCCCTCTTCATTATTTGGAGTCATGGTTGGAATCTATAACACAAGATGGCATCCATGAAAAGATAAATAATTAAATAAAATATAAATAAAATAGTTTGTTTTATATAGAATTTTGACTAACTTTAACGACAAAAATGTATTACATAATATATCCTATTACTAATTCATAATATACTCGTACGAGACAAGCGACGTTAAAGCGCGTGGAGACACGTGTTCTCCCTGCACCACGCTGCGTGCATTGTCAGTTGATTCACTTATCTGTGCCTCAACAACTAAGTCGATAAACATAGTAAAGTACTTACATTATACAAAAAGTGAATAGAAATAGGAACATAAATACAGAATAGTCATAAATTAAAATCTAAATATATTAGGTAGGTATAGGTTATTTATTCAAGCTTAATCGAATCTGATCATATTTTTTTTGGAAAACCTTATTGAAATATTTATTACTAACAAGTGTGCAGTATACTACCGTGTCTAGATAGAAGTCTTATTTTATTCTAGATTTTAAATAGATTTACATTTTATTCGAAATTTTAGAATTTTTATCTGTTTGCCTGTCTGTTTGTGACTGCATCACAAGAATACCACTGAACGTATGTCGTACGTATTTCTCAGGGGGGATAAATTTTTCGCGCGGTAAAAATGAATCTGTATGGTGACCCGAATAACTGCATAGGTCTTAAGTACAACTATTTTCCAAATTTCATAAAAATCTCTCCAGTAATTAACTATTTCAATAAAATTTTCACAAATAAAGGTACAAGATGATATATTAAATAATTAACGAATTCGACCCTGTTACTAATTTTATTCCATACATAGATATTTTTTACCGACTTCCAAAAAGGAGGAGGTTATATGTTTCATTGTACTCTCATACGAGTATATATCTAACAGGTACGAATTACGATTAACTGTTAATATGACTATCCACACTTGTGTACGATGTAGTATGCATTCTGCATAAATAGGTATATCATATATTATGTATAAGAACATCGGTAGTGAGTAACTCTCTGTTAAAGCTCTGTTAATTAGGAGCTTGAAATATTGAGACGTTCCCGAGTTTCTTCTCAGAGAGTAATGCGATCAATATCATTAAAGATTCAGAAATGAAAGTGAAGTGTACAGAGCTGTAGGTGAATTTTTTCGAATTGAAATGAAATTTGGTATGATAGATCATACTAAGTTTCATTAAAATCTGGTGGTTTTCTCGTGATTTCACAGGCAAATAGATATAAATAATATAAAATATACTAACTTAACCTACCCAGCTACTGTATTGATAATAATAATTACTATTTCAATAAGAATTTCCAAAAATATTGAACGTACAGATTCGGCTCACTTAGACAGATTAAATTATACTAGGCTACACAGATTAAACTATAAAACCAAAAGTAACGGTCAGTATAGTCAGTGTAATGTACCTAAACACCAAATAATTTGGTTATTTTTACAAGTAACAGTTTAGGTACACGTTAGACTGTTATTATTGTTACGTACTATTCGAATCATAGGTTATATGTAGAAAGCTGCTATTAATTCACAATCTAAATATATATCGTTGTCAGGGACATAGAGGTGATTTTTCAGCGTACGCAACTCCAAGCGACTTCTCAAGGTTTTTCACAACATATTTTGTCCCTTATACTAAGTGTATAATCTATGCCTTATACCGTATACGCCATTACTTCAAGACACGTAGTTTTAAAATGATGCCATAAGACTTGTTAATTTCTAACTTACCTAGTAGGTAGTAAGTATCTATCTACTCTCATCGTGAATTATAAGAGCAAAAATATTCAAACGTCTTAATGAAACATAAATCAGTGCAATAAAAGCTCAAGAAATATAGGCATAAAAAGATAGAAAACTTCTGGACTAAAATATCCTTTTTGGCGACAACAATATTTTAAGCGTCATGACATCCACCTGCTCGCTCGTGTCTACTTGAGTAAAGGCAATCGCTCGTAAAAGCAGTAATGGTTATTGTGTTATGATAGGCAAATTGATTCGGACATATGTATACTTATGAACTATGTACACATCTCTGTCAAATATGTGTACATAATTTGTAAATGTTTGCACAACGTGTTCTTTTTGATACTTTTTATGATTCAATTTAGAGTATGTGTTTATGAGTAATGCCAGCAAGCCCTTCCGTAAAATTAAATATGGATAACTCTAGGTCTTTTAAATTTAAATCTTATGATAGAGGTAATAGAATGCTATTTTGTCTAAAACATATATCATATAAGTACTTAAAACGTTTTAAAATTAATATTGAACAATGAATATAAGCTAAAGGGTCTTGGAGTTAATTAAGATGTAGATGACTACAACAGGTTCCGATAAATCAACATGTAGCATATTGAGATTCTCACGATATTTCATATTGAAAAGATAAGTAGGTACCTAAATAATTTCGATTAACCTTGACAAATTCGGGAGATAGAATATGCATAGTATTTAAATTTAAAGCGCCTCTTATGGTGTCATGATGCAACTTTGTGACCATTGCAATTATTAATAATATAATTTGCATTTATAATAAAATAAATTAAACTGAATATTAATGTAATTGTATGTACTCACTTTTGTATTTAATATTATACAACCTATACTTTAATACTAATAACACCGATCTAATATTAAAACTCCGGCAGTTTCGATCTCACCGTAAATCGACGCGCAAACAAGCACTAAAACACGCGTATCGCACGTTGTGCCCACAACTACACAACATCCACACTGAGGCCGATCGCTATTTTTACAGACAAAACTTGACCGACATTATATTTGTTTTATGCTAATGCCTAGTATGAACATCGTTTTGAATATTTTATCGGTTAGCTACAGCGAATATATTATATACTTACGTTATACGTACCTACCCACAGAGTGTATAAAATCGATAAATACTGTTACAATTTTTTTTAATGAGTACCTACCTATTTAAACCATGTGGCTTTTAAGTCTATTAAATATTTTAATATTCTTTAGCATGTGTTTGTTTCGTTTTAATACACATTTTTAAAAGACAGAGCTGTACATTTTTTTAACAAAATGAATGATATAGGACTAATTTTGAATTGTAAATAGTTAGCCCCATATAGTACCTACTTCATACAACATTCATAATTTAACAAAATATAAAATGATTGTAATAATAGTTTTATTACTATACATACCAACTAATGCATACATAATCGTAAATTCCAAGTACCATATAGGTGTAATGCCTACGCTTATAACGTTTTTTTCTATACTTTTAATAATCAGAGCCTCTGTGCGTTTGTCACCGAGAGCTGATTGGTTAAAACATCGCTGTTTAAAAGACGAGATAGATATTAATAGAGTTATCAGTATGGAGCAATGGACTCGGGGTCGTCACAGAAATACGGCCCACTGTATTAATAAAATTTGTACTATACAATTTAATATGACTTTTCGAACAACTTGTTCAGAATATTTAAATTGTATCATTTTAGTTTTATCATTGTACGATATACCTATAAATACACTAATAAGTACATAAGACATTACAAAGACAGACAACTTGAACGAGTAATATTTTATCTTTATTTAGATACAATACAATTGAATTATCTTATCTGCAGTTATTTTAAAATATTTTAATGTTCATTTGGTAACAGTAAAGCTGTCGCTAGACTGGTCAAACACTATCTATGTACGAGTATGACACGGCTATCGGTCGTTCACTCATTGGTATTACACTGAGCGGCGGCGTTCTCGCGTTCTTTAAAAATTAGAACAGAATAAGAATAACTCACACTCTGCCCACAGTGGCCATAACAAATTCTGGCACGCATTCAGCTATAATACTTACATGCACGTATAGCGTGATCGCAGCTGAATATAATGTTATTTTCATAAAAAAATGAACTTATCTATAATAATATAAAATAAATAAAACATTATAATCACATACTGTACATATTATCATTAAACTTTCAGCCTTAGATGTGATAATAGCAGTAACCAAAGTTACCAACATTAACATTATTTAGGTAGATACATTAGGTAGTAGGTAGGTACTTACTCTAATGACATACAAATACGTTTCCTAATCTTTTCATATTTTATGAAAATACTTCAATTTAGCTATCCGCTCGCAACGCCCTTTTAAAATTTATTTATGTTCCATACCTACGCAATGATAAAATTTCTTCTTCAGGTTTTTTGTTTGCAAACTGCATAAAACTCTAATCCCACGTTAGCACCTTACAATGTTTAAAAAATAAACTGTCTCAATCAATCGGGGTTCTATTGTCTGTACTACAAGTCCATTCGATTTTATTAAGTTACGTGGTATGATCTTTTGCATTAAATTTGTGAGTCGAAATTCATATTTCCTTCAAAAAATCATCTATTTAGAAATTTTGTTTTGTTTTTACCTGAATAACATGCACAATGTCTCACACTTTATATAATCAAAGGTCTCACAGTTAATTTATAGATATTAATTACAAAGTTAAATCTGTTTTAGAAGGTATCATAAAGGATTTAAGTTATTTAGATAAGATAAATTAGGGACTGAACGTTATCATAATAGGAAGATTTCAAAAGAATATGAAGTAGAAATCACAATAGCTGCCTCATGCAAGTCAATTACGCCTATCAGACGCCTGGTTTGTGTTTGAATTCACTCACTGATACAATATGAATTTGATACAAGCGGGTTAGTTTCCACGAAACTATCTAACATGATTATACCCTCTGCTTTTGTTGTTGTGTGCCGTGTTAATTCAAAATTTGATTGCCTACATTAAAATCTAGAGTTGTTTTAAAGTATATACATATATATACAACTCATAATTATAATATACTTAGTTTTACACTGTATAAAAAATAACAAATTGATAGCGTAGGATATGACTCCTATTTAATAGGTTACTGATTATGTAAACTCTATAAGTAGGTATAACTTCGTCGTTTACGATAATTCTTATTAGTTATTAAATGTCCTTATCTTTTATTGAAACTCGAATATAAAGTAATTATAACATTGATACATGCTTAAACTTTCGACAATTTATGTTTTAAGTTTTTATTGGTACCATGCAGCATAGACTCAAAACTAATATTTCATCTTACTAAATACTAATCAAAGAAGCAAAAGCGAGTAGGTACCTAGTATTTAATAAAATTTGCACGTGATGGAATCAAATTTACAATTTCTTATTAGAACAACCAAAATTCGCAAATTTAACACTGTTGTAAAATGTCTTTTACTGATTTATTTAAAAAAAAAATCAGGTAAAAAAAGGTATACCTATTACCTAAATATTAATTTTAAAATGGCTAGATTCCTCCAGCACGGCTTATTAACATTTACATTTCAATTTATTTGTATAAACAGTAAAATTTAATATTGAGAAAGCACTGCAAAAATCCATTTTGAGAACTGAGCATCTAGTATTTTCTATAGAACAGATATTGAATAATATATGCTATTTACGATGATGATTTGAGGTTATGTAATCCCAGTGCGCTGTACACTGCAGATCGCATACATACTGGTAACGTGGATATACTGTAATATCCCTACATATATCTCTCGTATCCTTTTGTTTATTCAAACGAATATACCGTTTCTTTGATTATGTGAGATTTCATCGATTGGATTTCTATGCGAGTAAACTTTTATTATTATTTAATACTATTCTTTTAATATTACCTACTAAATATATTTAAGTTACACTACATTCAAAAGTAATTCTGAAGCTCTCAAAACTATTTTACTAATTATAGGTAGGTTTAAATATCGTCATTCGCACGATTATTTAGACAGCGAGTAAAATTTTATTATAATCATCATTTTACTTCTCTTCGACCAGCTTGGGCATTTAAGACAACAAGTTTTTTCAAACCCGTATTTTTTCTACGGTAAACTTTAAAGTCACCTCATATTTAAGTACCTACACTTTAGCTCAAAGTTGTATGACTCCAAAACTGTATGTATAATTATAAAATTTTATTAATTTCGTAACATAAGGCCGATTACTAAGAAGGTATTATTAGTTTTATTTTTAATTTATCAAAGTCTGTCCTTTGCCTATAGAAGAAGAAAATAAAAGAAGAACTGATTTACTGAATGAACGATCAACGCACAGCTGAAACCGTTACGTCTAGAAGCATGGTTTTTTGCACAAATATTTCTTAGGTTACTTAGGTGTACAATAAGAAAGGGTTTTTTATAGTTCCACCCCTAAGGATACAAAATGGTTTTTTTTATTCTTTTGTTTTTTTAAAGGGTTTGATCATAGAGACCATGCCACCCTTATAGGAACTACAAAACATATCTTATCTATAATTCTACTTCCTTAAATTGTACAATTTTATACAGCAGCCTTGCTTGACTCGAAAGAAGTGAAGCAAGAATGCTGTTGCAAATACCAACATCCATTTTATTTAATTGAAAATTTTCAAATAACCATCTTCTGCTTGCCTCATTCCGAACACACTCCATCAAAATATGATATGTATATGAAACTTCGTTATTTTTGGAAGTAGTATTTCAAACTCATTGTAAATACTATTTAAAAGTAATTAAAAAACTCTCTGTAGTTAGAGGTTCTCAGTAGTGTCCGGCAATCCGGCGCCGCGCGAAGCCAAGAATCGCGCAGGAAGGGCCTCGTGGCTGTGAGGTCTGCTTCGGCAGATCTCGGGCCATCGGGGCGTCGTAAGCTATCCTGCGACGCCCCATTGATGCGGATGATGGGAACTTGGGTTTTACTGGCTTGCTGGTATGCCCAACATATGACATAATCACCTGTTTCCTACAGATGGTACGCGTCAATGCATTTCCCAAGGATTAAAAAGGGGGATGAAAGTTTGTTTGAAAATCGACCAAATTTCAAGTTAAAAAGTATGGTTTAAAAGAAAAATTTTTTGTTTGACTATTAAAAATATTATATACGGGATTAGACTCTACTATCACATTTTAACTAAACTATACGTAGTTATAACTGATTATTAGGATACCGTTTACTACAGGAAAATCTTTTATCCTCGCGGGAAAACACAATAGCTGGTTCTATAGAGTCGTCATTACAAAAGTACATAGTACATAGTAGAAGTTTAAATAAGAAATTAATCGCTGGTACATTATAAGTAACTACATAAAGCCAAAGAGTTTTATTGTAGTTTTAGCTTTAGCTTATGTTAGTTATGTATGTTAAGGATTATCCAATATATTGCAAAAAACTTAACAAGCCCTACTGTGCTTATATGTGCGTGTCATGTATGCACATTCAACAGAGATTTAATGTATGTTTTTGATTGTTTTCTATGAATTTGGGGATACACCTTTTAGACAAATTTTACTTATTTACGAGTAGATACGTGTACAAAGTTTACTTGTACGCTCAAAGGATCTACAAAATGTTAGCAGACTCGGTACCGAAGCATGAGGTATTTCAAAGCTCTTATACTGATCCAGACATGCTGTTAAACTAACAGCCAGTAGAGTAAGCTTCATACATAACCCTTTTGGTTTATATTCAATGTTAAGGTAAGTTTAGACTACGACACGAATAGTTATACTCGTATATAAAGGGACGTCAGCTAAACCCATTACTTTATATTACAATATATAATTATAACACTTTTATACACGAATTTGACAAAGATAGTTCTACAAAGCTTTATATGACTGTCAATCACATTCAACTAAAACTTTCCGTTATCAAAAAGTAAAGACTGGGCCTGCGTTATGGGTGTACGATGGCGGGGGTTTGCCGCCTAAGTTAACTAAAGGTAGTAAACAAAAACAGTTGAGCTCACAGAAACATCGGAGTTGTGTTTTTAGCCATAGAAAATTTCGCCCAGGGCATTGGTAGTCCTAACGCCGGCTCTGGATAAAGACCACCACATACGTAACGCGTTATACCTAAAAGCTGTTAACCGCTTGCCAATTTTAATCTAGATGCCGGACAGATTACTCGCCGCGCTAGCGTTTAGAGTTGTATCAGAGTATGTATACGACAGCCAGTAGCCTAGTATTTTTCTCATCGATTACAATTTTAATATTGACAGTTTTACTTGATCTGAGATTGACAGGTTAAGTGATCACTGGTCTCTTAAATATTCAAACGCGTATAGTATAAATTTACATTTATATATATTGTCATATATAAGTAAATGTTACATTTGTAAATGACTATAAGTAAATGTTACATTTGTATATGACTATATATAAATGTAAATTAATTTCTGTACTGTTCATGCTTTTACTAGTGTCTGAGTAGTATTTCTACAGCTAATATTTACATAAACGAACGAAAATTGTGTCGAGTTGTCAATACTTTCAACCTAGTAGAGGAGACCGTGGGAGATCGACCTTCACCGATCTGATAACCAGATGAGACATATTTTTTATCGAATATAATTTATAAACAAATATGCCTATAATTACTTGCCTATCTGAAAGTGCTCATGGCTATTTTCAGCTAGGCAACAGTGCTTTAAGTATGATTTTTTGCAGGCAAATCTATATGATTGATTTTGTAATAAAATAAACTAAAATTTGATATAACTTTCGATAAGTTAGAAGAACGATGAAGTCACCTATAATATTGACTTACCTGTTCACATCGGCTTGCCGATCACATCGCTGCCGATACACAAAAATGAGTAGGCAAGCCTACTGAGGCATATTCTGTGTGTTAAAAACTAACAGTGAAATAAAATTCATTTGGTTATCAAAAGAATGAAAGTGATGAAAAAAAATCGATTAAAGTTAATTTAATTAAAAATAGCCATGAACCCTTTCAGATAGGCAAGTAATTATAGGCATATTTGTTTATAAATTATATTTGATAAAAAATATGTCTCATCTGGTTATCAGATCGGTGAAGGTCGATCTCCCACCGGCTCTTAGACCAACCCAAAAAATGTTCAACCCTACCAGACACTTGCATACAACATGCCGCTGATACGATACTAATTATAGTAAGTAAGTATCACAATAAGAAAAAGGGACACTTGTGTCAGTACAGTTGTGACAGTACAGTGAGTTAGTGTGTACCGAGTGTATCGTGTATAGTGTCTATTCTAAGCCGGCCATTAAGCCTCAATTTGTAATCGTCTACTGTCTATGTTTATGTTGACTTTACTTTTTATTTATACCTAAATATTCAAAAGTAACTCGCATCACTTAGATCTTAAGTATAACCCGGGCATCCTTTAGTGGCTTTTACAAAAATATCCCTCAGGAAACACTTACTGTTTTGGGTTAAAAGACAACTTATGTCACTCTTCGACCCGTAAATTATCTCAAAATAAAAAATCACGCTGATCTGTTGTTCCGTTAATGGAATACAGATAGTAAAACAATATTTAAGCTTTTATAGATTTTTTTCTTACTTAGTCGTTAGGTTGAAAAAAATGTTTATTGTTGTATTTAAAATATAACTAAATAATACTACATACCTAAAGCTAAAAAAGAATTAAGAATAACAAATTGTTAAATATATTGAATAAAATTAAAAATATGTCTTCTTCACAAAAATTAAAAAAACCTTAGATGAATAAAACTAATGAAATAAATATCGGGAACGGATTGGTAATGGCTATTATTGAATGACTCTCTACACTAGCGGCACGCTATGATGGCCGGTTTGACACATTACAATAGTGATGTGGAATGTCAATTTATTCTCGAACAAAAAACAATTAAGTTTTGTTTTTGTACCTGATTAAATAGGTTTAATAAAACAAAAATGTATATGTTTATTTAATTTATTTGAACGAACTGAATATTTGAATGAAAATGAATATACATACTTTATATGCACACAGGAAACATATGAATACAAAAGATACCAAAAAAGGTGCCACAAAAGGCCATAATTAATCAGATTCGTCCATACTACTATTTTCACTGTCGTCACTGCTATCATCACCTACATTAATAATTATATGTTCGTTTTCTATAATATTATCTATTTTCACATCTCTTTCATAATCTTCCCTTATTAATTTAACAGTTCTATTCACAACCTTTTCCCAGTCTCCTTTAGTCACATGTTCACAAGCTTCTTCTAATAATTTTAGCATTTTTTTTGTGGTAAATGGGGGTTCTGTATTGTGTCTTGCAGCATATCCCTTAATTTGAGCCCACACCAACTCAATCGCATTATACTCACAATGGTAAGGCGGTAACCGTATAACTCTGTGCCCATGTTCTAATGCTATTTCGTCAATGACGTATCGGATCTTGGTTGGTTTGTTTTCTTTTAAAAGACGTACTAATTCCGCTTTTAACATATTCATGTTTGCATCTACGCCATTTTTACGAAGCCATGCGACGATATCAGCTTTCTTTTGGGATTGGGCAGGTGGCTTGTCAATTTGCATCGAGTGGTATGGGGCGTTGTCCATAATTATAATAGATGGTTCAGGGAGGCTACACAACATTGAGGTAAACCATTCAGTAAACTTTTCTCCATTCATGTCTTCATGATAGTCTCCAGTGGTTTTTGACGCAAAAGCCATGAGAGAACCTTCGACAAACCCGTTGATGGTTCCGGCGTGACAAATTATAAGTCGCGATCCTTTTCCTACAGGAACTTTGGAAGTAGATGCTGCTGTGTCATCGTTCCAAGAACGGCCTACAGTATGGTTAGCATTAAGCCATGTTTCATCCAAGAACACAACATTTTGCCAATTTTTGATTTCTTTCACTTGCCGTAAAAAAGTATACCTTGCCATCGCTATATCAAATCTTTCCATCAATATTTTGCGTTTGTTACATTTTTTGTATCGAAATCCAATGGTCTTCAAAATCTTCGTTAAAGAACTTTCCCCACCGAAGAATAATCCAGCTTCCTTCAGTGAATGCACCAACTTTTTTCTTGTTGGATACTCCTTCTGTAAATAGTAGCCGTAAACATGTCTTCGGATAGCATCGGCATCAAAGCTATCGATGCCTACGACTGGTTTTGCTCGTTTTCTCTTTTTTGGTGTGTGAAGTTTATTTTCTTCTGTGCCAGTCTCGCCATATTTTTTTTTAGTTATCCGTCTAACAGTTCGTTGTCCAATATTAAGCGCATCAGCTACGCGTTCAACCACTGACGTTATAGGTAAAATTGGCCCTCCATTTTGAGCTTCACGATCGAAATAGTTACGAAGGCGTATTACGAACTCACGTGTCTGACTATTTAGAACAGTTCTCTGCGTACGTTCGGTCATATCGACGAAATCCACAACAAAGGGCTTGAACAGAGTCCAAATTAACGAGCAAGGGTCAACAGTAATGCAGTATCAATATTTGAAATCCAAAGCCAGGTCAAAACTATATCACAATCGCATTGCACTGACAGTTTATACTTTTCGAAGCAACGTCAATTCGAAACTGCTTTGTTTTGCATTGAGCATTGACGCGAGTTTGCCGGAGGTAGTAGTTGTGCTAGCCAGCGATCCTATGTGACGATCGTATTAGATTCCATTTTTAAAAATTTTCAATTTAGAAAACCAAATGCCGAGTTGTGGTATATATCATATAAAAATAAAAATTTTACCTTTTGTATGAAACAGCTGATATTTTTTTGCGATTTCAGAGGTTTGTCCACATAGTGAAAATTGTTCATATTCACAAGTACATTCACCCCTTAAATGGTGCAAACTGATTTTTCTACACTTGTATACATTTTAGAAATCAATTTAATAAATAAATTTTGAGTCCTAAACCTAAAACTACATTCGATAAAATTTATGAATCTCTGCACAATACTATCGTCAATAAAGTAATACAATTATTTCCTTCAAAGTCGTTATCAATTAATACGGAACTTCATGAGCGGACAAACGTCAAACCGGCCATCATAGCGTGCCGCTAGTATAAGTGTTTAGGTTACACTGCAATTCAATTGTTTTTAAATAATGACAATATGTTTGTCAACAGTGCCAATAAAATGTTTAATTGGTACTATTAAAGATTATTTAACTCTTTTTTTTTAATGCATTTACGTATACCACTTGATAACAGGTTATATGAGGCTTATAAACTAAAAAAAGTAGTCACAACCCACTAAAACCGGACAAAACTTCCCCCGACGGCAGATCTGCCGAAGCTTACTACGATAAATCTTGTAGTTCCACCCATAGATTATGTTCCACCTCCTTGATATATGCACACATGACAAGACATGCAGTCTTAAAGCTAAGGTTGTAATAATATCTAACGAACTATAATTTTTGAAATTATTAATCTTTTTAATATGTTTTAATTCTAATGCATAACAACTATTTTTTTGGATGTTGGCGGCTGTCCATCTATCCGTGCGTCACTCGAGATCGAACGCTATATTGCCTTTTTATTGTTTTTGTTCCGTCAACTTTATAAACTAATAGTTTGTATTAATTTAAATTTTATGTATAGGCTTATGGCTAAAAAAATTAATAAATAAATAGGGAAAACCAAAGAAATTGGGAACACCTTATTTTTACTGCACATAAAATTGATTGAAAACGTTGAGTGCAATATTTTTTTTTGCAATAGAAACTTCAGATTTTAACTGTACGTTGCAGGTATAGATTTTTAGATTTACTAACAATTGACGCTTTTAGAAACTAAAACGAATAGGAATATGGGAACATCTTTTGTCTACGTTCCGAACACCTAACTCTATATTATGCAATAGTAATTAAATTCTACTTTAATATACCTCAAAGCTTCTTTGTCTATAATGCATGAAAAAAAAACGTTAAAATGCTCTTAAAGAATATCTTAATCACTATAAGTAATTGTTATTTATTTTTATTCGAGTTGAACTATCTACACTGCAATTTTAATCTTTGCTGTGTACGTTAATATATAAAAGAATGTTTGCAAATACGGATTCAATTACTAAATGGGCAACGGAAAGTGGAGAATGTTTACACGGCTCTGGATATTTGTAATTGTGTCGCTGAACTCGCTAGCTAGTCTCGGCAGGTCCCCGGACGAGAGCCCGCACACTGCTACTACCTGTGAAGAATTTGAACATGATGCTCAATTCAATCCTCATGAAATAGTTGATTCTATGTGGAAAATTATCTACTTTTGGGCTGATACAACAGAAGTCATCCCGATTATATTCTCTTTAGTCGAAGAAAAGGTTAGTTTTCAAACCGTTTTTGGTATCTGTTTCTCCAGGTTTATATTCTATTATTCTATTATTGTTTTTTATTCTATTATAGTTTATATTCTTAAACTTATAAATGCCTCAAGTCTTTTCAACATGAAGGAGGTACAAACATACATGCGCTTTTAATAATAAATAAATATTTTGAGACATTGTTACACACAGTGCTATCTAGTTCCGCGGTAAACTACGAAGCTTGTGTTACGGATACCACTTACCAGACAGTTGATATACTACATATATGAGTTTGAATACATACATATAATAAATATAAACATCCATGACTGGAGTACAAACATCCGAGTTTAACAAATGAATGCCCCCAGCGGGACTCGAACCCGCGACCGCTGGCACAAGAAGGTAGAATCACTACAAACTGCACCAAACGTGACGTCAAATAAATAGGCCTATTAATTAATAAAGCAGGTCACTAAAATAAAATTCGCTTTGTTTTCGTTTTTAAGAAAATAATTATTGATTTTGTAGAGGCTTAACAGATTCAAAGCTGTAATTGATGCCATATACCCCGACTTAGGTGTCGAATGGCACAAAGCGAGAGTGATGATGGAGCCGAGACCGGGGGTTCAAGTACTACTTCTTTGCGGTGGCACGCCTGGAGCTTATCGAGCTATCATTAAAATGGAACAACGTGATAAAGGTAACAATAAAAGTTGAGCTTAAGAATCAAAAGATGAAAACCTATATTGAAACATTTTCAACGGTATACTCGTACTTATTCTGTTCAATAAGAAATTCATTAGATATATATACCTATTTTAGGTACCGATTCTCTATTAAAATATTTATAGATATTAAGTCTCTATTATTGTATAATTATAATATGGAAGTACACCAAACACTCTTTAGCCCTTGTCAAGATAGAAGAAGTGCGCAATAAAGGTGCGACAGTAATGCTACAGTACATACCCTCCCGCGCGCCATTTCCGCTCCTAACTTTCACGACTTGACTCATAATCATAATAAACAGGCCGCCTTTTAAATGTTTTTTTCCAGATTTTTTGCTAATGTTTATGCCGGTAACGGGGAGACTCGTTAGCTGACAGTGAAATATTTTATATTCTATATATATACTGAAAAAGGTTACCCGCTGACAGTTACTTATACGCACGAGAGCTATTGTATGAAGGTCATGGTCGTAGATTGTTATTTCTGTATGGACATCTTAAGTAGTAAACTTCAGGAAAATATAGGTACCTGATAGTAGCTACCACATAGTAGATTATATTTCTTTTATTTTTTTAATTATGTAGTCTATATACCTAAGTATATTAAAATACTTCAAAATATATAGGAATTAGTACATATAAATAAAATTGAAGTGTCTGTTTTTTAATTTCATATTAAGTTTTTCTTTAAGTGTTTAATTAGTTTTAACTTACGCCCAGCGGAGCAGGTCAGGTTTGCTAGTTATAAATTAAATTTAGAAAACACTAATTTCAATTATTTCAAATCAATTACATCATATTTTCATCCGTACCACCCACTCAGTTCTATCTCAAGAGTCGTCCAATTACTAGAGCTTAGGTATTAAAATGATTAATAAATAATAACTAAACTTTTTCAATATTTATAAAAATAATACCATTTTCATATATTGTAAGTTTTTCTTGTTTTTGCTTAGGATTTACTTTATAAAATCGAATTTCATTGCTATGCAGAAAGACCGAATCCGGAACCGCTTGTAAAAATGGCTGACGTGAGAATGAAACTAAAAGGACGGTATATTGGAATGATGTGTTGTGAAGATCACACTGCTTTCGTATTAGTTAGAACCAGTGAAGTACCGACTTCAGAAAAAGAATGTGTTGAAGCTGCTACATCCCTCGGCCTCAAGGGACCGGGAGGCAGATCATATATTTACGTAAAAAATTTAACCCGTAATGAACTCTAGTTAATTTATATCATACTCGTAGTAACTTAACGTAAACAAAAATATACTACAAAATATTTTGCTAAAGAAGCAAGGACAAGTGTTACAGGTACCTACTCTGGACATTCACCGGACTTTTAATTAAAAAAAAGTTTTGCAACATTTCCTTTAGAAGACTTAAAGTACCAAATATTGCGTTGGTAAGTCAGTCCAAAATTCTTTACGGATGCATTTAGCTCGTTGTGTTTCTGTTTTTATTTCTAAAGATATTGTTGGTGTTCAGGTAGAACCGTTCATAGATATAACACTTTCCTATACTTACTGCTATAACTTGTGGTAAGTAAACAATTATTGCGTGGTAGTAAGTTTGTTTGAATGATAATCCTTGAGGTTATTAGTAGTAACGCGGTGCACCACGAAAGCCGCTTGCAAACCTATTTCTGTTTCCGCATATCTACATACCAATATGTAATTTAGTACGAGGAAGTTCAAAAATATAACAATTTTACTCAATTGAAGCAATTTCAACCTAATTGTAGCAATTTTCTTAAATATTATGCATTATAGATGTAAGCTTTGCTTTGATTTGTGTCGGCTGGCAAAGTAAATTCGTAAAATATTTGATTTGATCTATAGTACCTAAATGAAAACCCCTACTTAATTACCTGTTACTGTTAGCCTCTTAATAAGTTTTTAACAATAAAGTAGAAATATATAAAATGTTGTTAATTTTCACCAGATATAGGTAATTTTTATGGGACCAAACTGTATGTATGACAAAGAAAATCCAAATCTGTTAATAAATAACGGAGTCTGAGGTAACAGACATAAAAAATAGTGACGAATTAAAAACCTCCCTCCTATTTAAAATGAGTTATATTTCTAAGCAATTTAATACCTTAGGGCCTCTACTGAAGGAATCTTATGAATTTACATAATATTCCATACCTTTTATTGATTCCTAATATTTTAGTAGAAAATGTATGTAACATTTTGTACTCCCGATCTCATAATAAATCATTGATCCGTGCTAAATCCTTCGTAACCCTCCACGTTGGGATTACAATTATTATTGACATAACGGTCCCATTGGCAGTTTTGGTAAAAAAAATCATTGTAAGTGTAAAAGCAGTTCCAGGTATGATTTGTATATCAGTATAAATAAAAGCTTTTAAATACAAGTAATTTGGTTCTTTTTCCAAAGAATATTGTAAGTACTTATAATGTATTAAATATTAAAAAACATAGTTGGTAGGTACTTTCTTGTTATGTTGAGTACATAAAAACTTTGTAAAACTTACTAGGACGACATATTCGCTTTTTGTTATGTGAACATGTCCTTTTAATAAAGGAAACCTATACTTACGTAGTAACTATTAAGTAATCTGTGCCTATACTTTCAATAAGATTGCTAAGTTTCTTTTATAAGACAGGCTAATGCAAAATGCTGAATAATTTTTGCCTATTTTAATTTTGTGTTCATTTAAAAATAGTTTTTTCAGTACCTAATAAATAATAATAAGTATACAAAGCAGTTTTATTTGTACACTAGACTGGGCTCAGCCTCGCTTCGCTGGTATTAGTCCCTAGAATTTATTCCCTATATGTTGTCCGGTATAACCAGCTCTCATTAAACCACATTTCTTCAAATCTGTCTACTGTTTTTCTCGTGATTCGGTTACAGACAGACATATAGACCAAAATTCTAAAAACTATAATCGGCCTCTTTGACTCTGTTTAAATAAAAATGATTATTTTATTAAGATTTTACACAAAATGTTCAATGTACAGATCCGACTCAGTAAGAATTTTATTATAGGTATACCCTTAGACACCCTATAGATAATAAATTGTACCTATGTACATAATAAATATTACTGCTGTACTCTAACATACCCTAACCTATTACAATAACAAATAATTAAATTCTCTTAAGTTATTACGAAGACCAAATATCGCACTTCTATAGTATCGTCAAAGAAACTACTAATGAGAGTGCCTACCCATTAATCTGCCATTTCAAATTTAGTCATCTAAACAATTCTGTTTAAAAGTTAGTCTTGAAAAGAATAATTCGCATATTACTTATCTAATTTGTTAAGTAGCAAAAGTTCCAAATTTCATGTAAATATAAACCCGCGGCTTCGCTCAAGCTAAATCTACGGGCGAACCCGAGCGAAGTGAGGGTGAGTCGCTTGTTTTAGATAAACATTTCCATCATACATTACATATTATGTGTAACTCTAGCGGTTTTGGCAGCGCACGCTAGAATAGCTCGCAGATGGTAGATTTTTTACTACTTACTTGACACTTATCGTCATGTTTTAGACAATTCACACAGTATCTTTATAAATTATAAGCTTTGTGTTATTCTAATATATAAGCTATATTAATTTTATGAACAATTATTATACTATTGTTAATACTTGTACTTATATAATATCGTCTACTTATTGATTTATCTATGCTAACGTCCAATGGTTAAAATCTGCATTCAATAACACATATCCATAGGTACCTCGAGAGTCTTATATTCACTCAGCGGAATAAATTTATTTTTCTCCGAAGCGCACTAGACGTCAACAAATAAGGTTATTTTTCAACGGAAGTCTTATTCATTCTTTGAGCATACAGCCCAAGTCAACAGCTCCTTTCAATAGCGTATTAAAGTTGTTGATTTATATCAGACATTTACCCATTTGAAAGGGGCCATACTTTGAACAAAGAAGACTATCAACAAAACAATAATTATAAAACAATGCCAAAACTTTTAGAAATTACCATGAATAGGAAATAATATATTAACCGGATTGCGCGGATTTCTATCGTTACTTCTTTTGCATCGGATCATTTTTTAATATTTCATAAATTATTTGTATTCGTAAAATCTTGAACCACTATAAAATGCTAAAATAATATTTTTTGTATTTTATCTACTATTTTAATACCTCAAACTTATTAGATTTACAGCGTTTTGAAACTATATGAAGTATGTTTTTATTTAAGTTTAAAGACAAGAATATTTTGGCAACGTAGGTAGTAGGTTCAGTAGAACCTGGTAGTAACCATTAGTTAAGATTTAAAATAGTGTAATAGTAATTTCAAGGCTCATTATAGAAATCGTAATTAGGAAAACATAGAATCATTAATAAAATTAATTAATCACCTGAAAACGACTCCAAAAATATTTAATAAGGTAATCGTACAGCGAATAAAAAAATCCATTTAATTATTTCTCACAATCTAGACGCTAGACGGGATATTAAAAGTTTGAAGCTTTTATCATCGAGATACTATATTCGTATATAGCAGTTTAAAATAGGTATACCTATTTCAAAAACTAAGTTAATTACTAGTTATAAATTACCATAGAGCGTTACTGCGTTGTAATATATTCAAAAGTGCTATCGTTCCGCCTCCTCGACAGGAGGCCTACTGGAAAGCTTGTTTTATTAAATGAGAAGATTTATTGTAACTTCAAATAGCATTCCGGTGTCAAAATTAAATATTTACTGAGGGAATCATTTTAAATGAGTTTTTGCCTTCTCAAACATTCCAGGGGTAATTAAATATCCATATACTCGTAAATACACAATATTGAACTTTTAAATTTATCTATGCCTCTTATATAGCACAATATTTTTGTGATCCCGTAAGAAAAATAATACAATGGGTCAATTGATTTCATGAAAATGCCTCCATACTTTTACCGATAATTTTAAAAAAATGTCACAAAATACAATGTATGCATACTTAGTATTTTTATATAAGACAATTTTAAAACTATATATTGTACTTAGTATTAATTTTAAGTGTTTCTTATTATAAGTAGGTATATATCATAAAACACCTTCATAACATAAATCTGCTGAATTCTATAAGATGGGCTGGGTTAAACACATTTTTATATTTATTGATTATTTAGGTAGTATATAAAAATATGAACAATTCCTTCATAATATTTTATATTTCGATACAGAAACTGTTTCTTCACAAAATAAGCTTAAGCCATCGACGGACTTATTATTTTCTGGCCAAATAGGATACCTTCGTCAAAACGGTTTTCTTCTAAATCCATTGAGTCCTTACTCTCACCGAAAAATGATACGAATCTGATAATATTGTACCCAGCACGTCTTTCCATTTACAGTATTCCGGTGGAATTTCTATTAGTGAGCGTGCTTTTCCATTCGACGCTGCCATAAAAAAGCCCTTTGTCAAATGAATGTTTTTTGAACCTTCCGAAACAAAACGCTTAACTTACAGTGCTTGAAGTGACTATAAAACAAACGTAGTCTTTATTGATATTGCCGCCACTTGGAGTAAAATTGGAAAAATAATTAAAGTCTTGCTACATTGTAACTTAATTGTAGACTTATTCTTAGTGCGCATTTTTCTTCTCTTTACCTGCACTCAACTGAGCAAATTAAATTTACTGCAAGTAAATCCCTTGAGTAGGTACTTACAATTGGCTGTACTACATAACGATAAAATTAAAACTTCACTAAAAATATATACCAAATACCAATAATGTCCTACATCATAATTAAAATAAAATAAAGAACTAAGACAATATGTTATAACAAATCATCATTTTGAGGCTATGACTAGATAGAGTAGGATAAAGTGAAATATACGTGCCCTATGGGTAAGATAAATACTCGACCTTCAGGTTTATATAAAAGTAGAAAAGATATTTCAGCTATTGAAATTTATTTATTTTTCGTAATTACCGGTAATAATAATTCACATCAACTTTTAATTGTATGTTGCTATGGGTTATTTTACTGCGTATGTGTGTATGTTAAAAATACGTACCTATCTACTGAAACATCCTTTATTAATTAAACAATCGTTTGCTTATTTTAAATTTGAAACTTATTGGCTTTCATATTGTTGTGTACCGTAGGTGAGCTTATAATTATTCCGGAAAATCAACTTTATCATAAAATATGCAGATACTAAAATCGCGACAGTTACGAGTAACAATTTTATGCTCGTTTATGTACCTACTCGTAATAAACCTAATACATTTATGAGTAGGAGGACCGTTAGTATTAGCTTCTTTTTCAATAGATACATAGAACAGTATATTTTTACTTCTGTTTTAAAATGGTATTGATAAGTTATTTTTGAATTAAAATTGTGGTATTCAAAATAGCATATTTTTCTGTGTGGCACGCTGTGGTGTCTGGGTGTAAAAAATATCTTAGTTAACATTACCTACAAAATTGCAACATATTAAACATAAGAAATTTACAAAAAAAATTCTAAATATTCGTATTGTACTTCATATAATTTTTAGACATGGCCTTTATTAATACGTACGTAATATACATACGTATTCGGTATTAAGTACCTACGCACTACAATTTACTCACTTCAGTAGATATATACTTACATAACAGCCGTCAAGTTAAATTCAAGGAACATATTTAAGTCAAGTAGTTGTTCTTTCATTACTGAACACGGCGCCTTGTCATGACCAAAACATCTTTGCTTTTCTCAAGAGGTAGAGCCGGCTTTCGTGTCATCCACTTCTATTTTTAGGTTTCTCGTCCATATTTTACAACATTTCTAATTATTTTCGTGCGGTTTCAGAGATATGTATGTAAATGAGTGGGAGAGTGATAATACTATACCTTTTACATTTTTAATGTTTATTTACGGATATGAATGTCACAAGTAACCTTTTAGGCACAAAGGGAATGTTCAATAAAGAAACAGAAATGGTCCATACAAATAACTCATATTTTATAAAATAAATTATGAAACAGAAATTGATTTCGTTCTTTGTCACGAAATGGTTTCCGGGAGCTCATTTAAGAGGTTTTATCAGCATAAAACGCGTCCGAAATCTGATATCTTATTTTCTTTGACCACACCTAATGCAGCAACCAGTAAACTGGTCACGTTGAGGTTATTTATTGTTATAGCAACAACACCGGGTCAAATATTGGAACTTCTAATTTTCTTTGACATCTCAACCTTTGGCGAAAACTCGAAAACATGTTTAGGGCAATTTTGTTCTTCTTCCAGTCCTTGTCACTTAAGCAAAATTCCTATGTATTGTAATTAATGATGAATTATAATTAATTAACAGTGTCCACAGGCCACTCAATACAGTGATGCCACTACAGTATTATATACGTGGGCTTTTCGATATTTAAAGTTCATAAAAGCACAAATACTCGAACAGTGATAAGCGATTGAATGGCAATGCAACAAAAACAAAACAAGCATTGAACAATTTTTAGCGTGAGCTTAATACCCGCTAATACCGGAAATCCGCTTGGTGACCGCTGCGCCAACAATATGGTCAAAATATCTATATATAATACCTAAGTTAAAGCTACCGTTGGTCTATATGAATGTAAGTACTTTCTGAAAATATTTAATTATAAGAAAATAAAATTTCAATTTTATTAACATTAGGGAATATATTAGGTAAACTATGTTCTTACAAGTTACTATCAGCACTATAAATATTGACTTTTCTATATGTATGATATTATGTAGACTTTCTATAACCATTGTTAAAACGGTATCAGTATGGTTCATTGTCATTATTTTCTAAAGGTAATTGATATCTATTCTTATAATAATAATGAAAAGCCTATTCCTACGTATAATTAAACTTGGTAGTATTATGATGATATATCACACATAATCATCACAGTATGAAACTTATGTCACTGCACAATTCCCGAAATTTACCTTTGTGACATTATTAAAATTGTGTCAACACGAGGCTGTGGCTGCCGCCCGCGCCGGCAAAATTACAGCTCTAGCGAGTGCAAAGGCGGTTGCGGGCGTCGCGGCAGTCGGCGCTCGTCGCCCGTCCGCTCTCCGGTCCGGTACATACAGCCTCCTCGCCCCTGTATGGATTAATCGCAGCCAGCGGAGAGCGGACCAGTGCGACCCACGCGCGCCCCGCAGTCGCTTGTCTCGCCCGGGCCGAAACTTACGTAGCGAGACTGCTACGCGACGTAACCTTTCGCTACATCGCGCCTTGCATCTGTGTACCTTTAATAAGACTATTTTAAAATATGTCCTTTATCATCCCCTATCTAGTTCAAATTACAAGACCAATGTTATGTTAATATTTTACGAAAAGCATTGAGACAAAAATTAAGTGCTCCTTTTCTTGGCATTTCAGTGCGTATTTATCTTTAAGTGTAAGTATTTTCTACTTTGATAAGTTTAAATTCATCATTTATAATTAAAAATTTCAAGTACATTTTAATTTAAATTATTTTTACTTTATGTGAACGCATTATTATTTTTAAAAACATACGAATGATAAAACTAGGTATTAAGTTCTATAAAGGGAATCCTACATTAAGTCACAACTCATTTTTATTACATTACACATAGGCAAAAAAATAGGATTTTCTCTGATTTCTTAAAAAATATTTAAAACTTTTTCAATATTAAAAATTATCTCGGCGAGAAAACCGTTTATAATTTTAAGTCATTCCAGTTGTGCTTACTACTTACTACTTAGTTACATGACTACCTTATTGAATAAATATTTATATTTTCTAACTTGATATGAATTCTTCTCTGCTTCTACAATTTTTTTTAAAAGCTTTGAGTGGCATCAAGAGATTGATAACTTACGTGATCAAACGAGAATGTGAAGTGAAGAGGTCTGATCGGCGGCTTTGTTTGTAGTAAAAGCGTCACTCGAATGACCTAATCTGACCCGTTTACTGTACTATTATTAAACAAATATTGTGTGACTAGTAAGAGGTATGTGATACTATATACTAAAGGTATTACATTTTGATCAAATTTTAAATATTACAAAATACCTGCTTTGTTCCTTTATCCAGACTGATTAAAATTACTTTACTTTGATTATGTTCACTTCTCAAACTCAATTTTATAAATTAAATTACTTAACTGAGTCAAACCACATTTTCTTGTTTTCACAATTCATCGCCGTGAATGCGTTACACTTAATTATCTGCGCAAAATTCATTATAAATTCATTACACGTATTCTATCTTTAAAATTTTCAAGTCTTAAATAGTTGTTTTTATTTCATACGTCTGAATTTATTTTTGCATGAAAAAACACAAACTCGATTACAAATGGAGGCCAATATTTAATAAAAGCTTACAATACCTCTGTATCATACGCTCATGTGTGTACGCTGTACATACATATTATATTCTGTTCCGAAACAAAACCAACCAAACATTTTTTTTATATTTTATCGGCATACCGCATCCGTAGTTGCGTGCATAATATGATACAAATATGTTGAAAAGTCAGTCTATTATATATACTATTCATGGATAGGTTTAAGGTAGGTACTACAGTTACTTCATGAACAGAGAAGAACCTTAAAATCAGTTTATTATATTCTATTAGAACATAATTACTGATGAAATAAATATTGAATAGTAATGGTCCAAGAGACGTCTACTCCTATATAGGAGTACCTATTTTCTGTCTACTAGTTCTTAATAAATTGTAATGTTTGTGGTTTATTCGTTCATGGTTTTTGTATAAGAAACGAAAATTTTTAGAAGAATTTATCTTTAATTATTTTTTTAAGCGCTAATATATTTGCCTGTTTTAATTATTGAATCACCAGATATTTAGGTTATATAGAAAGCCAACGATTTTATAGTTGTTTTGTAGTTGTATTGAGATATTAGCAAGCCAAAAGTAAAATAAAAATATGGTAAGTATATATTAATAAATATCCGTAATGTCGAGAGCGTATGAAACTATTTAGATACAAGTTTTAAACTTTTGAATTACCTTGAGCGAAACGACGAACTTAATAACAAATAAATGTACAATGAAAAACTGACTAGATATATATTACGTAAGTAATAAGCTGTCTGTCACAATATTAAAACATACAAACATTCGTGTACTCCTTAATCTCCTCAAAATCCTGTGTTTCCTTCTTATTAATTTCGGTTGCCCTTTTGTGAGGATGTCTGAAAAATATCACACTGATCTTTTTCACATTGTAGCCCGCCCTCTCCGCATCTCAAATATTAATTTATAATCCTAGTTCATACTTTTTAAAATTTACGCGAGTATTTGGCACTCGACATACCTATTTTAAAATAAAATTATCTTTTAATTTTTTTTTTATTTTTAATCTTTATAGCACTGGGAGAAGCTAAGGTTTTAAAAATCACAAAATAAGTTGGGTTTTATGTAGTAGGTATATCAACTATCTGGTATCTGTAACATAAGTCTCGTAGCTTACCACAGACCTAGATGGCGCTGTGTGTAATGTCCCAATATATGTTCTTCCTTGTGTAATAAAAACCTTCATTGGTATAATAATATAGGATATCTTGATTTGGCCTCTATATCGATAGTAATAACTAATAACTACATATTTCAATATTAATATAACTTATTTAATGTAGGTACTGGGACGGGGATAGAATTTTATTATACGTATAGATTTGCTAATTATTTTTTAATGGAAGCGCAGGATTACCTAAATATCAATTCGATGAGCCGAGGGATAATAAATACACGAAAACATCAATCACCCGCTGTCCGAAATTGATAAGAGCGAAACTAATATACCTTCTATTTTGAAATTAATATTGCGTACGAACATTTAAAACCAAATCTATTTCCATCTTCTTGATAACTTACCTTCTTACTTATTTGTTTATTTTTTTTTTGTATTTCTTAATATTTTATCAATTTTGATCAGCCATATTATTTATAGCTTACTAGCGTCATACCTATCCTCTTTTTACTCAGGTACGTCCCTAGGTGTGTTTTAAACAGATAAAAATAGTTATTGCAACCTTAGAGGATAGAGATATTATGCTATTGCGGAGCGGACTGTAAACCTTTTTTTGTTTTTAACAACTTCAATTTTCTAGTACATTGATTTGATGTATCTCGTAAGGTTCAGGCTAGCATTCGCCACGTAAATATATAAGATTATTATATAAGAAAGACTTAATAGAACTGTTTATTGTCTTTTTTCGGAGTAAAGAAACATTTTCCTTTAGCGCAAATGTAAACTCAAGTCGACATATACATAACTCATCACTACACAAAATTTTGTTAAAATCAGTTCAGTACTTTTTGCATGAAATGCACAGACAAACGGACTGACAGATACTTATACAGAAAATAATAATAATAACTATTGATTTGGGTCGTTGATTGGGTACAAATTTTGTTTTGATACTATAATTATAAAATAAATCATTTAGACATCTGTACGTATAATTAAATAGCAATTATCTATTAGGTATATTTGAAGCTATGCGTACTCTATTAAAGTCAATCTCAGTAATAATTTCAAAAATGCTTTATTCCCTTGTACATATATGTATAAATTATTAAAATGTTGTTCATCGTAAGCACGACGTTTGTTTAATAGATATGCTAATTAACCTCGCCTTACAAAAGACGTATCTACGACTTTCTTTATGAACGCTAAGCTCAGTTTATTCTTTCATTTTCTTACATAACAATAATCTGTGGCGCAAAATATCTAAATATTTGAAATAAATTATATTTCCTTTATTTCATGTAGGTCTCTTACATATTTTTAAAAATACCTAAATTTTTAAGTATACAAGCAATGGCAAATTAACACATTTGCCACAAGGCTATAAAATTTCTGCCGCCTTGACCTTTATAATTCAGTTACTAGGTTATTTTTACAATCAAACAGTTTGTTTTAGCGTGTATTTTTGAGCTAAGTAAAGTTCTTTCATATTCAGTTTTTTTACTTATTAAAATTGCCCCTTAGACTGAAGCCTACTCAGCCTACTCACTGCTGGTAACTCAGCTATAGTTTTAGAAGTAGGATCGCAACATATTTTTAAAATACACTACATGTACACCTACTTTAAGTATATTCTAGAGCTATTATAAAAGATAAACTATCTTACATTTAAATATATTTGTACAAGCTTTAAGTCGTACAAGCAAATAAAAGAAAGTGAGTAGGTAAAAGTTATTTATTTAAGCTCAGAAACAACAAAAGTATACTTGACTTAACTTTATTAAAAATATTTCTATCACATTTTACTATGACCGCATAAGACATATCCATTATTTTGTTATTGGAAGATGGTCAGACCTGCTCAAACAATACGTCGCTATAATAAACAAAAGCTAAAGCTACGACTTTAATTAAAATAGTGATCACATTTGACAGACATCAGATCCCAACATGTTGTGTTTTAGTTGTCTACAAATGGAACGTTATGAAGCAATTAGAATTCAGAATTAAATTCGTATTCTACACAAGAGGTAAATTTTTATTTACCTATTCCTTTAAAAACAAAAGTTTTCACTGATCATTTCATATTATTATGTATGAAATATAAATTGATTAAAATCTCTGAAATAAGATATAGAAAACCTATTTAAATATTTTTAATTTCAAATCAACAGCTTTTCACTAAATGCATATGAAAGTATATGCGATACCTACTTATATTAAAAAAACAATTTTAAAAAATTTTGTCTACCTGTTTGTTTCGGCTAATCTCTGAAACGGCTTGACGCGATTTTCACTCGCAGATAGCTAAATAATTGATATAGAGTTACTTAAGCTACTTTTATTTAATAAAATATTATAAAAACCGCTTAAATTATTTTAACTTACGCCCAACGAAACGGGTCGGGTGTGCTAGTATTTAATAAAAAGATAATCTTGTTATCTTATAATTTGTACAAGTAAGAAAACGTTATAATAGAGATGAATTGAGAGTAAAGGAAGGCACGAAAATTATCAGCCAAAGGGCTCAAGAAAAGTGAATATAGGTATAGATAAGACAAATATACAATTCTCTAATCTGAGACACAAATCTAGGCAAATCAATGTTTATATCTTGACTTGATAACTTTTACAAAAGTCTGCATATATTATACTAGCTGATACCCGCGACTTCGTCCGCGTTGCTTGAAATATTAACAAAGTTTTCCGCAGGCGCTACGCCGCTTGCCTCACTACTCCGCGAGAAGGAAACATACATACTGCATCACTGAACACGCAGTACATATACAAATCGTTTTTTCTTGAAACTTTAATAAATTTGTATTAAATGAAGATATCGCAATCTTTTTTTATATAAGGGCCAAGTGTCTAAGAAATAAAACTTAGAAAGTTTCATTTAAATCTATCCAGTACTTTTTCCGTGATGCGCGCACAACTGCAGACCTCTATCATTTTATTTATATAGATTATTAGGTTATATAAAAACAAATGAAATTAATTAAATAAAAAAAAACAATTGACTTTAACCTTTTCTATTAAAACAGTAAAAAAATAATCATTTGGAGTCTGTAGAAGTTACAGTTTGGAAACATAAATTTAACATTCTCACACCTACCCCCGCAATCCCTATTGGAAATAGAATTTCGTAAAATCCTATTTGAGATGATTTCTGCATGACAAATAAAAGATTACTACCAAATTTAAAGTCTATAGAGGTTACAGTTTGGAAATAGAAATTTCACATTTTAACACCCACTACCGCAATCTTTTTCGGCGGTGGGTTGTTCTAAAATCTGCTCTTAAATCATTTCTGCATCACATATAGACGACTCTAGCTAAATTTGGAGTCTGTAGGAGCTACGGCTTAAAAAATAAAAATTTTCATTCTTAAACCACCCCTGCAACCCTCTGTGGGGTGAGCTACCGTAAAATTCGTTCATAGACTATTTCTACATCTTTTACAGAAGATTCCTACCAAATTTGGAATTTATAGGAGCTATAGTTTAAAAACGGGAATTGTTCATTGTTAACGGACCCGCTATCCCTTTTGGGGGATGAATTTCTTAAAATCCCTTTTTAGTTGACCTCTACATAACGAAAGTAATATTCCTACCAAGTTTCACATTTCTAAGTCCTATAGTTCCCGAGATTTCGTGATGAGTAACTATAGAAATTGGAATACTTCGATTATCATCGAAATTTTTAACGTTTTAGCAGACTTTTTTAAAATTTTCTTACATATAAACATTCTCCTGACAATTCTGAAGACAACAAAAAAAAAATTAACCCAATCGGTCCAGCCGTTCTCAAGTGATACTCGATCATAGATACGGCATTTTATTTTTATCAAAAAATGAGAGTGGGTGTGCAGGGGTGCGTGGGAGTTGGTGGGTGGATGCGTGGAAGTTTGTAAGTAGATTCTTAGCTGAATGTAAAAGAACATTATCCGTTTAGTAAACTCCGTTGAAATCCATGAAAACAAAAGAATCAAGAGAAAACGCTTGTCTTTTGTTTTTATTAGCGGGATAAATGTTCATAAAAGTAAAACAGCAATAAAAAAATGAAGGAACATTAGAATTCAAAAAATAAATAGCCATAAACCATCTAGGAAAAATTTCGCATCGAATGGTGGTAGTTTCATGTCGATACGATCAGTGGTTTAGGCGTGATTGAGCCTCAAACGAACACCATTTTCATTATATATATATAGATTACTTTCAAAACAGCTAGTGTAAAAAAAATTTGACTGTCACAATATTTAATAAATAGGTACAACGGAGCTACCTCTTGTAGAGGATCATTATATCTTTGAGTCCATTCAGCATGTGAGTCTGTGTACGTTTGTTAAATAAACAAACCGAAGCCAACGCAGACGTGATATCTTTTAAAGGGTAAAGTAAAAATAGTACACTGCATTATATTTTTATAAATAATCCCAACTCTACCAACAATACCCGCCATTAGCTGATATATTTTGTTTTTACATTTTTGTACATCATTATGTTGATTCATATTATGTTGGAACAACATGTTGTAACTTTACTATAATTCAAGGTATTTGATACATACCTATTCGTTCCTTATAATGTATGTCTGTATTGTTATTTTCTACCCTTTTTACCGTCCTACTGCTTTTTCTCGCATAAATAGGTACGTTGCGGATAGTCGCCTGCATGGTGGACTTCACATGTATTTCGAAAACTGGCTAGGTTGTTATATGCAACAAACATCAGCAGAGATTTTAATCGGCTTCGCTCGGTTTTTCACTACACTACACTTTCCTTTTGTAGACCGGATCGTATTATGGGTTAGGTTTTACTTTATGATGTCAAGTGTTTATAGTGGTACAAGCTATTCCCGCGGTTCCGCCCGCCTTCTAATCACTTTTAAAAATAAGGATTGGTGGTAGAAAGTTGAAAATTTTGGTATAAGTTTTTTTGATACCTAATCATAAAAAAATAAAAATTAGGTCTAAAATAAAAAAATCTGGAGTTAGCCACCTTTATCACGTAGCAGAATAAAAAAATTATAATAATAAATTTATTTAAATGATTTTTAGTGATTAGACAAGATTAATATTAATTAGTCTGACCCACAGAGTTGTTTTCTTGATTACATGTTTTTTTAACCTAGGATTTTCGGATGTTTTTTTGATAAATTCAAACAATAACATGATACATTAATTTTTTACATTGAAATAGTAATACTTTTAGGCTCAATACTTATTTTCTTACTTTTTAGCATTACATACGATTTTCTAAGAATATTTGTAAATGCTCTTATACACAAATAATTTTATAATATAAAATTTGATTTTAACAATCAGGTATCATATAAATATCAGATACATACTTAGATAGAATATACGGCTATGGACATGGTAATTTACAACATAAGGCAGGTAGTTATGTCGTTAGTGTATTATTATACTATCCACCTGAATCTAATTAGTCAGTTAGATAATTCCTTCAGCAATATACAAGAGATATGAGCTGATGATAAAAGCTACAGGATATCTCAATTTTACTTAGGTATAAACATATTATCTACGACTGCCTATTAAAGTGTTGATCCATAAAATCTGTGTTTCGACCAGTAATGTTATAATGCTAAAACGGTAACGTTATAAAACTATTATAATAATGCTAAGCTAATCGCAACGCACCAAATAAACGCCTATTAATCACCACAAAGCTTTACATACTCATATTGTGTAGCTAAATATATTGAAAATCTTTATGAAAAGATAAATTAATTTGGTAAGAAATCAAAATTAGAATACGTCTTAAGAGTGCATAATCCATACGAGTCGTAACACAGTAGTTTCATATTTTGTGTTATAACAACATTTTTATTTTCCGGTTCGTAGCTTCGTGCCCGGCCGGATCTGCTAGCGCTAGTATTAGCGCAATGTTCCCTCTCTTACTGAATGTTTTCCTTTTAAATTTGAATTGAGATGCGTGCCTAACAGTGGGACGTTACCAAGGGCTGAATACAGCACACACTGAGCAGTGATAGCGATTTAATGTATTTTTAATTTTGTTCATCTATTATACCCAAACTTCACTGATATCAAAGTACATTTTATCCTCCGTTATAATAAAATATATAGAATGTAAAGTCATCGTAAAATAATTATGACTAGTTTAGATCTTAGTAAGTCTCAAGTTAGCCATTATTCTACTATTCTCTATCCAGAGGGAGTCATTTTCTTAAACATAAAAACAATACAAAGAGAAAAAAATACATTTTATTTCTTATTGTGACATCTTCTAGTGAAGCCTTGTTGGAATAATGTTCAAATAAAAATAAAAAGACGTACCTACCAATAAGTAAAATATAAAGGATTTTTGGGTTTTAGCACTTAACAAGTTCTTAGATCATCGTCGTATAAACAAGTATTTATTTTAACTTAATAGCAGATATAACTTTAATTTTGTTTATAATTCTTATTGCTTAATGAAGTTCTCATCAAAAGAAACGATTACTTAAATGCGGGAGTCGCTGCAACACGTGCCAGTTCTATTGACCATCACTGGGTTTGGAAGCATTTCATTCGAACGTGCTAATTCTGATAGTGATGCCGGTGACTTTATTTTCCCAGCGAATATCGTCATTTTCAATTCTGTGTACCCGAAAAATCCTAAATATCACATGTTTCGTTGGTCAATTGAATTAATGAACTAACCCTGTGATGAGTGACGTTTCAGCCACATATCTCCTAGTTGAAAGGGGGTAGACTGGGTTAATACGATATTGCTCTTACTAAAACCGAGCGTAACCCTAGGTGACGTAACAATAGCAAAATTATAATTTGCTACGAGTATTTATACTATAAATAGTGGGCAAGAATAAAATCAAACAAAAAGATTTACAAAAATAATCTCATTGGTCCATTTCATTTATTCCTGGAAGCTCTGTTGGATTTAATTTTCTACTGGTGCTAAAAGCGTAGTTATATTGAGCATTGCTTTAAACGAGCAAGAGCAAACCAATTTCGATGTGGATTTTATGAAAAGTTTAAAATAATTAACAATTAATGTAATCAGGACAAATACTAACAACCTCGGTAACGCATACGGCAACATTAATAGCAAACAATGACTGGATTTAACAAAATAAAAGAATTAATTAAAGGGCGCAAGGGGCCACAATCACTATTTCGCTTAAGGAGTTTTCTCATTTATCGGAGTTTCTAGCTTACATAAGTAAAAGAAAAGCAGTTCTCCTTTATAGAGGTTTTGAAAAAATATTTTAACGTTAGTTCCTCGAAATTTAAAAACAATGTTAGTGTGAAAGTAACAACAACAACAACACATATACATATAGTTACAGGCTAATGACAGTTACAGAGGTCCATGAATGAAAAAGTCTTTCTGTTATAGAGTTTTTTGTTTCTCTATTATAAAGGTTTTAGAGGGATAACAATTTAAGATTCTTCTCCGTTACCCATTTCACACTCACTCAGTTTTCACTATAATGAGGTTGAATCTATAAATTTTCTCATATAAAACAGCGTTACTTCTACTTTCCATTTCATAATATAAGTGTTACCTTTATCTTTATAGTACTATAAATGATACAATTTGATTTTATAGGATGGCTTCATTGAAATAAAGTTGACCATGATTCAAGTGGATGGCTTCAAGCGCCCGTCGCCATCGCCTTCACGATGCTCTGTTAGGAGTGACAGTAGAGTTTTTCGACAGCCACGTGTTATCCAGGTAAATAGAGATGCAGCTACTATGATGGACGAAGAATCATTTGAAGGTCCTGGTGGTGCAGGAGAAGGCGCTTGTCCCTCGGACTGTGAACCTCATAGTAATGGTCGACTAGGTCCACATTTTCGTTCGAGGACATTCAGTGATGGTTTTATTAGAAATACTAGTCTAGAATTATTACTCGGCGTAGAGTGTGAAGCCTGTCTAGCGCTTGCATCCCAAAGACACTGTATTAATGAACAGATATCAGAGCAAGATTTTGACTTAGTTTGCAACTGTAATGTTCGACAAAATAACTACTTTAACTGTTACCGGGACTCTATCAAACAACGTGGACACACTTTGAACATATATGATATTGAAAGAATTAGACGTGATACGGGTCGTGGTAGCCTAACTGTTGGATCACATAGGAGCCTTGACAGAAAACATTACAAAAGCAAAACAATAGGTGTTTCGCGTTACATATCAAAACAATTTATCTCATACGATCCAACTAACACGCTAGTACAAAAAATTAAAAGAAAACTGTCAACTTTCAAAAAAGTGAAAGGTGATGATAGCATGAGCAAAAAACCTCAAAATGCTCTTCAACTCTCTGAAATGGCGTCTAGTTCATCGAACTCTATAAAAAGGCTCTCAATGTTATCTCTTGTAGACAAAACTCATAGAAAAATGGATAGCCAAAGCTGCATTTTTTCCTCTTCGAGTATGCATTCAAAAGATGATTTAAAAAACAATGTAGCCACGTACGAAAATTTTTCTTCAAATATTGATCAATGTTTTGATCGCCTTCGAAATGGTAACACAGATATGAGCACAGCACAGAGAAGTACGAAAATACGCAATTTTGACACGAATGATGATTTTTTTGTAAAAAATACACCGGGAATCAAATTTTCTACGCTTGATAATCGAAATCGTTCCAGAAGTATAAGAAGGCAATTATCTTGTAATGATTTTCCAAGTGACCGATGTAGAGATCGACTAGCAGACTCATGGTCGCAAGATGAGAACGCTTTTGTGTCTAGAATCGCGCGTAAAGATGCAGTCGATGAAACACAAACATTTGTAGAAACTGACAAAGTAGGAAGAACCCCAAGAACGACCCACGCTCATTGTACATGTAGTTCCAGCCATGACAGAATACCCTCTATATTTTATGATACTCAAGTAAGTTTTTTTTAATTATTATACGAACAATATCAGTTATAATTACGTACCAAAATATTGCATAAATATTAAGTAAAAGCCTTACTTTCATTACATATTATTAAAATTTACCTATTTATAATTAATTAATTAAATAAAGAATGTCATATGTTAAGGAGGAGGTAGGGCTCAATGAAGTGTGACAAGGGGTGGGAGGGGGTCCTAAGTTTTGTGTTGTCACATTTGAAAAACTTATAATTAAGTGTTAAAACGCCAATTATTTTGTTGCCGTGTTCATTTTTGGTCTATTAGTGTCACGCGCCCGCCTGCATTTGTTAAGACCATTAATATAATTAATAATTTATTGTTTTGTTATTTTTTTTTCAAATGTTTGACTTAATGTTGATCTTATTTTAATATTTTTAGTTAAAATATAACTAATTTGAGAACTACTGTTTCAATATGTATAATTGCAAAATATGTGACGCCACAATAGGTTGACGAGGGAGTCAAAAAATCACGAAATTAATGAAACGTACTTTATGTATGACCCCTATGAAAATGCATAAGCATCTTTGCTTATGCATTTTCATCGTTTTTATTGTATCGAAATAGTCAAAGTAAACTAAGTGAGCTTATACTCAATGGGCTTAATTTGAATGCTAACTTTTCAAGTTTATCAAAGCACCACGTTGATATTAAATTAGGTGCTAACATAGAAATTGAATTATTATGTAATAGTTTTGGGTAGGTTGATTGCCTAAATTTATCAATTTACCTACTCTAATTCTGGCGAACTATGTATGTGTTGACGTACATATTTAGTTACTTATTATTATAGTTTAGTTTGTGATGTTATAAAAATATAAATATTAATCTAGATTTTACTACACATCGTCATAATTCATAATGCACTAAATAAAAATATCTTTTTTAAACACATAAACGTATATATTGTAAAGCAAGCATGTACTACGTAAAATCTTTCTTTACATAGGTAAAAAATAAAAGTATAAGTTAATGTAAAAAGAAAGTGATTAATATATGTATGAAACAACAGGGCAAGAAACGTCCGGCTCCAGCTCCGGATGTGACAGAGCGATCCCAAGGTAGAGTCTGTGGTGCGTGCAAGCCCACGCAATGGCTGCCGCCCACAACATCTACTACAAGCCACAGTTCCACTACTACCGCAAACTCCTCACGTAAGTGATGATCACTATCTTAAAATCAAAATGAAGTACAGGTTAACATAAAAAATATATTTTAACTACAATAGGCCCTTTCTCCTTATTATATTTGTAGTGTAACGTGTAGCAACTAAAACAGAAAAATAGTTTTATTACTTTATAGCCAAAGAATTTTTCTAAGAATTCTAAAGCTATTTTGGGAGAAGATAAATGAAACCTATTAAAGGCTCCTTTTGCCATTAAGTAAATGACGCTAATTAGTAAAATGTTGGAGTAATGAATACATATTATGATATATATAGGTATTTTATTTAAGCCTTTATTATTATAAGCCATAAAGAATAAAAATTGAAGCCCGTAATCATTCCTATGGTTAGCTTATATGAATAGTACTTATATGACATGTACAAAGAATTTTACACGCATAAACGGTGCACAATGAGGGCAATATACATGGAGTAAATGGAGAGCGCATGCGAGGGCAACCGCGCTTGCTAAGCATAAGCTAAATCAAGCTTGTGCGATGTCAATGTTGACGTCTTGTCTATTTTTCTCGATAGTGCTGTCGCAGCATCGCAACGATTTAAATATATCGATGTAATTCAAGATTTGATGAGTTTGTATTTTACTGTAGGTGTTATTATTGATTTATTTAAAGACAAGTGGGGCCTAGGCTAATTAAAAATATGTATTTTGTATGATTTAAAATTTGCAGATTTCCCAACGATGGATTAATGCTTTTCAAAGAGACAATTTTTTCCAACAAAGCATAGCGTTGTATGCTCTAGACATTACACACCGCATTGCTTTACCTTTCACTAGTAATAAGTCAAACAATTATCGATATCGATGTTTTTTTTAAAGTAACCCTTTTGGAATCCCTCGAGAATCAGTCATCACTTGGTTGTCACTTCGTTACCCAATCACAGCTGGCAAAGCTTACCTCTCCCCCCGCCGTAAATACACTTTGAGCTAATACAAAAACATGCCAATGCGCGCTCCATTGGTTTTATGCTCCATGGCAATATACCACTACTTGCTCCTAAGACCACTTGAGATAAAGGAATAACACGCTGGATCAAGGCATATCCTCCCGAGACCTCATTTTTGCAAATCACTTTCCAACTTCTTTGTTATTAAAATATTCTGTCTCTAGTATTATTTGATACGTTTAACGTTATCGCCTTCCTTTTCGCATAGATAGTAACGAATAAGTCAAGCCTATTAAAATGTTAATAAATACAAAACAGTAAAGTAATTGAGAATAGAGAGCTTTCAGAAGGTTTCTGATTGATATTTCAGAAGCTTCAGTTTTCAGCTTTTGACGTGAAGTCGACACTAAAGTAAATAACAGTACCACTATATTGTTTGTTAGAAGTACGGTTCTTTCTTCCTGGAACGTGCGTAGAGTGCATTCATTCACAGTCTCTTAACAAAGTGTCCTCACAGACTGAAAAAATATTCTATAGTTTCATAAGAACTAATTTACCTTTCACTTACTAAATAGTAATATTAATATTTTCATATCTAAGGTGTTATTCATCATCACTACATAGTATAAAACAAAGTCGCCTTTTCTGTCCCTATATCCCTATATCCCTATGTGCGCTTAAATCTTTAAAACTACGCAACGGATTTTGATGCGGTTTTTTTTAATAGATAGAGTGATTCAAGAGGAAGGTTTGTATGCATAACTAGCAGATCCCGCGGCTTTACCTGTGCTAAATCTAGGGAAGAGCCCGAGCGAAGCGAGGGCGAGTCGCTAGTATAAAATAAAAGTAAGCATTATTGTAATTTCAGTGAAGAATATTTTCCCATTTCAGCCTATAAGTGCTATTATCTACTATTTACAAATTATAAGATATTGTTTAACTAAATTCTACCAAAACCTATATGTACTATGTGTATGCCTACAACTAATATTATGTATATTGTATACAAAGATTTTATATTTAAACTAACTAAGCAACTAAGAAAATTCTTTTAAAAAAATAGACGACACCTACTCGTAGGTAAAAACAAATGCTTTTCATTTTATTAATTTTTCCATTTGAAAAATTCCCACTAAACCGATCTGGTAATGTAGAGTTTTGACAAGTAGATTATCGGAAAGCTTCCAACTAGGTAGTATTGCTATGACCCAAATCGCCTTTGATACATGTGCTGTCTCAAATGTTTTATGATAAAATATATTTATATGGAAACAAATGTAAATTGTATGTAAAATCTTTCCATGTGCCTTATAGGTACTCTATATCTGAACAATGTATGAACAAAAGCTAGCTAGAATTCATTTTAATTTGTCAATTGAAAGAAGTAGAACAAGTCATAATATATAAACAAAAATGCGAGCTAGTAGTTGCATAAGCTGGAATAATGCGAATATAATAGCAGTTTATAATGTAAAAACTTTAAATGGATTTTAGATAGCAGCATTATAAAAGTTATCTCGTTAATAGTTGTAAGTATAGCAGGTGATAGCAGGTTTTCGATGAATAGGTTTGTCAGCATGGCATCGTCGCTGGTGCTGTGTCGCGATACTCGTACTGGTTGCGGGCACGGCGTGCGTAGCTGGCCCCCTGGCCTTGCGGGCTCCTCCCGGCGCGCCACTACACGAACGTCTTCGCCTTGCTGAGAGACTACTACATGACACACCGCTGATAGATGGACACAATGACCTTCCATGGAATATAAGAAAATTTTTACATAACAAAATCAAAGATTTCAGGTATTATTTTTTATTTAAATTGCGTGGATGATTTAACTGTTTAGACATATTATATCAACTAATTTACATTGTTTATGTAAGCAGATAATTACATACTTACATTATACTTACGAGTTACTACTTTACGTCGTAGGATTGTTCTGCAAAAATATTGATTACCTACATTGTAAAATTAGATAAATAATACCTACTATTGATATTTGGTAAATATATTGGAAATCTAAAATCTTAAAACGTACCCGTATTTTTTTATTTACTAAAATATTTCAAATTTTATTTATACTCTATTTTAGGCTTTTCTAAGAGAGAGTTTCATTGATAGAGTGGCGACACAGATGTTGCAAACTTTTATAAGGCCGAACTTTCGTCAGTTATCCTCATAATGATAAAAATATTTTTCATTAAATATTTAATTCAGTGCCTAAAAATTTCAAAACTAGAACACAAAATCAGTACATACTCGTATAAATGAAATTGAAGCTTTTAATTTCAATTTAACAGCTTATAACTAAATGCATATGAAAGTATTTAAGTACGGTACTTAAATCAAAAAATCTATGTTAAAATTTTTTGTCAGTCCTACATGCCTAATGTAGTAAGGAGTAACAGTACTACTGTATTTTATTATAAAATCATAAAAATGTTTCATTTATTTTAACTAATTCCCATCGAAGCGTTTGCTAGTAACAAATATAAATGCAATTTTATTTATTAAAAAAATCATAGGTTCGACGACGACCTTCGAACAATATCACCTTGGGCTACAAGTTCTTGGAGTCATACAGATCTGCCCCGCTTAAAACATGGTCGAGTAGCTGCTCAGGTAAGTAGGTATTCAATAAAAATACAAAATCCAGAATGCTTGCTGCAGAATCTTGATTTTAAAATTGTTTTATAGCTGTAACTATCTCACGTTTTCTATTACCTACATGTCGCTGCGAACAAAGAATACAAATTTATATAGGTACCGAAGTGGCTTCGAAATGCAATCTGTGCATGGTTTCAAATTAACTATGACGAAAAATATCTTCCTATATTATGAAAAGGCTTAGGTTAAATACAACGTTACCTACTGTCTGTAATATGTTTATTAAAATATTCCAACGAAGAAGAATATTTCTTACTCAGAACAATATTTAAATAAAATTATCTTAGTACCCGGAAATAACTTATTGCACTTTCATAATTATATTTAAGTATGTCTGATGTTAGTACTAATACTGAATGCTGTATGTTTCGGGAATACAAGCATTTGGAATAATGCTGTCAATATATTTTGTTTTATTCTCCAAACTTTATTAAACAAATTTAACAATGAAATTAATTGTTGAAGCCAAAAAAACTCCTTCTTCTTAGCTCTACAAACTGTTTGCAGCAACGAGCTGGAAAAATGAATTAAATTTTGGTTGCTTTTACGCTTCATAATTAAAAATGAATAAAGAAGTGTATATCTGAAAATGTTATAAAATTGTTTTATTTCATAGACATATTTTTTTAGTTTTGGGCTGCGTACGTGCCCTGCGACGCGCAGCACCGGGACGCAGTGCAGTTGACCTTTGAACAAATAGACTTAATACAGAGACTCACAGACAAGTACCATCCACAACTAACATTCTGTACTTCTGCTGATGGTAAGTCATATCCATAAGTAGCATTTTGTAGTTGCGAAATCTTTACCTACGAGTAATTTTGTTACTGATCGAGATCGTTGTCTATACATGAAAGAAGTTGGAGAACCGAGAATGAGGGAATACAATACTATGATTGGGGTCTTTTTTTACTCAATAGAAACCAAAAGCATTTTTTTTTTAATATTTTAACGTTTTATTTCAATCGGGAGTTATATAAGTATTATTTAAAATAAATGTTATGGATTTTGTTACATTGTTGCCGATATAAAAAAATGTATACTTATTTAGTGTAAGGATTAATGTAAAGAAGGTACATGTAAAGCAGGTAATATGTACATTGTACATAATAATATGTATTTTTAATTGAACAAGCAACTTATATTGATTTTTTACAATGATGTAATCTTATATATTAATGCTAGTAGCAGTATTAAATATACTTCCCATTGGAGATCATAAATAACTTAAGGAATTAGCTGCCACTTTTGGATTACTTTCCTTGCTTAATGACAGGAGATATTAGCTCATTTTTCATCTGGTTCTCTCATTTCCAAATGTACGAAATACTTTTTTTTTATATTTACAACAAATAGGTACATTCTATATATCAATATCGAACTAAAATATAGTTCCAATTCAAATTTATAGTAGGTACTTTATGATGTTCTCGATTCGTTTTCGTGTCCTAATACCAATAAAAATCGTACGAAGTAGTATTAAAAGATTTTTATACTATATTTATCGGTTTTTATTTTATTCACTGAAATAATTCACCTATTTGCTTCCAACTTACGTCTTCCTCCAGCGCAGGCTAAATTAAATTTACGATTGCGGATTAGCATATAGAAGGCCTTTTTAACTCTTAAAATCTAAGCTGAATTAATTTTACCGTCTTGAATTTTGCTTTAAGAAAATTGTACCTATTTTTTACTTTCTTCTCAATGGTCATTAGTGTTACAATAAATCATGCTGCCATCGCAGAATGCTTTTGCACATTAACTACTTGAGTTTTTTTAATACGATACTTAATAACGATTATGATTAGTACCTACATAGGATATACAATATATTTCACTTTCTCATACATATTCCCTATTTCATATTCTGATTTTTTATATATTACCTACTAAGTTAAAAACAAAAAACCTTATTATTTTGTTTTTCTTGTATTTTATACTGTCTAAAGCTTTAATTTCGTTTTTTACTGTTGTCATTAGACTACTCATATAATGAAAACTAATGAAATATAATTCTTAAATATAATTAGATTTTGAATATTATTAAAATTTAAAGTTTTATAAGTTCATTAAAACATTTGGCTTATGATCAAATATGCTGCTAGAGAGGAAATTGCTTCTGTTTAGAATCTAAAGTGTACATATTTCCAGTGGCGTAACTACAGGGTGGCAGGGGTGGCAAAAAGGCCACGGGCCTCCGACCCAAGAGGGCCCCAGCCCAAGGGGCCGCGAGCTTTGAAATAACCTTTTTTAACAAAATTTTGTTCCAATCAAAGTGGGGCGGGACATAACTACAAACCATATACTAATTCCAGCTTATCGTTAAAATTTCAAAACATTAAAATGAAAAACAAAATTGATTTTCAGAACGCATCTATTGGTTGCTTCATTTTTTGTCTGGGTACATGCGGGCGAGCAAGTGACGGTCGGGGAATTCCTTCATTTTTTTAACAAAATAGGCTAGGAGCCGGTGACACTGAAAGTCCGGTCATCATGGATTTAAAAAAATTATATGTAAACCGATAGTTAACAATTACTTTATTGGTATAAAGTCAACTTGGTCGCACTGACTTGATGATAGTATCTTATGGCCCATAGGTGTGTATAAAGGGCGTCCACAGTTTCCGTTACCGCGTTCGCCTCTGACCATGTGAGCCCGATCGTTTTCAACTCCACTGCCACTGAACGCCTCCAGGTGTGTTTAGGACGGCCACGTTTTGTCCCTTGCAGAGTCCATTCTAGAACTTGTCGAGGAATGTGGTTGAGAGCTCTTCTGAGGGTGTAGCCGATCCATGTTCATTTCTGGCATTTGATCTGGTGACCGATCGGCGTTTTGTGACAGACCCCTCAGCTCTTCTTTGAAGATCCTTTCGGGCCAGAAGACACCAAGTATCTGTCGTAGACATCAGTTTATGAAGACTTTGATCCGCTGCGTGATGTTTTTTGTTACCCTCCACGATTTAAACCTATAGAGCAAGACGCTTTTGACGTGCGAGTGAAATATTTTTAATTTGACTCATGTCAGCCTATTCCTAGACTGAAATACAGGTCGTAGCTGCGTGAACATCGCCTGAGCTTTGTATACTCTAGAGTATACCCTACGATACTATATACGATATCCTTTTCAGTCTCTCCAGTTTCACACGTTCTATAGGTTTCGAGCCTAGTGTCAGTGTTAAAGAGCAGGCATTTCCTGGGTCTTCCGCGTGTTGATTTTGCGCCTCACGCTGCATATCGACTAATTTGGCTTGTTTGTGGCTGAGCAGACACAGCTCACCAGCGTAGTCAAGTCATCCAAATGTTCAGTTAACCCCCATTGTTTGCTCTGTGCATTATGCCATCTAGTACGATGAGGAACATCAGAGGTGAAAGACGACAGTCCTGCCTTACCCCCGCGTGCACAGACACTCTTCTCTTCGGTCTTCAAACAGTAGGCCAACATACTCTACCTTACGATGAGGATTGTTGTATTGCTTGTAGGTAGTCTCCAGCATGCTAATAATAATCTTAGGTGGTATTCCAATCTCTTCTAATTGAGACCAGATTCTGGACCAATAGACTGTGTCGAAAGCTTTTTCGAAGTCTATGAAGGTAAGTTACATTAGAAGATAAGATAAGTTACATACCTGGCATTGCCATTCTGCTTTCCATGATGCTTCCTCCTCCTGATGGATTCGGAGAGTGTTTATTTGGTCCGTGTACGAGCGTTTCGGTCTAATAACTGTCTGTTCTCTCCTCACAGTGGAACAGTCTTTGATAATCTCTAGCACCACCTTGCAGCCTAGCCTATTTGGTTCACAAAATGAGGGAATTCCCTGACCGTTACTAGCTCGCCCGCGTTACCAATGTACAGCGACAAAAAAAATGAAGCAACCATTGGATGTGTTCTCAAGATTGACATCTTTTTGTTTTGAATGTTTTGAAATTTTAATGATAAGTTAGAATTTGTATATGGTCTTGTGCCCCAATTCGATTGATTTTAAGTACATAAAAAATATTATTTTTAAGTAGTCAGGTACAAAATTTTGTTAAAAATGTTAGGTTATTTCTGGACTCACGACCACTTGGGTACTGCATTAACGTTATTTGTCATACAATTCCTGTGACTCCAGCTAGTGCTGAACGATCATTTTCGAATTTAAAATTTATAAAAACCTACCTATTTATGAAACTCTATGGCACAAGACAGTCAACGTATTTTGGCTATTCTGTCTATTAAAATTTCTATGCAAGATGGGCATAGAAATTTAAACTTTGATGTTTTTATAGGTACTTTTGCGGAACAGAAAGTTCAGAGAAAAGAATTTTATTAATATTTTTTTTATTAAAAGTAAATTGTTATTGTATTATAAATATTTGTATAATGTTCTTAAAAATAAAACTTATTAGTCATTTAACTAAAATGTACACAATATTATCAATAGTTTCGGGGAACTACTTTAATATTTATTAAAATTAAATTTTTAACGTGACTATTTTTACTGGGCGCGCCGAAGGGCCCCATCCGAAGTACGAGTATTTGCCACGGGCCCCAGATAGTATAGTTACGCCACTGCATATTTCTCGACTACAATAAAATGCTGTTACAAAACTGGCACAAAAACCATTTACGATGTAAAAATATATGTACCTACTCTCAGCGTAGATTTTAGGAGTGAAATCACAGTCAACCTCTTTCACTGCGTGCAACCCTCTGTAAAAGGTTCTCTTTAATAACATTTAGACGATTAAGAATAATTAACAAAATTCTTTACAGTCATTTTAACATAATACTTTAATTTTACCTCATTAAATTAAAAGAATTAAGAATTTCTATTATAAAAATATCACTTTTCTTATTGTTTTATTATTTTATACTATAGCCTAATCTGTCGCATTGTAAAAAAAAATGACTCGTCGTTTTTCATAACGGACCATAATTTGTATAACTTCACCAATAAAAAATAGGAAAAAATTAAGTATTAACCAAGAAGCTTTAAACCTCTATAAAACAACAAGAAGAAGAAACATAAATTATACAACGTTTTTATTACCTTCACCTAGGTAGGTAAATCTATTTACCTATCAATTTATCTACGATACCTATCTATCTGTGTAACGGAAACTTTGGACGCGATTTTCAACCACTTCAAAACTTCTGATTGAACTAATCTTTTGCATATAAGTAATATAGAATAAGCCTAAAAACCACCTCTATAAAGCAGATCAAGCTAAAAAATGGAAATTATACTTTTAAAAAACACGCTTGCGAAAAAAAATGTTATTGTGAAAAAGGCGTGGGGTGTTCGATATCTGTTATTATAAATATTTTATTAGTACGATTTCTAAAAGTAGAGTTAGTATAAAATATTGTACAATACACTCGAAAACTTATTTACAATAACATTTTTGTTCTAGTCAATCACTTTAGTCTTTTCATAATAAAATTTATTTTTTACTTTTTTGTTCCGTTCATCACTAGAAAATGTTTCTGTTCTTTTTTAATATTTTTGTTATTTACTTAATACAAACAGTACCTACTCGTATACATTCGTACATTAATAGTACTCCGACCAACTAGTACACATGTGATTTTAGTAAAAAAAAATATAAACTTATAAGATCAACATTTTACGTTTTGCTTTTAATCTAACATGCACAGCCCAATAGGTAGTTCCTACTTCTAAGAGTCCTTGTCTCTATCGTCTAACAGTTTATTTACATATCGTTCAAAAAACATGTGTCGATTTCAATGAGAAAACTTAATTTCATTAGAGCGTGGTGGGCCAAGCGTGATATGAGGTTCCGTAGTGTCCATTACAAGTATGCGGGCTAGATAAGAAAAGGTTTTTAATATTTCAAACTATGAACATTTAACGTAATCGGTTTCTGCGGGTATATGTTTTAAGTTTGTCGATTATTACTCGTTAACTTATGATGCTGTAATAGTTATAAATTAAACTGCGGTATACCTATATAGGTATATAGGTGTTAATGTTTTAATTTTTTTTCTGATATTCAAAGATCTAACCAACATATAATTCTCAAAAAAAAACGAAATTGATGACCTTGTTCATTTCTATAAACCAGGATCGTCAATAATGAAAAGTTGTTTTTTTTTTAAATAACACGACTGTACTAGATGTACGTAACAATGTATGAAACAAATTTATTTTTTATATGATAAACAAAAAAGATATGTCCAAGAAAGTACCCTGAAAATCATTCCCTCACTAAGTCCCAAGCGCTAAATTTGAAGATAATCATTAACTTAAAACGTAAAATTCCTAACAAATTATTTATTATCATATTTTTTACTTATATAGGATAGTATTCATAGCTGGGCATTAACTCGTTAATCCGTTAATCGTTAATTAACGAAGTTAACATTTCGATTAACGATTAACTTTTAAGTTAACTTAAAAAAATGTTAACGGAATCGTTAACTTCCGTTACATTTTCTCAAGTCCGTTAATCGTTAATTCAGTACCCACTCTTACCAAGCTCCGCGCCGGACCACACCGCCACGAACGTGAAAAACGCGTTCTGACATGTAAGTTCGGTAAAGTTGACAAGTGCGGAGGGGCGCGTGCAGCGAGGAAAACCAAAACGCCTGACCCCAGCGACTCCCTCCCACGGTGGATGTGTCCTGCGCGCACGCTCACTCGCCCGAAACTGGTATACTTCGGCGAGTGTCCCGCCTGGAATTCCCAGGGCCAATCACTCTCCCAAGAACATGGTCACCATAAAAAACACCGTATGGTATGCGCAATTGCAATCCCTGTTCGGGGCGGAGAGGGCGTCGATCCAAACGGATGCACCTCCTCGAAATACTGAGGAGCTCCAAAGTTCCAAAACCCAAACCAACAGATTTTATAAGTAGGCAGGTCATTAGCGCAATGCAATTTTGATCACGTGTTAACGGATTAACGATTAACGTTAACTTGCGTTAAATCTTCCGAAATGTAACGCTTTAACGTTTAACGAAGTTAACTTTTTTAAGTAACGGATTAGCGATTAACGAGTTAATTATTCGTTTAACGGTGCCCAGCTATGATAGTATTTTAACATAGTATTATACCTATATGAGTTCTTAGTGTAATAAATGCGAATGGAAATATTTTGAAATATAATTCAAAATTTGTCCTTAAAAAAAAGTATCATTCTCTCATCGTTTTGTAACAGTGTGATAGGAGCAATAATTCAAGGCCTAAAAAGCCCCACTTTAATTTTTTTGTAGTTCGCAACATTTCCCTTGAGAAGAAACACTAGAGTGGACAATTGAAGAAAGGACGTTTTCGTAAAATCAATTTGACAATAAGTTTTTTGAATATTACATTTTTTAATGTCATTTCCTCATGTAGGTAATGTTATCAAAAGGTAAGCATTTTTTTATTTAATAATCATAGTATATTTTTATGTTTTCGGTAGTAATAAGTACTGTTTACAATTCGTAAGAAAGTAAGGTTATGTTCATAAAGTACCGGCAATTTTGTTTCATTTCGTCATTCCGTCATCGTCATTCCCTCATAAATTTTTTTAATGATGAAATGATCTCGGTGAGGGAATGATGTATTTTCTAATAAATATAGAATACTTATGTTTGTTTGATTGGTTTCAGTACCCTGAACGTCTTAGAGTTCTTAGTCTAAACTTAGAGAGAAAGAAAGACTCAAATATTTAAAGAAGAAGGAAAAAATGTCAGGTCAAGTCTGTAAGTGCTACTAATTCAAGAGAAAGAAGGCAAAAAACATAAACAATGGCGATTAAACAGTTTAAAATACAGGGAGAAGAATCAAAATGTGCGTAAAAATCTAGAAAGATTGATGAATGAGACACTACCTGCCAGCCCAGTTACACCAGCAAAACCTAGTTCACGAGCAAATGCTGTTAAAAACGAAACTGTTTACGACGAAGGCAACTAAGAAATCGACGAGCAATATTATATGGAAGAATAGCAAAGTTAGAAAAAAGTTTAAAAGAAGAGACTAGGAAGAGCGAAAAATATAGAAAAAGTACACGCGGTTAAATGACCGAATAAACTCATTTTCACCTCGTTCTTCGAATAATTGAACCCCCAAAGTTACTCAGTCGAGGTTGTTATTTTATTAAAGAAGTCGATGAGCAAAAATAAAAACTTTTAAGAAAGTGTAAATTAACTGAAGCCAATTATGGTTTGATTGATTGATGAATAATATTAGATTAGTAAAATTGTAATTTATGTTCTCTGTTCATTATTTTAATATATTTAATTATTATAGTTCGGCAATAAAATTATTCAGTTATTATACCTAGTTTTGCTATAAAATAAATAATTGGTGCATTATAGAGTTTTTAATTATTGAAGAATCATATTAAAAATCATTCCCTCACGAAACTGTCATTCCCTCATTTTTTAATTTAAAAAAAATTTCAAACTCAATAAAGTTGGGGACACTATAATATTTTCCTCATACAAGACATACTATATACTGTGCTATAATTAGACTTGAGCAAAAAAAAATTCGATCATGAGTTAAAAAAAATGATCAACTCGATAAAGCCATTTTCGACTTTTTTTCGGAATCAGCCATCCAATGTTTTTTTTTATATTTTTCGTAACTTTTTTCCTAAACATTATATATTTTTGTTTGATTTTTTACAATCAACTAATCGTTTTTGACACTTAGTATACAAAACAAATCAGAAATAATGTGTAGTAAATAAAAATATTATGTCTTATTTAGAAATAGACCAACTGGTGAAGTCATAAATAGACTTGAACTCTAAGATATTCTTATTACTTATCTATGGCATATAAGCTAGTATATTATTATGTGACTTGTAATGGTTGTATACATTGCACTTAACTTACTATGTTTATTGATTCATTTTTTAAACATTTTACAGATATTCTAACGGCTCACGCAAATCATCGTCTTTGCTCTTTAGTGGGTGTAGAGGGAGGCCATGCTATAGGGGGCAGCTTAGGAGTACTTCGGACTTTATATCAAGTTGGTGTTCGATATCTAACACTAACTTCAACTTGTGATACACCTTGGGCTGAATGTGCATCCGCCGATCGACCCGAATCTGCCCAAAGAGGAGGATTATCGCCTTTCGGTAAAGTACGTATCGAAAATATCTGCATGGCGTATCTTTTAATTTATCTTCTTTGTGAATCGAATAATTTAAAATTAACTATCGATCGTACTGAAAAAAGATTTACAATATTTTATTAGTACATTTAACCTGATAAAAATAATGAGTAAAGATTAAGTAAACAAGATTTTGTTTTTCTCGCAACTGTTATTGTAATAATACACTTAACGTTTTAAGTCTAGAAGGTCTGCTTAATAATATTGCAGACCGGGGGTAATCAAAACAAAACCGTAAAGATTGAGACGTCGAGTAGAGTGAGTGTGCTATAATCATAAACATCCTGAGCAATATTTCGCTTTGTATGGACTCCAGTAGCTTGGGAAACAGCTCTTTGTTTTACGTACTTTTCGTAATATTTTTCTTTGTTGAAACCACTCACGGCAAGTTTAGCTTCAATTTTTGATCGTTTTTATCCAATATTATATTTTAAACGTTTTATTGAAAATATATTTTTAATTTATTTGAAAAGAAGATAAACTTTAAAAGTATCTAGAACATTTTCACCGGTAATAATTTACTAAATATTTTACTCCCACTTTAAGCTTAAACTTCAAAGACACTTGTTCTCATATTTAAGTGGAGAAATGAATGGTTTAAAGCGCCTAATGAGAAGCCTTTTCGAGTTTTTGAGCACCAGGCATGAGAGTTATAATTTTTTACTATTCATATCACTAAAAAGTAAGAGGAACACTTATCAAATATTATCGTTTTAAGGTTTAAGTAAACGTTAAGTATGTACTTAGATAAAGTGAAAACAATAAATTATTGACAAAATAAATTATTCATTGACATTGGCTATTGACTAATTATTATTTCTGGTTCATTAATAGATATACTTCATAATCTTCGTTATTTAGCTCGAATAAATTCATATTTTATATCAAATTAAAATTAAATGTCATTTATTTTTAGAAATTGGATATTTTCAGATAGTGATAAAAGAAATGAACAGGCTGGGTATGCTAGTTGATTTATCCCACGTGTCTGAGAGAACGATGCGCGACGCGCTATCAGTATCGCGAGCTCCGGTGCTCTTCTCGCACTCTTCAGCTCGAGCCATCTGCAATGTGACTCGCAATGTGCCGGACAGCGTTTTGCGCTTACTGGCTGCCAATAAAGGCGTCATTATGGTTAACTTTTATACCTCTTTCCTCACTTGTAAGGACACTGCCACAGTTCAGGACGCTATAGGTAATAATTAATTTAACTTTTTACTTACTACTTACTTGAAAACTTATACCTATTTTAAATATTTTGATAAATTTGCTTTTGTTATTACTCCAGTTAATATGCATGTAAATAGTAAAAAGTAAAAACAAATTTAAATAATATACTATGAAATGCATAATACTATTTACTGATAAATATACCTTCATAAGTTAAGTGTGTAATATCAATACGAATTTTACGATGGTTTGATGTGCTTTTAAAATTTATTACAATAAAATACTACGATAAATTCGTCATTCCAGGACACATTAATCACATCCGTAACATCGCTGGGGTGGATAGTGTGGGGATCGGTGCCGGATACGATGGAATCAATTAGTAAGTTTTAGATCTTCATATCGTACATATATAAATACACATATATATGGGTTACAGGATTAACTATATAAATGACTTTATACGAATTTTACTCCCTTTTAGGGAAAGTCGTAAAACTGTTAATGTTTAACTTACTTAATTTTTAACGTCAATTTAATTATTCGAATTAAAACATGAGTATATAAATGAAATTTGAACTTTTGAAGTGATTGATAATTAAAGGAGTATTTACTAAACTATAGTACCTGTTTTAACTAATATATAGTATACTAGCTGACCCGTGCCCACTTCGTTGGGCATAATTTTAATAATCCTTTTTAGTACATAGTGTTTTTTAAGTAAGTCATATGCTGTCGTTGACTTTTTTGTAGGCATTTTCAAGCTCCACATCTTTTCTCTAGAACTCAAAAATATATATTTCATAGTTAAGGCAGCGTTCGTAGAAATGCTTTCATTCGACCGTTTTTTCTCCGATTCACTTTGCAAAACGGACGTAAAAGCCTTTTTATTTTTCGGTGTTTTACATAGCCTATGACACTCAGCAATAATGTGGCTTTCTATTGGTGAAAGAATTTTTAAAATCGGTTCAGTAGATCCCGAGATTACCCCTTACAATTTAACAAATAAACAAACTTTACTTCTTTATAATATTAGTATAGATTAGTATTCATTAAAAAGGTTTCTTACTCTAGCACACCGCGAGGTTTAGAAGATGTGTCCTCCTATCCACTGCTATTTGCGGAATTGATGGAAGATGGCTGGAGTATAGAAGATTTAAAGAAGCTGGCCGGCTTAAATCTCATTCGCGTACTTAATGCAGCGGAACGGGTGTCAAGAGAATTGGCTGCCGCTCACGTAACTCCATACGAAGAAGTTTCGCCTCGAAGCTTAGATACCCATAACTGTTCTAGCCAAGACATATAAAATCATTACGGTAGTAGATTATGCTTTAACAAGATTATAAGCAATAGGGTCGCCTTATTGTTGGAACTGGAAAAATCGTCATGCAAAAAAAAACTGAAATAACAGTGATTTTATATTAAAGTTGGTGCAAAATATGCATCGGCATTTTAGTCAACAGACATGCGTAAAATTCTCTAATTCCATAACTTATTAAAAAGAAACTTAATGCGATAAATTTTTCGATTGACCTTAATTAGATACATTTTATATAAATAAAATAATTAATGAAATCTTAAATTCATAATGCAATTATACTGATATTTAAAAATATAGGTATATTTTACACATTGAAAAAAAAAACAATCATAAATCTTACCAATATTATCTAACCTATTGGTAGGATTTACAATTTACATTTTTTCTCAGGAGTATCTCATTTTATCGACAGTTATTATTTGTTCAGTTTTTTTTATTACTAGGTCATATTGTAGTTTATACTGGAATGGAGCATAACGAACTACTAATATACATGCTTATATGTAAAATAGGTAATTTGTGTAAGAGATCGGTAAGCCAAGTTACCGTTTTCAAAGTATAAATTGTGGATTAACTTTTAATATTAAATTCCCCAAGCTTTAATATTTTTGTCGTAATGACTTTTTAATAAATTAATATAGTAGCCAACCATGCCTTGTTCAAAATGTTCTTAAATAGGGGCAAGAAATTTTAAAAATGTCTACGCTATGTCATAAAAATAGATTTAGCACTTAAATACCTTTTTCCAAAAAAAAGGTGATTATTATTAGATTAGTCGTAGTAGTGTTATATTATTGCAGTTGCTACATTCAGTTACATTATTAGAGTCTCTTTCTTATAAAAACCAGTTTCTGGTACACCAGAACAAGTTTTGTATTTAAAAAAACCCAGATTTTTAACTTAGGTAATGAACAACGAGTTGCGTTTCTTTTGAGTCGCCTTTTCATATTGTTCGTATCTACTTACATATATTTTATATTATATTATAGTAAGTTATCCTCACTTCGCTCGGGTTTACCTAAATAGATATAAATAGTATTAGAATAATAACGCATATTCAAAGTAAATAGTTATTGCTAGTGTACCTTAAAATACCCTTAATAACCCTTCTGGTATAGCAATTTTTTGTAGGCCTTTTTTGGAACCTACAATTTTCGGGTAGGTAGGGACTAGGTACATTTTTTTCAAGTATTGTTCGAAGTATAGCCAGCGTTAGCCGTGTAGGTTCTATCTATCTAAATTATACAAACATTCACCGACGTCTCGACAGGACGAGTTATTGTTTTTTTCGTGGGAATCACTACATCACTACATAGTATAAAACAAAGTCGCCTTTTCTGTCCCTATATCCCTATATCCCTATGTGCGCTTAAATCTTTAAAACTACGCAACGGATTTTGATGCGGTTTTTTTTAATAGATAGAGTGATTCAAGAGGAAGGTTTATATGCATAACTAGCAGATCCCGCGGCTTTACCTGTGCTAAATCTAGGGAAGAGCCCGAGCGAAGCGAGGGCGAGTCGCTAGTGTAAAATAAAATGACCCGAGCAATAATTTGTCGCGATTAAAAATTAATCAATACTGCTTTTATATTTTTTGCGTTAAACTCGCTCATCCAAACGACACAAGAGTTAAAAAGACAAAAATTTCAATAACAATTGTTTTGGGGTCTTTATTCTGCACAATACGTAGGTATGTTACAGTTAGTTTTTATAAAATAGTTTGTGAATTATAAAGAAATTATAATTTAGGTACTCTTACAATGTGTAAAACTTTACATACATAAGTATTTTATATATAAAAAAATGTTAAAAATGAAATTATTTAAGTGCTGAATCTAATGAAAAAATTTATACGTAGGTAGGTAATGCTTTAACTCATATGACCATTTTTAGACCCATAATTCTTAATGAATGAAACCATTTAAAAACTAATTTCTATTTTAACTATTTAGCTTCATGTACCTGTGAGTGAATTATCTTTAACAGCCATTTACATTTTATTGGCTACATCGTATATAAAAAAAACTTTTTATTGGTACAAAAATCTACTACACAAGTAGACATGTAAAGAAACAAGAATAAAATTAAAAAAGTACTTGCATTAAAGATAATTCAAATAACGAATTGCTTAAACGTCTATATAGATTTAGAAAAAAAATACAAAATATACATTATAAATTATAATTATAGAAAGATTGTCGATGCCATATCCTCTATGTTAGTTATATTAATATTTAAAATTACCCAATAGTTTTTTTATCTTTTTATTTATCTAATACATAGCTTTATTTAAAAACGACCAAAATAGAGTGAACCATAGATTATAGAGTAAACCTATAGAGTAAGTGATCGGTAACATATACATATACCTAAGTATCATATAAAAAATGTTTTTGTACCTTCCTATTGAAACTGATTAAGTATTAGTACCTTTTTGTAATTTTAAATTAGTAATAATAGACCGATCTTAAGACTGACAATTTAATGTATCTTGTCTAAAGATGACGGGGAACTAAGTTTTATTCACAACAATGTTCATCTTAAGATTTGTTTATTAAAGCTGGAATGGATTAATCCTTTGTTCATATAGAGTTCGATACAAATACATATCACATCTCTTTTGTATTTTTAATCATTTATGCATTTTAATAGTTACATATTTTATAAATATAGATGTTATTCCCAAATTCATTTGAAATTACCAGAAAATAATTATATCCTGCCTATAAAATACACTTAAAGATGATACTATTTCTTGTGCACAGATGGTAAATAGCTGTTACTCTGGATACTATTATCTACGTATGAAGTATAGAGGTACCTCTACTATTCTATTATGGTGTAACCTCATGCTGACGCTTGACGCTGGTTATGAGCGTCAAATTGTGTCACGTGGTTAATTTAGGCTGTGCTGCCACCTGGAAAAAACTTAGTAGCGTCAAATCGTAAAAAGCTAAACTCGAATTAGCTTTTTATTTTAAGGATTAAACAGAAATTTAGAATCTATATAATCGAACTCGAAAGTAATCGATATTAGTGGTGTAAAAGTAACGAAACATAGCGTACCCGTATGTATTCGTTACTATAATAATCAGTATTCGTTACTTTCGTATCGTTACGTTACTCGTTACTTTTGATACGATACTTAGAACATCGCATCAAGTCGTGTTGCGTATTTCGTATGATCCGTATGATGATGACGTCACGTCGTTCGTACTTTGTAGTAAAAAAAAATACTATTACGTATAGTATTTTTATTTTTTATAGACCCTAAAACAATAGTTATTAAATTTTTTGTCTATATGTCTGTTTTTGTGTAATCGTTTAACACAAAAAATACTGGACCGATTTTAACCTAATTTTCTGTACTAATTACTCGTGTCAACATTTAGGATACTTTTTATTGCAGAAAAATATTTCATTTCTACATGAAATCAAAATGATTGGTTTTCTTGAGTCGTTCTTAGAAAGCTAGCGGTGGGAAAATCTGAAAGAGACACAACAAAACAGTGTAGTAGGATGCTGTAGCCTGTAGGTCCTAAAAAGTCGTACAGAAAAATCTATAATATCTAATATAAAGTTACACTCGCAATACCTATTTTTGTCCGTACGTCTACGTATAAAAAACAGTAGGTACCGAACTAAGCGCATCGATTTGCACTGGAATAATACTAAGTATTCGTTCGCAAAATTTCTACAAAATATCTGGAAATAACTCTTCAATTTTCTTGTAAACACTGTGTATCATGTGCGTGAACTGAACAGTCGTATTTCTTTGTACGTAGAACTAGAATCATTCAAACTAATATAATAACATCAGGCTGTATGGACTATAGTCCTTTGCCTGTCCCTATTGGGATAAATTTTAAAAACAACAAAAATCTATAGTTTGACGCTGAAAGCTAGCGTCAAGCGTCATCATGAGGTTACAACTTTAGGTAAATAACCCTATAGAGACTGTTGTTTTTTCTGTTGCTACCGTTTTATTTTGGTATTACACGATATTATGAACCAAACTTCCTTATAATAAATCAATTAATTTGGTTGTAAAACCATCAGATATCTATTAATTTTAATGTAATTTCTGTAATTAAAGTGACAAAATTGTTGTTTCTAAATATCTGAACTATATTATTAATGTTAACTAAAAAAATATACAGACTAACCTACTTTTTGAATTTTACAATTACTTATGTGTATAAAAATTTTTCAACATCAAGATCTTCATATTACCTACGATTGTGTAAGTATCATGTTTCTTCACATAAATCATGACATATATTGCGTTATTCATTCTTACATAGTTAGTATGTTTCTAGTAGATTTTTGCTATAAACAGTAAATATTTAACGTTAGATGACTGAAAAGTTTTAATATTTAAATAATTTTCTTTTAATAAATAATTAATTACATACCGATGTATTTATTATTTTCTATTTGTGTTACCTACCTTGATACCTTTATGTTTTAACCAACTTCAAAAAAATAACCTTTTTTGATTCGGGGTAGCCTGATTTTTACTTAAAACAAACTACATAGAAACTTTAGTTGTGAATGACATCTAGACATTTAAATACAATATAAGTGTCTGTTTTAAATTTCAAATTAACAGATTTTCATTAAATGCATATGAGATTATATACGGCAGTTACATCAAAAAATCATTTTTAAAATAAATTTTTGTCTGTTGTGAGTCTGTTTATTTCAACGTTGAGAATTTGGACGGGACTTTTACTCGCAGATAGCTAAAGTTATACATATATATGAGTAATTTAGACTAGTTTTATTTTAGATTTATTTATTTTAATTACGGGATGGTTTTTCTGTTACAATCTTTAAATTTGGCACCTAGGGACACCGTCGCTAGTATCGAAATTTGTTTTATTATAAAATTAATTCAAAATATGTAATTTCAAAATACATAATATATATACAAAAAATATATAATATATATAAATCACTCCCAACTGAGCAAAGCGTGTCGTCATGGTTAAAGTGACAAAAAAAACTAAGTATGATCGCCCAGGGCGCCGGATAAGAGAGGGTGGGGGATGCCGCCTAAATATCCTAAACGTAGTGAATAGAAACAGTTGAGTTTACAGAAACAGTGGAGTTGACCTTTTATTTTAGGACTCGGAATTTATCGATACAGAAGCGCCGTAGAAAACCTCGCCTAGGGCGCTGTTAGTCCGAACGCCGGCTCTGAGGTAGTGTGATAAGTAAATGAATGAGTGTGACTTTCATCCTAACTCTACCTCTAGCGACATAGAGACTGCAGCGCTCTGTCACCTACTCACTCAAATTCTAATTTAAAATATTTTATTCACCATTAAATTATTACAATTTTTTACTGAACTTCATGAACCAGTTCAGAAAGAAGATTCAAAAAGAAGCCTTAGATCTAAGAAGAAATGGCGAAAAAATTATTATTTTTTCAAAATTTCGGAATAGCGATTTAATTTCTGTTTATCCATGTTGCCATGCGATGCGACGCGGCATTGCACGGCAAAGCCGCGTAGTGTGCTATGTCTCATACTATTTCATACAAATAATATTTTGCGAAGCAGTGCCGCGTCGTCGCGGCGTCGCTCGCTACATATATACTAATCTGTGGTCGCTCCGCTGCAGTGCAGTTACGCCAAGTGCGCGCGGACCTTTATGCTGCGTTCCACAGCGTTCACAACGATCACGCTCACGACCGTAGTTTTTCCCGTTCCACTTGCTTGTGAGCGTTCCTGTCGTAAACTCAAGTGGAATGGATTATAGAGCGCTTTGAGCGTGGAAATAAATAATACAAACGGCGAGTTAAAAAAAGAATGTAAAAGATTTAAGAGGTTAGGTTATAATCTAAGCCTTGAAAATAAACTTAATTAATTATTGTTTAAATCGATTTATATTGAAAAAAATTATAATATAATTTTTTATATTCAATATTAGTGGTGTATTTAGCATCCGCTGCAGAAACATTCACTTCTACTAAAATATTTCTTTCCGCATGAAATAACGTAAGCACGGTCGCCATTTTTGATTTTTGAAAACGCCGCTAATTTTCTCAACGATCACGACGACCCACCTTTTTAGATGGGTCGTCGCGAGCTTCTCGTGAGCGTAAGTCAAGACGTCATAAGTGACGTTTTCGCCGCGACCACAACGATCGCGGTCGTTATGTGGAACGACTAAGGGAGTATTTTGGTCGTTGTGGGCGCTTAGTGGAACGCAGCTATTTATTATCTGCGTTGTTGTAGTTACCATAGATGACTAATGTAGTTACATTCTCTTCATAGATGATTCTCTTGTTGTTGACTGTCATGAGAGTCCATGAACTTTGAGGTGAGAAATATTATATCTATGGTTTATAAGTACTATACTCTTTGGTCATGAGTGTCAAGTTTCAACTCTCAAGTGTCACATGTCAATAGTATTTATAGTCATTAGTCAATACAAATAGAAAACAAGTATTAAGAAGTGCTAATATAAGCCATTAAAAAACTAAAAGTTTCCTCTACTGTTGTTAGTTGTTACTATTTGTTAGGTAATTTGTGATCAAAATGGGTGATAAATCTACTCCACTCTTAGCTGTTCTCCAATTATTACGAAAGTATGATTTAAAGGTACGTCTATATTAAAATACTAATGAAAATTTAAGGCAATTGTTTCTTGACCTGAATTAATATTTATATTGTTGTACTAAACTTTTTATAGGGTACCGAAGAAATTTTAAGGAAAGAAGCAAATTTAGGCGATGCTGATTATGAAAATTTGGATTTACCTGAAGTTGAACTTGCTAGCATCCTTACTGCTCATCACACAGAAAGTGATCCATATAGTTATGAATTTGCATACGAGAGTCTTAAGAAGTTTGTAGAAAATTCTTTGGATATTTATAAGGTAACTAGTAACAATATTTCAATCCTTTTTTTATGTATGAATATATGGAAATTAGGAAGGACAATTTTCGCAAGATGGTAAAGGTAGGTAAACACTTTGCCATTTAGTAACAACTTTACAAAAAAATCTTGCAATTCATAGTTTATAGCAACTGTAATTTTTAATATTATGATAATACTTTAAATTGTATTTCAGTATGAACTATCAACATTCTTGTATCCAGTGTTTGTCCACATGTATTTGATACTTATTTTATATGATCACAATGAACATGCCTCAAAATTTATGGAAAAATTTGGCCCAGAACAAGAAGAGCATTATCAAGAAGATTTAAAAAAATTAGCAACAGTTCAAAATAAAGAACAAATCAAGGGAAATGAACTTGCACAGATATACAGGTTAAATGTTATTTATTATATTAAGAAGTCGGTTAAAAATCATTTTGTAGTAAGATAAAATAATTTAATTTAATGAAATATTGTAAATTTCAGTTCAAATAAATTCCAAGTTCAGTTGTCTCGAGATGCATCAACTCAATTAAAACGGTTTGTACATGAGCAAAAAAGTTCACCAGTCATCATAAATATTATTAACAATCATATTCAAATTGACATACATGATGGTCCAGGAAGGACACAAGCTCAAGTTAAAGCAACAATAGGAGGTCTCCTTGGCGAGGCTTCAAGAAATGGTAAGGAATTTAATTTAGGATTAAAATGTTCTATCCATACAAAGTATTGGGTTTGTGCTTTGATCACATTCTTATGATAAACAATTTTATATTTAATATGTTTGACTGTTGTTAGTTTGACTGAAAAGAAGCACAAATGGATAATTTTTATACAACTATTTAAGTACTATAATAATGTATGTGGCAATTTAGTTCTTATAAAGCTTGAAGATGTTATACCTAAATAACCAAGTGCTTGTGAAGGAAAATATTATATTAATAATAACTTTACTCTTTACACAGATAACCGCCCTAAAGTTTACTATGGGTTGCTGAAAGAACCAGATATTCAAGTTCTTCCTGCTCCTGTTGAAGATGAAGAAGAAACAGAAGAGACTCCAGACAAACCAAAAAAGAAAAAAGCTAAAAAAGACAATATATTCATGAAAAAGCCTAAATCTGACCCAAATGCTCCACCAAATGACAGAATTCCTTTACCAGAATTGTATGCGTACAAAGAGTTTAATTTAAAAAATCCTGCATTGATTGTAATTATTTTGATAAACAATAACTTTTACAAATTACAGGAAAGAAAATGATAAAATTGAAAAAGGAAAAGCACTGAGAGAAGCATCCAAAAGAGTACAACTTGGTCCTGATAGTCTACCTTCCATTTGCTTCTACACTCTACTAAATAGTGGCCAAACTGCAATTAGTGCTGATATTTGTGATGATTCTACATTACTTTCAGTTGGCTTCAATAATTCATTAATAAAGGTACAGTGACAATTAAATAACATTCTAAAAGGAATTTGACACAATTGTTAAACACTAGTTCTATATAGTTCTATTTTGACTTATGTACAATGTACATACATACTCAATAATATGTAATTATTATATTTTGCATAAAATTTTGTAAATATCTATCCCTTTTTAAATATAATATAATTTCCATATCAAATCAAATCAAATCAAAATATTCTTTATTCAAATAGACTTTTACAAGCTCTTTTGAATCATCATTTTTACATTATCAAAATTAAAAGTCAGTCTGTAAGTCTGTGAGTAAACTACCACCGGCTCGGAAAGCTGTTCTGCTGAGAAGAACCGGCGAGAAACTCAACAGTTGCTCTTTTCAAAAAAAAATATTTGGTAACAATATTGTATTACAATTTGTCTATTTATCCTACGTGAGACACAACAAGTCACTAATCCCACACATTTACATCTACCAGGTGGAATACCTGAATACTATAGTGTAATAAGCTTTATTCAATAACATATTTTTAATTTTTGATTTAAATTGCCTCAAAGGCAAGTTCAATATGGACTGTGGAATTTTATTATACATGCGTACACCTTGCCCCATAAACGATCTGTTTACGTTTTGTAGGCGAAAACTGGGTGTTACAAGTTTATCCACATACTATATTATATACACATATTATTATATTATAACATAATGTTACAATATATATATTGCGAAGCAACCGTAAGAATTCCTATTTCTTTAAAAAGTCCGCGGAGAGTATCACGAGCGCTTATGCTATGGCCCGAATGGCCCTTTTTTGTAGAATAAATATCGATTTAATGTCCGCTGCATTACTCCACAACAAAATACCATAAGATAAAATGCTATGGAAATAACTGAAGTAAACAAGTCTGGCAGTATCAATGTCCGTTAGCTGCTTGACTTTTCTAACAGCGAAAACAGCTGAGCTCAGTCTACTCGCAAGAGACGAGAGATGGGGACCCCATTGAAGACCCGAATCTAATGTCAATCCCAAGAAGACCGTGGAATCTACCGTATTTAATGTGTCGTTATTGAGATACAAATTCAAATTCTGTCTTTTTACATTAGGTAATAAAAACTGCATATATTTTGTCTTCTTGGCATTTAAAGCCAGATTATTAATGTTAAACCAGTGAAGTATATGCGATAATGCACTGTTTACTTCGTCGTAATTATTTGACTTTCTATCAACTTTAAAAATTAAGGAGGTATCATCCGCAAAGAGTACAATATCACACAACTTATCGGCATAAAACGGGAGATCATTAATATAAACTAAAAACAAAAATGGACCTAGGATAGATCCTTGCGGAACACCCATTCTAAGAGGAGAACCAGAAGAGTTGACGTTATTTACTGCGACCTTCTGAACTCTATCAGTAAGATAAGAAGCAAGTAAATCGAGAGCAATACCACGAACACCGTAATGAGCAAATTTAAGCAAAAGAGTTTCATGTTTCACACAATCAAAAGCTTTAGACAAATCACAGAAAACTCCAATTGCATTCTGTGATTTTTCCCAAGCGTCATAAATATGTCTAAGAAGCGCAATCCCCGCATCGGCTGTAGATCTGCCTTTAGTAAAACCATACTGTTCACTATGGAAAATATTATTTGCGTTAAAATGAGTCAGAAGTTGACTTAAAATAAGTTTCTCAAAGATTTTACTCATACATGGCAATATAGAAATAGGTCTATAATTGCCAGGGTCATTTTTTTCACCATCTTTAAAAAGAGGTATTATTTTACTAATTTTCATAAGATCAGGGAATATTCCAGTATCTATGCATTTATTGAATATAAGAGATAATTGTGGTGCAATGTTTGTTATTATTGTATTAAGTAAATATAAATATAGTTTCTAATCTTATTAGGTTAAAAAGGTTTACAGTTCGCGTCACGTAAAAAGAACGCTGGAAGAAGGTAGTGGGGGGTGTGTTTGCGCATGGGTACATTCGCATACGAAATTATTAAGCCTATTCTTTTTTTTTTTTTTGAACTAGTCTTTCGCTCGCGACGTATATTGGCAGGTACATTTAAAAATATATTAGATAGAATGTTATTAAATAGAATTCTATTAATTAATAAAATATATTTGATTCAGTGTAGACTGTTTAATCTACTTACAAAAAATGTAATTAATTCGTTTAATATATTTTTTTAAATTATTAACTGCATTATTATCTTTATAAAACAATATACGTCATAAATATTTTTTCTCTATTTTTTATATAAAACCATTTCGTAATTAATAACTTTTGTGTGCGCGATGGTATTTTGAACTGACGAACCAATAGCGAGCCGGAAAGCATGCGACGCGTGCATTGACGTCCCGCGCCCCGCGTCTTACCACCAAATTGGCCGATAAATCGCCTCTGCGCAACTTGACAGCCAGCGTTCTTTTTACATGACGCGAATTATAACTATTATTATTACAATTTACATTTATACATTATTTATCACTGTTATAGGTTTGGACTTTAACAACTCTCAGGCTACGAGGAATGAAGTCTGCTGAGAAGCTACAAGATATTGACAGAGAAGCTGGTAAACATTACATAGTATACAAAAAAAACAGTAAAAAAACTTCTGAATTATGAATTTTAATGTTATAAGTATTCATTTATACTAATACTTTACATAATATACATTTATGTAATGGAACACCAACACTATATTATGCATTTACATAAATATATAAATACAAAATATGATTCACAACACTGAAAACAAAAAATAATATCTTAATTTATAATAATAATAAAAACTACACTATGAAGTAATAAATATTTTAACAAAATACATATAATTTAGAGAAGCAAAAGTTTAAATGAATCAAACAATCTCATTGTCATTAGGTGATGTGTTAGTGAGAATGATGGAGGAAAAAGACAGAGATACATGCAGAACTTTATTCGGACACTCTGGCCCTGTGTATAAAGTGGCATTTGATCCATTCAAGAATTTGTTGCTGTCCTGTTCTGAAGATACAACTGGTAAGATCATGTTATTAAGTCATGACGACACGTTTGGCGCAGTTTGTACTGACCCTACTTTCTTACGCCAGCGGTCGCGGATTCGAGTCCCGCTGTGGGCACTCATTTGTTAAACTCGGATGTTTGTACTCCAGTCATGGCTGTTCATATTTATAATATGTATGTATTTAAACTTATATATGTAGTATATCAACTATCTGGTATCCGTAACACAAGCTTACCACGGAAGTAGATGGCGCTGTATGAAATAATGTTTGGGACATTATACATCTAAATATATAAAAACGAAAGGTCAATCACTCATCACGAAATATCGTAAACCACTCGACATATAAAGATGAATTCTGGCAGGGAGATAGTTTACAGTTTAAGACGTGAGGCACAACAGTCTGAATATCTGGCCGTCCAGTCTTATATGTCACGAAATTAAAGGTAGTCTTGCCGTGCAATAAAGACAGGCGGCACCTAGCTTGTCGTGTCAGCGGTCGGGTTCGAGTCCCGCTTGTCGCTCAATAAAAGAAATTTTTGAGCACAATTTTTATTTTCCAGTCATGTGTGTTTATATTTATAATATGTATATATTTAAAATTTCGAATATAGACCGCGCCACAAAAGATGAGACTTGACAAACCACATGATATGATTTGCGCAGAAGACGATTAATAGGTAATAATTTTAATATAACATTGCTATAAACTTTATTTCGAAGGTCATCGAAACATCCCTAAATAGATATTGATATTAATTATACATAAGTCTTACTAACACGACTTTACTTGCCGAAAACCTCCCGCTAATCAAGTTTACGCTCGTCAAGTCTCATCTTTCCTGGCGCGTATTATATATTATATGTGTATTGTATCAACTATCTGGTATCTGTGACAAAAGCCTAGTAGCTTACCACGGAACTAGATGGCGCTGTGTTATTTATTTATAATCAAGACCAAAAGATGTAACGACACTTTTTGCTATAGTTGTAAGCCGTGCGGCGTGCGCGTGTTTCTCTCTCTCCCTCAGTCTCTCATAGCAAGCCAGTTATTTTCGTTTCGTCTTTCTATTTCGCATTGAATAGTGTGGTGTCGCGACGATTATTTTTGTTGAGTGTATACAGTTTTTTTTATATATCATGGTAAATAAAGGTGTTAAGATAATTTTGTAAAGTAGCTTTTTTTGATTTTTAACGATAAAAAAATCATTAAAAATGTATACCCGAATGATTATTTTCTTTATACCGTTAGCGTTATTAGTAGACCTTAAAATTAACATTTTTATAATAAGGAACTTCGTTCCTATCCAGTGTCCCATAACACCACACGTTTAATTTTAATATAATATAAAAGCCATGTGTCGTATAACCAGTGCGGCTGTGGTCGCTCCAGTGCTGGACGTGCCTGGTGGTGTACCGCGGGCACGTGTGGCCGGTGTGGGACGTGCGCTGGTCGCCGCACGGGCACTACTTCGCGTCGGCCGGCAGCGACCGCACCGCGCGACTCTGGGCCACCGAACACTACCAGCCATTGAGGGTCTTCGCCGGACACTACTCGGATGTTGATGTAATATCGACTGTGAACCAGTCCTATCCCATTTTTTGAAGTGAAACTTCTTTAGAATCGTTGTGATTTTAAACTCGATGAAACGAAAAAATAAGTCCATAGTACCAGGCGCTCAGAGACGGGGAAGAGTTAGCCTTAATTTAAATTCAAGTTTTACTTCTGACATGTGTACTTTGTACACGCACTTTTTTTTTTGTTCCAAGTTGATTTATATTGTCCTATCTCGTTTTCATATTAGAAGGAAGCATATAATGCTACTTTTCTTTTTAATAACATGTGCAATAAAAATATTTAAAAACCACGTATTTTTATTTAATTTACTAGATGCTATATGATAAACACTAAAAGTATGATAATGCAAATAAAACAAAAGATATCTATGAGATTCAGAATGTTTGCCTTTGCCTGTTCCAAGTAAGGTAGCCTGAAAAATAAAACCATCTTTATTATTTTTTCCGAGCACATAAACTTGTTTATTTGTTTATCATGATTATAAAATGAGTGTATGTAATGAAAACAAATGCGTAAAATATAAGTGGTCAAAAACTTAATATTATTAACGCTTCTTAAAATTTCAGTGTGTACAATTCCATCCCAACTCGAACTATATCGCTACCGGCTCTAGTGACAGAACAGTTAGACTTTGGGATTGTTTAACCGGAACCCAAGTTCGACTGATGACAGGCCACAAGGTAAATATTTTACTTAATGCCCTTATAATCTCAATTTTATTAATATCTATATATAATGTTATTTCTAGATAATGATAGGTACATTGTAAAAACTGTTAATTATATTATAATTCAAATTAAAACTATAAGTACAAAGAATTTTTAATTAAATCTTAATAATGTTAAGACAGTGGTAGCGCGCTCGCTTGTGTTACCAAGTGAAGCCTATTCAAATCCGGGTCTCGTGCCTCTGATATTTTCATGTGCGAATCATTTCTAACATGTCTATGGCCCGATCCCTCTCATATTTAATGAAGGACCGTGACTTTAAAAGGGTTCAATGATTGAATCTAATACATATTAGTATATTAAATCTATGTATCAAGTAAAATCTACATTATAAGTTTCTACATAAAATTGGGACTTTAAATTAGTTCAATGATTGAATATAATGTTAGTATATTAAAACTACATATCACATTATAAGTTTCACACATTATAAGTTTAGACAATTATAAGTTTATACAAAAAATTGTTTACTAAATTGCAGTCTACCCCGTTCACGCTGGCGTTCTCCGCGTGCGGCAGGTGGATAGCGTCGGGCGGCGGCAACGGCGAGATCGTCGTGTGGGACATCGCGAGCGGACTGCCCACGGCGACGCTGCCGCCGCACCACGCCGCGCCCGTGCACGCTCTCGCCTTCAGCCGCGACGGCACCATACTGTCGTCTGGTTAGTCCTTATATTATTGACAGACTTCAATAAAGAATGTGTGTGTGTACTTATGTACACGCGTTAGAAGTTATACTTCTTTGGCGTCAATAAATAATACATACTCATTTTCGCAATTAGCACCCCGAGAAACCTCGAAAATGACACCCATGTAATTGTTTAAAAAAACCGGATGTCCGCCATCTTGGATTTGATAATGGACCTCGTTTTCGTAATCAACACCCCGAGAAACTTCGAAAATGACACCCATGTCATTGTTGAAAAAAAAACCGGATGTCCGCCATCTTGGATTTGAAAATGGACCTCATTTTCTCAGTCACCGACCCGAGAAACCTCGAAAATGACACACGTCATTGTTGAAAAAAAACCGGATATCCGCCATCTTGGATTTGAAAATGGACCTCATTTTCGCAATTAGCACCCCGAGAAACCTCGAAAATGACACCCATGTCATTATTGAAAATAAATTTCGTGAATATAGTTGCAAGTCCTTTAAACTGTTAACTGTTAGCTAACTTTTCCCGTGAGAATTTTGTGTCTCGCTGTGCGCGCGCATCGTAAAATTTCACTCTCATCAATTTTTCATAATGCGCCTAAAGAAGTATAACTTCAAAAATTATTGTATAATAGCGACTCAACCTCGCTTTGAAAAGATTTACGATACTAACAACAAAAATATTGTATTCAATTTAACATTTACTTTATTGAAAATCCGTTAATTATGAATGAACACTTGGATTTTATTAATATAGATTGAATAGACCACTCGTCATCGACCTACGTACATTTTTCAGAGATATTTTTCTGCAGTAAAAAATATCCTGTATGTTTTACCTGGAAAATCAGCTATTCATATACTAAATTTTATCATCATCTTACCAAATTTCATCCAAATCTGTCCAGTAGTTTTCTAGGGATGCGGTCAAAGAAACAAAATTTCAATAAACTATAGATTTGACATCTGTATCAATAAGAATGTCTTTTTCAATAAGATTTTCCAAAAAATATTTAATGTACAAATTTGATTATATTGAGCACACCATCATATAATTACTCCTAATCCTAGCCTACTATTCAGTAGTCTGGTCATAGTGAAGCATCACATATACATAAGGGAGAAACAAAAAATAAATGTATATTAATTATTCTGTACAATAAAATATCTCTATAAATTAGTCTTATATCAATAACATTAACTATATATGCCAGTAAGTCCCATCAAAATCGGTCCAGATGCTTCGAAGATTAGCCAACAAACATAAAAAATGTGTTACCGAATATCTTTATTGAATGCATACAATATCATTTTATAGGCTCATTAGTTATTTTATATATATATGAATATATATAAAATAACTAATGAGCCTATTATTTTGTCTTATATATTTAATAAGTTATTATTTTGTCTACTAACAGACACCTTAATTTTATTTGTCTACATAGTTATTCCTTTCCATCATTTTAAAGGATTAATATAATAATAAACACAATTTCTAATGATACTTTTTTTCTAATTTTTGAAATCGTATTTATATTAAAATTTGAATTTTATTCACAGGGTCCTTGGATTCTACCATTAAACTTTGGGACTTTGCATTAATAAGTGACGAAACCATAAATGATGAAACTGCAACTAATAATACAGTACAAAAAGAAGAAAAATTCTTACTGAGATCTTTTGCAACAAAAAATTCACCTATTAAACTTCTACATTTTACTCGGCGTAATCTTCTGTTAGCTGTAGGTTCATATGAAGGAAGTTCATAATTAAAATAAAACCCATTTCAGGTACTTTTTTTTAAATAAAGAATTACATCAAAAATGAATTGTTTTATTTATTACCAATAATTGTAAACACTAAAATGCTTGTAGGAAATAAGATCTCTCAGCTGTAATAAATTGAATTATTAAATTAAGCATAGATTCATTGCTCCGAGCGACTTGTGCTTTCATTGCTTGTTTGAAATCTTCCTTGACACCTTTGTCTGCTCCACGGGTGCCTATGCGACGTTGTCCTAAATGTTGTTGAGAATTAGGTAGAATATCTAAAGCTACATTTTTCCCCTGCTCATTCCACATAAAACTCAATTCTTCTAATAAATCAATATGGATGATATATGTTGGAAAAAGATGGTAATGGAAAACACCTTTTTTCCTTATAGTGTCCATGATTTGTATAAATACAGATTCCTCTTGTGGCCATCCAAGTTGCATTAATACTAGTATATGTCCATATGTTAAATCAGTATTATTACCAGTTTTCAATAGAATTCTAATTAGTAAAGTACAAAAATAATGCATGATTGCAACTTTAGTTAAAGGTAAAAAATGAAGATGTCTATGTATACCACCAACTATAAGATCTGATTCTAAAATACCTTCCGCTGGAGGTAATAGGGGTAAAGCTGATAAAATATTTTCAATACAAGCGGCATAATTTTGCTGACAGAAACTTAAGGATACTTTGGTTATAATAGTTGTTATATTATTTGGGGCAGATGTTGGAATTGCTTCATCATACCTTCCTCTGAATAAAGCTAATTCTTCAGAAAACCCATCAAGCCAAGGCTTAACTTGTAATTGAGATGTTAATTTTAGAAATTCCCTTGATATTACTTCATTGCGATGTAATAGCTCCCAACAATTTGCAGCTGCTTGAAACTGATGAGCTGATATTCCTGTTACTTCTATATCTCCTTTGCGTCGTTTTGAGGGTGGTATATCAGGATCTGACAAAGCTTCTACTAAAATATGATTACCTTTTAAAGATTTATGTTCATGTAAGGATCTTAAGAAAAATACCACTCCACAGTATAAAAGTTGTCTACAGTCATCGAAACTCCTGAGACTTAACAATTTTTGATAGTAAGATTCTTTATTGAGGCTGTTACTATAGTTTACAAGATAAGAATCCCACCCTAATTGTCTTCCTAACAATTCCAAAACTCCATATAGCCTCTGCCAAGGATCAGAAATGTCATGTTCCGTTTCATCATAAATATAAGAATTGTAAAAGTCTATTGCCTTCATTACTAAGCGCTGAAGCAATCTTGGAGATTCCAGTGAGTTAAGTAATGGTAAAGTTTCTACAACTAGTAAACGAGCATACCGATTATCATAGAAAAATTTTTCAGCATTTATGAGTGTTTTGACAAGGCTATCTACACCAAGCTGTGGAAATTTTTTTAATAGTAATACTAATAACCGGCAATGTTCCATAGTGTCATCACTATTTTCAACACTAGTCTTAAGTATTGTCAATTGAATATCAGGGCATATGTTATCAAACATTTGGCTTAAAAAACTTGGTTCATTGGACTTAAGAGCGTTTGCGATAGCAGATATTTCGAGTAATAAATTGTTTAAATTTTGAGGCACTAACATTAAAGAGCTAAAACATTCCGCAGCTTCTTGTACATTTCCAGATTGCTTTTCCATTAAATAAGCTTCAAATTGAATTTTAAAATTAGTAGGAAACAAAGTTTTAGCTGTCAACATCCAAGCTTTCGCCGAATAAATATTTTGTTTTTGAGCTTCCTTTGCTCTCGATATAATATAATTTTCATCTTCTTCAGTGGTAACTTTTTCAATTGCAGGCATTTTTATATTATTCACTAAGAGATATTCCTAAATCCTAATTTAGAAATGTCTCTTAAAATTTTTGTCATACAAATTACAATAGCGATTACTTCATAGTTCATAGATTACTATTATAGAATATAGACTATACTTTGTCCATTTTGTTAATGGTTTTTTGACAGCTCACGCCCACGAAGTTTTGTATTTAATGGTTAGCCATTAAAGTTAAAATGACATACACATTAATATTGTACTTCATGGACGGGCACCTCCCCCTTATTGCTGTGCCACACATAACGATTACTACGATTGTGCCACAGATTACAAATAATCGATAGAAATCAATGCTAATATGTAAATAAGGTGTAATATGTTATTTAATAAGGAAGACAAAAAAAATTAAGATTTAAACCAATAAATTAAAATATTAAAGTTAATAGTAAAGTTTTACTTTCTTCTTAGTATAAGGCATACAAATAAAACAACTAAAATAGTTTAATTCCTTTTATTAACATGATTCGTATTTATATTAGATTTGTCCGATGAACTAATCCTTATCCTATAGTTTGTCCATTTTGTTAATGGTTTTTTGACAGCTCGCCGACTGACAAGCTATAGTGATGTCAAAAGGACGTAATAATCGATTTCTCTTATTTTTTTAAATATAAGATAATATTTATTTTTATATTTATTAATATGAAAATAAATATTATCATCGTAAAAATCAAGTGTGGTGGAGAGAACTAAGAGAATCATAATGTGATTCGGGCCGTGACATTGCATTTGATAATTTATGCACACAAGAGTTAATAATTAATATAACTGAAGACTCCTCATCGGACAAATCTAATATAAATGATGATACTGACGAATCATGTTAATAAAAGGAATTAAACTATTTTAGTTGTTTTATTTGTATGCCTTATACTAAGAAGAAAGTAAAACTTTACTATTAAATTTTAATTTATTGGTTTAAATCTTAAATTTTTTTGTCTTCCTTATTAAATAACATATTACACCTTATTTACATATTAGCATTGATTTCTATCGATTATTTGTAATCTGTGGCACAATCGTAGTAATCGTTATGTGTGGCACAGCAATAAGGGGGAGGTGCCTGTCCATCTTCTTCGTTGCCCTCGCCTTTTCCCGTTACGCGGGGTCGGCTTTCTTAATCATTCGGCGCCATTCACTTCGTTGGTAAGCATCGTCATCTCTAAGGCCTAGCTTTTGCATGTCCCTTTCGGACATTTGTCATCCAGGTAGTTTGCGGCCTACCTCTCCCTCTTCTTTTTGTAGCTATGGAAAGGCACTTTTTCACGATATGGTCATCGGGTCTGCGCATAACATGTCCGTACCACCTTAGCCTGGCCTCTGTAATTTTCTCAGTCATAGGCGTTACTTTGAAACTCCCCCTTACATATTCGTTACGGACTTTATCTCTAAGAGTGACTCCACCCGCCCAACGTAATATGTGCATTTCAGTGGTATGAAGTTTTTGCTCATGGACTTTCTTTGAAGCCCAAGTTTCACTACCATAGAGTAAAACAGGCCTCACAGCTGTTTTATAGACCTTGCCTTTGGTTCTTATCGGCATTTTTGGATCGCAGAGGACTCCCGTTAGTGTACGCCATTTGTCCCACCCAGACATTGTTCTGTGCGTAATGTCGGCTGTTATCGATCCGTCTTCCGCTAGTACTGATCCTAGGTATTTAAATTTGTTTACTCTAGGTAAAGCTACGCCATCCAGTTTGACTTCCGCGTTTGATGGTGTAAATTCGTCGGGGTTGAAGTTGCATACCATGTACTCTGTCTTGGTTCTGCTTATGCGTAGTCCGTTTAACTCAAGAGATTTCCTCCATTGCTCCAAACTTTCTTGTAACTCGGTTATACTATCTGAGATGAGTGCAATATCATCCGCATATAAAAGGTTCCTTGGTGTAGGTTTCTGGATTTTCTCGGTTAGGTAGTTAATGGTGATATTAAACAGCAAGGGACTTAGTGCGCTTCCTTGATGAACTCCTACTTTGACATCGAAGCTCTCCAACAGGCCGGCTGGGCTTCTGACGCATGTTTGTACATTATGATACATGTCCATAATGAGATTTATATAGTGTTCAGGGATGTTTTGAGCCCTCAAAGCTTGTCATATTATGGACCTCGGCACACGATCGAACGCTTTCTCAAGATCAATGAATAAATACCATCCACAGATTCTGTTTGTTTTCGCGAGATTTTTCCATGACCAGTCTGAGTGCATGGATCGCGTCTGTTGTTCCCCTCTCAGAAGTAAAACCAAACTGATCGAACATCACCTTTGTTCTTGTAGAATGGGACCAGTACACTCTTTCTCCAGGCATCCGGCATTTTTCCGCTTTTCAGGATGTTATTAAATAAATCACAGAGTCATACCTCTCCATCCTCGTGTAAAGATTTCCAGAGCTCAGAAGGTATTTTATCTGGGCCTACACTTTTATTATTCTTCATTTTGGATATGGCTCTTCTCACTTCTGTAACCGTTATTTTATTTACAGGCCCTTGCGTCAAAGGTAATTCTATTTCTGCTTGCCTAGGGAATTCTTCATTAAGTAGTTCCTGGTAGTACTCGTACCATCTTTTACATATGTCCTTATCGTTTGTGAGTAGTGTCCCTTCTTTGTTTTTATTGTATTTTGTAATTTTAAAGTCTTTACTATTATTATGTCTGTATTTAGCTATTTTGTATATGTCATTATCGGTGGCTAGTTCTAAGCGATGGTAAAAATTTTGGTCAGCATTTTCCCTTTCAATAGCTACTATAATATAAAAGCAAAAACTATAGAAACCAATACTGACCTAACGATAAAGAATGTAGAAATATAAAGATTATTGATTAATCAGTTTTCGTTTAAATGAGGTGCTAAGATTTATTTTAAAATAATAGTTAAATTTAAAAAATTATTTATTAAAAATCTACAGGTGACCTAACAAAAATGATAGTGGACCTATACAGACCGAACGTAGACCTATTGATTAAGGTCATTTTTATTTCAAAAATCCTTCGATGGGGTGCTAAAATTGTGTAGCTGACAAAGTAAAAGTATAGCGAATACACAGAACACAAATAAAGAGAATGTAAAACCTAAAATAAACGGAGCGAATAGCGTAGCGATAGGTACTGCGAATTGCGATAGCGTAGCCGAGTATACTATATCTATTTATTATCTATTACTATATGCCTATATGTCAATTCTCATTTGTCAAGCAAAGAGAATGTAAATCAGGTGAGGGCAAAAAATATGTATCGATATTTTTTCATATAATTATCGATATATATCATCGATATTTTTAATTGCGATTATTCCACAGACATATAACTACTAGGAGCAGACTGAATATTAGGTATTAAACAGTGTGGCAATTACACACACATTGAAACTCACCGAAACATGGGCCGCATTTAGGATAATTAAATAACATGGATTTTATTATTTTTTCGTGAAATATAATTAATATTTCTATTTATTTATTTTTTATATCCATGCTAAATATGACAATAATAGTATCTGGATCAACCCATCATTTCCCACTGCTGGGCACTGTTCTCTCAATAAAGAAATGCTGTCGTTTTTATATCTTTATGGCTTATTTTAGTCACGCTAAACCGCTGAACCGATAATGATGAAATTAGGCATGGAGATAGAATGAACCCTGGGAAAGGACATAGGTAGGCTGTAAAATTAAGAAAATTGAAATAAAAGAATTTCCCATTTATTTTTTTATTTATTTTGAAATAAGACAACTTTTTTTAGAAAATTTCTTTGCGATACATTGGTTTCTTTACATTGATGTTTAGCTCTTAAATCAATATAAAATTTGACAACAATTTTAACAATCAAGTGTACGTGGTTTATGTCATGATCCGGATTGTTTGAATCAAAAATAGAATAATCGACATAATCAGATACATATTTCATCAAACTATTAAAATCGTTACTTTTATTTATTTTGAAGCACTTTTCACACATTTCTATAAGTTTAATAAGAGCTTGTGAGGGATATGTTAATCCACCACGGTCTTTTATCTTTATCAAAGACGAAAATAAACGTTCTTTTTCTCCAATCATTAATATTTGACACAAAGAACAGTTAATTTTTTTAATTACCTTGCGTGCTATAAAACCCGCTATATAAATGATTATTTCTTTAGTATATTCGTCTAAAGGTGTGTTAATTACTTCGTCAAGAAAAAATTCTATAAGGTCTTCGTCAACATTATGAACATCCATTAAATTTTTTTCAAATGTGGGAGTACTATCATTGACTGCATTTATTACATCTTTGGTCGAAGATACTGTAAGAATGGGTAAATCAACAAGCTTTCCTTCTGTATGCAATTTTAATTGAGAACAAGTGATGTTCTTTTTATATGCGGTACGAAATTGAACTACGTTTGGGTTGTCATTGTAACCTCCCCTAGCCCTCATCAGACCAAAAAACATCTCTAAATGATCTTGACTCACTTTGTATAATGGTAGAAATCTTAATTTTCTTTTAATAATCAAATCATCAAACATATTAATGGCACTTTGTAAGGAAATTATGAAACCTGTAAAACCAGTTTTGCGACCAGACTCTACGACTAACTTACCGTTCAAACACTTTAAGTTCAATAAATATTCTTTACATTCTTTAAAAAAGGTAATACAATTTTGAATATTAGCACCACACAGGGCTTTTTTATATCCTGGCACAAACATACATCGGCTATTTAAAATATCAAAAGCATCATTGATCATTATAATGAATTTTATAGTAGCAGAGCAATCACGAAACTTTTCAATTTTTGATTTATCCCTGCAATGTGTAAGTGCATCTGCTACTGACCTACTCAGTAATTGTGTCGCAAGCCTTACTTTCATTTTTTGTTTACTGAAATAAACATGAGCTTGCTTCAGTTTATTAGCCAGGTGTAAACCTTTTTGCTTTTGTAATTCATGTAATAATGTTATATAATCAAATTTAATTTCATTTCCATCTTTATCAATTAAACATTTATAATCACCTAGAGTATTTCTTACCAGTTTAATCATGTGACATGGATCATAAAAAGCATTAATTCTTATATCTTTAAATGTGAAATATGGCTTCAATGACTTTAAAACAAAAACACACCCTAGATTAGTCGCCATACTAATATTGGAAGCAGCACCATCGAAAGTTAAGCCACAAACAAAAATATTAATGTTGTAAAGCATTTCTATTGCTGTTTTTACAAAATTGGCTCGTTGTTCACCAGTCATAGATGTTATAAAAAAATATGCTATGGGTAATTTCCACGAAGCATTTATAGCTGTAACAAACATTACTAAAGCCTGTGTTGCAAGAGGCAGGCTATCATCCGACACTTCAGTACCTGTATCTACATAACCTTTGTATTTATTTTCAGAACTATCCCATACCAATCCTTTCCTTATTGCCATTTCATCTACACAAAGATTTACATAAATTGGATGTTTACTACACATGGACAGTTTTTTAAGTGTGTCAAATGACTCCGTAGTAAATCCTGGTTCGGCATTAATTTTTTTATACCAATTTGCAATAGTTTTAGGATGTGGCAAAATTGTGTTAAATGTGTTTCTAACAAAATTGTATGCTCTAGTTGAATAAAAATTAAGTTGTAAGGCAAATGACCTTAACTCAGGTGAATATGATGTTTTTAAAGTGGAGCCCTGCGCTTTTTTTAAATATCTCACGAGAAAATCTTTATTATTACTGGGAATATTGTTCAAAATAAGAATCTCATCTTGATTTAATTTTTTTTTCAATTCTGAAATAATTTCAGAGAATTTGGATACCTTTTTTCTTAACCGTGTACGTTGTTGGCGCAATGCCTTAAGTTTTTTATTTTTTGAAATGAGCCTTTTCTTCAAGGATTCCACTTTGGCATCAACGGAAAGTGAAACAGGAACTTGAGGCTGTGAAGGAGCAGGTACTACGAAGTTAGACGAACCTGACCTCTTTTCTTCTACCTGAAAATTTATATAATTGTTACATTACATTTAGTATTTAAGCTGTCAATTATTACATGACTTCCTGTGGGAACTTCTGCCCACAACGGGATAAATCGTAAACACAAACAAAATCAGTGCTATACTGGACTGTTTAATTTTTGTACACAAGCAAAGGGGAAGGGAATCCCTTTATATATCTGTGGTCTCGTAAAAGTGACCTATCTTTTATGTAACCATTTTCAATTTAGATATGTACAAAAGCACTTACTATTATACAGGTTTTGGTCTTAGTGGATGTGGATGCAATAGATACTCCTTCATTTTGTACTTGATGAAGCACAGAAACGACTGTTCCAGCTGCAGCTCGTTTTGATGATTTTAATTTTGTGGCCGGCCATGATAAATTTTCTTTATCCTGCAAATAATAGACCAGTAAATGTATATGATGATAAAAGTCATCAAAAGTTGTATAGAATTGGATTGTGAAGCAGAGCTAGTTAGTGTTGAGCCACTGAGTCATACAAGTTAAATAATATTTGAAAAAATTATGACATTGGCATAAATTACAATAGACCCTCTCATAGTATATCTAGACTAACGACTACTATGTAGTACTTAAAATTATGCAACTTATACTCACTTCTGTAGCTAAAGGCAATTCGTCAAACAAAGTAGGAATTGCTCTAGAACGCAGTCTAGTAAGGGAACTACCAGCATCAAACAAGTGATCCTCAAAATGCTTTGAGCATAGCACACTATAAGTACTGGGTTGCCAATCTTGACGGTTCATATTTTTTAACCATGCATTCCGAGTACTTTCATCCTTTGGAAACCTGGAATAAATTTGTTTGTGTGGTTAATTGCGTTCTGCTTGTACCTGCTTAAAATTGATTGTTCCGAGAAATATAAGTAGCTATTCTGTAATAGGTGTCTCTAAGCGTTGAAGATTGTTTTCACATTCAAATGCAACAAAAATACGAATGCCGAGTTAATACTTTTTTAACCTTTGTTACTGAGTCCGTCCTTTGATAGTCAACAAGTACTTCGGCTGTCAAAAATGGTCATTTCCTAACAAAATTTAGCCTAATTGCTTCTATTTCTTTACTTTTATGTTAATATATATGCAGCAATAGTGTCTTAGATAAACAGTCCTACGTAAAAATTGTAAGTGTTACAATAATACATAGATATGCTTGGAAAAGACACAAAAACGTTCCTACACAGTAATAAACACTTAAAAACTTACCGATGAAACGTCAATCCCGGTGTTCTATTGTAGGTAGCACTGGCACATCGATACGCACTGCACTTAACCATAGTAATTAAATAATCACGTTTTGTAATATAGTCCCAGAAAACCAATATTTTAATAAATAAACACCAAAACTCGCACGTCCGCTATGTCATCCAAGTCTTAGTTAAAATGGCGGCGAGGAATAAAAATGCCACGCGTTGACTTTTATCTATGTGTGAGTCAGTGTTGCGATAGGTGGAAGAATGAGATGCCACTAACGAGTTTTAGCTTAGTCGGAATAGGATAAAAGATCATGGTTTGATTTATAAATATAACTAGGTATTCATATTCCGTCTGCTATTTATTATATGTCTGTGGATTATTCGATATATATTTTAGAGTATCGAATTCGTATCAATTTCTACTTTTTGTAATGTATCTTTGGTTTCGTAAATTCATTTTTCTTCTGCAATGGCTGTTTCACATGCAATAATCAAAATCAGCAATGATATTTGGAGTTAACACCAACGCAGAGGTCAACGTTCACCTGATCTAAGAACAATCCAATAGCACGATCACAAGAAAACTCCGGGACTCGGACTTTTTCAATTTTGGTCTGGGCATAAAAAGTTATTATGCCTATCCTCGACAACTGTGCCCGAGGTTCGGAGCTCTGGCTGTGTGCCCAATGAGCTAAAACAATACCTCGATCAACCTCTCCTTGAGAGAAAAGCTGATCCATTAAAATTTTGGATAAATTTCCAGCATTTCTCGCCGGTTCTTTCAAAAGTTGCCTCTAAATACCTAATTTGCCAGGCTTCTTCGGTGTCTTCCGAAAGGGTTGCTTCAGCCGTGAATCTAACAGTACCCGACAATAGAAGCCGTTTGACAGGCGAGCACATCAAACAGAAGGTTCTCCTAATGTCCATATCCGATGGTTTGATTAAATTGTGTAAACATCGAAATTATTTAATACAGGTAGTAATAGGCACAAAAGTACAGATTATGACAGGAACTAAATATGACATGATAAAAAAATACAATATTACGAATTTTCTTCAGAAAATGATGACTGTTTATTTAATATACATATATTTTCTTCATATACAAAATGTTTTAATTCAAGAATTCCTTTGAAATCGTGATAACTCATTTATTTTCATTAGTTACTTCGGTAAAAGTTAAATTACCTATAGACTACGTATAGTACACATATTCCATCATATAGCGTGGCGACGATGCGTCGCCAAAAATCAGGTTGGCCCTCCAGGCGGAGGGTAGATGTTTCACATCAAAAATACTATTTTCTTTTATTTTCGTCTATTCTTTTTTACGAAGTTTGAATGCTTTGGGAATTAATGTATGAATAATCATGCGAAAACTGACGATATATCGATATTTTTCACTCGACAATTATCGATACTGTGTAAAAATATCGATATATTATTTTCATTTGCCCATCCCTAATGTAAATGAACTCAAAGCATTTAGCAATATAGGTACTCTTAGAATCATGGAACACAATTTAAATATTTAGTGTAGTCTAAAAGTAGACGCGCTATAAGCACTGTTTAGAAAGAAGGTCTTGCATCAAGAGTAGTGGGGGTACGTCAGCTTACACTTTAACAATAGTTTCCTTTTACGGCCGTGGCGTGACGATAGATTGGGATGCTGTGTGAGTGCAACTAAGAATTAAGATAGAATATTATTCTGTCACAATTTTATCTTACGTAATGCAAGCGTACTTAACCCTCATTACTAGAATTTATTTCGTATTTCATTACCATTAAATACCATCTAATTGTCACTTAAGCGGCGAGCGCAGTGCACACTGCGGATACGGTGCAGCTCCAGTCGATAGGAACGTTGTACACTATTGTTTACGCGAAACGCGAAAACTTGTCACACAAATCGTACAAATCTCTTAAGGATCACTGAAGTTTTTTTTTAATTTTGTTTAATTAACATTTTTAATTAGCTGAATTGTATTCTAAATATAAGCACTGCGCATGCGTCAACTTTATGTTTAAACTTTAAACGCGATCTTTTTGAAAATTTTAGTGAAAAGTACAATGATTACAGTGAGTGTATTGGTCTAAGAGCCGGTGGAAGATCGACCTTCACTGACCTGATAACCAGATGAGACATATTTTTTATTAAATATAATTTATAAACAAATATGACTATAATTACTTGCCTATCTGAAAGTGCTCATGGCTATTTTTAATTAAATTAACTTTAATCGATTTTTTTTTCATCACTTTCATTCTTTTGATAACCAAATGAATTTTATTTCACTGTTAGTTTGTAACACACAGAATATGTCTCAGTAGGCTTCCTACTCATTTTTGTGTATAGCTACCTGGCAAGCCGATGTGAACAGGTAAGTCAATATAGGTGACTCCATCGTTCTGCTAACTTATCGAAAGTTATATCAAATTTTAGATCATTTTATTACAAAATCAGTCATATAGAATTGCCTGCATAAAATCATACTTAAAGCACTGTTGCCTAGCTAAAAATAGCCATGAGCACTTTCAGATAGGCAAGTAATTATAGGCATATTTGTTTATAAATTATATTCGATAAAAAATATGTCTCATCTGGTTATCAGATCGGTGAAGGTCGATCTTCCACGTCTCCTCTACTATATTACATTTATCGTTATAGACAATTGCTGTTTAGAAGCTAAAAAATAAACAATGTGAAGTAGGAACAAACGTGATTTATACATGAACAATCATAAACAGAGGTTTATTGACCCGTATTTGGTAACACAACATTAAAATATGCGACACTTTTGATTTACTTTTGATTTTTTTTAAATAGGTAAACAGAGAACAAACAAATGTTTATAGTGAACAAAAAAGAACAAACAAGGTACTAACGATGTAAAAAAATCCTGGGAGAGTAACTTACTGAAGTTAATTCTCTTAATTTTATTATATAGTCATCTATGCTCTTAATACTGAAATTGAACAAGTGCTCAAGAGCACAGATTAAGGAGACTACGGCTCAAGAGTCCGTCGATCTTCTCACATTCCCCGCAAGGGGAGTGGGGAAACGGCATCAGGGCATTGCCCTCTGGCCGTAGGTTCTTTCGCCGCCCACTAATATGGGCGCGTCCCTGGGGGGTCCTACTAGGACCCTTTAGGCGTCGGAGTCGGAGGAGGTGCCGCACGGGCGATCAACCCAGTCGGGTAAGTCCCGCTGTATGGTAGCGTTCCTCACGTACCGAGGAGCATTGACGATTTTTCTAAGTGTTGTGTTTTGCACAATCTGGAGTCTCATGCGTTGCGTTTCCGAGGCGAGTGCGTACCACGCTGGGGCTGCGTACGTCAATCGGGATCGGACGTATGTCTTGTAGAGCCCGATCTTCGTACGCAGGGGTAGAGATGATTGGAATAGCGGTCGGAGTAGTGCTATCGCCGCCTTCGCGTTGTTAGTGGCCGCTGTGATGTGTTGTTTCATATAGAGTGCCCTATCTATATGCACCCCGAGGTACTTGGCGTTCGGTGACCATGGTATTGGCGTCGATTTGTATGTCAGCTGCTGCGGGAGGCGGATAGAGAGGCCGAAGGAGACTGCCTGTGTCTTCGCGACGTTGACGGACAGTCTCCAGCGGTCCAGCCAGGGTGGAAGGGCGTCCAGGGCTCTCTGCATCTTCGTCGCGGCGTGGGTGATTGCAGTTATACAATTATATAATAATGTCAAATATTTTTTCTGCACAAATTATGAAATAAATAAAAGATTTTACAGGGATTTCAAATATTTTTATATTTTTACAATTAATAAAACCTTAGCTTGAAGCCGTGATACTAAAGCTGCCTGTCCCTGTTGTGCCCGGCGGTAAGCATCAAGTCGGCGCTTATGGTCAGCGCTTTCGCCAGCAAGACGAGCGCGGAGCTCTTCATTCTGCCGTCGTAAATCACTACTTACGCTTCCTACGGGGGAATCCATTTCTGGTGGACTCTCGGGGGATTTCTATAAAAATTAAATAGCATAATATTATATAAAGTGTTTGAGTGGTAATTCACATATTGATTTACCTTAAAACGCGTATTCGTATATAATATACGTGTAAAATGATAGTTATAATAGGTATGCGGGCCTTTATTTGTCACTTCTTTTTTGGGGGCACGCTAATTCTTAAAAGATGTAGATCCCTAATTTTTTGTACTGTACCCTCCCCACCCGTTATTACTGTGCTTTGAGGAAAAATTTTTTTTTGTTTAATTTACAAAATATCAATTTCATTTCAATTTCGTTTAAATAACATCCCTATGTTGTAATGAGCGCCACATCGTCGGCGAAGAGTGCGAGAGTGGTGTCGGCTGCTACGGGGATGTCATCAGTGTAGAGAGCATATAGGCAGGGCGAGAGTACGCTGCCCTGCGGTACTCCTGCTTTGATGCTCCTCACTGATGAGTGGCTGCTCTCTACGCGGACTCGAAATTTTCGCTCCCGCAGGAATGATGTCACCAGTAGTACGATGCTCCTAGGTGCTGTGGTGATGATGAGCTTCGAAATGAGGCCGTCGTGCCACACCCTATCAAACGCCTTCTCGATGTCAAGGAATGTGGCAGTCACTTTCTCTTTCTTGTTGAGGGCTGCGGCTGTGTAATGGAGCACTCGGGCGACCTGGAGGGTCGTGGAATGCCCACTGCGGAAACCAAACTGTTCGGGGCGCGGCTGGATGTGCGCCTGTAGGTGTGGAAGGAGGAGTCGCTCAAACAGCTTGGAAACCGCAGAGAGGAGGGTGATGGGCCGGTAGCTTTGGGGAAGCTGCGAACTTTTCCCCTGCTTCAAGAACAAGACTACTGTGCCTTCTTTCCAGATGGTGGGGATGGGATGCATTGAAGAGTCTCACTAACGAAGAAATCATCAGTCGCGGTAGATGGCGGAGCGCGCTGTTGGTGACGTCATCGGGGCCCGGAGCTTTCTTCGGCTTTAATCGCGCTATCTCCTTGCGCACTTGAGAGGGCGTGACTGAGATAGGCGTGTCGGGAAGCGTAGGAGGCGAGCGAAGAAACGCCTTGACGGCCGACTCGGTGGCAGTGTAAAAGGCCGTGTCGCTGCCGTCGTTCGGAGAGAACTGTTCCGCCAGATGGTCGGCGAAAATCTCAGCTCTCTCCGAGGCTTCGTATTCGCCGGGTTCCGTCGGCGTGAAGGAGCGGCCGAGTTAGTGGTGGCTTCTTGGTTAACTGACGACACAGTCGGTGAAGAGAGGATTGGTCGTCGTAACTCGTAGGCTTCCTCGAGTCGCAACTCCCAACTGCTGGCGGCGGTGTTGTCTAACTCGCGTTTGATATTCTCTATAAGGCTGTTAAGGCGGCGTCTTGTAGTGGGGTCTCTCGTGGACTGCCACAGCCTGCGCGTCCTCCGCTTTTCCTCCAGTAGGCGGCGCAAGAGTCAAGACTGTTAGTGTTGTTATATACACAGTTTACTCTATGGACATTGGACAGTTCACAGTAGACACTCACTTAGGGATGGCGATTCTTTTCGAAAAACATCGATTTTTAAATCAATTCGAATCGTGACCTAATAAATCGATCCACAAAAAAATCGAGGCCAATAAGATCGATTTCTGAAAAATCGACCTTTTTCTCAAGTTTTTGTTTATAAGGTAATATAAATCTATTTTATTAAAAACAAGATACATATTATAATTTAACGATCTCTTATCAGTATAATCAAGTAATTCGATGATAAAAATATTTTTATTACCATATCAAAACATCAGATCAGGTATAAAACAAAATAATTATTTTTTAAATGTATTGGTTTACAAAGATAAGAAAATAAATAATGTAGCTTATAGTTCCCAATTCTTCATATCTAAACTTTTTAAAAACAACAGTCTGTCAAGTCTACAGAGATCCAAGGAGAGGCGAAGGAATCCAAACATACAGCCATCTCGCGAGTTTTTGAATAATTAACCCTTTAACCGGCAGCCGGCAGCACTCGTATAATACGGGTATATTCAATTAATTCTAAATACTTTTTTGGGTTATACCAAAAACTAAAATAAAATCGAATGTCGATTTTCGAGTGTGAAATATCGATTCACTGAATCGATACAGTACTACATATCGATTTAAAAAATCGATCTTTTTGGCTACAAAAATCGATTCCTCGATTAATCGATCTTAGATCGCCATCCCTACACTCACTCTTGGACTGAAGTAAGCCATAGAGGACTGAGCACTCACTAGCTAGTAGCTAGTCACTAGTGACTACAGTAGACAGCACTTTTAATTTTTATTATTCGTCTATGGTTTTCAATTTTCATGCTGATTTCGCTCAAAATTCAGGAGGTCCATACTCCATAGAGTGTAATGTATATTGCTACATAGTACATATGGATTATGGACATGGTCAAAGAAAACCTAATTAATTGTAGTGCTGGTGAATTTACTGCTTTCGTTTTGAAATAAGGATACCAAAGTTAAACTTAGAGCTATTAAATTAGCTTATATTTAATATAAAGTGTCTAGTAATATGTACTAATGATACTTCCAAGTTTACCTCACACAAGAGCGTCAAAGCCCACAAATAATCATTTGTTTAATAATATGAATACAAATGATTATGTCATTGCGGAACTTCTTAAAACTCATATATTGGAAAATATTTTTTCATATTTATCTGTTCGTGATCTTAAAAACTGTACCCTTGTCTGCAAAACTTGGTTTAGAATTTTAAACGATGAAAATAATGATCTTTGGAGAATTCAATATGTAAATAGACTGACTGAAGATAATACGACATCAGAGTTGCTTTCTGTTTTACCAACTTTTAAGAAAAAATTACGAGCATTTTATCATTCATGGAACCCATTAGACTGTTCTAAAAACATATATATAAAACCAAATGGTTTTACTTTACACAGGTACGTAAATAAAACTTTATTTATATACAATGCTGCTGCCCGCACTGTTCAGGTCCCAACAGTATTCCAAGCAGTCCTTGGGAAGTTGTACTTTGCTGATGGAAATGAATTATTTGTAGGAACCCTGTTGCTCAAAGCACAGATGCATGTCGAGCAAAAATTGGCTTTAATAAGGGAAGACATGCGTGGGAAGTCATTTGGAATGGACCATTAGGAACGGTGGCTGTGGTTGGAATATCAACAAAACATGCCCCTTTACAATGTCCGGGCTATGTTGGGCTTCTAGGCTCAAATGAACACAGTTGGGGTTGGAATTTAGTTGATAATCACTTGTTACACAATGGAGACAGTAATGGGAAATTTCCTCTTATAAATAATTACCCAAAATATAAAGTAAGGACTATACAATCATTTTTAGATTAAAATCTTGATATTTGATTTAACTTTTTAATTAATGCAGGTGGGGGATCGCGTAAGAGTTATTTTAGATTGTGATGGACGCACTTTGTCATTTGAGAGAGATTTTGAATTTTTAGGAGTAGCATTCCGAGGTAAATGTAATGGTATTGAAATACTTCAACTTTAATAAGGGAAGACATGCGTGTATGTGTATGTAATACATAGTACATACTGTATTCCCTAATAATATTTAAACTTATAATCTTTTAATTGCTTTCAGGCCTTCCAAGAAAAAAAAAGTTATATCCAACTGTATCTGCAGTTTACGGAAACACTGAAGTATCTATGGTATACATAGGTATACCTGTAGATGGCTGATATGAAATTTGGTGGCAGAGCCTCTCCCACCTAAATTCTAGTCAAAGTTATTTTAAATATTTCTGGGACTTTATTCTAGTCAAAAATTGTGTTACTAAACTTAATTTTATATTTTTGTGACCAAGAATTAATTTTGACAAGATTGTGGAGAAATATATTTTACAAAGAGTTTCATTCCAATTTGATATTCTTTTGAAAGCTTATACATCTGCATGTTTACAGAAAACCTGTGGCTTTTAAATTTTTTTCATAGGATATCATCATCATCAGCCCTTTTTAACGTCCCACTGCTGGGCACGGGCCTCCCTCGGTACGAGGGGGATCAGGCCATAGTCCACCGCGCTGGCCTAGTGCGTGTTGGCGGACTTCACATGCCTTTCGAAAACTAGGTTTTCTTAGACATGTAGGTTTCCTCACGATGTTTTTCCTTCACCGTAAGACAAGTGGTAATCATGATAGAAAATGATTCGCACATGAAAATATCAGAGGTGCGAGACACGGATTTGAACCCGCATCACTCGGTTATCCAAGCGACGCGTTACCGCTGGGCTAGGATATGTTTAGAATATATATTGTTCTTTTTTTGTTATCAGAACTTGGAATATTTGGTTATGTATCACATACTAAGCATTGAAATGTACATGACTTACATGCTTGTTCCAAATTTGTAAAGTAATTTTTACAAGTATTCCATTTTCATATTTATGTGATAGCAAATATTTTGTTAGTAAAACCAGAACATTTTGCAAAAACTTTAAAGTGCATAAAGCTGTTTATTTCTGAGCAAAAGGATATAACATGAAAGCAAGGAATTATATCAATGGTATTGCTGAGTAGGTACTCATTTATTAGGTATATTATACATACTGTTTTTTTATTATATTTATTGTATTAACTATTATATTGGATAAGCAATATTATTTTATATTTAATAAAACAAAATGGCTTTGATAATTTTTGTTTTAATCTAATTTTCTATTAAAACTCAAACAACTTATAGAAATACCTTATTGTAACCATAGGTTTTAGAATTAAAAAAAAAATTAAATAAAAAAATAATATAATCCTGAATAGGTAATATCCAACAAACTACTAATGATACAGAAAACTGAAGGTGCTGGCAAGGTTAAAGCTATAGAACAATGGACAACAAGAAAATTAATTTGAGTCGATTGAGTATCTTCAACCCTTTTTAACGTCCCACTACTAGGCACTGGCCTCCCTCAGTACGAGGGGATCAGGCCATAGTCTACCGCGCTGGCCTAGTGCGTGTAGGCAGACTTCACGTCTTTCGAAAACTTGCTAGGTTTTTTAAGACATACAGGTTTCCTCAGTGTTTCGTTCACCGTACGGCAAGTGGTAATCACGATAGAAAATGAATCTGCGAGACCCGGATTTGAACCCGCATCACTCGGTTATCCAAGCGAGCGCGTTACCGCTGGGCTAGTATAATGAAACAAAAGAATTTTATAATATTTTTTTATTGATGGCAATTCTGTACATATAAATGTGCTAAAGCGAATATGAAATGAAATTTGATTTAATTAAATTATTTCCTATCCTTATGGTGCTAAAGTACAGAATTTCGGTGCCGTCCGCTTAAGTGTTGCTCATCACAAAATCGACTAGTATCGTCAGAATAATTATTTACGGTATAAAACGCTCACCGGGTCGCTCTCGCTAATTATTATTAGTCATGGGCGCCGCGCCGTTCTGGGGGTGCACCCCATGGGCATATGAAAATATAAAGCATAAAATTATTTAAGATTATTAGAATAAAATTGCATTAGTAAAATCCCTTTTTAAATTTAGGGCAAAATATGATAAATAATTTTTAGAGGTAATCATTAAACATAACTTATTAGTGAATGATGCACCCCTATAATTGAAATATGTAGTTCGACGTGAAGAAGCCGATGCAACCCTCTGGAAATAATTGAACCGTCTACTACTGTTGGAACACTACCGTTCTTCGTTATTAGTGAATGTACTTATATAATATTGACATTGAAATTAAAAACTATTACATTTGAGGTGTACACACCTCGGACGGACCATAGTCGCTACGCTTTTCCTACTTTGGATAATTTAAACATTATACATTTTATTTCTATATATGAACCTGTTCTTGGCTTCATCCACTCTATTGAAGTACAGGCCGTCGTTTCGTTTTTTTTTAAATTTACCTATTTATATAGTAGGAGCGATGATGTCGAAGGTGATTCTTTATAATTCTATTTATCATATATCTATTAAACATTATCACTCTGTAATATAACTTTCAAACACTTAAAAATAGTATAATACTGTGGATTTTACCGAGATCTTAATAGAGTAAAATAGCTCTTTTTTGTTAAATAAATACGGCTTATTAATAAATTAGTGTTAGATAATATGATTAAAATTAAAATGATAATTTTCTGAAACATTATTGTTTTAATTCACTCTAATATGATATTTTCAGCTTCAATATATGCCTTTACTGACATTTCTAACAAAAACTAACAATATCAAAGTATATAAGGTTTGTAATTTTTATAATTTTCTAATAAAATAAAAGTAGTCTAAAGTGAAAGTCTCGTCAAAATCGCCCCAGCCTTTTCAAAGATTAGCTGGAACAAACGGACAGACAGAGAGACAAAAATTTAAAAGATTATGTAAGTATCATAATACATACTTTCATATACATTTAGTGAATAGCTTGAAGCCTTGAAATAACAAAGCGACACTTTAATTTTATTTAAGTATGTCGGTATGTACTGATATATCATATAATCTATTCAAATTGTAACGCGATTGTAATTGTATATTTAGATAATTGGAATGTGAATAGCCACTAAAATATATATAAATTAACAGTCATCAAGACTAGGGTCCATCGTCTTTTGAATAATCTGTCTGTCTGTCTTGTAACACGAAGATGACGAATTGAAAAGCTAAATAGATGTCATAGGAGTATTTTATATTATAGGTAGTTAGGATATAGAGATGAGGTGAGATGAGGCAGGTCGATCTAGAGCTAGAAGATTGTATTATGTAAATCTTTAAAACAACCTTCAGTTTCTATTACTACTAAGTATTTTAATTATTGGCGCTCTACTTTATCCGGCTTCATTGGAGTAAAAATTATGTACTTCGCTTGTACGTTGAAACAAATACAGTATTAGCAAGTATTAACCGAAGTAATAATTTATATTATGTATAATGTACATATTATGCAATTTTACACAAAACTGTAAATTAACATATTTTTTTTGAAATAAAAAAGCGATATATCGCAAACTAGTATTAGATTATTAAAAATATATCTATAAACTGAATAAAAAGGGCAACTTTCGAAATATAAATACGTATAATACTCAACATTGATTCACTGTAAATATATTTCCAAAACGACCTAAATTTATTGCCTAATATAATATATTAATACCTATTAGTATAGTAAAATTAATTTACTTATTTAATCGCTTCAACAAGCTTTAATAACTATTATTGCAATTCTTAACTAGCAATGAGATTATATTTCTAAGTTAGTAAACGATTGCCGATGTATTATTACGTATGAGCATTCGTGAATATCACAGCAGAAAGGCCGACCCAAGAACGTTTACAATGCAAATGGTGTGTCAAACAATAATAATGTATAAAAATATAACATTTACTAGTCAACACGTGCCTCTAACTTTCCATCTTGTAAATGATCCCTCATGTGTGGTTTTACCTTAGTCGGTGGGAATTTCGTTAAACAGAAATCTGCTATGAGACAAAATAGTTTGCAGAGTATTGGACAGAGGATGGCTTGATGTATGACGGCAGCGATACGGTACCAGGGCCCATCGAATGGATCTAGAATGGCTGGACACAACATGTGGTTTAGGTTCACTTGTGCTGGCTAAAAAGAAAAGACAAACTTACATTAGAAACTATTTTCAAATCGGACTGAAAATGAGATACTTAATCGTATTTCACTTTTGTATGTGGGAAAATTATAAAATACAATACGATAATTTCTCGCTCTCGAATAAGGTCTTTTGAATAAACAACTGTGGAGTTGACAAACTGAACAAACTGAATTTTTGGTGTGGACCAATTGGTATAATAATTAATTATAATTTTTTTAGTTATACATAACCAATTAACATCATCGAAATAACCTATTTATTGTTAACGTTTTGATAAATAAACTTCAGCCTGAGGAGTTCAAGCTCTTTATATGTTCTCACTTCTCAATTATGATCACCATAATATTATGATGATACGTGTTGCAATGCTTATTGTAGTGAGCATTGAAGATTTAATCACGAGCAAAAGTGCTTTGCCAAAAGGTCAAATGTATTCAAAGTAATATTTTTCAAATGTAAATGAATGCATACTATATTACACCAATACATAAGACACTTACTATGGCTAACACTTGCAGTATAATGAAATGATACAAAAGATTTAGGCAATAGCTAAAAATAGCCCAGTTGAAATCCCAAAAAGGCTCTACATTATATACACCTGAAAAAAAAAAACAATTAAAATTAAATAAGATATAAATATTTTCCTATTTTGTAATTTCATTGGAGACATACCACCAATTCTTAGCAGATAATATGGTATCACAAACATCATTCCATGTTGTATCCAATATAGTGCAGCTTCAGCTAAAATCTGACATAAAAGTAATTATTATTTTTAAATCTTGATAAAAAGTATTTATGAGAACCAAAAGATATTTATTGATTAACTATAAGTGGTTAAGCGCGCGCTTAGATATCCAAGTGATGTAGGTTGAAATCCGGGTCATGCATATAGCTCTGATATTTTCATGCGCGAATTTTTACTAACATGATTTACGGTGTTTTACTTGTCTTGCGGTGAAGGAAAACATCGTGAGGAAATCTGCAGAGAGTCTGAGAGAACTTAGCAAGTTTTCGAAAGACATGTGAAGTCTGCCAACACGCATTGGCTGATCCCCTCGTATTGAAGAGATGCCTCTGCCCAGCAGTGGGATGTTAAAGGGGCTGATTACATGTTACATATTTATTAAATTGTTAAAATATAATATATGCTTTATACTCGTAAACTTGTAAAGTATACTTAGCTGTGATTGTTTTCCTTTTAACTTGGTTTTAGTATACATGAAGACTATTAAGAATTACTTTCTAGGTCTAGCTGTGTTTTTTTTTCAAAAATATCAATTTTTGATTTTTAATTTTTACGATATAAGAATTTGTGAAATTTTAGAATTATTCGATAACGTCAATATTTTTTTGTTTAAGTTTATACTGGTATCTAAAAAATTGGCTAGAAAAAAATTCTTGTGGTTGCATACTATATACATAAAGACATTAAGAAATACTCACCTTCATATGAACTTGTAAAAAATCAAGCAATTTTATTTCTTGTAATTTTGTTTTGGGTTACATATAACTTTTAAAATATTATATATTATATGAATTGTGTCTTGTTTAGAGCAACAATATAATGTAGTATTACAGAATAATATACTACAATGTAACTACTATGATATCTAATTTGATAGATTTTGAACAAACTGAATTTTCTGGATTTCTTTAGTCTCTTCAAAAAATATCTATAAATAATGTTCAGGTATTGAATCGCTAAACATAACTTCACTGTGTAAATTATATACTAACCTTTCTTGAGGCTGTCTCTGGAAATAAAAATGCTAATAAAGGGCCATTCAATAAGTTTAAGTGAATGCGAAATAATGCTGTTACTGTTTTACTAGGTGGGGCAGCCAGCAAATATATCTGAAATTAAATACTTTATAAGTAAAATTATATTATTATAAACAGAATGATCTTGTTTTATATTATATAACTAGCATTAATCCCGCAGCTTCGCACGCGTTCTAAAAACCGGAACCCAATTTCTGATTCGCGCGGTATGGCACCTTGCAGAACTAACGCCCACCCTTCCCGTTTTTGCAATATTTTTCATTCATGGTCGGCTCCCATTGGTCGTAGCGTGTTGTAATATAGCCTATAGCCTTCCTCGATAAACTGACTGTCCATTGCAAAAAGATTTTTTCTATTCGGACCAGTAGTTCATGAGATTAGCACATTAAACTAAACAAACAAACTTTTCAGCTTTATAATATTAGTATAGATTAAGTTTTGAAATACGTGACTGGGTACATAAAGCTAGGGCAAATAAACTTCCAAACTGATATAACCATCAAATAAATCAGAAGAAGAATAAGCAAATGGATAAAAAAATACTGACCACTGAAAGAGATTATGGAAGTAAAAGATTTAGATAATGCAATTAAGGGTAAATTTTTTAAGCTGGGAATGCAATCTCACTGAAGACTGCAAAACCTGGGCACTCTCCAAACACAACAGGAATATGCTAGAAAATTGTCAAAGAGCCATCAAGACAAGCATGTTAGGAATCAAAAAACTCAATAGTGAAATGAAAACACCTATAAGAACTAGGACAGAGTTACAGACATCCTTACTAAGACAGAGCAAATGAAGTGAAGATGGGCCCGTCATATGTTACAGAGCCCTCAAGATAAATTGAGCAAATTCTGACAGAATGCTACCCAAGAAGTGGTAAACGAAATAGACAAAACAATGGAAATTGTTAGAGGACACCTTTGCCAAGAGGCATAATGAACTCCCAGATATACTATAACTTACGGAAGGAAAGAAACAGGACAGATTTTCAATTTAAAAAGGGCTACATTCATTAAAGTTTCAAAATATTAAATACAATATCACATAAGAAAATAGAAAAAAGCGTAATAAAACTTTTATCATTATAATAATAGTCTTAAACTTGATATTTCACTAACTTCTCTACTAAGGTAGAATTATATTTAAAAAGTTTGTGTATATATAAATTTTGCAATAATCTTTTATTTACATAATCCAGTTGTATTAATGTGTGCATACTTACTTGAATTAAAGTTGTAACATGACAGGGGTTTAGCAAATATATAACAGTACGTGATGCGAATTTAAAACCTATTTCCATTCCCCACAAAAGGGCTAGAAGAATAACTAGTAATCTTTTTCCACCTCTGTCACTTTTCATGTATGCAACTTCTCGAGAAATATGTAATTTAGGAAAAGTCTTCCCCTTAAAAAAATATTACAACTCAGTATGAAATCTTTCCTAAATAAAAAATATATAATTATAATTATTACATAAAACACAAAACCACACTAATAAAATCATAAAAAAATAATAGTATAATATATAAAATATCAATACTCACAATTACATATACGCAGACCGTAATTACTATCAATGTTTCGATTATTTGTCTTTGAGGAGATAAAAAATATGCACATTCAGGGCCGACATTTCGAGGTACAGCCTTGTTAGCACCACTGTAAGCCCATTCGAACATTGTAACAATTTTTTTATCTAATAATAATAAGTAACTATATCATATATCTCATTAATATATAGATTTTTTAAATAATTCACTTCCTTTTCGTTTCCCGCTAATTGACAGTAGAGTGAAGTGTTGCCATTGTAACAAAGAATCGTAAACATAGAGTAAGGGGCCCCATAGACGGGGCAATTATCGCAACGATCTGTCGTACAATGTTAAAATCGAACGACAGATTGTACGTGTGTGGCAATATCGCATCCAATTTTGTAGTCGTTCGATCGATCCCAAATTGCAATAGTCTAGTCAACAAGTTCAAAAACGTGTTAAATAGACATAAAGCTCCTAAAAATATGTGCCATAGCTCATTCGATTCGGAATGACGTCTAGAAAAATGTTTTTTAAGGGTATATTAGCACATAAAAAATTGCGATTGTTATTAACAAAATAAGAAAAAAAAAGGTATTTAGTTTTTCGTTAATAACTTTTAAAATAATGATATTTAAGGAATTTTGAAAAAAGAACCTGAAAGAGGAGAAAATTTCCAATAAAAAAGTCCTAACTCCCGGAACTCTATCTATATTATTTATAATTTTTTTTAACGCTGAAAATAGGGCTCCGCGAGGGCGTTACGGCATAGGCGCGCCGCCAAAAAAGCCGGTATATCACCTAAAATAATTTGAATAAATTATAGTGTAATCTAGACACTTGAACGAAAAAAACCTCGGTGAAAAAAAATTTTTTTGTCGATTTTTCAAAAAGTTACACCATTGTTAATTAACTAATTCTTTTCCAATCTCTGTTTTTATAAATTACGGTATAAAAGTTTAAATAATTGGTCTATAAATTTTTCGCTTCGTGGAGCTCTTTTTGTTTAGGTACTTAATAAAGTTATGCAAAAAAAATTTATTAAAGTTAATTATTTTGTTAATTATAATTTTTTTAAACTAACTAAAAATGAAATTTCTAAAAAATGTTATCAAAAAAAATTTTTTTTGGTAATATATTATTGCTGTTTTCGCACCTGATATAGGTATTAATTAACATTGGAAAAAAAATTTTTACGTCATTTGTTAAGAAATTGTTTATAAACAAATAGACTATTTTGGGATTTTAAAAAAATTTTTTTTATTATCTTTTAGCATAGGTGAAATGATGATTTTTAAAAAAAAAATTTTTTCTTAAATAAATTTTTTTACTGTAAGCGCGCACTGGTGACTTTTGTCAGCATGACAAAAAAGGTTTTGTCGTTGTCACGTCACGCCTCCAAAGCGAAGTGCGCTCACGAAGGGTGACAGTGACAAAACTTTTTGAATTTCAAGCGTCATTTGTCGAAATGGATTTCGAAGAGACGGTCGTTGTCTGTGAGCTTATGATATTGAAACTCAAGAGAGAAAAAAAGCGAAAAGAATACTGGGTACACCCCCTTTGGAGTGACAGGTTAATTAATGGAAAGTTTTACACCATGTTTTATAAACTTCGAGAACATCCAAAGAAATTTTTTGGGTATTTCCGAATGAGTGTCAGAAGTTTTGACGAATTACTTCGCAATTTAGGATCTGCATTGACATACGAAAATAAAAACATGAGATTGTCTGTTCCGGCTGAAGAAAGACTGTAATGTAATTTTACATTGTTTATTTTAATCAAAATACAAAAATGTTATTGAAAAGTAATAAGTAATTAAAACATGTAATTTTACATTGTTTATTTTAACCAAAATACAAAAATGTTATTGAAAACTAAGTAGGTAGGTAATAATAATTAATTATTTTCCGTGTTGATACTGTACTCCTGGCAGATGTCATACAATCCGGAATCTTCATCTGTAAACTCTGAAATATAGGTATGAATTGATGACGATGAGGCGGCTGAGGAGTTTTTCGGGTCTTGTTTAGGAGGCAATGATTGTGAAGATAAGTTCGGCTGAGGTGAGGCTGAGGTGTGTGTAGTGGGTAGCAAATTTTGAGAACTTGTAGATGTATGAGTTGGAGATGGAGATAAAATCAGTTGAGTGTTTCTTGCTAAGTGGAATTGGTTTTGGGGAATGTGCGATGGAAGTGAGACGGAATATTTGGGTTTGATTTGCAAATTTTGAGGGCTTGTAGATGGAATATATGTAGGACAAGGAGATAAGCTCAGTGGAGTATTTTTTGCTAAGTGGAGTGGGCTTTGGGGACTGTGCGACGGAAGAGAGACAGAGTATTTGGGCTTGATTTGGATATTTTGAGGACTTCCTCTATAAATTGTGGATGGACTATTCATAGGAGAATTATTATTGCTTTGAGTGTTTTGTTTCTGAACATCCTAAAAATTTGTAAAATTTTTATCTGTACGTCTAGTTTGCTCTCCTCCGGAACTGCTTTTAACAACGGCACCAAAGATAGCGCAAAATGCTTTTCCTTGTCATCGTCATGACAGTCACTTTTATTATTTCTCATAGCCTCAATAAACTTGAAATCATCAATTCTTTTCTTATTTAAAATCTCTAGAAGCCTTTCTTCGTAACATATTTTATTCTTATTTTTCTTTCGGGAATATTCTTCTCGCTGTAGTACTTCCACATTGGCATCCTGACTATCTTCTTCACAAGAAATTTCTTCTACAGAATTAGCATTTCCTGAGGATTCTCGAGTATCCATGCTTGGGATAAGAAATAAAAGTTGGTCAAAATGTTTGTACTTTCTTCTTTTTGTAGCGGCCTGGCCAGACTTGGTACATTTTTGCTCACGTAGCTCACGTGAAAAACAAGCTCTTAAATTCTTCCATCGTTTTTGTACAAGTTTACCTGAAAATAAACATTGAACTAGTGCAAAACAGTCAGCCATTTATTCAATTTATGTATTTTTAACTTTAATTTTGTATTAAGTAAGTATTTAATTTTCTTTTATTTCAGATATCTTGCAACCGGATCCAGTTTTTACAGCGTATCATTTGAATATTTGTTAGGTGCCACCACAGTACGAGAAATTGTAAAATCTACATGTTCCGCGATCTGGAATTTACATACACTATACATGCCTGAAAAGACTGAAGAGGATTGGCATACTATTTCTAATCAGTTTTACCAACGGACAAATTTTCCGAACATAATTGGCGCAATTGATGGCAAACATGTAAGAATAATTCAACCGGAAAACACCGGTTCGCAGTGTTTCAATTACAAAAAGTACTTTTCCACAGTTCTCATGGCATGGGTAGATGCAGATTATAAATTTGTATACATAGATGTTGGTGCTAATGGAGCAGCAAGCGACTCCAATGTATTTCAGAATTCTGGCATGGGCAAAAGATTGCAGCGAAATCAATTAAGCATACCAGATGATTGTAATTTGCCTTATGATGAAAATGGAAAAAAAATGCCATTTTGTTTGGTCGCAGATGAGGCATTTGGCTTGTCGAGGCACATTTTGCGACCATATGCAAGAAAATCATTGTCTCCTATGAAAAAAGTTTACAACTATCGCCACACTAGGGCACGACGTATGGTTGAATACACTTTTGGTATACTTTGTAACAAATGGCGAATTTTACACAGGCCCCTTGACGTCAGTCTTGAATTTGCTGATATAATAGTAAAAACATGTTGCATTTTACATAATTTTGTACGGTGCAGAGATGGCATTCAATTTACTGACACTGTTTATGAATGTCAATTAGAGAGTATTGAAACACATCCATCAGATAGAATTATATTAGCAGCAAATATACGTAATTATTTTGCGCATTACTTTACTTCACCACAAGGGGCTGTGTCATGGCAATATGACAAAATCTGAATTTCACTTTGTTAATGTTCTTTTTTTGTGGAATTTTTGTTTAGCTACAAATACTAAAAATAAAAATGAACTTACTTACCAGCTTCAGTTTTTTCTTGTGGCGACAACGTACCCCAAACTGTAGAAAATATTATACGACTGATTTCATCCCATGCTTTAATTTTCAAATTTGAATCTGAATACTCTTTCAACTTTTTATCGTAAATTGCTGCTCTTTTTTCTACTTCTTCTATAAGCAGATCATTATCTATATCCTCTTCGTGCACTTTCACGTTTTGTGTAGACGTTGACGCCATTTTGCGTTCGCTAAAGACGACAGCAAAGAGAATGTAACTATAGTAGACGACAGTCCGAATGCAAATGGCGGATGAGCGACGCATTGAGTGACAATTTTGTTGCCCGTGCGCGCGCTGCTATGAAAACCTAGCGACGCGGTGACAGTTTTGTCACGGGCTTGTCCGCTGGTCGGCGGACAAACATGTTACCCAATTGTCACGTCGTAACGTGCGCGCACCTCCATACATATTCATAGACTTGATGTGAGTGACGAAACAGTCACGGCGACAAAAGTCACCAGTGCGCGCCCGCTCTTATTGTTTATAATAGTTTTTTTTATATTTCAATTGTTTAAATAATTAGTTAAGAAATTATTTTATTCTTAAAAATCATCATTTACCCTTTTCAATGGAATAACAGAGAAATAATTTTTTTTTATAAATAATTTAATTGTTTATTAACTTAACAATTTGTTATAAACAAATAATATTTACCGTTATATTTTTTTTCGAAAACTTAAAAAAATTATAAAAACAACCATAACAAAGTTAAGAAAAAATTTTTTTTTGTATTTTTTACAACACTTATCTATAGTCTATTTTTTCTTACTTGTCCTAAATGGTAAACAAACACTGCCTTGAACGAAAATCACTTATTTTCGGAAAATCCCGCATTTTAGACTTGGTTTCATCGTTTATAACTATTTTAGAAACACACACACTATGAATTACACTTATAAAAGCTGTTTATTTATGATTTGAACACATTATTTTTGCTAAAATTGAAATTTTAACAGAACTAAATTCTATAGATAAAATATGAACAAAACATTTTGACGTTTCGATACGCTACTTTGTCTTTGAATCATAGAGATGTAACATGTAAAATTATATGGCGAGAATGGAAACTGAACTTTTAAAAAAATAACAATATTTGTAAATTACAAAGTACGACATTTTTCTTCAAATTTTATTAGGTTTTAAAATAGGAGTGTCATCTGTAGAATATAGAAGATTTTTAATTGCTTTTAACCAACTTATACTGATTATTTATTTGTTATTGTAATTATTATTATTTCTTATCTTATTGCACTGTGTAATAAAATGGAGTGAGGGACTTCGCTCTCGGAGATCTTTCGATCGCTTATTTGCTTTTTTAGTTTAAAGTTTTAAAAATGACTTTATATTAAGACAAAAAGGAAAATAAAATTATTAAAATTATTATTAGTAAGGAGGTCATATCCGAGTAATAAAATTATCAAATTAACTTGTCGTATTATTTCTACCCAATACTTTACGTTCACTGCATAAAAACCATTAAGTTCAGTCGTTGTCATTCATTCGTCATTGCAATCTCTATGAAATTATCTCTGGTTACCTGTCCGCCATATTTGTTTACTATTTAAGACAAGTACGAAAAAATAGACTATATATCGTTTGCGATCTCAACATCGTTCGATATATCGCACGTGTTCGGGTGCGATCATTGTCAGTCTGCCTCCTGTTTATTAGTATTGCCTCATATTGATATCTTTTTTTATTATTCTGGCAGATATTTTATGCAAGAGCTGTAAATATGTTTCCTCTGACATCCTACGAGTTATGCCAATCTTTAGGATGAAAACGTAATTCCTCCAGAAGGTGGATGTGAGAATATTGATGCCTTTCCAGGAGCCATCTCTTAGTCCATTCTCTCCTAGTCGTCTTTTTCCTTATTGCTGTAAGTTTTTTTTAAACTCTTAAACAAAGTAGTTGCGTCTCCATCGTGCATACACTGAGAATCGTTCGATCACATCGTTTGTGTGTGAGCGGACGGAAATCGAAAGATGGATCGTACGATTTGCTCGATGATCTATCGAATCGACTGATTGCCCCGTCTATGGGGCCCCTAAAGTAAATAGTAATATACCTAGGAGGATAAAACCAATGGAGTGTGAATCGGCATATTTTTGTATTAGCTCAAATTGACTAATTTACGGCGGGGGGAGAGGTAAGCTTCGCTAGCTGTGATTGGGTAACGAAGTGACAACCAAGTGATGACTGATTCTCTAGGGATTCCAAAAGAATTACTTAAAAATATCGATATCGATAATTATGTGACTTATTACTAGTGTAAGGATTGGTTTGCGATACAGAGTTTTAGATTTTTTAATAAAACAAGTGATTTATTTTAAAGACCTTTATGAATATATATTATTTACTAGCAAACAGCGTAAGTTAAAATAAATTAAACGGTTTTTATATATATTTTAATAAAATAAAAATACTACTCCTTACTACATTTTGGCCACGCGCTATCGATATATAATCTAGAAATAGAAATACGGCGCCATCTACGGGATATCTGTGCAACTTAGATGCCAAACCACTATCTATTAGGATTTTATAGAACTAGCCGATAAGTACACTAAAGTCGTATAATAAACATTTAATTAAAAAATAAAATAATATTGCGACTATAAATTAAGATGTAAGCTATCCTATAATTCAAGTCGGATCAAACTGTATACGGTGTGCAAATTTGGTTAAAATCGATTAAGTAGTTTAGGAGTCCATCGTGAACAAACAACGTGACACGTGATTTATATATATTAGATATTTACTGATTCTTAAAATGGATAAGTTTTGAATATATTTTTCTTATACATATAATCTTTAGGGGTCGTCCATAAATCACGTGATGTTTGAATGGGGGGGGGGGGGAGGGGGTTCGGAAAAAATCACGAAATATCACCAGGAGGGAGGGGGGGTGTAGTGAGTTATCACGTGATTTTTTTTACTCACCGTTGGGATTATCCTGCGCGCCGCGATAATCGCCGAACTTTTATAATAATAAGCCTAGTCACCTCCAAAACTTCTATGAAAAGACCTGTACGGGAACTACTATTGCAAGAAATGGCACTATTAAAAGCTATGCTATGCTTTAAAAAATCGTGTATTATAAATTCTTCATAACAGATGATGAGACCAATAGGATGGGCCAAACATTCCCCCAGACACACGAAGCGTCGCTATTAGCAAGAATGGAAGTGTAATAATGAACCGATTGGTCTTAATTGCTTTGGATTGCTTATAAAAAGTATTGACATACTTCCATTAATATCATGTATAAAAATTAAGACATACATAAATTATAAGTAACGTTACATTGTTATAGTAGTAGTTATAAGTTACAGACGGACGAATTATACATTTTTAATGATATTCTCAAAAACTTTTACTATATTTACATATATATGTGAATATCAGCACTGAAAGTTTTAGAAAAGTGAATACTATTTTGACTTAACTTTAGCACCGCGTGATGTACCCAGTGCTCAAAGTTAATTGACCGTCCGCCGAAACTAGAGGGTATGCATACAGTCAAAGACCATACATAAACCACCTAATCCCATTGATTTTGTTAATGAGAAAAAAGAAAATTCTGGCAGGATTTTAGTCGAGTCGTAAGGATTCTGTAGGTGCTAGTGCACAAAAAAAGTACGGAAAAAGGAGCAGTAGCCAGTAAGTATATTATGCGTCACTCCCAGTCACATAGAAACATAACCAACAAAAGTTTCCATTGTTAACATAACACTTATTACAAAGAAATAGATATAGATGCAAAATATTACAAATGACAATTAAAAAAATATACTAACAAATTCAAGAGAGAGAGAGAAATGCAATAAAAATCAATAATTTCAAATAAATAAAATCATTAAAATATAATTCATTAAATAAAATATTTTAGATTAATAATGTAAAATAATAAAATCAATAACAGCTTACATTAATCAAATTGTGCATAACATTAATTTTAAATTTATTAAGACAGAGATGAAATATGTCATTACTAATAAAAAGTTTATTATATTGATCACAACTTCTGTTGATGAATGAATTTTTTGCAAATTTAGTTCTGGTGACAGGGACATAAAAAGTAGATTTTTGTCTGGGATTACTATTTCGTGGACATTTAAAATGTAATTTAGACAATAAATACGGTGATTGTGTAAAAATTAAGGTAGTTATTATATTTTATAGGTATAACAAGCATCATCATTTTTATTTATTAATATTACCGTGGTTTTAGAAGATTCTTTCTTAATATCTCTTAATGGAGGCGATTGATCTTGAGTGTTTTTGAATCATCTGGAAGGGTCTGTAAAAAATATTTTAATAATATGTGCATGACCAGGCTATGTAAAACTTCAATACACTAAAAGATAGGTACCAGAGAAGGTAAATATAATATAGGTACTGATGACCTATATAATCGACGTGTATTATTTTTTAAAGATTGAAAGCAATCCGGTGTGAAATGTCTGGAGCATACGACGCTATTTCTTTTCTTTCTTCTCGCTATTGCGAAATCTGCAAATTTTAAATCATACAAAATACAATTTTTTAATTATCCTAGGCCCCACTTGTTTTAAAAATAAATTAATAATAATACCTACAATAAAATAAAAATTCATCTAATCTTGAATTATATCGATATAAATCGTTGCGATGCTGCGACAGCACTAACGAGAAAAATAGACAAGACATCGACGTTGAAGCGATATACTATTCTGACATTAAAAATTAATTTTAGTTTTTTATGAATTGAATGGAGTAGAAAACCACTTACCTATGAAATGTGATCCCGTCTTTTTTGTAACTTGAAGTAGCAGTACACTTTCCACATCATTTAATTGAAAAACTAGGCATTGTTCTTAGTTTTTCACACTTTTAAAACGGGAGCGCGTGACTATGACATAGACTGACATAAAATAGCAACGTCTGTCAACGATTTCGTCGAGTAAATTATATTTTAGTGTGCTATTAGTAAGCGCGGTTGTCCCCGCATGCACACTCCATTTACTCCATGTAATATACCCATGGACGTATTAACTAACGGACCAGTCATAAAATACAAATGCATGAAAACACTTTCAACCATTTGAAGTATAACGCACACAAAGAATTGACACAATACATCAAAATTCACTCAAATGCTAGTGCTTGAACGTAGTCGATAAAATACATACATCAATGACATTTTAAATATTAATAATAAATATTGTTTGATTTTTCGCCGACAATCAAACCCAGAACGTTCGAATGGGAAAGAAAAGGCGTATCATAAATAAGCTGTAAGGCAAAGAAAATAAAGGGAGAATAAAGGTGGGGTAAGCTTCCGGTATTTATATTTTAATTATACTAAAATAAGCAGGACATTGTTATGAACTTTTTACTCAATTATAGTTATTATAGACTTCAAATTTTTTGTTAAGAATTTTTTTTCTCTTTCGAGAAGGATCCCTAGGAAATCTAAAATTTTGTGTAATTTATGTGTTAAAATAAAATAAAAATTAAGTACACATACTAATTATAATTTTTGCATTTATAATGTTTTTATTTAATTATAAAAATATTATTATAAATTTATTGTCATCAGATTGTAGGATACTGCGATAAAAGTATTTTATGTTATTGTACTGTACAAATAACATCCATTATTCGCTTAGTTATTTCGTCAAATATCGATATATTTTTCGACATTGTCAAGCACTAGTCGATGTCAAATGGACTTACTCGACAGTTCTGTCATTTGTTTTGAACGGTATAATCCAGCCATTTTATGATGGTTGTCAGATGTCAACAATACATAGATATATCGACTATATTTAACATAGTTGAATAATACGAAATTTTATTTTACATTTACTTAAATTTTGTGATAAATAACATTAAATGTAATAAAATATATTACTTACAAGTGAAAAGAAATAGTGCTGCTTTCGCTGCTATAGTTTTTACACCATCTAATAGAACATTTAGTCATTTTTGGGAGATGTTTTGTTGACAAGTAAGTGCTTGAGACTGACGTAAAATCAAACGGCCAGGCCTAAAATATCCTGATTACTGTCAAGGCCGGTAAAGGTACGTCCGCTTATGTGTCTCGTCCATTAGTTAATACGTCCATGAATATACCTATTATAAAAACGATATAACCATAGAGAAATATATATAACTATACCTTTTACTTTGCCAAAGCTAATAATTAATATTATAACTTTTATTTTATATAAATTCTCACCAAATTATTAAAAAAAAGTAATGGAGAAAGATCGCATGCACAACTTTATGTTTAAACTTTTGATGCGGTCTTTTTGAAAATTTTAGTGACAAGCACAGTGATTAAGTCACATGATAATTTTTTATACGTTTATCGTTATAGTGTAAAAAACTAAAAAACAAACAATGTGAAGTAGGAACAAACGTTTTTTATACAAGAACAATCATAAACAACTAACAAACTTGCTAACAAAATATAAAAAAATGCGATAGGGGTCAACTTAAGGGCACATTTTTAATATTTTTTCTTATAAATAAATGGAGAACAAACAAATATTTATAGTGAACAAAAGAGAACAATCACAAACTAACGATGTGATAATAAAAACTTTAAAAATAAAAAAAATCCTGGAGGGCTAACGTCAGTGGTCCGAAATTAAGGTTCTTAGAACTGCTCCTCTAGACAAATGGCAAACGCTCCGTGTCGATTCTATTTCGATAAACGCTAACGCCTTGCCGTCAGCGTTCGGAACTTGAAGTGGACTAACTATCGTACCAGGGGCGTAAAAATTATCGTACATTATCGTATTTTTTAGGATAATGTCTATTATAGATAAATAAATCATATAAATTGTAATATTGATATGCATGCAAGTACTCTATAGTTTATCTTTTTTAAACCACCGCTGTCAAATCAACAGAACACTGAAACCCAAATGTTTTACACGTGATATACAGACCTGCGTACGATAATAATGAAAAAATAATGCTATTTTACATCGTACGTAGGCATCGTCGTATATGTACGATAATTATCGTACGGTTCCGAACGCTGCTTGCCGTACGCTAACAGCAGAATTCGTTTGTCAAAAGTGACACTTGACTTTAATCTGTATGGGGAATAATGTACTAATCTGACGTTTCGTAACATTTGGCTACTAGACTTGCGCGTAATAGTTCGCGACTGGGAGCGGTCAATTTAGTTCGCAGGTCAGGCAGGTCACGTCTTTACAACCGAATGTACGCACACATACAGCCGAATAGATTCGAACCTCGAAATGTATTAGTGTAAATAAATAAAATAAAAAATAAATAAAATAAATACTTTTATTTCAGGCTCTTCTTTGCCCTCGCCTTTTCCCGTTACGCGGGGTCGGCTTTCTTAATCATTCGGCGCCATTCACTTCGTTGGTAAGCATCGTCATCTCTAAGGCCTAGCTTTTGCATGTCCTTTCGGACATTTGTCATCCAGGTAGTTTGCGGCCTACCTCTCCCTCTTCTTTTTGTAGCTATGGAAAGGCACTTTTTCACGATATGGTCATCGGGTCTGCGCATAACATGTCCGTACCACCTTAGCCTGGCCTCTGTAATTTTCTCAGTTATAGGCGTTACTTTGAAACTCCCCCTTACATATTCGTTCCGGACTTTATCTCTAAGAGTGACTCCACCCGCCCAACGTAACATGCGCATTTCAGTGGTATGAAGTTTTTGCTCATGGACTTTCTTTGAAGCCCAAGTTTCACTACCATAGAGTAAAACAGGCCTCACAGCTGTTTTATAGACCTTGCCTTTGGTTCTTATCGGCATTTTTGGATCGCAGAGGACTCCTGTTAATGTACGCCATTTGTCCCACCCAGACATTGTTCTGTGCGTAATGTAGGCTGTTATCGATCCGTCTTCCTCTAGTACTGATCCTAGGTATTTAAATTTGTTTACTCTAGGTAAAGCTACGCCATCCAGTTTGACTTCCGCGCTTGATGGTATAAATTCGTCGGGGTTGAAGCTACATACCATGTACTCTGTCTTGGTTCTGCTTATGCGTAGTCCGTTTAACTCAAGAGATTTCCTCCATTGCTCCAAACTTTCTTGTAACTCGGTTATACTATCTGAGATGAGTGCAATATCATCCGCATATAAAAGGTTCCATGGTGTAGGTTTCTGGATTTTCTCGGTTAGGTAGTTCATGGTGATATTAAACAGCAAGGGACTTAGTGCGCTTCCTTGATGAACTCCTACTTTGACATCGAAGCTCTCCGACAGGCCGGCTGGGCTTCTGACACATGTTTGTACATTATGATACATGTCCATAATGAGATTTATATAGTGTTCAGGGATGTTTTGAGCCCTCAAAGCTTGCCATATTATGGTCCTCGGCACACGATCGAACGCTTTCTCAAGATCAATAAATACCGTCCACAGATTCTGTTTGTTTTCGCGAGCTTTTTCCATGACCAGTCTGAGTGCATGGATCGCGTCTGTTGTTCCCCTCTCAGAAGTAAAACCAAACTGATTCTCGGTTAAGTTAATTAGATTTTGAAGACGTTCACTAAGGACTCGTTCCCAGATTTTGAGGGTGTGTGATGTGAGTTTTATGCCCCGATAATTTGCACATTCTCGAACATCACCTTTGTTCTTGTAGAATGGGACCAGTACACTCTTTCTCCAGGCATCCGGCATTTTTCCGCTTTTCAGGATGTTATTAAATAAATCACAGAGCCATACCTCTCCGTCCTCGTGTAAATATTTCCAGAGCTCAGAAGGTATGTTATCTGGGCCTACACTTTTATTATTCTTCATTTTGGATATGGCTCTTCTCACTTCTGTAACCGTTATTTTATTTATAGGCCCTTGCGTCAAAGGTAATTCTACTTCTGCTTGCCTAGGGAATTCTTCATTAAGCAGTTCCTGGTAGTACTCGTACCATCTTTTACATATGTCCTTATCGTTTGTGAGTAGCGTCCCTTCTTTGTTTTTAATGTATTTTGTAATTTTAAAGTCTTTACTATTATTATGTCTGTATTTAGCTATTTTGTATATGTCATTATCGGTGGCTAGTTCTAAGCGATGGTAAAAATTTTGGTCAGCTTTTTCCCTTTCAATAGCTACTGTTCTTCTTGCAGTCTTCTTTGCCTCTTTGTATAATTCTTTATCCGCATCGGAGCCCGTTTCTTGCCAGATTTTAAATAAGCGTTTCTTTTCAGCAACACTCTTTTTGGTGTTGTCGTTCCACCATTTGGTGTCTTTTGCATTATGCAGGGGTCCTTTGCTTATTCCTAGCTCACATTTTGCTGTAGTGACAGATAGTTTCTCAAAGTTTGTCCAAGCTTCTGTAGGAGTCTGATCTCGTAGGGGGTTTTTGTTTAAGTAATTCACAACATGCTTTCCTAGGGTACTTCCTTTATCGGTTTTTAATTCGTGCCATTTAATTCTTTCCACTTTAGGTCTTTTGATCTTAATGGCTATCTTAAGTTTCAGGGCTGTTAGTAGTGGCCTATGTTGGGAAGTAAGGGGTTCCCCTAGAATAACCTTGCAGTCCTTAATTTGTTTCAGATCTTGTTTATTTATTAGGATATAGTCTATCTGTGTCTTGGTGTTTCCACTCTTATAAGTTATTAAATGCTCATTTTTCTTTTGAAAGAATGTATTTACTACTGCAAGATTTTGAGAAGCTGCGAATTCCAGAATTGTTTCACCTTCACTGTTTTGCTTTCCATATCCAAAGCCACCATGGTGACCCTTGAAGCCGGCTCTGTCGATTCCCACATGACCGTTCAGATCTCCACATATGATTCTTTGTTCTGTACGGGGCATTGTTATTAGATGCATCTGTAGATCTTCCCAGAATTCTTGTTTTTCTGTATCTGACTGATTTACTTGTGGTGCGTAGACAGAGATGACATTTAGGCACGGTTGTTTCTCCAGAGCCAGCTTCACAGACATGATGCGATCGTTGATTCTGTTTATTTCAATAACTCTTTCGCTAAGGTGTTGATCCAGGATAATTCCAATACCATTTTTGGTATTTTCTTTGCCATTGTATATGAGTTTGAAACCTTTCCCGATTTGACGTGATTTGGCGCCTTTCCACTTTGTCTCTTGCACACAACAAATGTTTATGCGTCGTCTATATAAAATAGCGCTGAGTTCAGCACTTCTTCCAGTCATTGTGCCAATGTTCCAAGTTCCTATGCGTAATTGGGACATTGGTACAGTGTTCCGATTTGATCTTCCGTCGCTTCGGGGGGACGCCCTAATATCCGTCGCATTCACATCGCCGTCGCTTGAGGGGGACGCCCTAGCCTTAGAACTCTTTCCTTTCTTGTTGTGCCTCATGATTAATATGTAGATTGGCTATAGATTTTTACGGTCGGTTGCCACCTGACACCAAGGTCTTAATCTTCGTGGAAGACTTGAGAGCCGCCGTTGACCATCATTGGTTCATCCGCCGCCTTCTCTAATGAACTCTCAGACCTAAAAGTTCATCACAAACGAAGACCTCTACTCCGGATATGTCGGAGAAGCTCCCCGATTGGGTTTGATTACGGAGTTTACTCTCCGGCCTTTTTGGTCCGCGGGAGGTATTTTATTTCCCTCCTACCCTTCAACAACTGGAGGCTGTTGACGGGTATTCCTCGATCCGCCACCAGAGGACGCGCTCTCTAGGGTTAAGGCTCCCCCTTTTATTTCAGGCGTTTACAAAAAAATTAATATGTAATATTATTTTAAAAGTATTTATTAATAAAACCATATCATATCTAGTAAAAAGAATAATATAAGATCTAATATACATATATGTATGTATATAAATATAAATAAGAATAATAAATAAGAAATAAATAAAATAGTAACAAAAGTGTAGGTATATAAAATAAAATATATATTATAATAAAATAAAATATATAATATTTTTAGTATTATAGCTGAAACCTTTTTTATCGTAATGGGATTTGATTTCGTTCGTTTCGTTCGTTAATCGTTTGTGAACAACTTGACAGCTGACAGTCTTCGAATTCGAAAAAGGATCCATCAAAGAGTAAATTATACTTAGGAAAGGATCCATAGTAATGAACTAAAGAACTAAGGAGCGAGGGATCTGAGAACTAGTTCGCGTAGTTCGTCTGTGGGATCGCTCTTTCGAACTAGTTCGTTCGCGAACTACACAAGGCTATTGGCTACCAATTACAAATTCGATACGTTGAATCTATTCAGTCGTAAACTTATGTCATGCGTTTTTATATGGCAGAACAAAGTTTGCCGGGTCAGTTAGTTTCCTATAAAATTAGTAAATGTAAATAAAAGGTGGATTACTGTGTCGAAATAAAGTATTAATTGACATTTATTATTTCCACTTGTCTCCCTTTAGCCCATTGCCCTGCACCTTTACCGTATCGATCTGCCCTAAACATTAGTCCTGCTAACTCACTATACCGACTATGCAGGCATAGTATAAGGAATAGACAAAGTAAGGCATCTTCATACAAACGCACCGCGCGCGGCTTGTATGTGTGCGGCATAGTATCTTTACGTTGCCGCACGCACACTCAAACAATATCTCGAACCGTATATCAGTGCGCCATGGCGCCAGTCTAGGCTGACGCCGCACATGTTTTGCGCGTCACGGTTTTTCACTATATGAAAAATGTGTGATATTCGTAGAAGAACTTATTGCCGTGTGTTTGGGTATCTTAATTCTTCATCGATTCCAGAGTTGTTGTTGTTCAGATTACCTACTGAACAGAAAAGGTAAACAAATCACTTTTTCTATAGTTTGTCCATTTTGTTAATGGTTTTTGACAGCTCGACGACTGACAAGCTATAGTGATGTCAAAAGGACGTAATAATCGATATCTCTTATTTTTTTAAATATAAAATAATATTTATTTTTATATTTATTAATATGAAAATAAATATTACTATCGTAAAAATCAAGTGTGGTGGAGAGAACTAAGAGAATCATAATGTCTGATTTGGGCCGTGACATTGCATTTGATAATTTATGCACACAAGAGTTAATAATTAATATAACTGAAGACTCCTCATCGGACAAATCTAATATAAATGATGATTGTGACGAATCATGTTAATAAAAGGAATTAAACTATTTTAGTTGTTTTATTTGTATGATTATAATAAGAAGAAAGTAAAACTTTAAATAATGTTAATGTTTTCATTTATTGGTTTCAATCTTAAAATTTTGTGGTCTTCCTGATTAAATAACATATTACACTTTATTTATTTGTAATCTGTGGCATAATAGTAGTAATCGTTATGTGTGGCACAGCAGTAAGGGGGCGATGCCCGTCCATAAAGTACAATATTATTTGTATGACATTTTAACTTTAATGGGTAACCATTAAATACGAAACTTTGTGGGCGCGAGCTGTCAATAAAACATAAATAAAATGGACAAACTATAGCATATAATTTATACTTGATGATGAAATACTTATGTAGGTACTTTTATTTTTGTTGTATTAGTTTATTATTTTAATAGGATGTGATATGATTTTATTAATATAATATACTTTTATTTTTTTTTTAATTGTTACTAATAGCATATTTATGTTTTTGTAAACGCAAAAAATTAAAGGATTTATTTTATTTATTTACACAAATTCATTTCGAGATAAATCTATTCGCGTCAGTTCGAGTTTTAATACTATTTCTATTTTCTACTGATATCGCACATCGGCAAGGACAGTGTCACAACACGAAAAATGTAGTTTTTGGGAAATCACGATTTAGTTTTTTTTTGAACTTATAACTCGATTAAAAAATTTTTGAGAGAGCATATCGGAAAATTTAAGATATATTTATGAAGACTATTTATTGCTCTATTATATTTATATGAAAATTAAAATCTAAAGATCTTACTTCTATTTTATATTATTTTATTTACTTTTAAATTCCTCTAATGTGTCACTTTTTTTGACAAAATTGTCTCGGATTTCATGAAATGAAACACTTTTATAAATAAATATTATTGGTAGTTTTTTTAATTAAAAAGGAAATAAATGAACTGATCGAATATTAAATAAAAAGCGTGATTGACTGGTCTTGGCCTTTCTTTAGCAATAAAGCTTTAAGGAAGATAGGTTTAAATCGGAATTTGATCACGAGGTACTGGAGCTCGAACCAGAAGATTTGATTTGATTTGAGGACGAATCGAAGCTAGAAGATGAGTTTGAAAAAGGCGAATCGGAGTGATAAATAGTATTCAGTCTTGTTAGATTATGAATAGATTTAAAATAAGGAATGTTTTCAGAATTCAAACTAGGTGAAGCCATATCTTAATTCAAATCGGGATTATTTTGATACACTTCCTGCTGTAGCAATTAGTATAGTTTTAGATTTAGAAAGTAAGTTACCAATTATTTCTTCATCCTATATACTATTATAGCTTAAGCTTCTTCTGAGCATATAACCACCATACTAATAACAAAATCGAGATCTTTATCGCTATCTTCACTATTCTCGTCGCTCGATAAAATCATCTTCATTTGAAAAAGTTGTAGGCAAGGTACCTACTATGTGTGCTTGAAATTAAACGTGTATGTATTAGATAGTTTCGTTAGAATTTTTTATAATTTACATAATTGTACTAAAAACTACAAAAGTAAATAAGCAATTTATACTTGTACACACCATCCTCTTTAATTGAATACTCTTTTTTATGTACTGTGTCATCTAAATTTTAAGTTTTGTAAATTAAATTGCTTACAACTTGTAGATGCAGGTGCTGAATTGATGTGCAGATAACATTAATATTTCTAAGCAAAACTAAAGTAATACTAAATATAATATTTGTAAATATGAAGGTATTTGAAAAAAAAACACTGTCACGTCAATATCAGTGTGTTAGAATTGTTGATATTTTTTTATAAGTTTCAAATTCATCCAGCTAGAGTCCCATTGCGTAAAACTAAATAAATCATGAACTCAGCTCTTGATTTCCGCTTTATTATGTACAAAAAAAGTAAAAAATAAGCATAGTTGTAACAGTTGTAATGCGTCCTAAGATAAATTATACACACTATATAGAACAGAATTAGAGACACAACATTAAATAGTACTCAATTAAATACTTGTCTTACTCGGTAGTACAGTTATATCACATGTTATAACACCTCTATCCAATGAATTAAAGCAAGAACAGTGTCATTTTACATGATGTGACAGTTCTATTCTCCAATTTTAAAATACTTAGGCTACGTCCGCACAGACAGGCGGCTTGCTTAGCGCCTAGAACCTAGTGGATTGCGCTCTGACAACATGGTGGGATACATTATAGTGGCCGCACTGCAGGAGGTTTGCGTGGTTGCTTGTCGGCACGTTGACAAGATGTCACTTTCAAAAATAGCTTTCAAAATTATTTCTTGAATAAAATGCCTCGCGCCTAGTGTCAAAAAACCAACATGTTTGTTTACTTAGAAACACGCTTAGCAACTAGCTAGGCGCTAAGCGCGCAGTGCGGCCGAACGCGAACATTTTAGAACGTTCGTTTTAGTAAGCTACTAGCTAGGTGACTCGTTAGGCTCTAGGCGCTAAGCAAGCCGCCTGTCTGTGCGGACGTAGCCTTAGTGAGAATAACTCAAAAATATGGCCATTTTACATGATGTGACTGTTTTTTTTGCCGAAATCAAAGCAAATATATTAAAACTAGTTACCTTAATAGGGTCGTTAGATAGGTTCTGACAGTACTACAGATGGTAAAATGACGTCCGTTCTGTATTAACTGTTATGTGACACTGTTTACGCTACAAAAGATCGAAAAATGACTTCGTAACAAAGGGTATTAAATGCCATATCTCAGCGAGGAATCGTATTATAATTATGACGTTTTTTTAGTAGATAATGTTTGACATTGCCTTTCTCATGGCATACTTAACTCAATTTCGTATTTTTATGGGTTGTGACACTCTTGTTGCCGATGTGCGATATATCAGTTAAGCGAGTAACTACAGGCCTAATAAAAATAATCATAAACATGTAGAAACAAAATGCTTTACATTCTTAAATGTATATAAATAATAAATATTTTTTAATAACACACTTCCCGGCCCTTGCCAATTTCTGAGCACTGAATTAAAATTTAGCTACAGTGACAACCCTGTGACAGGCAACTATTGTAACTATGACAGGTAATTATATCGCGGATTGGGCCGAAGATGCCCTACTTGTTCTCTTTATACTATGATGCAGGTTTACAGATGCAGGACGCAGGAGGCAGGTCTCCAAGGTTAGCTACACTGTCACAGGGCACAATTTTTTCAAAAATTTTTACTGCCCTCTAGACAAATGGCAAACGCTCCGTGTCGATTCTGTTTCGATAAACGCTAACGCCTTGCCGTATGCTAACAGCAGAATCCGTTTGTCAAAAGTGCCACTTGGCTTCAATCAGTATGGGGAATTACGTACCTACTAATCTGACGTTTCGAATAGATTATGTCAACATTTGGCTACCAATTACAAATTCGATACGTTGAATCTAATCACTAGTCGTAAGCTACAGAGGTGTAAAAGTAACGAAACATAGCGTACCCGTATGTATTCGTTACTATAATAATCAGTATTCGTTACTTTCGTATCGTTACGTTACTCGTTACTTTTGATATGATACTTAGAACATCTCATCAAGTCGTGTTGCGTATTTCGTACGATCCGTATGATGATGTCGCGTCGTTCGTACTTTGTAGTAAAACAATACTATTACGTGTAGTATTTTTATTTTTTATAGACCCTAAAACAATTGTTATTCAATTTTTTGTCTATATGTCTGTTTTTATGTAATCGTTTAACACAAAAAATACTGGACCGATTTTAAGCTAATTTTCTAATGCTCTGCAAGCTTGTTCCTGCTGCATATTAACGATCTGCTTATACCCGGCATCTATGGGTACACAGATGACAGCACTGTTGTTGAGAGATACCTGCCGAATGCTCGGCCAGTAGAGATCAAATTCAGTCCGAAAGACAGGCCATGGTAGAGCGGTTGAATCTCACACTCAGGACAGTCACCAATTGGGGCGATGCCAATCTTATAAGTTTCAACGCCACCATAACATAGGCTTGCCTAAGCCCCAACATGAACTACGGGTGGATCATCGAGTCTAAGGCTAATGTAGCAGCGAAGAAAGTTGGCATCCTCGCAAAGGTCTGACAGTATTTCACGCCGGGACAGCTTCTTAATTTATTATTAAAGCTCAAGTCCAGTGGTGCGTGGAATACTGTAGGAATGAATAATTGAAATGAATATGGTGCTGCTGATGCTGTGAAATGCCATCTGTCAGACTTGGACTCGATTGAGAGGTGTGCGCTGAAGCTTACTGGTGACACTACCCTGGTAAAAGGAAACTTACAAGGCCTCGATCACCGACATAGGGTTGCCAGGCTTTGTGTATTCTATAGGTTGCATATCGGAGAGTGTGTGCAGGAATTACATGACTTATTTCCCCTACCCCCTTTCCATCATTGGACGACTCGACAAACGGCTGGTCTCCATCCCTATGTCATGGTCCACCCGTCCGGACGAAGCGTTTCGCTTCGTCACTTATTATACGTGCGGCTAAGGATTGGAACAACCTGTCTGGCATCAGTGTTTCCGTCCAATTACAATATGGGAGTCTTCAAGGCAAGAGTGAATAGGTGGCTACTGAATTAGTGCAACTTACCATCTATACATATAATCCGAAAATATAGGTTTAATATCTATTGGCAGGCCTAGTTCTTAACGTTGCAATTTCAAAATTTCTCATCGCATCGCATTTTGCGAGCTAACTTAATAACACATGAGATCCCCAAACAGTGGTCAGAGGCTGAAATCACTTTAATATACAAGAAAGGAGATGACCGAGAAATAAGTAACTATAGACCTATCAGCCTAATGTCTTCACTGTATAAACTTTTTTCCTCCTTAATTTTACGTCGCATAACAAGAATAGTAGACGAGAACCAGCCTACAGAGCAAGCGGGTTTTATTTGAAATTTTTCCACAGTCTATCATATTCACACACTAAAGAATTTAATAGAGAAGTTTAATGAATATGGGAAGAGGTTATATATTTGCTTTATTGACTATACTAAAGCATTCGACACTATATTACACGAAGCTATTTGGAATGCTTTGTCGTCTCAAGGAATAAATTCCACTTACATTAACATAATTAGGGAAATATACAAAAATAGCAAAGCAAAAGTGAAACTAAAGTCACCCGGACCATCCTTCAAAATTGAACGCGGTGTAAGACAGGGCGATCCACTCTCTCCAAAGCTGTTTATAGCAATTAGCAATACTAGAGTACATGTTCAGAGCACTGGAATGGGAATACGTTGGAATAAACATTAATGGTAAAAACTTATCACATTTAAGGTTTGCGGACGACTTAGTATTGCTTTCAGAGGACCCTACAGAAATGCAATTTATGTTCGAATCTCAGAACTTTCAAAGTAAAAAGATTGGCTTGGAAATTAACCAAGATAAAACAAAAATAATGACAAACGGAGAGCAAACAGAAATAAAATTAAACGGAACATCTATTGAATACGTCGAAAGTTATATATACTTGGGGCATCTTATATCGTTCAAAAACAACACAGAAAAAGAAATAAATCGTAGAGTGGAAAATACGTGGAAAAAATTTTGGAGCATGAAAGAAATATTTAAAGGAAACCTGCCTATCCATTTAAAAACTAAAGCCATGGAAATATGTTTATTACCTTGCCTAACTTACGCCTGCCAAACTTGGAATAATACTAATAAAACTATGCAAAAAATAAGAACGTGCCAGAGGGGAATAGAAAGAAGCTACACTGGGATAAAATTAAAAGAAAAAATTAATCATTCAAAGATAAGAGAGAAAACTAGAGCTTTAGATGTAGTAAAACGTATCTTAAAACTAAAATGGCAATGGGCGGGCCACTTGCAAAGAACAACAGATGACCGATGGTCAAAAACTATAACTAATTGGTACCCAATAGATAAGAAACGGAAGAAAGGTAGACCTTACAAACGATGGAGTGATGACTTAATGAAAATAGTCGGAAAAACGTGGAGTAGACTAGCTAAAGACCGAAACAAATGGAGAAGCATGGAGGAGGCTTTTACCGCGATAGGCGGTCCTTATATAGATGGCGAAAAATAATATAATGATTAAATAACGTAACAATACAAATTAATATTCTTTAAATTATAACAAAAAAACACAGTTTATTGGATAGATAATTATTATTATATAAATTTAGAAAAAAATAATTGTTATAAATTAATGGATAGATAAATTATAATAGAAATGTAATTATATAGATAATATAAATTGTAACGCATGCAATGTAAGGAATCAAATAAAAGCTTTATTTATTTATTTATTTAACTTAATAACAGCGAACTTTCGATCGGCAGATAGTTTGGTTGGTTATTTAATCAGTATGGAGATGTATGGAAGTGCGCTGTACTGAACAGTCGGTCAGTCGGCCAGACTTTCAGTTTTTTCGAGTTTTGACACCGGAATATTAAGCTTATAGCCTACGATTTCACCGTAAGATTACTACGTTAATCGCGTTTTTGATTGAAGTCTATTTTTTTATATATTACAAAATGCTTGACAAAAGTTTTTTCTATGGTGTGTAACATTAAGTGACAAAACACAAGCCTTCGTGGGCTAAGTATAATTCGCGTCATGTAAAAAGAACGCTGGCTGTCAAGTTGCGCAGAGGCGATTTATCGGCCAATTTGGTGATAAGACGCGGGGCGCGGGGCGGTGAGGCACATGCCGCATGCTTTCTGGTTCGCTATTGGCTCGTCAGTTCAAAATACCATCGAGCACACAAGTTACTAATTAAGAAATGGTTTTATATAAAAAATTGAAAAAAATATTTTTGACGTATATTGTTTTATGAAGAGAGAGTCTGATAATAATGCAGTTAAAGTATATATTAACCGATATAATTTAATTTTTTGTATGTAAATTAAACATTCTACATTGAATCTAACATATTTTATGAACTAATAGAATTCTTTTTAATAACGTTTTATCTAATATATTTTTCAATGCACCTAACAATAACCAATATACGTCGCTAGCGAAAGGCTAGTTCAAAAATAAAAGAATAGGCTTAGTAATTTCGTTTGCGAATATACCCATGCGCAAACACACCCCCCACCACTTTCCTCCAGCGTTCTTTTTACGTGACGCGAACTGTACTGCTCTTTAGGTTATTGAAATGCACACTTCAGTGTGTTATTATCCCACCACATCTTTAACTATTATGATCAGTTGCCTGAATACAAAGGATTTATGAATGGTAGTATTAGTCAATAAAGATTAGAGCGCCAGGTATTTTTACAATCTTTTCGAAAGGTATCAAGTATCAACATGACAATATCTCTTTTTTTAAACGATGATCGCTTAAACACTAACTGCATCTTTAATAGAGTGTGATTTCAAAGGCATTCCTATTTGCTATATTATTATATAATATCCTCATTATTGTTTAAAATCAAACCTCATAAAATAATAAACAAAGGGCTATTAAAAATAGTTTTGACCTTTTAAGTTATTTATTAAAATGACAACTTAAAACAACTATAGTTCTAGATGTATCATTAGACTATCTACAGTGGCAGTGCTTACACCTTTAGATAATATAAAATTATACAATTAAAGGATTGCTACAATAAGTAAAGATTACGGGTTTAATGCAAAGAAGGTGTAATTTCAGTGTTACATTAATTTAAAAAATGTTCAAAATAAAATATTTAATCAGTTATATAATGCTCATAAGTAATAATAAACCTATATTTTATAGATAAATTCAGTGTTAAGTAATATATAATAGTTTTGATCAGGATGTTAATAAACTGAAATAAAGTTTTTTTTGTGACTAGTAACAATACAAAGGTACTAATCCATATTGTAATATAGATTGAAATTGCTAAGCAATAATAATAATTAATTAATAGTAATAGTCTTGTATTTTAAGCATCAAATAAAAAAAAACTAAAAATAAATGTAAGTTACATATGAAATTAAATAAACTATAGGTACATAATCTTAACACTTAAGGTTACATTACTTTGGTGTACATTTATTATGAAATATGGCAATTCTGTAGTTAAAACAAACGTTATAAATATTTAGATCTTATTCATAAACTTGTTTTGATTTTTTGTTTACTAGCTAATTTTAAATTTTTATAAGTATTTAATTATATCTACTATTGTATCAATGCAGTGAATTACTATGTAGTATTTTTAATACAAACTGCACATCGAGAAACTCTTTGCAATAGTCGACCCGATTTTAAAGTTTCTCGTTCTGGCATAGAGAATTGTTTGTTGTCATCAATTGTCGTAAGCCAAAAACTAAGTTTGTTAACAAAATGATGACATGTGCCACCCTCGCCGTTACATTCAATAAATGGCGTTGCGCGAAAATCTTCTAGACATGAACCAGGGCTGGCCAAAGCTTGTCCACCACCTTGTCCACCGGCTCCAGTGTGCTATTGAAACAATAAAAGAAAGAAGTTCAACAATATTTCTTCTAAAATAAAAATAATAAAATATAATAAAATAACAGCTATTTTACCAGGATTTATTTAAGTTCTCGAGGCATAAGCTCAGCTTTACATTTGTGTAAGTGACAGCTAAAAGCCAAAAGCCGCGCATCAAAAACCAGTTAAAACGGGTTTAAACCAATCACGCAACGTCTATCCGTATCGTTGTGCCTATGCGTACACTTAACTCACACAAATGCAAAGCTGACCTTATGCCTCGAGAACTGTACATAGATGGCTCCACGGCTCTACTATGGTCTACGGTGGTCAGAGTATTGTAGTATTTTAAACAGTACTTGTCCACGTATACAGTTCTTGAGGCATAAGCTCAGCTTTGCATTTGTGTGAGTGATAGCTAAAAGCCAATAGCCGCGCATCAAAAACCAGTTAAAACAGGTTTAAACCAATCTCGCAACGTTTATCCGTATCGTCGTGCCTATCCGTACACTGCACTCACACAAATGCAAAGCTGAGCTTATGCCCTGAGAACTGTACCTTTGTTAACTGTACAAATCTCATAAGGTGTGTGCGGATCTTTATTTAGTAACATATGCATCGTGAGCAGGTTAAGTCATCGGTACTACACCTGATTTCTCATGATGATCGTATCAAATGGTTGTCCCATCGGAATTTGAAAGTAAAAGGTACAGTCTCTGTACTTTTTACTTTCTAAATTCAAAAGTATGTTGTAGTCCAGTGTACTTGCGCACACACTTGTACATCCAGATGTGGGGGCCGTATATGCATCGTGATATGCGATATTTTGCTGCAGTAAAAACTATCCAATATATTGACTCGGATAACAATTAACAAACTACCATCATACCAAATTTCATCAAAATCTGTCTAGTGGTTCTCTCGTGATGCGGTTATAGATATACAGACAGACAGAATAATCTAAAAGTTATAGATTCGGCCTCTGTATTATTAATTATAACTATTACAATTGGATTTTCCAAAAATATTGAATGTACAGATTCGACTCTGACACAGACTTACCATAACAAAACTGTATCCAATCCATAAGGAATTCCAACCTGCTGGGCAGTTTGGTATGTCTAGAGTTTGGCTGTGGACGGCTATCACGTTTGCTGGTACTTCACAAACCACGCATCTAGAGATGTATCGAGCTATTTCATTATTTTCGACTGGCATCATAGGTATAGGTTGGTTTGTAGATAGCCAATAACTTCGATCGTTTCTACTAGCATAGTTGCAAACGTCATCAAGACCACAAAATAGGAAGGGCATAGTACTGAATTTTCGAATGCATGACCCAGCGTAACCTAGATCTTGATTATGTGCCTTTTCATTTCCATCAATATATAGCAATGAATAACCATCCCAAAGTTTTACATGACCTGGTTCACATTGTGGTATGAATTCTGTTTGGCTATGGCGAACTAAAAGAATTCCTGTCAAGTAATCAGTGTTAACGCAAGGGGCTCCAGGCGATCCCTGTAAGCCTTGTAATCCTGTCCGCCCTGTTTCACCGCGCTCTCCTTCTAAGCCTTGCAAGCCTTGAAGACCTTGAGGACCTGGTGGACCTCTAGGTCCAGGAAAACCTCTATCTCCTTTTGAACCTGGATTACCATCTAAACCTCTGGCTCCAATATCACCTTTAAGACCTGGAAGTCCATCCCTACCTGGGGGACCTTGTGGTCCTCGTTCTCCCTTTTCACCGTAAACTATTGCTGCAGCCTCTCCTTTGTCACCCTTTTCACCCATCATTCCTGTTTGGCCTATTCTACCTGGGAAGCCTTTGTCACCTTTATCACCAGTAAAACCTCTTTCACCATGTTCTCCAATAGCTCCATCTTGGCCACGTTCACCCTTGTCACCTTTTTCTCCGGGTAAGCCAGATATTCCTGGTATTCCTTGTTGACCTTTTTGTCCTGGCGCACCAAAACCAGTTGCCCCTTTATCTCCTTTCTGACCTCTTTCTCCAGGTATTCCTTGAGGTCCAGGCAATCCGGGAGCTCCATCGAAACCAGGTGGCCCCGCTATACCTTCACGTCCTTGATCTCCTTTTTCTCCTCTTGAGCCAGGTGGTCCAGGTATGCCAGGAGTACCTATTTGTCCTGGAAGGCCAGTAAGACCTTGTATTCCTTTTTCTCCAGGAGCACCTGGTAAACCTCGCCTACCAGTCTTTCCAGGTAATCCAGGTAAACCTTTCTCTCCTACTATTGTAAGACCAGGAATACCTCCCGGACCTGCAGGTCCTCTATCACCTAAAAAAATAGTATCAAGTTTATAAACTTATATTAACTTTTGTTACAATAATTTTATCAGAGTAATATTTATAAAGGAACTTACCCGTTTTTTATTTCGTGTAGTATAAATGATAGGAAGAATTAAACGAAATTACATCAAAGCAAAAATACAGTGACTGCATGCTATTTAGAGTAAAACTTTTATATATAATATCGAAATATAAAAAAAAACATTAACCTTTTTCCCCGGTTAATCCAAAACTTCCTATATCTCCCTTTGCACCAGTAAAACCACGGTCACCTTTTTCTCCAACTAAGCCTTGGAAACCATCTCGACCTCTTTCTCCTTTTTGTCCTTTAAGACCAGGAATTCCCGGCGGTCCAATTTCTCCTTTATCTCCTTTTATATTAATAGAAGGACCTGGCAAACCTCTGTCTCCCTTTGATCCATCAAATCCTCTATCTCCTTTTATACCTTCCAGACCTGCTCGACCAGGTTCTCCTTTAATCCCGTCAAATCCGTCACGTCCAGGGAAACCTCTGTCACCTTTGTCACCTTTTTCGCCATCAAATCCAGGCAATCCTCTCTCACCTGTCAACCCTGGAGCACCATCCATACCAGGAAGTCCCGGTAAGCCAACGTCTCCATTTAAACCTCTATCACCTTTCATACCTAAGAGACCTGGGAAACCACGATCACCCTTTTCACCCATTTCACCTGGAATACCACGTAGTCCAGGAAGTCCTTTATCACCTCTCTCACCAGGTAATCCTGGACGTCCAAAACCAGGTAAACCACTATCGCCTTTATCTCCTTTCTCTCCCAGCGGACCTGGGGTGCCGTCGTTTCCATTTAAACCAGGAATACCAGCCATTCCTTTATCACCTTTTTCAGACGCAATTCCAGGTTCTCCTTTAGGACCTCTAGGACCTGGCAGGCCCATAAGACCCTTTTCTCCCTTACCACCCATTATTCCAGACTGACCAGGTTGTCCGGAGAAGCCTTTGTCACCTTTAATACCAGAGATTCCTTGTGGTCCTGCAGGGCCATCGAAACCTGGCTCTCCTGGCATTCCTGGGTAACCAATTTCACCCTTGTCACCTTTTTCACCAGGGCTCCCATCAAGACCTGTTAAGCCTTGTAATCCTGGATGTCCTCGTGGTCCTGGGAAACCTTTAGGTCCATCAGGTCCTTGCATTCCAGGCTGGCCCTTTTGGCCCGGTAAACCAATAACACCTGGTTTACCTGGTAACCCTGGATAACCTTGCTGACCTTTTGATCCATCTCGTCCAGGTATTCCCGGGGTTCCTTGTACTCCTGGTGGTCCCACAGGTCCAGGTTCACCCTTTTGGCCCGGTACTCCTGAAAATCCTGGCCTTCCCATATAACCTAATTCTCCCTTTTCACCTGGTAAGCCTACAGGACCTGGAGGCCCATCATTACCAGGATTACCAGGTGTACCTACAGGTCCTTGGTCACCTTTATCTCCTTTTAATCCGGGCATCCCTTGTGGTCCTGGCATCGATGGTCCAATTTCTCCTTTATCTCCTTTGAAACCGGGAACTCCAGGAAAACCTCTTGGTCCCATTTCGCCAGTCGTTCCAGGAAAGCCCATTGCACCAATATCACCTTTATCTCCCTTGAGACCAGGAAGACCTCGTGGACCAACTGGCCCTGCATGTCCAGGTATTCCTCTTTCTCCCTTAGGTCCTGTTATTCCAAAAGGCCCTCGATCACCCTTTTCACCGGGCATACCTAGTAAATTTCATAAAATGTCAAATATTTTTAAAGTTAGTATACATTCAGAGAAATGAGAAATTAAAAAGTATCTTACATTGGCCCCAATATCCAACTGTAACTGTACTGTAACTTACAACCTTTCATAAAAATCTGTTCAGTGGTTTTTACGTGATGCGGTCACACACAGACAGAAAGACAGACAGGCAATAATTCTATAAAGATTAGATAAGAGAATTCTATGAGGTTTAAAAAGAATATTAAAATGTACAGATTCGACGCCCTCGCCTCGCTCGGGTTCGTCCCTAGATTTAGCGCGAGCGAAGCCGCGGGTTCCACTAATTAAAATAAATAAAATTTCTGAAATAAAAGTAGCCTAAGTTACTCCTTATAACATGAGCTATCTGCGAGAGAAAGTACTGTTAAAATCGGTCCAGCCGTTTTAGAGATCAGCCGAAACAAACTGTCTATTTGTCGTTGACAGAGCGAGAGACAAAAAAATTAAAATTGATTTTTTGATGTTAGTACTGTATATATACTTTCATATGCAATTAGTGATTAACAAAAATTAAAACCGACTTCAAAATATTACAAATCGAAACTAAAAAGAAAAAAAATATTTAATTACTTAGTTATTGTTGGAGTCGGTGCCAGGCAAGAAGGACAGTTTTATCTTGCCTTCGCAATGAACTTTCGAACAGATATTTTGATTATATTTACAAATTGATACATTAATTATTAAACTATATTAAGATTATTTTGCTTTAGCTGGCACCGACTCCAACAATAACAAGTAATTTAAATTATTATTTTTTTCTTTTTAGTTTCGATTTGTAACGTTCTGAAGTCGGTTTTCATTTTTGTTAAAAAATAATTTATTTTTTAGTAGAAATTAGATATTTTGTTTAAATAAAATATTGTTAGGCTAAATAAACTACTGCTCCAATAAGTCGAAGTCAGCGAAGTTTTGGAGTGAACGACTGTAGTCAATCGAGATTTGTCCACGTCTATTTTTCCATGTAACTCCTAGATGTTAATAAGATTTACCTTCTATTATCAGATCAACCTAATATCCTGAAGGAATACAACTATCGGTTCATAAGTACGTATAATATTAAAAGAATTTTCTTTCAACTCCTAACCGTAGGAGATATACCTTACATCATCACAAATTCTTGAACAGCTTTAGAAAATATATAAAAAACGTAATAAATGCCTATAAAATTTAAGAGTTACCCACGATTTCTTTAGGATCCCATCATCAGATCCTGACTTGGTGATAATGTGAATATCTTGGAAGTATACACTACTGAACAAAAAAAAATTGAAATCGGTTAACATTTGACGCAGAAATTAATGAACAAACAAAAAGAACCCTTGAGGAATTGTACCTTCCATCATCAGCTCATCCACATGAGACGATGATTTTCAGACACAAATGCTTGAACATTTTCAGAAAATATATCAAAAACATAATAGGTGCCTCTAAAATTTAAGAGTTGCCCTCGATTTCCCTGGGATCCCATCATCAGATCTTGACTTGGTGACAAAGGGACCCCCTCGGAGCTATACCCTACCGAATAAAAGAAAATTTTTTGAAATAGGCCCACAGACGGCGGAGAAATCGGTGAACATACGTAAAAAAAATATATTCTACGGAACATAATATAATCTCCTCCTTTTTTGAAGTCGGTTAAAAAGAATTTTCTTTCAACTCCTAACCGTTGAGGAGATATACTTTACAACATCACAAATTCTTGAACAGCTTTAGAAAATATATTAAAAACGTAATAAATGCCTATAAAATTTGAGAGTTGCCCTCGATTTCTTTAGGATCCCATCATCAGATCCTGACTTGGTGATAATGTGAATATCTTGGAAGTATACCCTACCGAACAAAAAAAAATTGAAATCGGTTAACATTTGACGCAGAAATTAATGAACAAACATAAAAAGAACCGTTGAGGAATTGTACCTTCCATCATCAGCTCATCCACATGAGATGATGATTTTCAGACACAAATGCTTGAACATCTTTACAAAATATATGAAAAACATAATAGGGGCCTATAAAATTTGAGAGTTGCCCTCAATTTCCCCGGGATCTCATCATCAGATCCTGACTTTCAACTTGGTGACAATGGGACCCCCTCGGAGCTATACCCTACCGAACAAAAGAAAAATTTTTGAAATCGGCTCACAGACGGTGGAGAAATCGGTGAATAACAACGGAACTTATAACCTCCTCCTTTTTTGAAGTCGGTTAAAAAGTTGTTATTTGATATTTTATTAATATAAAAAATATTACGTATTGTAATCAACCATTTTTAATGTTTCATACGGGAACTTCCTTTGATACGGGAAGAAACAGACCCTATTCCACGACGCTCGCGCTGGCCAAGTGCGGGTTGGCGGACTACACTCATGTCTTTAGTTAAAAGCTGGGTAGATTCTCATATTTTTTTGGTCTCATATGTTTTTCTCGTAAGACAACTCATTTCCAACATGATTACCACTTGGTAATCATGTTGGAAATGATTCGCACTTGAATAAACCAGAGCTGATAATGAGCGCTTTACCACTTATCTACTAATTGCCTGATTTAAATACATATTATATTAATAGGAATATGTAGCTTAAATAAATACCTTGAGGTCCTGGAAGACCAGGAAATCCTGGCGAACCCTTTTCACCTTTTGTTAAAACTTTAAGATCTTGAGGGCACTGGCCTGGTTCACCTTTTTGTCCTGACAGTCCAGAAAAACCTTTATCACCTTTAAATCCCTGGTCACCCGGTGTACCTTTTTCACCTTTTAGAGACTCCCCTTTTAATCCTGGTAACCCTGGTAAGCCATTAGTTCCTGGTATGCCATCGACACCAGGGGGTCCCATTCTACCTTGATCTCCTTTCTGACCAGGCATTCCATTTAGTCCTCGATCTCCTGGTGGTCCATCTACACCTCTTTCTCCTTTAATACCCATAACCCCTTTTTCACCAGGGGCACCTTTTTCACCTTTAGGTCCTTTAACTAAATTTGAAGGTATAATTGCATCTGTACCCCTTTCTCCAGGTGATCCCATAGGTCCGTCGTCTCCTCTTTCTCCCTTTAACGTAATATTTTTTTCATAATGGTATATCAATAAAAACAAAATAATTTAAATAAGATTTCAGTGGGTTGAAGCTTAAAGTTTTCTAAAACTCCTATAAGTCCCACTGCTATTAAATATATTGTAAGGAAATGTATAATTTAAATTAAATTATGCATTATGATATGTATGACTCTTTTAATTTTACTTGTAAAAATATATTTTGGAAACATCGAAAACCTAAGATAATATCAAACAGATTAGATTTTATAATATCTATTATTTTTTCCCCTTTTTGTTGTTCTCGTTCGGGTTTGATTTTAATTAAATGGAAATGGAAAATTTTAATTTAATTTTCAGAATACTTCAAAATATTTTGCACCAATAATAATTAATTAACAGCTTTGTACCTATTTGAAAAATATATTTAAACTTTTAACGATTGTCATAAAATTGCTCTTATTAAACAAATAATGTGTAACGTCGTATTACAAGTGTAAAATATTATATCTATACTAATCTATAATATAATACTTATATACTTATTACTTATATAATATATAATATAATATATAATATAATAATATAATATAATATATAATATAATAAAATATAATATATAATATATAATATAATATATTATATAATATAATAATATTATAAAGAAGTAAAGTTTGTTTATTTGTTAAATTGTAAGGGGTAATCTCGGGATCTACTGAACCGATTTTAAAAATTCTTTCACCAATAGAAAGCCACATTATTGCTGAGTGTCATAGGTTATATAAAAAATCGAAAAATAAAAAGGCTTTTACGTGGTAGTCCGTTTTGTAAAGTGAATCGGAGAAAAAACGGTCGAATGAAAGCATTTCTTACGAACGCTGCCTAACTATGAAAGATATATTTTTGAGTTCTAGAGAGAAGATGTGGAGCTTGAAAATGCCTACAAAAAAGTCAACGACAGCATATGTCTAACTTTTATATTTAAGTTACAAAAAGTAGTTTTTTTTATATTAGTATAGATAGTTTAATTTTTAATATTAATAAAATAATTTAAAATATTTAAACACTCAGTACTAAAAAAGGATTATTAACATTATGCCCAACGAAGTGGGCACGGGTCAGCTAGTATTTAATATTATACTAAAGTAAAATGTTTACATAATTTAATAATTTGTACGTACTGGTGCACCAGCTGATCCAGGTGATCCATTAATACCGTCAGATCCTCGTTCGCCTGGTAGGCCCACTGCACCGGGAGAGCCTCTCTCACCACGTTCTCCATGTAAGCCATCCAAACCTCTATCTCCTTTTGGACCTGGTCCTCCCGGCCAACACTCATTACAACGACCTCCTATATCTCCTTTTTCACCAGGATTACCCGGAAGTCCATTAATTCCAGGCGTTCCTTTTTCACCTTTTTCACCTGGGGGACCCATTTCTCCTGGACTTCCAGGAGTACCTAAAGTAGAATTTCCAGGAACACCTCGTAAACCGGGATATCCTTTTTCTCCTTTCTGGCCTTTATCACCAGGGTATCCAGGTTGACCAATACTACCCATTTGACCCTAAAAAATATGAAATTTTATATTTATATATATATAAATAATATTTATATATATTATATAATTTTTACAATTATTTGTGACTTACAGGAATAGAAAGACCGTCTTCGCCTTTTGGTCCTCTTGGGCCGGTGGGTCCAGGTGGTCCGTCATAACCTTTTGGACCTGTATCTCCTTGTAGACCGTTGAGGCCAGCTTCACCTTTTTCTCCCTTTTGGCCAGGTAATCCTTCAATGCCGGGATTTCCAGGTTCTCCTGGACCTCCACGAAGACCCATAGGGCCTGGTTGTCCCATATCTCCCGGCCTTCCATCTGAACCAGGTGGACCGACTGGTCCAGTATAACCTCTTGGTCCTGGTGGTCCAGGAGGTCCGCGTGATCCAGTACGTCCACCAGGTGGCCCAGGAACTCCTTTTAACCCTCTTGAGCCAGGTAAGCCATCTTTGCCAGGTTCACCTTTAGCGCCTGGTATACCTGCTAAGCCGCGTAGACCATCGATACCTCTATCACCTTTAGAACCTCGTGGACCAGGAGCGCCATACATTCCATCTCGACCCTAAATGACAATATAATTTATGAATAAGTTTACTTTACTTAATTTTTTTTTTGTTAAGAATGTTTTTGCTCATTTTGCTTAAAGTTTCCAAAATACGAAAAACAATTATGAAAGATAAATTGATACATATATGAAAATAATCTAATATATAAAATTCTCGTGTCGCGGTGTTTGTAGTTAAACTCCTCCGAAACGGCTTGACCGATTCTCATGAAATTTTGTGTGCATATTGGGTAGGTCTGAGAATCGAACAACATCTATTTTTCATCCCCCTAAATGTTAAGGTTAGTCCACCCCTATTTTTTTTAATTTTTAGATATTTTTTTTTCAATTTCGATATCTTGCAATCAGTCCTTGGACTATAAGCAGATGTTTTGAGTGAGTGGATGACTGGTATAAGAAGATCCCCATCGGAAGCCTCTCCTTCTTTAAATGTCGACTGTTATTAGTCTTTTTCAGCTTGTCGTTGCTAAGTCCATTATAGCTGGTCTTTTTAGGCGATTTTTATGAGCAGGCTTGGCTAGACTGGTGGCCAGACGATTTGGGTGTCTTTCCAGTCTTTGTTTATAACGTTAAATTTTTAGATAAATTATATATTTTTTAACCCTAATTTTCAACCCTCTACGATCAACCCCTATTTTTTACTTGTTAATTATAAACTTTAATTTTTAAGGTGGTCTAAGGGCTCTCGCCAGTTTGTATGAAATCTTTTATGCTACAAACTTTAAACTTGGCAGGGAGGTAGTTAATAGTTAGTAGATGTCTGCTAATAACGAATTTTGTATCAGGCCCGGATTAGGGAGGTCTAAGGGCTCTCGCAAGCTTTTTTAAATTCCTTCATTTTTTGTGCTAGAAGCTTTTGGCAGGGATGTAGTTTAATGTTAGTAGATGTCGATTAAGAACGCATTGTGTGATTGGGCCGGATTGAGGTGGTCTAAGGGCTCTCGCAAGTTTGTATGAAGTTTCTTTATTTTTTGTGCTACAAACTATTTGGAAGGAAAGTAGTTTATAGTTAGAAGAATTCTGCTAAGAAACTTCTTTGCTACAGGGCCGGATTATGGAGGTCTAATGGCTGTAGCAAATTTCTATGTGGGTCCTTATCTTTCGTGCAACAAACTTTAAATTTGGCAAGAAGGTAATGTGTGGTCCGATAAAAATGGATTTTGTTACAGAGCCGGAATAAGGTGGTCTGAGGGCTCTTATTATTTTGTATAAAAGTCCTTCAGTCCATTTTTTGTGCAACAAACTTTTAGTTTAGCGCAGAGGTAGTTAATAGTTAGTAGACATCCGCAAAGAATGAATTTTGCGACAGGGCCGAATCGAGGAACTCTTATGGTTATAGCAAGTTTGTATGTTGTTGTATTTGTAAGTCCTTCATCCTTTGTGCTACCAATCTTAACCTTGGTAGGAAGGTGGTTAATTGTTGGTGAAAGTCCGCTAAAACGTTTTTTCTACAGGGTCAGATTAAGGTGGTGTAAGGGCTCTTATAAAATAAAGTGCAGCACAGCGAGCCGTGGGGAGAGGAAGGGGGTTCCAAGAGCGGGAGAGAGTATATTAAAGATGGGTTCTGAAATAGCTAAAGTAATTGTAGAGCATTTTCAGGCAATCTACAGATCAACCGATTGCGAGTGATTGAATAAATATTAGTAGCAATTAAAAAAATGAACGCGGGCGAAGCAGCGGGTATTCCTGTACCCTTAGACGAAGAAGGTAATATTATTATAATAAATAATTGTTAAAAATGATTTGCACATGACAATATCGCAGATTCAAGACCCGAGAGAATCCAATTAACTCGGTTTACCAAGCGAGCGTGTTGCTGCTGGGCTTAAACTGCTTTTTGCACAATAATACGAGTATATAGTTCAAAATCAAGCCCAGTCTGGTTTTAAGGTAGAGTATGCCTAATACTCGCCTGCCTATTTCCTGTTAACTCTTATCACATTAAAAACTACTAAATATCTGTAGCGTCTCTATTATACATATTACATTTACTACATACTATGTTATAAAATTTTACCATACCCTTTCTCCAGGATTTCCTCGTATGCCTTTTTCTCCTTTAATTCCCATTTGGCCAGATAACCCTTGTTCACCTGTAGGTCCAGTATCCCCTTTATCTCCCATTCTCCCTGCTTCTCCCTTCTGACCTTTAGGACCCATATCTCCTTGAACTCCTTTTATGGCTCCCTTATTATCTAACGATGGCAATGTTACTGCTGGACAACTTGGCCCTCTATCGCCTCTATCTCCTCTGTCCCCTTTATCTCCTTGAATGGATTGTCCCTTTGAGCCTTTGGACCCCTTATCACCTTTTGGTCCAACAAATCCCTTAAAATAATCGTATATTTAAATATTATACAAAATGTTTTAAATATAATAATGGATCATATAAGCTCTATAAAAGTATAATTAAACTTATTGTAAACTGATAGATAGAGTATGTGGAAACTAAGTTTTTTCGTTATGCAGTTGTTTGCAAGCTGACAACTATGAGATTTAGGACATAGATTTAGTATATATAAATAGAAATATTTCTACTTCGGTATAATAATATACATACTATGTTTAATGTACCTATTACTTGAATGGATCTGTGTAATAAGTAAGGCCCTTAATTAAAACAGAAATAGTTCAATAAATCGAGAATCATTTCTCACCATAGGTCCCGTTTTGCCTCTTGGGCCTGATAAGCCTGCAGGCCCAGTTAAACCTACAGGTCCTGGGGGGCCCTGCATACCATCTGCTCCAGGTTCACCTTTTTGTCCTTTTGGATATCGTCCAATATGTGCTGGTTCTCCTTTGTCACCTTTATCCCCTTTAGAACCAGGGAAACCTCGAGGACCTTGAGAACCTTTGGGTCCTATTAAACCAGGTTCACCCTAAAAATTAAAATAAGAAAAACCTTACAGAAACCTAATATCTGTACGAGTATATATACATTATACCTATAATAATATTACTGCCGCGATGGTGTAGCGTCTAGTACGTACGGTCGCAAATCCGGAGGTCCTGGGTTCGAGTCCCAAGATAGTCGGTCCAAGTATAGTTATTGAATCTTTCTGTTTAGTAAGCCTCAGTAAAAGCCCGGAGTTGGGAAGTTGGCGGTGTATTACCCACGTGCCTCGAAGAGCACGTAAAAGCCGTCGGTCCTGCACCTTAACTCTCACTGATCGTGTCAAGCCCCACGGGAATATGAGAGTTATAGGAATAGAGAGTGCACTTGTGTCTGCGCGTTCACTTGTGCACTATAATATCTTCTGCGCAGTTAGCTAGCCTTAATGAGATTGGCCGTGGCCGTAATCAGTCGGTAGAGTTTCGCTTAAAATAAAAAACGACTAGACCGACATGAAAAAAATCTTTTTATATTATTTGTGGGAGTTTGTCAGGGGTAGTTGAGGTATAAAATAAGAATGAGCATAATATGTTAAATATATTATTTTTTTCTATTCCATACTAACCGTTAAAACGTACCTACCAGATGAACAAGAGCGAAGTGAGTGTTTAGTGATGTCATATTAAATAATTAATTACTTACATCTGTTCCATTACATCCATCTCGTCCTGGTATTCCAGGCATACCTGGTTCACCTTGAGGTCCTGGAGGACCAGATAGACCAGTAAATCCTTGGGCACCTGGTTTTCCCCTATCTCCCTTTGGTCCGCGTGGACCTTGAGGTCCTACCTGCCCTTTTTGACCTTTGGGTCCTTGTGGACCTTCAGCACCTTCATGACCAGGCAAACCTCTCACACCTGGTCTACCAGGCATACCAGGAAAACCCTAAAATAATATGTATACTTAAACCACACAAAAAATCGCGATTGAAAAGATATTTTTTGCAAAAAGTGAATAAATCGTTTATGGGGCAAGGTGTACTACGTATTTACAATAGAATATCACATTCAATATTGAGCTTGCTTTTTAGACAATTTAAGTATACTATTAAAAATATATTATTTATTAAAGCTTATTACTACACCATAGAAATGTGTGTGATTAATGTCTGGTTGGGTCTTACGTAGGATAATACATAATTATTGTATTGCAATATTGTAATCATATATTATTTTAAAAAGAGCAACATTTGAGTTGCTTGCCTGTTCGTCTCAGGAAAACTGCCCTCCGAGCCTGTTATGCTGCCTCATGTAAAAAGTGACGATACAAAATTGCTTGTATTCTTGTCTATTTGAATAAAGTATATTTTGATAACGAAATGAAAGAATACAAATATTACATACATTGTACACATTAAATAAAGGAAATTTATATTATATTTAGTGATCGACAACAATGATATAAGTAAATGGAGCCATTTTAAAAGCTAACTTACCCTGCTACCCTTTTGAGCAAAACATTTAGGCACACAACAACCAGGTGCGGTGCAGTTTCGATCAAAAGCAGTTGTACGTTGGCGTGTTACAGGATCGTAAATGGCAAAACTTTGGCCATAGTTTTGAGCTTGACGTTGTGGTGGTGATGGTGATGGACCTGTTGTTAAATCTGGCCGCCTCGATAGGCCATACGTATTTACATTATACACTGGAGGAGGGGGAGGAGAAGGTGGTTGATATTCCCTCTCGGGAGACCAATTTGTTTGTGATGGCCATTGGTTTTCGTAAATGTTATTCTCTTCTACATCTCCTCTTGCGTAGCCGTCCTGTTGCTGTAAACAATACAAAAATTTGTCTGTCATAAAGCAAAAGTTCATTTTGATATTTTGTTCACAATTTGCATATTTAAAGTTATTGTGTGTAAATATTACTATATATTACATTAATACTTAATACAATAATACTTTCATAGGTTTACGCAAATATTTGACATTGTAAATGAAACTTTCTTTTTTTTTTCATTTTACAAATTTTTTTAAAATGGCACCTGAGTACCTTATATCTAACGTATATTTTTGTAATTTGTAGGTAGGCACTGTCTGTAACAAGTATGTACATATAAAATTAAAATCAATCTGCAACAAAATCATGTTTTAAGTTTATCATAAACTTCATCATACAAGTTTATGATAAACTTAAATTGATTATTGACTCTATCTTTTTGAACAGTTTCAAAGTAGCTTTACACAACAGAGTTGTAACATATACATATACATAATAAACATATAGCATTTTAATCGATTATTATATTAAGTAAGACCATCAAGGGGGCAGGTTCGTTAACATCAAAATTTTAAAATCCTAAGTAATTTTGCGACGCCCTATTAAACGGGCGAGGTCTGTTGATTTTGAGTTGGTAGTACTTGCTTCTTTTATGCCGGTGCCCATACAATCAGGTCTGTGTGTACAATTTATTTTGCCACAATAAAGAAAAGAAGGAGTTGACAAGTCGCGTTGGGTCTTTGAAGACCATATTCGCAAAAACATATCCGTCACTCGCAGCCACAGACAATTAGGTTGAAATGTCTGTGCTCGCAGCCCTTGTGCGCAAATAATACTTATTTGCTACAATGTACGTATCAACTAAGAACATCAAAGTGTTATGTGTAATTGTAAGTGCAAAATATAGTTTTTTAACTATTCATTTAATTTAAAAACACAAAAAAGTTAAAAATTCTCAGAGCATCGTTATCGTACCGAAATTTGCACAATCAACAGAAATACAAACACTCGTAAAATAAATCAATATGACAGTTATTATAGTTAAATTTTCATTAGCTCTTTTTATCCACCCTTATGTATTCTTACAGGGTAAATGAATTATATGATTGCAAATATTTATACTAATATTATAAAGCTGAAGAGTTTGTTTGTTTGGCTCAACGCGCTAATCTCAGGAACTACTGGTCCGAATTGAAAAATTCTTTTTGTGTTGGATAGTCCGTTTATCGAGAAAGGCTATAGGCTATATTACATTACGCTACGACCAATAGGAGTGGAGCAACAATTACAAATATTGCAAAAACGGGAGAAAAATATTACTTTTAATTTTCAGCCTTTAGAACGCGAGCGGAGAAAAGCTAGTATACCTATACATAAATAGTAAATACCAATGTTTCTCGTTTAATAGGACTTACTATTTATAATATAGTAGATACATTAAAATTATGCCTGTCTCTACGGGGTCCCGTGCTAACGTATTATATTCGTAGAGCTTGCCCAATCTAGACTTACATCAAATTACTTTCGGAATTAAAGAAAAGGCGTGAGGAACTTTGTTACTGACGGGGGGCCCTCGACGGATATTAAATATTGACATACCTACTAGATTAAAGAAAACACAAATTGACGTTATCCAGTTATTGTTTTAAAAATGTTTTGTTTGCAAAGAGCACCACCGTTAAGTTTTTTCTGCTCTTTTCAGTAGAACTGTAAATTCCTCACTAACTTACATACGAACTTTTAATTTTAATAATATAAAAGGTGACGATGCTTTAATGGCTATTTGGATATACTCAACAATAAAAATATACATTATGTTTTCAACGCACCCATAAATACTTAAGCTATTAACTGTAGGTGACTCATACAATTAATATATTATGTAGTTTACCATATTTATATATTAAACTTAAAATAATTTAATTTAACTTTACTACTTACGTGCATAAAAATGACTTCATTAAAGAACAAGGCTTTCAACTATTATAGAAAAAGTACTTCAAATGTGTAAGGCAACTCTACCATCAAGTAGAGTTCTAAATAAGCAAAAGCAAGTAAAGCTTGCCTTAAACTAAAAAAGCAGTCAACATCATCAGTATAAGTCAATTATAGTTCTTAATATATTACTTATTTTTTTAGTAACCAAATGTATGGGATTAGGTAGTTTAAGCATTTTATGTACATCAAATAATGTATATGTGACGGCCAAATTAAGACTTACCCGGTGCTAAAGTTAAGTATAAAGTAAAAGTAGTATTCACTTTTCTTAAAGCTTCAATTTTATTTATTTTATTTTCAGTACTTATAACAAATATAGGTATACTATAAAGATGCTACACATAAATCCTTGTGATTTCATTTATTTCTTTGCTACCATTACTAGTACCTATATAATATTTATGACTGATATGTGATATTTCGCTGTGAATGCATTTTGCTCGTAAAATGATACGATGATATTCATATGATGTTCTATTTTATATAAAGCGGTAATGTATTAAATCGTTAATTTAGATTTGTTTTCTTAATTTTTTCATAGGAACCTATTAGAACTTATTTAAAGTCAATTAAAAGAACCGTAACTTAAGTTAGAGATCATGTATCGTTAAAAAAGGTAATTCCTATAGACGTAACTGCTTATAAAAATATGTTATTTTATTATAATATTATTTAATATGAAATAATTATATAAGTACTTTAAAATTTTGATGTTTGATGTCTAGAAGTTGACTAGTATAATATAATTTAGCACAAGATGAGTAATATATTATTAATAGATCTACCTACTAAAACAACGTTTTGTTATTACTTAAAATAAATTACTAGAACGTTGGTCTCAAAACATCTAAAGGTTTATTCCAAGGAGGTATATGATAAGCCTATGCTTGATAAATTAAATTAATATTTTTGATTAGGTCTGTTCTTGTTTTTATGTGTGGTGTAGATATAGTTTGCGCAATGACGACGTTTAACATCCGAATGATAAACTTTGTCGGTCTCATGTAGTACAGGCTATGTGTTATATTATAATAAGATATACCAGAAGAAATGTCATATAATTAATAAATAATAATTATTAATATTTTTTTTAAATTATTAAATATATTCATTTCCAAATATCCACAGGCAATGCACGCGTTTTTAATGAAATTGCAAAAGGAAGAATAGAAGCTGACGGACCAGTCAGTTCGCGTGCCCTTTCGATGTCCCTACATTCCCAAATTCCTATAAAGTTTTAACTTTAAGCTAAAAAATATTCTACAATAATTACATAATATATTTTATGCACTCACCGTATTTACTCCTGTTAGAGCCACTAGAGCAGCCACCGACCTATTGAATTAAATAAATTTGAGATAAAAATATATAGTAATATTAATATTTGAAAGATTACTTACAAGAGTAAAATATATTTTATACAATATTATTGTGATTATTGTAATAATAAAAAAGTTTTTTTTCAAAAATTAATATTAGTTATATTAAAAATAGATGGTACTTACCAAAGTACGTGGACCGCCATAGCCCGGAGCGCGCAGCGCCTGTGTCCCGTGCGCGCGCGCTGTTTGTGCCGGGATACTAAGGAAAGAGGAGCAGTCGAGCCGCAGTCCGAGCGCCCCCGCCCCGCGGCGGTGGCGGCGCCCGGGTGGCCGGCAGCGGGCGCGCGGCCAGTAGTGCGGCGCAGCCATGTCGGGCCCGGCGCGTGCGCGCCTTCTCTCTATGCGCCTCGTGCCGGCTGCTCTTCTATTGCTTTACTGGATCCCATCACCTGCTTCTGCTGTAAGTACTTTACGTATATACTTTCTTTCTACTAACTGCAACAAGTTGCTGCATCGCCTAAAAGACTTCAACGAGCTCGTAGTCTTTATGAAACACACATATTATGTTTGTTTGTCTGTTTGTGTAGGTTATACCTGCCTTTTCTTTCTACGATTTTACGTTAGTCTTCTACATTCTTCTTAAAAACAATATAGTATTTTTAAACATGCTACTCGTACATTAAGTCGGTAATTATCATCATGTCTAATCGAGCTTACCTAATCTTATACAGTGTATACAATATACGTGAATTGCCACTGAATTATAAGTTTAATCACAAGAAAGAAAGATAATAGTGAAAATTGATTAATCCTTTAATTTAATGAATGTTTTTATTGTATCTCTACAATTATTTATTTTTGTATCAACCTATAACAACAAATATGTTTTGTTTTTGTCTGCAAAGCTTAAAGGTAAAACTTTAAGGGTAGGTAAGGTTTTATCATGAAAAACTGAATGTTTTTCCTTAAATCATGTTAAACAATGTTAAGACATAATAAAAATGACAATAGCTTCCTAATACTACGAGGATACAGAATACAACATAATTACAAGAGTCAAAGAACCTACAAAAGTATCAAATTAAATAAAATCTTCATTTTTTTAAACATAGCTTAAAATAAATCCATCTAGTCTATCTAATATCTAAATTCTAATTATTTTATTGCTATATAAGCCTCTGTTAGTCGGTTTATTTTTAAGCTCGTAGCAAATAATATGTAGGTATGACTAATTACAAAAGAAGTAAAAAAGCGCATTTATTTCTAAATATTTTTTGCATATAAGAATAACTTCCTCTTTTCCTTAGATTAACTTTCTTGAACTAAACCAAACGAAAAGTCAAAATAATACCGTGAAAAATCCGGATATTTTTATTAAACTATCTTAATATATATATTTCTTGTGTGCGTGTGTATGTGACTGAACTCCTCCTAAACGACTGGACCGATTTTGATGAAATGTTTTGTGTGTGTTCGAGTGTATTCGAGAATGGTTTAGATTCACAATTCGGTCCACTAGATAATGTATTTTTTATATTATTTAGTTATTTATACATTTGCACAATAAATGACATATTCAATTATAAATAAGTCGTTGCTAGGCAACGCTGTTTTGCGCATGCATACTAAAACATTTCACCGGGAGCAAAAGTTTATAAAAATTTTCTATATGTACAGGACAACGTCTGTAGGGTCCGCTAGTACATCTATACATATAAATAAAATTGGAGTGTCTGTTTTTAATTTCAAATTAACAGCTTTTCCCTAAATGCACAATTTGAAAGTATATACGATACTAGCAACAAAAATCCAATTTTTTAAATTTTTGTCGGTATGTCTGTCTGTTTGTTCCGGGTAATCTCTGAAACAGCTTGACCGATTTTGACGGGACTTTCACTCGTAGATAGTTAATCTTATAAGGCGTAACTTAGGCTAATTTTTAACCGACTTCCAAAAAGGAGGAGCGCTGACACTAAAACCCGACGAACTCGAGCGAAGCGAGGGTGACTCGCTAGTTGTATATATGTATGCTGGTTAGGCAATGTTGCAACTTTTTACCTAACTGCCCAACGCAGAAGAGTGGTTATGTGAGCTGTTGACTGTACAACAGCTCACTTGACGACACGCGTGGCGCAGTTTGTAGTGACCCTACTTGCTGCGCAAGCGGTCGCGGGTTCGAGTCCCACTGGGGGCATACATTTGTTGAGCACGAATGTTTGTACTCCAGTCATGGGTGTTAATATTTATAATATGTATGTATTTAAACCTATATATGTGTAGTATATCAACCATCTAGTATCCATAACACAAGGCTCGTACCTTACCGTGGAACTAGATAGTGCTGTGTGTAAATGTCCCAACATATAAAAAAAAAATTGCTCTATTAAATTGCAAGCATTATAATAAGTGCTATAAGTCTATGCTTATATAGAGTGATACCCATTACAGTAATTCAAACTAGTTTATATTCCTCTAAAACTCAAGCATTAAAATGGCACAAACAAAGCAATAGACATTTTCTTGCTACTTAAAAATGTTGTTGTAGAACCAAACACACCGAAAACAGCTGAAAGCTGTACAACGGCGTTGTGTTCTACTGATCTATAACTAAAAGCAATATGAAAGCATTTTTTTATCCCATTATTCAACCGATGTACAGCTTAAAGTGATAAAATGATTTTGAAATGCCAATATGCAGCTTCAGAATCACGAGTGAATTTTTCTAAGAGCTTACATACACTTTTGTTCTATATAAGTTCACGGTAGATTAGTTAAAATGCTCCTTGTGCTACTTGGGTAATGCTTTAATCTTATTATTAATATTAATGATAAGTTCATTAAATAATGTATTAGAACTAAGGGTAATATCACCAGTATATAAGAGCCCAAAGACAACCAACCGAAACTAGAGCTTTCAATTTTTCACATCTCATGAAACTTAATTCGATAAAATGCAAAACCTGAAAGTCAAAAGACTGTCATTTTCAATTTATATTAAAACAAAATTTATGTAAATGTATTCAGTTTTTATTAATAATTATAATTGACATTCTTTTATACTACAAATATTTTTTATTTAATTGATAACTTTCATTATGCTCTATCTTCGCATATTTTTTATTACTATCAGTAGCAAAAAAGTAGTCCTACCTACTAGTCAGTCCGTTCTATTAATATACCTACTAGCAGTACCCGCGGCTTCGCCCACGTTCTTTTTTTTAATCGCTACAAATTTTCATTCGATCACTCGCTGGGTTGATCTGTTGATTGCCTGAAAATTCTCCAAAATTACTCCAGCTATTTCAGAACCCATCGTTAATATACTCCTGAGCCGCGCGGCTATCTATTTCATATATGTGCACGCCCCTCCCGCTCTTGGAACCCCCTCCCTCTCCCCATTGCCCACTGTGCTGCGTTTTATTTTTTTATTAGTAGGTATATTTTGTTAAGCTTGATATTTTTAATTTCGTAATATCTTTTGAATGGAGTGTCCGATTTGTATTATCCTAAAAATTATATACTATCTTACTGCCTGCCAAATTTAACATTAGTAGCAAAAAAATGAAGAAATTTCGTATTAACTTATGAAAGTCCTTATACCACCTTAATTCGTTAAAAAGCGTTTTAAGCGGACTTTTATTAACAATTAACCACCTTCCTACCAAAAAAGTTCGTATCACAAACGATAAAGGAATCTCATACAAACTTCGCAAGTTTGACAGCTGACAGTCAGCCCTTAGACTCTTCAATTCGGCTCTGTCGCAAAATTTGTTCTTTGCGGATGTCTACTAACTACTAAATACCTCCCTGCTAAATTTAAAGTTTGTGGCATAAAAAATTAAGGACTTTCATACAAACTAAAAAGAGCCCATTGACAACCTTAATCCGGCCCTGTTGCAAAATTAGTACTTAGTGGAAGTCTACTAACTATATGAACTTCCTCACTGCCAAATTTAAAGTATGTAGCACAAAAACTGAAAGAATTTTTAAAAAACTTGCAAGAGCCCTTAGACCTCCTTTATCTGGCCCTGTCACAAAATTCTTTCTTAGCAGTCATCTTCTAACTATTAACTAACTCCCTGCCGAGTTTAAAGTTTGTAGCATAAAAGATGAAGGACTTTTATACAAACTTGCGATAGCCCTTAGACCACCTTAATCCGGCCGTGTCGCAAAATCCGTTCTTAGCGGACCTCTACTATTTATAAACTACCTCCCTACCAATTTTCATCTTTATACGTCTAGCGATTTTCGAGATTTCGTGATGAGCGAGTTATTGAGTGTTTTTCGCATTTATATGTATAGAATACTAAGTATAACAATTAGTTATTTATACAATAATAATAATTACCGACCGATTATGACCACGGTGGCCAATCTCATTGAGCCAACTGCACAGAAGATATTATAGTGCAAAAGTGTACGCGCAGACATAAGTACACTCTCTGTTCCTGTCAATCTCATACTCATCCGTGGGACGATTACTCGTCACGACCAATTAGGATTAAGGCGCAGGACCGACGGCTTTACGTTCCTTCCGAGCCAAGCGTGTCAGGTGTGATATTCCACTAACTTGCCAACTCCGCGCTGTTACTGCAGAGTAGGAATTGCAATCCGGAAATAATCCGTATAGGTAATCCGGCGGATCCGGCGTCATTTCACAGTCACCGGATCCGGTACTAATATACCGGTACCGGCGACCGGATCCGGTGTTATTAGTTTTTGGCAAAATAATAGAGCTTTTGCATGAGTTGGTACTTAAATGCGTAGTACGTGGTGTTCATGCATGCGAGTTAATGTCTGACATAAATATAAGACTTCTTTGTTAGCATTATCCAATACTTTAATAATTATAATAGTCTCATATCAGTAAAGTAAGATAATTATAATAGATTTTATTAAGTTACTTTATAAATAAAAAATAATTAATCTATCTGTGAAAGTGACATCTAGGAACACTGAGCTACTCGTTACAACGTTAAAATTTTACCTAGTTGCCTACACTAGCAACCGCTACATTTTAATTGTTTGCTCGTTGCCTAATCTTAACATTGGGTTAGAAAATGCTCCATACTGAATGACTGATGGATCAACGCACAGCCTAAACTGCTAATCGTAGAGACCTGAAACTTTTAGGGTGTGACCTTGTAGTTTATGACGTAGTTATCGGATTAGAAAGGATTTTCCGAAATTTTTCCGAAAACGGGAGCAATGTCTGTATGGTGTGATTCCAATCTACTTCAAATTATGCATAAAGATACTTTAACAAAATTGATGGAAAACGTGTTTAGTATTTTATTGAAACCCATTGCCTTACGGGGTTAAAAAGGGGTAAACAGTAGTTTGGGGGTAACTTACATCAAAGATGAAATCAATACTTCGTAGTGCTTTTGATTTAAATAACAGTTTAATTTTACACATGTTTGAAAACGTAATACTTTTCTCATCAAAGTCAACAATAAGTTTGTAATAGTAGGCATAGGTCTATCTACTATACTACAACTACGCCAAGAAAACCGAATAACTGGTTTAAAGAGTAGTCCTCATAACAAAAGGGATGAAATGGTAAATGGGGAATCAATTTTTGGTATATTATAAGTAAAAGCGTATAGCCAAACATATTTTTTGTACTTTTAGTTAGCGAAGCCGCGGGTTCCGCTAGTTTTTTATAAACTACTTACCTATATTAAGTACAATGATACTTGAATAACTTACTAACAGTTCATTTTGAATCAAAAAGGCGAAAATTATATCGATCTGGTCAATCCGGCCAGATTGATTGGTACCTACAGTTCGCGTCACGTAAAAAGAACGCTAAAAGAAAGTGGTGGGGGATGTGTTTGCGCATGGGTACATTCGCACACGAAATTACTAAGTCTATTCTTTTATTTTTGAACTAGCCTTTCGCTATATTAATAAAAGTACTATAGTACTATAGTATAGAAACTCATTAAATAGAATTCTATTAATTAATAAAATATGATTGATTCAGTGTAGTATGTTTAATGTACTAAAAAATAAATTAATACGTTTAATATATTTTTTTAAATTATTAAATGCATTATTATCAGACTCTCTCTTCATAAAACAATATACGTCAAAAATTTTTTTTTATATTTTAATATAAAACCATTATGTAATTAATAACTTTTATGTGCGCGACGGTATTTTGAACTGAGGAACCAATAGCGAACCGGCAAGCATGCGACACGTGCACCGCCGCCCTGCGCCCTCCCCTTCTTTCCACAAAATTGGCCGATAAATCGCCTCTGCACAACTTGACAGCCAGCGTTCTTTTTACATGACGCGAATTATACTAAAGCATTTCAGCCGAAACAAAAGTAGCACTTTCGTAGTGCTACTTTTAAGTGTTCTTCTTCGTGCTAAAAGAGTCTGAAAACGAAGTTTCGATAAAGAATATTTAAATTAAAACAAGTTTAAGTTTATCTAACTTTTAAATAGTTCATAGTATACACATATACACAATAGATGTGTGTAGGTCGAATTATGTTAACTGTAGGTACACTTGATGACGTTAGGTACGAGTATAATAGTTAATAACTGTTTTTAATGAAATTTTCATCAAAACAATCCAGATTGTTACAACTTATCCAAAATAGTTTGAAATTTTCGGCTGTAAGACGTGTGTACAGAACAAAGTCTGTGGGGTTCGCCAGTAGGTATATCATACAATCTTTTATAAATGATATAGATTGATATTAAGTTTTAGAGGGAAAGTTTATGTTATCCTTTTTAACGCATTTAAATAAAAGTTTGTTTTTGAAAAAGGTTTTTACTTTTAATTTTTAATTAGGTAGGTACTAGGTACCTTCATCAACTTGTTTTCTTCTTTTTCGTGTAGAAGCATCAAGCAGAAACATAGCCGCGAAACAAAAGTGGACTACTTGTACATTGAAAGAAAGAATAATAAAAATAATATACTAAGTATTTGATAACTCTTTATTCAGACATTCAATGTGCCTTTAGCTCCTGATGATAATTTAAGTCATAAAAGTTCCAGTTGTGGACTTGTCAAAACTTCTGCGATAAGATAGTAATTATAATATACAGAGGCTATCTGTACGCAACAAAACATTGATGCCACCGCTAACCTCATTTTTTTATTAACACACATTAATTATATATAACAATAATATACTTATCCGCATTTTGGGAAAACAACATAATATGTATTACATTTATAATGTGTTGCTTTAATACAGTTTAAAATTAATTATACCCTCGTAAAATAAAGCAGTAAAACAAATGAAATGTCACGTTTTATTAATATAATAAAAATATTTGTAAAATATTTTATATCAATTTATTATTCGTCAATTTAAATTTTAATCGAAAGTTTATGAAAATGCCATGACTGAGAGATGTCTATGATGCATCTTAACTCTCTTTTTCTCTTTTATCCAACACTAGCTAGCAACACTAGCTTTTTAGCGCAAGTGGAACCGCGGGTTTTGCTATGTATTATACATATAAACCTTCCTCCTCAATCACTCTATCTATAAAAAAACCGCATTAAAATCCGTTGCGTAGTTTTAAAGATTTAAGCGTACATAGGGATATAGGGACAGAGAAAGCGACTTTGTATACTATGTAGTGATAAAATAATAATTAAAGATATGGACTGACATAGTTTGAGTTCAATTAATAATATTCATAATCTACAATATCATTTGAAATATTTGTAGTATCTTCAAATATAAAGATAATGAATTTTATTTAAACAAGAAGAGGATGTTGTATGAATAATATGTTATATATCTCAAAAGATATAAAAATGCTAGTTTTTTGACAATCTGTTGTTACCGTAACCTTTGCTCTATATTATCATTATTTTTATATAGACCGCCAACTGGCAACGTAATTATCATTCCGCAGCCTCGTGACCTAAAAACATTTACGAGTATTATATCAAGATATATAAAACAGATGATCATCGGGGCCTAGCAGTACAGTGGCTAGTTTGAACTAATGTTCACTGTAAAAGAAATGACTAAGTTGACATTTGCACTTCATAGGTACAGTATTAGTAAATAGTACCTATACACCAACAGGCAACAACTCCTCTTGTATTCCTAATTTGATATAGTATTAATAATATGTCTGTAATACAGACATTTTTTAGACATTTAATTAATGCGAAAAGCTTGTAACTGCTATTGCATTTTATTCAGCTGAAAGAAACCGACTACGTTACTAGGGTACGTTACTAAGGGCCTTATATAAAGTAGAGCTTACACTGGACTTAATGCTATATTTTCCTATATACTACGCAATATATTATATTACTTCACACTACAGAGGAGTAGCTACGAATTTTGCAATGGGAGAAACTTTTGCAACAGAAATAAATGTATCCTAATACACTCATTTTTTTAATTATCCTATTAATGTTATGGATGGATGAAGTTTTTAATCCGTTTCACGCCTGAGCGGTTAAACTGATCTAGATTAACTTTGGCACGGAGTTATTATGTAGATTGTAAACTGGAATATCATATACGTTACTTTTTATTATAGTAAGTTCTCTTAGGATAGATTGGTGATTATGTTTCACTAAGGACGGAACCGAAGCGAAGAGATGGAGAGTCGCTAATTTGATGTAAGATGTATAAATGGTTAATATAATATAATATTATTATATACTCGTATATATCACTACATGTTATAAAATAAAGTTCTCCACCGCGTCTGTCTGTGCCTTTTTGCGGTAAACTCAAAAACTACTACACCGATTTTCATGCGGTTTTCACTAATGGATAGAGTATTTCTTGTAGAAGGTTTTAGTATGTAATTTGTCAAGATTTTTTATACATTTACTAGTGGAACCCGGGGCTGCGCTCGCGTTAAATCTACGGACGAGCCCGACCGAAGCGAGAGCGCTATTAATAAGTATGTAAAGACTAGTTTATTGTACACATCGACATCTACAAAAAGTACGTCAAAAAATTAAGAGACTTGAGAGATAATAAATAGGAATATTATATTACGCAAATATGTTTAATAACCTTCTGTAACTTTGTTATGGAAGAAGTTTCAAGTATGATTCTTTATCTATAAACAAAAATAAGTTCCTTTAGTAGTAAATATACTTATACAAAAAATGTTGTACTGACACAATCTTCTATTTTTATCACATTGAGAGAGGCTTACACAAAACAAGCTTATTCAATGGACTTTAAGTTATTCAGTTTTAAATATTTATGTTTAAAATGTTTTAATCATTATTTTTATCTGAATTATAATTAAACTAATTCTTCTTCTTTTTATCGTTTACTGATAACCTTACGTGATTTCGGATGACGTTAACAAAAAAGTAAAGCTATAGGTATTCTTAAGTAATGTAACATTTTTAATTATTTAATAAGTGTGTTGAGTTTTATTTTTTACTACCTAATATTTAAAAAAAATATTTTTATAGTAAACAAAATCTAAAAAACATATAAGTTTGACAAATCGATTTAAAAACGAATCTTCAACGTAAGTAAATTAAATGCTATGCAGAAACCGATTGTTTCTGATAAGAGGGCGGACACTGAATTAGATACTTTTTTGTAGTTAAAAAATTGAATTATAAAATAGGTCAAAACCAACTCCCATTAACAAAGCTTTCGTAACGAGGTCGCGGTATGAACAGCAGGATCTCTTATCAAACGGACGGGAAGCTACTATCAAGTTGTCGTTAAATATATAATACAATTTTTGCAATAATTGCCGAAATAATGATATTGTAACTCCCACTATTATGTACGTGTCATCGTGACCCCGTATTTGTGTTTTTGAAATCACGCTGTAGATATTATGTACGCTATGAATTACATGTTTTTGTCATTTTTTACATCTTAGGCTGCTATGTTTAGGATCAAACTTTTCTTAATAATAATTCTGATTTCATTAATTATAGTGACACAATTTAAAATTTTAAAATCTTATAATATACATAAAGTTTAATAAAATGACATAGTTGATGATGGATGGTTCGAATTAAAGGTATTTTTTTCCTAAGTAGGTAACTACATAGGTAGGTATATAGAGATACATATTAGTATAAACAACAATATTTTCATAATTCCTAATTATAGTTAATTATAAGACATTATAATTTACAGATATTTTTATAGACTTGTTATTAACTTACAAAGTAAACAATACGTTATGTGATTGTAGTTTATTCCGGGGTGAGTCGTCCTGTCAATACTCGGTCGCTATTCATGAGTCGATGTTTTATCGTCATGACGTAAAGTAACGCAGAACATTGAACTCTAGAGGAAGTATCCGTGTTCCTCAGTTTTTAATATAAAGTCAATCAAATATGTTTCAAAACTACGAACCTTAATTAGTTAGTGGTAATACTTGACATTTAAAACACAAACCGGACAACAACGAACAAAAATATTTTTACAACTTTACGTTTCATATTACTTTCGTAGGTACTTATTTATATTAAGTAAGTAATTAAACACTAGACACGTATGCGGTATGAACACGTACACTGAAGCTCGTTGACGTAATAACTAATGAAGCAAATTACGAAATACTTAAGTAAGAGCTTTACTTAATAATTATTAAAAAAATAAAATCGAAGCTAGAATATTTGTATAGGAATAGATTAACGTTATTAAAATTCATTTTAAAACAGGAAATCGGGAAGTATATTAAAAAAGGAGATACCTACTTTAACTAATTATTTCATGTCAATTTAGTAAATTAAGTAGAGACCTGTATTGATCTATTTCAAACTGCGTGCCCTGCAGCTCTACGTAACCGTATAAATTCTTATACGTTAATTAATTAGGTACATAATAGCTATCATTCTTCCTCTTTTTAAACTAGACTTTTGGGTATAATACTTTTACATTATATAATGTTCTCCGATCGATTCCGACCATAGCGGCCAATCTCATTGAGACTAGCCAACTACGCAGGAGACATTATAGTGCACAAGTGTACGCGCAGACACAAGTGCACTCTATTCCTATCACTATATATACGTGCTCTCCGAGGCACGGGGGTGAAACACCGCCGACTTTCCTACTCCGGGCTGTTACTGAGGCTTACTAAACAGAAAGACACAATAACTAAATGTACGATGTATGGCCGTACATACTAGCCACTACACCACCGAGGCAGTGAACTTTTACATTATGAACCTTAATTCAGGTTACATAAGTACTTAATGCTACATAATTGCGTAAAACGCATTTTGTTACTCATGGCTTGATTTTATGGCTACGTACAATGCACTAAAAATTATCGCTAACTTCCAGTAAAATGAAATAGGTCAATAGATTCAGTGCGGTAACAAAAGCCAGTTGAACGTACTCCCATATTCCTGAATCTTAATTTAGCCCAGAGTCACTGACAGTGGGAACATATTACCACTATACTACCAATTCACCCTCGCTCCGCTCCGCGCTCGCTTTCGAGTTTCGTTCCTAGGTGCGTTTTTGAGCGGAATTTTAATTCTTTTATCTATAAAAGAAGCCTAAGTGATAGTCATGCCAAAAAACAGACAGACAGAAGGACAGACAAAAATTTAAAAAAAAAGTCTATTTCTTAAAAATACCATATACTTATATTTACATTATATTATATGCATTTAGTGAAACGCTAAGTAAAAGTTAGTTTGATTTTACAGACATTTCAATTTTATTTATCTGTATAGAGTATACATAATATATATCTGGCACTTTTGAAAGATTTAATAGCCTACTGTTTAATTTGAAATTTGTATTTTTAGATCCTTGAAAAATGTTCAATACAAACTCCTAAGTATTCGTAGGTACCTCAAAGTGATGAAATAGTTTGTATTATGTATGTCCAACATTTCGGTTTTTTTTTCTAGAACTTAATATTAAGCTATAGATGCTTAAAATATTATATTATATTTTGCTATAAAGGGAGACTACGTATATAACTTATTTGTTTTTAAACTTACTTAAATAGCTACTTGATTAATAATTGACCTAGTCTGGGAATCGCTCGATATTCCGGGATGAAAGTTAGCATTGATGCCGAAATAATCTTAGAAAATCTTATTGGGTAAAAAGAATCAACAGAAAATTCCTTCAGAATTAAAATGAAACGGATTGTTTACATAAAATGTATAGAAATTCTAATTACTTATAACGAAAATTACTTGTTGTTTTATGATTAACAAATAACGATCGAGGTGTGTTAGGAGCACGTTTATGAGATGTCGGGGTCACCAGATACCGGCAAAACGCTCGTAAACCCCAGCACGATGTTCCATTTCTTTAATATAACTAAATAGTTTTATAATAAACTAGCCTTTCCCGCGGCTCCGCTTGCGTTCGGACCAGTAGTTCCTGAAATTAGCGCGTTCAACCAAAGAAACAAACTCTTCAGCTTTATAATATTAGTATAGATAAAAAGTTCAATTTATAAAATCTAATAGCTTATACAAATAAGTCTTAAAAAGCTAAAAGGTCAAATTCAATAAAAACAAAAACACCATAGGTATTTATAAAAATATTTTTCTGTTAAAATAAGAGCTAGAGCTTAAAAGCTTTAAGATTGCATAAGCTGAAGTATAAGTTAATTAGTCGGTGAATCACCGTGAAAGTGATATAAAAATGATTCCTTTTAGTATTAAGGCTGCACGTGCTTGCTAGCAAAACTGAATGCTTAGGCCGCGAAGTTTTGTGGGGTGTAGGGGCGGGGGGTACAGGCTGCGGGATGTGCGAATGGCCGTTATCGCTTGGGACACTGCAATGATTGTTTATCCAGCCCGTTCCTTGAATTGCAGCTAATGACTCACTCGCTCTATAATCGACGACTGCTGTAATACCTACCACGGTGCCGTCATCAGTTGCCAACAAGGTTTTTCTAATTATGATTACGTTTACAATAATTGCAGATGCGTGAATAGTTTCGTATCACAACATCAATGTGTAATTTTACTCTCTAATATCAAAAATCAAAACTTCCTAACTTCTTAAGGGACTTGATTTTATCCAAAGAGGTTGCTATTTTTATAATTAAAAAAAACATTAGTTTTGGTACGAGTTTTACTAAAAGTAATGTATTAAGTAGTTTTTCATAATTTACCATAGTGGATGATTTTGTAAAATCGAAATCATAATTTAAGAATTAGTAAATAAAGAATATCTAGATATAAACTATTATACCTACTTGTTTATATTATGTAATAATCACGCCTATGATATATTATGTGCCTAGGAGGCTAGAGGAGTTGAATCTAATAAATCCAAAGAGCATAGATAACAAGTTATTATGTCATGCTTATAAAAATCTGACTTTCCTTGCCGATCAAATCATTTTTTTTCGAATATATTCTGTTCTAGCACATTTTTCTATTAACAAGGTAACCACCTTTATGGTTAACCTTACATACATATAACGAAATTGGCCGTGAAAATTACAGCTGTTTATACAGAAAGACGTCGTCAGTCTTGAGTCTTTAAAAATTACTTTGTATGAACTAGTTTTCGCTCGCAGCGAGAGGTAGCTTTTTGACTGCGTGAATTTTTAAAATAAGTAATTATTGGTAATATTATTATACATATATAATAAAATTCTGAGTCGAATCTGTACACACTTTATCTATAGTTTTTGTCTATCTGTCTGTGACCGTCAGATCGATAGATTTTCATGAAATTTGGTAAGATAATAGCTGCTTATTATGCTGCGGATTTACCTATAGAATACTTTTTACTGCGGAAAAAAATATCTCACCTCTTAGAAATCTTTACTAAGCGTCGTATCTAGGGACAAACTCTAGCGAAGTGACGGTGAATCCTTAACAGTATGTAATTGTTTAACGTTGGCTACTACTGAATTCTGACCGAGCACATTCTTTATAATCAAATAACTGTGCATCGAATTACAAAACTTTCATTTAAACTAATTCTTATTGTAGACTTGTATTTAGGAAACAATAATATTAAAGGGAACGAAATGTTATAATATTATGTGTAGATAATTGAATTAGGCATTATGACTGACTTTAGGAGGTAGACATATACTATTGCGTACTTTTCTTTAGGCTTATTAAGACAAGGTTAAGCCAGCGTAAGCCACATAGGTACCTAAATGTCTAAGGATAACTCGATAGAACTAGTACGTAAATGTCTTTTCCCGAAGGGAAATTTCTACAACTTTACCAGGAGTGAAAAATTTTCCTGTAGTAAAAAGTATCCTAAATATTGATTCATAACATAGGCTATCATAACATAAAATTTCGTCAAATCAGTCCAGACCATTTTAGTGAAGCGCTAGAACAATAGATATACAGAGACAAACAAAAAAATTGACGATAATTATTTTTGGGTCTATATTCTGCTCACAATACGTTACGGATATCGTTTTTAAAACAATATTTTAGTTACAGTTTTATTATATGTATACGGTATAGGTATCGAATAAGATGACATAAAGAAAATATATGTAGAGATAAGATGGTCAGAATGAGGATGGAGAATATGAGGAACCACTTAACTTTTGTGTATCTTCTAGACACCCAAATTATTAAATTGATGAATTAATATGAAAGTAATGTGATAATTAAAACCTTAAATTTCAAAATGTATTTATAAAGTATGGATAAAGAGTACTTAGTGTTAAACAATCATTCAAACTAAACGACCGGAAATTAAGTTGCCCACGCAGCCGCGTGCGCCCGGAAGTGTTACATGCAAGTTGCATGCTGCAATATAGGTGGGCGGTTCCTGTAAACAATTAGCGTATATATATTTGTACTTGATAATCATATATTATAATGTCAAACAAAATAATTTCAATACTTAAACCCATAAAATTTCATACTTATCTTAAACTATACACAGGGCTTGGATCTTGTTCGAATAGAATGTTTGTTTGTATCTTTGTCCACATCACGAGATAGCAAGGGACATATTTTGATTAAAATTTGATATGATAATACCCAGGTCATATTTTTACCGCGGGAAAATATCACATTTCTGAGAAATCCGACACCATTCAAACGTACCTAGAACGATACCAAGCGGAGTGAGGATGAGTCGCTAGTTATTTTATAAGAATGAAAATTGAAATAGTACAGTTTTAAAATGTTCGTCCATCGAATTTTTTTGTTTGAGTTTTATGCCTAATTTGTCTCTTATTGTCATATATAAACATTTCAATTGAAAGTCACATAAGTTTGGTTTGCTTCAAGGTTAAATATTTAATATTATTTATGGTCGCAATTCACATCATTGTTATTTAGAATGATATTATGTACTGCAGATGTAAAATTTATAACTACATTAAACTTTGTTTTGACTTTAGTATTGATTGTTCTACAAGTGCCAAAGTGGGCTTTGTTTTGAACTAAAATAAAATAAAGTCTTGGAAGTCGAATATATCCTTTTAAGATACTAGAACTTTATATCATGGAGTACATCAGTCAATCAACTAATCAACCTTCCTTATTTATTTTAATTATTATTGATTCACATCAATATACTTAATACTTATTTCATTGAAAGAACCCCTAAACGCGCTTTCTTTATTGTCATTCAATTCAGGTTTAATTATAACTGAAGACTTGCATTAGACTGTTAACAAGATAATATTAATTAGCGTTATATAATATCTAATTATCACGTTCCATTTTTTCAATAATAATGAAAATTCCTCATGTTCGATCCATGTGTGGAAAAAAATGTTATGTAAGGTCAAGGTCGCAAACAACCTATTTATTTGGATTTTTCAGCGAACCCGTCAACTATTTAATATTTTTTATGAAAAGTATAGATCATGCAGCAACGATGCGCTTTTTCTGAGAAATGGAGAATTTTAGGAAAAAAACGTACTATGTCAATTTTTGTAGATAATTGCATGAATTTTTTGCACGCATGAGATCGATGGGGACTTTTCACAATTTTATTATAATCATGTCCCTAACGTTTATGTAAATTTTACAGTTTCTTAGTAATTTCTGCAAGGGTAAATAATAAATATCTATTTTGACCGATTTAGTATGAGTAATTACTTGCATTGTTGTCGCCGAGCGAAGCTCACGTCCTTATTTACCAATAAATTAACTTTGTAAAGTGTTGTTTAATAAAATAGTCATATTAAAATTTAACAAACGGTTATTACGAATTGACAAAGTTTATTGATACACAAGGTAGAAGTCATAAAAATCCACTTTTGATTAAATTGACATCATACAATTTGAGCAATCTATTTATTTTATTGAATAAATTGTCATCGTTCTTCTTAATAAGCGTTGACTTGATGTTTTTTTGTTAGTAGCCTATTCCTGGTTCAATCGAGCAAATGTAGTTCCATCTGACATACTACTACACTTAATAAAAAGCAGACTACTGTATAAAAATCAATTACAGACATAGATTATACTATTTCTCTTTGGAACGATTTCATCAACGCGGCTTGCCGTAGAAGTTCCCTTATAACGTGAACCGATCGGCTGGCTTCCTGGGTCTCGCTGGGTCAGGACTCCAGGAGGCATAGTATAGGTACTCTCCACTCTTAAATAAAATCGTTTTTTAATACCTAACAATTTTATTAAAAGTTAAATCATTGGCTGATTATTTTTGCCTAATTACGTTAGTATTGCTATATTATTAAAATTTTCCCGCTATTTTATAGTACATTTATTTTATCAACTACATATCATTTTACATTACAAATTTCATCAAAATCCGTCAAAATCAGTGAATATAATATAATAACACACAGATAAACAGACAGAGAAACAAAATTCACTATTCTTTTTCTATTTTTAATATATTAAAAAGATCCAAAGAATTTAATTTACCTATGAAGTCTGTAAGCACAACAATTTATTGAATGGTCCAGCCCTAGGTGCTAAAATACCTAATTACCTGTTTTGATTATAATACATTAGTTAATTATTATGTTTACTGTTTAAAAGTTGTCCATGTTATTTATGGATACTTTTTGAGGATGTTGTCAGAAAAGTTGTTGTATCAGGATGTATATATTATAAGTATAATATACGATTTTTAAATGTGTAATATCAATATGTACCTACAGGCCTGGATTTACACTAGGGGCAGTCGGGGGCCGGGGCGAGTGCCCACGGCGGCAAATTTTTTAGGGCGGCAAAACTTTGAAAGTCAAAAAAATTTTTATAGTCTTATCAAGATTGCTCAATATAATCCCCCTCCCCCCTATATTGTATTACGTAATAAATGAATGACCCCTAATTAGTAAACTCGAGTGCTTAATATTTTTTTTAATTTTGAGTATAAATATACAATTAATTGAAAAACATGTCCGATGGACGTAAAAAATTGAGCGGATTTGAGCATCGGAAGCGCGCTTTTGGACAAAAGTAGAAAGGAACAAGAGGTTTTGAGTAAAACTCCCAAGCTAGATGATTTTTTACGAAGATAGAACGTGTTACACAAAAAACGGAATCTATCTATAGAGATTGTACAAACTTGATTGATTGTTTCGAATGCTTTACAGCAATCATGGTCACGGGCATAGCTGGGCACCGTTAAACAAATAATTAACTCGTTAATCGTTAATCCGTTACTTAAAAAAGTTAACTTCGTTAAACGTTAAAGCGTTACATTTCGAAAGATTTAACGCAAGTTAACGTTAATCGTTAATCCGTTAACACGTGATTAAAATTGTATTTTTATATCATTGCAACAATAATGATCTACTTATAAAATCTGTTGATTTGGGTTCTGGAAATTAAAAGCTTCTTAGCATTTCGAGGAGGCGGGACCGGGCTTTTCAGAGGCTCAGTTCAACGCTTTCAATACCCAGCCGTTTGGGACTCTACAAGAGCCTCTTCGCTATCATGAGGCACCTCTCTCTGGCCCTGCACGGACGCTGGGCGTTCCTTTTTCGTTTCTCCCAGTTCACCCCGATACTGATGGAAGCCGTTTCGACTTTCGGTAGGCTTTTGCCGAATGTCCGGGGCATTGAATCTCTTTGCCGGTTTTGAGATTGTGAGGTCCATGGCACTGTATGGTGCCCCCGTTTGGATCGACGCCATCTCCGTCCCGAACGGGGTCCATTGTGCAGTACGCAGCAAGTCCTGGCGGTGAAGGCAATAAGGGGATGACGCACGGTGTCCTTCTGGCGGGCGGTTTCGGGCGAGTGAGCGTGCGCTCGGGATACTTCCAATGTGGGATCCCTCCCGTCTAGCTGACGAGGCCATGATCCGGCGATGGAGGGAGCAACTGGGAAACCCATAGGTTGGCCTGGCAAAAGTGGATGCAGTTCATTCTGTTTGACTGGGTCAGGAGACCCACCCGGTGTCTTGACTTTCAGACTGACGAGTAGGTACTGGATTAACGATTAACGGACTTGAGAAAATGTAACGGAAGTTAACGAGTCCGTTAATTTTTTTCTAGGTTAACTTAAAATCGTTAATCGAAATGTTAACTTCGTTAATTAACGATTAACGGATTAACGAGTTAATGCCCAGCTATGGTCACGGGAGAGACTAATTAATTATTAGTTAATTCAGCATTAATTTGAATATAAGTTTTAATAAAACTAAAAAGTTAAAAAACAAATTGTATTTTAATTTGATTATTTTAAAAGTTAAATATCAAGCAACACTACAGAAAACTAAAATCTAAAAATATAATATTAATCAGATCTAACTATGCTCTATTCACATAGAGCCCACAAGTTCTTTTGAATTGTAATTTATCTATACTTAATATTATAAAGCTGATGAGTTTGTTTGGTTGAACGCGCTAATTTCAGGAACTACTGGTTCGATTTGAAAAATTATTTTTGTGTTGGATAGTCCATTTATCGAGGGGGGCTATAGGCTACATAACATCACGCTACGACTTATAGGAACGGAGCATCAATGAAAAATGTTGCAAAAACAGGAAGGGCGGGCGTTAGTACTGCGAGATACCATTCCGCGCGACTCAGTAGTATTTGGTTTCCGATCTTTAGATCGCGTATGAAGCCGCGGGATATGCTAGTAGAGTATATTTAATTGAATGTCTGTAACAAGTATATAAACCTCTGAGACGTCAAGTATCTTAGTCTCTCCTGTGACCATAAAGCATTTGAAACGTCGCGTCGTTTCGAATGCTAATCCGCGACAAAATCTGAAAAGATAGTTTCTGTTTGACGAGCGTTAAAAATTTCTAACGATCTACAATGACTGCTAATAGACTAACTTAGCTATTCTGTGCATCGAATCCGACGTACTTCAACGTTTAGATTGCGAAGATTTAATCGACCAATTCGCAATACAAAAAGTTAGGCGTGTTTGCCTGTGAAAAAATTGATGTTAAAATTAATGCAAAATTTATAATTGTTAGAAAAAACAACAAGTATTTATTTATGTTTTTGGAATATGTAACATACTTATATTAAAGTTTCTGCAATAAATTAGAGATTTTAATTTTGAGAAATAAAATATATAAACTATAAGTAAAGTTACAGTTATTAGGTACAGTACCTAATATTGAATAATTAGTTAATATAAACACCTATCTATTAAAAAACCGCGTTAAAATCTGTTGCGTAATATATATATATATATATATATATATATATATATATATATATATATATATATATATATATATATATATATATATATATATATATATATATATATATATAATGAAAATGGTCTTCGTTTGAGGCTCAATCACGCTTAAACCACTGATCGTATCGACATGAAACTACCACCATTCGATGCGAAATTTTTCCTAGATGGTTTATGGCTATCTATTTTTCGAATTCCAACATTCTTTCATTTTTTTATTGCTGTTTTACTTTTATGAACATTTATCCCGCTAATAAAAACAAAAGACAAGCGTTTTCTCTTGATTCTTTTGTTTTCATGGATTTCAACGGAGTTTACTAAACGGATAATGTTCTTTTACATTCAGCTAAGAATCTACTTACAAACTTCCACGCATCCACCCACCAACTCCCACGCATCCCTGCACACCCACTCTCATTTTTTGATAAAAATAAAATGCCGTATCTATGATCGAGTAACACTTGAGAACGGCTGGACCGATTGTGTTAATTTTTTTTTGTTGTCTTCAGAATTGTCAGGAGAATGTTTATATGTAAGAAAATTTTAAAAAAGTTTGCTAAAACGTTAAAAAATTCGATGATAATCGAAGTATTCCAATTTCTATAGTATATACTCATCACGAAATCTCGGGAACTATAGGACCTAGAAATGTGAAACTTGGTAGGAATATTATCACGAAATCTCGGGAACTATAGGACCTAGAAATGTGAAACTTGGTAGGAATATTACTTTCGTTATGTAGAGGTCAACTAAAAACGGATTTTAAGAAATTCATCCCCCAAAGGGGATTGCGGGGGCGTTAACAATGAACAATTCCCGTTTTTAAACTATAGCTCCTATAAATTCCAAATTTGGTAGGAATCTTCTGTAAGAGATGTAGAAATAGTTTATGAACGAATTTTACGGTAGCTCAATTTTATTTCCAATAGGGATTGCGGGGGTGGGTGTGAGAATGTTAAATTTATGTTTCCAAACTGTAACTTCTACAGACTCCAAATGATTATTTTTTTACTGTTTAAATAATAATAATTTTATTTTAAGTGAATTTGACTCTTCTTTGAAAAATATTTTAAATTTCAGAAAAAAAAATTAACAAAAAAGCAAAAAAAAAATATAAATAAAAAAAAATAAAAATTAACAAAAAAAGCAAAAAAAAAATAAATAAAAAAAAATAAAAATTAACAAAAAAAGCAAAAAAAAAATATGAATAAAAAAAATAAAAATGATGAATAAAATTTAATTTATTTCCTTTGAAAATTCGCCCAGCGAAGCGGGCGGGGACGGCTAGTTTTAAAGATACACAGGGACACACGGACAGGCAGTGGGAACTGGGAAGCGCAATGTTATAATACGTCATTGGGGAAGCGACTTTGTTTTATACTATTTGATATTTATTTTATTTTTCTTGAAAAATTTTGAGGAGTTACTTAAAAAATAGTTACACAACTTTTTTAGAATATTAGGTATAACTCCAAAATCGTAAATATGTATGACTATTGCACTATAGATGTTTATTTACTTAGGATACGCTGCAGTCATTTTATGGCAGTTCTCAAATACGCGTAATACATATACAGTGATAACTAAAATCGGTCTCAGAACACTATTTTTTACCACTTGAGTTACTGTCTACTATAAAATCAATAAATTTTTCTTCACTTTTCCAGTTTTTCATATTTTTCTCTCTAAAATTCAACTAATCTCGCGCCTTTTTTTCTCTTATATAAGTATATCAATTAACACATAACTGTTCTTCTCTAATCTGGTTGTCATTTTAAGACAACTGGTTTTAAGATGTAGGTACAAAGCTTGCTTGAGAGTTGAGACATATTTTGCGCACTTTCCGCTACGCGACAATACATATTATATCTATTTGTGCTATTATTTTAGTAAGGTAGGAAGTGCAATGATCCTACATTGCTTACAGTATTCGTATGTTTGTTGCAGTTCTTGTTGATAAGGCACGTTCCATAAGGTATTAAATTTATATGTTCTTGATTTGATTTGCTATTTACTAAATAAAACTTTGTTAAACTTAGAAATATCACTTTTGAATTCAGAAACAAATGTTCATATGACAAAAATCCTTACAGAATAGAAACTTATTGAATGCTACATGCTTAGTTATTATATTTATAAGTTATCTACTTTTATAGGACTGGCTGGACAAATGTTTCTACACTCGCTCCGCTCAGGTTCACCCCTTGGTCCGTTTTAACGAATAAACAGTGATTCCCACACAAAACAAACAATTCTGAACTTATCGATTTTCAAGCTGATTCTTGTTTAGATTTTTCTCATTTTTTATTGACGGCTAGTATGGATTACTCAATTTTAAGAAGATAAAGGTCCTTGACTGAGTCGAATAGTACAGCTCTATTGACAAATCAAATTTTTACGAATTTATCTTGCAATTATTTTCATCATCATCAGCCCTTATTAACGTCCCACTGTGGGCACGGGCCTCCCTCAGTACGAGGGGATCAGGCCATAGTCCACCGCGCTGGCCTAGTGCGAGTTTGCGGACTTCACATGTCTTTCGAAAACTTGTAAGGTTTTCTCAGACACACAGGTTTCCTCACGATGTTTTCCTTCACCGTAAGACAAGTGGTAATCATGATATATAAATGATTCGCACATGAAAATATCAGAGGTGCGAGACCCGGATTTGAACCCGCATCACTCGGATATCCAAGCGACCGCGTTACCGCTGGGCTACCACTGTCTTTTGTAGACTCATGACGTTCAGTAAGAAATTGTAACAATTTTTATGCTGAATAAAATATTTTGATTTGATTTGAATGACTATAGTTCGGCTATCATTAGGCAATCTATACATTGTATTAGGCATCTAGGGAATATGTTGCTATTATCAAATCTATCAATAGCATTTTATAAGAAAAATGATATAAGTATGAAGCTAGAAGTGCTATTATTGATATAGAAAAGAGGTTAAAAATTACAGTAAAAGTAGAGATAATTTCAAGGTCTTATTTTTCTGCTTTTCTAGTAACATTGTCAATTTTTCTTGATATACATAAACGGTGACAACTTACTCGGGGATCAGAAAAGTACCTAGAGCAACCCGAATGGCGCACCGCCCAACGAAGTGGGCCACTTCCATGTGCGTTTCTTAGCTCCGCGCCCGGCTAACATGCCGGACGCTACTAACCACACCAAATATTGTTTTTCAGGTTGTATGTAATCAGACAATATGTAACTGTGATGGACTACAAGGTGATCGCGGTGATCCAGGTCCACCTGGAGTCGAAGGACCACAGGGCGATTATGGCGATGATGGACCCGACGGCCGTGTGGGTACGCCAGGTGAACCAGGTGATTGGGGTCAACAAGGTGACAATGGTGATAAAGGAGAAAGGGTACGTCAAAAATATAAAAAAAAACAAGTTTATATTAAACAAAAGCGTAAAATTAAATTAAAATTTTCAGGGTATTGTTGGACCTTATGGACGACGAGGAGATACTGGACCTCAGGTATTTAAATTCTAAGATTTTAAACCTTACTATGGTTAAAGTTATTTAAATTGTTAGGTGAAAAACAATATAAATATAATAAATTTATCATTCTTAATACTTATTCCTTATAAATAATAATAATAATAACTTATAATAATAATAAAAACTAACCTAATTAAACATAATACAGCTATATAATGCACACTTATCTTTTTAATTTAACCTTCTTTAAAAATATTTTAAAAGTTTAGCACTATGTAATAAGTACCTATCTAAGACATCTTTTATTTTCTTAATTACTTTATAATTTAATTACCTACTGTATAATTTGGCAACTTTGCTGAATTTTACGTGCCTACCTTTACCTACCTACCTACTAACTGTTATGTTACCGTTTAATGAAGATTTGTAAAAATATTTTTAATTGTATTAGGGACCGTACGGATTAGAAGGTGTAGTAGGTATAGCTGGATTAGATGGATGCAGTGGTATCGATGGTGTCATGGGACCTCCAGGCCGTCAGGGATATCCTGGCGAAAGAGGATTACCAGGCCCTTATGGTGAAAAAGGATTACAAGGCTTGGCTGGCGAAGGAGGTGTGAACTCCAGAGGGGCAAAAGGAGAGCAAGGTGACTATGGGCGTCATGGATCACCGGGACCCATAGGACCAACAGGTTGGAGAGGAGATAGCGGGACTCCAGGATTAGAAGGTGATCAGGTAAAATATAAACATAATATTTTATTCAGATTAGATATAAATGGATGTAATTTTTTTTCTGTTCGATAGTTTATATATATATATATATATATATATATATATATATATATATATATCTTTACGATTTATTTTTTTATAAATTCAGGGTCCTGTCGGATATAAAGGCGAAATAGGTTACAGAGGTGATCCTGGGGACGACGTCATAGGCCCTACAGGTGAAAAAGGAGATCAAGGAGAAATAGGAGAGCCCGGAAGACCAGCTCAAGTGATATATATCGATCAAGTACAACAAAATGTAACAATTTTAGCAAAAGGAAATAGAGGTGAAAAAGGATTGCGGGGATCCCAAGGAGTAAAGGGAATTAAGGGAGATCGTGGTTCTACAGGACTTCCGGTACGTTACATATTACAATAATCAATTCGATTCAATTCAAATGTAAATTAATTCTTATTTTAAATTAGTTGTTGCTCATTACTCCACTTGCATGGTGGAATGGGTCTGTCTGAGAGCAAGACTTGCTTACTTGACTTAAATATTTTTTTAATTAGAATATAATTAAACATTTATTTCACTAGACCTGCTTTTAGATCAACTTAATAATTATTTTTTTATTACATACATATTATGTAGGTTGAATATAAAACTACTAAAATTAAAGTTAAATCAGTTCGTTTCTTTCGCATATCCTATAAATAAAACTAAATAAATTGATTGATTCACAGAAAAACGTAAAATTCATTTTCTTTTTCGTTACTAGTAATACGAGTACTTAATTTATATTATTATAACTAGCAAAAAGCCGAGCTTTATTAGGGCTCGCGTAGTTTTTCTTACGGGTAGGGTGAATATTTCATTTGGTGCATATTACAGTTCTGGCCATAAAGAACGTATAAAACGTTAAAATATTTTGAAGATGATAATATTTATTTTTAATAAGCTACGGGTTCTAATGGACGCAACTCGTTGAATATGTATATTATTATTAGGTATGTGTAAAAAAAATTAACAAAGTCGTAAAATCTAATTACCATTTGTGTCCTTTTTCCAGATTTGACCTAATCAAAATATTTTACTAAAAAACTGTCCTTAAAGAATAAGTTATCATATATATTTATGATAAAAGACTAAATAATCTATGTTTTATTTTTTTATTATTAATGAAAGAACAGTTTTAAACAACTTTTTACTATTTTAAAAAATGTCCTTACACTTCTTCATAATTACCATTCAGCGACATGTTTGTGTCGATATTTTAATACTTTCGCATCACTATGTACCTTCATTCTCACAAAACGTTCGGCATCAGTCGACACTCTGCAATAGAGCAGGATACACGCATGAAAGACTGTTACCGGCAAAGTGAATTAAGTTTCTCCGGTTAAAATTTGGTGTGGTTTGGAATATTTCTACATACCGTTTCGATTATAAAAGGTAATATATTGGTTATTTTTTATTTAATTTTAGCTAGATGTAACCAACAATAGGATATCTTTTAAACAATAGACTGCATAAATCCATGACTCTTTAAAAAAACTATATTTAACCGCATATATTGATGAATCTAATTACCAAACTTCTAATTACCATTATTTACCATTCGTTTATAGTCGAATGGTGATTAGAAGAAAGTAACGGTAATGAGTTTAATGTTAAGATTTGATGAAACCTTAACCATATAAATTAACAATTATACTTACAATTAATGTTAAGTGACGCATTTTCGGAAATTAGATTAGTAAGCTTTTATTTTGGTTCTATTTGTCTGTTTGACCCCCACATACTTTAATTGTTTTAAAAAAAAAACAAAAAAAGAATCCAGATTAAGGGCTAAAATAACACACAGAAAAAGATATTAAATTGAACCCAGTCTTACATGCTCTAGAAAAAGAAAAAGAAGTCCAAAAATATATGTATGAGATGAAAGGCGTTCCTTTCTGTCAATTGGTGATATGACTTCAAGAAGCAAAAGACAGCAAAGAAAAAGTGGTGAGAGACCATTTTTTTAACAGTAAGGGGAAAACGAGTTAACAATCCGCGTTAGCTGGTGATGGTAATTTTGTTGCCCCTAGACACCTGCAACATAACAGGAGTTGAGAGTGCCCCACATAATATCGCTCAGAGAAAACCCCAGGAGGAAGATCATTGCACATTTTGCATGTGCGGGCAGAAAGGAGCGAGATGCATGTTCATTTTTGGGATGCCAGGCATGTAATATATAAGGATGACATCCAACCCGACGGGGAAGAGAGCGGTGACAGAAACGCTACGGTGGCATCACATCAAAAAGTTCGTCAGAACATTCCATTATACAGACGAAAGAATGCACATAGAGAGCAACATCTATCTGAAAGCTTAAGGGTTCTAAGTCGTATGTTAGTATGGGATCATCGACAATATGAACGGCTTGTCACAATGAAGAAGTTGGTATTGAGGAGAGCCAGCCCAGAGATCATAACAGTATTCCATGAGAGGGTGAACCTGTGATTTATAAAGAACAGGAACTGAAATACTGTTTCGCTCCGTTAAGCACTACTATTGTTTTGGAAGCCAATTTGGCTTTCTGTTCCAACTGACGTGTAAACTGGACATGGCATTAAATCTCCGAGGATCACAACTTCCACGCAGGGATATGGCTGGAATAGGAAATCTGACCCTTCTTGGATGTCCGAAGGGTCGGTCTATTTCAGTGTTTCCACTATGAGATACACGTCTATATTGGAGTATGTCCCCCATATTTTATACGTGACCATAAAATTGACAGGTCAGGACGGGGTGGCGACATCAGAGTGATATCTTCCCTGACGAATGTACAAATCCCAACTTTTGGCAGAAAGACATGTTCCAAGCTGTAACTAGGATATTTTAAGCAAGATGTATCGGCAGGACAATATCTGTCTCCATTAAAAAAAGTAAGACAAACACTTGAAACAGATAAGCCGCTGTTTCAAGATAGTGATGGACAGCATTGAGGTTGGAATGGAGTGCCTTTTTGTTGCAAAAGTCCACATTAAACGCGGAAGGGATGGCCGCGGTGCAAATTTTTCTTACGTTTGTTGCAACCATAGTGTGTCAAAAAGGGGGAAAAAAGGAATTCTGAGATTTCGGCGGACTCGGGTTAAATAAAAATATTCAGTATGTGTATATCTGCACCACTCAAACTGTGTATTTTGCTGGCATGGGGGATAGATCTGGGTACAAACAAACGAGCGGCCAGCGGTAGAGCGTTTCATCAGGTCTCCATGGACTCCATGCCAACACGACACACTTAAACAGAAGCGATGGACTTCACTTAAATACCGATCCCGAGATCGCCGAGATCATCGGAATTTAGGAAAGGGGCTGGCTTTGAACATATCTGCGACTGGGACATTTAGCGATCAAGTTCGATATTAAACTGGTCGCGAGCCAGTAGAGAGCAATACTGGCAAGTTTTAGTGGTAGAGGGCATTGGTGAGTTACTCACATTTTAAGAGCAGCTTTCACAGTGGTATGTATGTACCACTATGAAAGCTGTGTATTCTAAACATGTCACAGGAACAGTAATGAATATTACCAAAGAAAACTTTTGCTCTGTCTTGACGTAACGGTGAGTAAAAGTGCTAACACACCAAGTTACAGTGGTACATGAAAATTATAAATCGATTAGTGTTTATTGTTACAGATAAAAATTGACAATTTCTATTATTTACTTTGAGTTGACTCCTTAAATTCCTTTTTTATGATTGTTTATATTATACGCGTTTGACTATTTATACTAATTATGTTTCCTCTTTGTTACTTATTACAAATCATATTTGATTGTTAACGAATAAAATGCTGATTAAAGTACTCTGATGTTATACTTTTTAATATATTTCTAATCACCATTTGAATAAATCTCATTACCATTAGCTAAATATCAATTACCGTTCGTGCTAATCTAATTACCGTTTATTAAAAAAAACAAAGCCCTATATCTTCAATACTAAACGTCACATTACTGTACCTCCTTCATATTTAGTTTATTTTCATTATATATTGTACAAAAAAATTATAAACAACACCATCAGGCTTAATATTTGATTCGTCAAAAAAAAATGTAAAATATGCATGAAATGAAATATTCACCCGGTAATATTTTTTAAGACAGTTGTTTTTTTAATGTTCATTTTTTTAATGGTTATAAAATTATATTTTTTTGACAGATATGAAGTTAAATTATTATGTTAAAGGACAAATCTTTTTCAGTAAAGTGTACCACAAAATGCTCAGTTTGTGGGATAATAAACAAAACTATAAAATTATTATAAACTTGATTTGACAATTCTCTTACGATATACAGTTTGTTTCCTTCCTTTGTCCTTCTTTAACGTCTAAACAGTAACAGTAGTTGTATGACATAATATCAATATATTGTATAGTTACTAATCGTTAAAACGTACCTAAGGACGAACCCAAGCAAAGCGAGGGTGACCTGCTAATTAAAGATTGTTGAATAATTAATAACTAAGATGATCTTGATGTTGGGATACGCTGGTTATTTCATTATAATGTTTCACTTATTTTCAAGGGTCCAAATGGGGTCAATGGACCTCAAGGTTTTAAAGGTGACCAGGGTGAAGAAGGACCTAGAGGAAAGCCTGGTCATCGAGGTCATGAAGGACCACCTGGAGTAAAAGGAGATAAGGGATGGCCCGGATACGCTGGTCCAGATGGTGAAGATGGGCAACCTGGTCCTTTTGGAGAAGATGGAAGACCTGGCAGACCCGGTGAACAAGGTCCTATGGGAGAACCTGGAATCTATGATGAAAGATTGAGTGAACCTCTTTTACCAGGTTCCATGGGTCCGCAAGGACCGGTAGGCTATGAGGGTCCAAAAGGAATAAGTGGTTCAGATGGATCAGTTGGATTACCTGGTATAATGGGGCTCCCAGGTCCTCCAGGAGCAAAAGGTCTTTCTGGCAGACCTGGACCACCAGGATCTTCACCCAAGGGTGAACCAGGTGATGATGGATTCAAAGGTTTACCTGGACTTCGTGGCTTAACAGGAAATCCTGGCCGAATGGGAATTATGGGTCCAAAAGGTTTTAAAGGAGCAACAGTAATAGGAACAGATGGTGAAGAAGGTATGCCTGGTTCAGACGGAATACCGGGATTAAGAGGTGATAGAGGAGATGTAGGATTTATGGGTCCACCTGGTTATCCTGGCCGAGGTGTTACCGGTGTAGGTCCACCAGGTGAAGATGGCCCTCCGGGACGTCCAGGAATAGAAGGTGACGCTGGAGTGCCGGGTCGACCTGGTCTACCTGGTTATAAAGGGGAACGTGGCGATAACTGTCCGTTCTGCCCTTCAGGTAATAACTATAAATAAAAATAATATTTTTAAATTGGCGCTTTATTGATTACTAGCATTTCCCGCGGCTTCGCACGCATTCTAAAGACTGAAAACCAAATTTTAAAATAGTATGGTACCTCGCAGAACTAACACCCACCCTTCCCGTTTTTGCTACATTTTTCATTGATGCTCTGCTCCTATTGCTCATGGCGTGATGTAATATGGCTAATAGCCTTCCTCGATAAACGGACTATCCAACACAAACAGATTTTTTTAATTCGGACCAGTAGTCTCTAAGATTAGCGCGTTCAACTAAACAAAGAAACTCTTCAGCTTTATAATATTAGTATATAGATTATTGTATGTTCTACTAATATTACAAGTGAATTATCTACCACAACTTTATATTGTACTTTTGCTATTTTAGGATCACCAGGACCAAAAGGACAAAGAGGAGATGATGGCTATCCAGGCGAAAAAGGATATCCAGGATATGAAGGACTTCCTGGTCGGCGAGGTCAAAAAGGTCAAGCTGGATCCCCTGGACTAAATGGTCCCCCTGGTCCAAAGGGTAATAAAGGTCAAGCGGGCATGGCAGGTCCACAAGGTCCGAAAGGACATAAAGGTCGTCTCATACGACCACCAATGTCCTTAATAGTAGCTGATCCTGGACCACGTGGTGAACCAGGCAAGTATATTACAATAAAATTGATAATTATCAATTTTAATAATTTTATTATAATAAACGTTTTAATATACTAAAATAACTAACTTTCGCTTCATCTTGTATCATCCCTTGATGCCAAAATGTGTAAGCCAATCAATGCTGCAGAAATAAGTATATACTTCGGGTCATGGTCTACCTATACCCTAAATTTTATTCGAATCTCCCATATATTTATTATATTTTATTTTTAGGTTTTATTGGAAGCCCTGGTCATCGTGGCGATCAAGGATTTCCTGGATTCCCTGGAATTTATGGTTTAAAAGGCTTGAAAGGACTAATGGGTGACGAAGGGGTTCCTGGGCGTCCAGGTTTTAATGGATCTAGAGGCAGAGATGGAGTGCCCGGCTGGCCTGGTGCTAACGCTGATATACCTATATCTTTTCTTTACGGACAAAAAGGTGACAAAGGAATCAAGTAAGTAAAAATATGTTATATATACAATACTAGCTGACCCGTGCCCACTTCGTTGGGCATAATGTTAATAATCCTTTTTTAGTACAGTGTTTATATAACCTATGACACTCAGCAATAATGTGGCTTTCTATTGGTGAAAGAATTTTTAAAATTGGTTCAGTAGATCCCGAGATTACCCCTTACAATTTAACAAACACACAAACTTTACTTCTTTATAATATTAGTATAGATACATACGTTGAGTTAAGTTGATATATTATAGCGAACACTTGGAAAACCCAGTATTGCACTCTTAATATATATCTATGCAATCGTTAGCTTTATATGTTTTAAACTCTTGTATTTATTGAGCAAATATGAAGTAGGTACACAATACATTAAATAGGTACATAATAGATAAAATTAAAAAAATATTATAGAATTTGACATAAATATTTGTTTTTTTAGAGGAGAACGTGGTGAACCTGGTAATGATGGTCTTAAAGGTGAATCTGGAGAAGCTCTTGGTTTCGATATCAATGCTAAAGGTGAAAAAGGTGAAATGGGGCCTCCGGGTGTACGAGGTATGACAAATACTTATAGAATAAACTTATAAAAAAAATAATTATAACGTACATTTTTACAAGTTTAGTTAGTCTTTACAAAATAAGTCACAATGAATAGAATAGAGTACCATCTTAAAATATAAAATAGATAAAAAACGGTATAAGAGAAAATTACTTATATGCATAACAACACATTTGTAAGTTTTTGACTCTTTTGGCTACTATTCAAATTTTTTCCAGGTTTACCCGGAAAAAAAGGAATAGCAGGAGACATGGGCTACGCAGGATTCCAAGGTATTCGAGGAGATATCGGTGACACGGGTACGTCACAAGCAGGTGCTATAGGTTCACGAGGTTATCCCGGTGATAAGGGAGATACTGGACCATTTGGGGAACCAGGAAGTATAGGTTTACGAGGACCTCCTGGAATTCCTGCTGGAAAAGGTGTAAAAGGAACTCGCGGAGATGTTGGCTTAGCTATTGTTGAAGGTGAAAGAGGAACCGATGGAACTAAAGGAGAAATTGGAAATTTCGGAGAGCCTGGATATCCAGGTTCACCCGGTCGATCAGGTATAATGGGACCTAAAGGAGAAGCAGGTCTTTCTGGAGACGAAGGTCCTCCAGGTCTTCCTGGACCGCGAGTAAGTTAGTCTTTAAATCTATACATATAAATAAAATTGGAGTGTCTGTTTTTAATTTCAAATTAACAGCTTTTCACTAAATACATATGAAAGTATATACGATACGAGCAACAAAAAAAAATTAAAATTTTTTGTCTGTTTGTCTGTCTGTTTGTTACGGGTAATCTTTGAAACGGCTGGACTGATTTTGACAGTACTTTCACTCGCAGAGTCATGTTATAAGGCGTAACTAAGGCTACTTTTTGACAGACTTCAAAAAATGAGGAGGTCAAAATTTTATTTATTTTAACCAGCGGAACCAGTGGCTTCGCTGACGCTTAAACTAGGGACAAACCCGAGCAAAGCGAGGGTGATTCGCTAGTGTACTATATTATCATAGTAAAAATGTACTTTGACGTATTCTTTGTAATATTTCGTTGTTTTTACTAACAAAATAAAAGAATATTCTTTTTCTATACTGGAGGAAGATTCAAGTTAAGGTCGTTTTCTAAACACATAGACTAATTATTTAAGTCGATCGAGGTATTGTATAAGAGGTAATCCTGTATCGTAAAAGTAACTATTTCATAGCTCGTGAAACTAAATTCCGTTATTTTAATTCTTGCCAACTTTCGTATTCTATGGCCTTTAACAAAAAGATATTGAACAAGTTGACGACGCGACGTTGAAACAAAGTATTATGCTTACCAAGTATTTAATGAACGGCTTTTAAACTGTTTTTGACAATTCATACGTTGTTAAGTTCCATATGATAACGCGAGTGTCACATAGTGCTATAGAAATCATTAAAAGTTCGACATAAAGGATCTGAGGGATCTTAAGAGGGAATAATAAAACTTATAGTTTAAAACAATTTAGGATAAATAATTAATCTATACTAATATTATAAAGCTGAAGAGTTTGTTTGTTTGATTGTTTGGTTGAGCGAGCTAATCTTAGAAACTACTGGTCCGAATTGAAAAATTCTTTTTGTGTTGGATAGTCCGTTTATCGAAGAAGGGTATACGCCTGGCCGGATTGCCGGACATTATTGAGCCCCCCACCACGACAAGGTGAACGCACGTTGGGGTGACTACTTGTCTAACCTAACCTATTTGTGAAATAAAACTTATTAAATGAAGTTAAAATATTATACTCGTACTAAAAATATCCGACCGAGTATTTAAAATCACTGTCTAACTAATAACGTTAAGTTTTATTTAAACAATTCAAAAGCTCAGTTCCTTGAAAGATAAATAACTTATTCGTTTAAATTTATGTTAGAAAATCTCAGCTTAAACATAATATGAATTGAATAACACGTAAGTTAGATATAACTAACAAGTAACATAGTTATTGATATAGTTTCATTTTTGTAGGGACGAAAAGGACTACCAGGTATTATAATACAAGGAGCTCGTGGAGTCCCTGGGCAACCTGGAAGACCAGGATTTTTTGGTCAAATTGGTGAACCAGGTCTTCAAGGACTTAATGGCTTACAAGGTGACGTTGGGCAAAAAGGAATGAAAGGGGAAGCAGGTAGAACAGGCAACAGAGGTTACATCGGAGATAAAGGTTTTCCAGGAATTACTGGTTTCCCAGGTGTGATGGGAAGACCTGGTAAGAGCGGAGAAATAGGTGAACGAGGTGACGAAGGCAGTGTTGGCTTTAAGGGTTTACCTGGAAAGGTAGGCCCACAAGGAAATATAGGTCCAAAGGGTATACGGGGTGATGTTGGTGTTCCAGGGGAAAGAGGCTTGGACGGACGGCCAGGTCAAAAAGGGGACATAGGAGATTTCGGATTTATTGGGGTTAAGGGTTTGCCTGGAGATAATTCTACAAAAGGTATGAGAGGTGATGAAGGAGACCGTGGCTTTGATGGAAGAAACGGAAGGCCTGGATTATTGGGAATCAAGGGTACAAAAGGAGACTGGGGAGACCAGGGTTTATCTATAAGTGGCATGGACGGTTCTAAAGGCCAACAAGGTGAACCAGGAATAATTGGCTCCCCAGGATTTAGAGGACCAAAAGGCCAAACTGGTGACTATGGTGAGGAAGGTACAAAAGGTCAAGTAGGAGACAAAGGTTATTCGGGTCCTCCTGGTCGCCCTGGAAAACCTGGAAGTGAAGGACCTCGTGGAGGTCTTGGTTTAACTGGTCTACCTGGACAACGAGGACTTAAAGGTGATGTAGGTGATTATGGAGAGCCTGGAAGAATGGGTGGTATTGGCTTACCCGGTGATTCTGGACTACCTGGATTACAAGGCATTAGAGGAGATAAAGGTTTCAAAGGAGTACGAGGTAATATTGGACCTAGTTCTTATTTACCCGCCACTAAGGGTGACATGGGTGATATAGGAATGGAGGGTTTGCCAGGATTACCTGGAGATTACGGTGACGATGGATTTAATGGAATAAAAGGTAAAAAAGGAGAGCAAGGTGAAATCGGTAAACAAGGAGAATATGGTGATGATGGACTTCCTGGACAAAAAGGAATAACAGGAGATGTGGGTCCTCCTGGTCTACCAGGTCTCGATGGTATGTTTGCACAGCGAGGTGAACCTGGAAAACCTGGTGTTGATGGGCTCCCAGGTTGGCCAGGTCCCATGGGACAGAAAGGTGCCCCTGGAGAATATGGATTTGATGGTCCTAAAGGTGTTCCTGGACACCCAGGCCTTACATTCCAGGGGCCAAAGGGTTTCAAAGGAGATGATGGTATTATAGGGAGACGTGGTGCTATGGGAATACCTGGTGTTATAGGAATGGAAGGGGCTCCCGGTATTCCAGGACTCCAAGGTGAGACTGGTGAACCTGGTGTGGCTATAAGCCCTACAGGAAAACGTGGCGACCAAGGCGTGCCAGGATTTTATGGCTTAAAAGGTATTAAAGGAGATACAGGTGATTCGGGTTTGAATGGATACAGGGGGTATTTAGGAGAAAAAGGGATGAAAGGTATACGAGGCGATGAAGGTGAAGAAGGTTTAATAGGATATGCAGGCTTTAAAGGTATGAAAGGTGAAAGAGGTGATAGCATCCTACCTCAAGATGTTCCTGCTGGAGACCATGGTGATATTGGTCCAGCTGGTTTCGATGGAAGAGATGGACGCCTTGGAGAGCCTGGTGATTTTGGAAAAAACGGGATTCCTGGATTTAAAGGAATCATTGGTGATGTAGGACAGATTGGATTACCGGGCTACCCAGGTTCCCCTGGAATAATTGGACTCAAAGGCATCAAAGGTACAATTGGTTTAGATGGTGTACGTGGTGCACCGGGATTACCGGGAATACCAGCTCCTCCTCCACCAATTCCTAAATCAAGAGGCTTTTATTTCACCATGCACTCGCAAACAAGGATGATTCCTCAATGTCCTACTGGAACAACGCCTATGTGGGATGGATTTTCACTAATACACATTGTTGCAAATGCTAAAGCTCATGGACAAGATTTAGGTTAGTAAAACATTAAAATATTTATTTCACCTAACTAGCTATTAAAAGAACGGTAGTATGAAAAACTGTATTACTATAATACTTCTAAATAAAATATTTATGTTTATAGGTATAGAATGGCAATGGTATAATTGTTACTACATATTAAGTCTACCCACAAAATTACAAAATGAATTCAAAAATACAAATATTATAGGTTTAAAAAAACATTCCTATTCCTACTAAGTATAAAGGAATGTTGTCAAAATAATCTAAATAATGAAGATGAAATAGCTTCTTAAATACTTTAAACGAAAATTTCTTTTCGGAATGTATGTAAACGTTTTCCTTTTGATAGTAAATATTTATTCATTATTTAATATACACAGTTATTATACAATTAATAGTAATTATACAAATAAATATATGGCTAAACGGAACTGTTGCACTTGCCTGAGTTTTAATTATTTGTATAACCATTATTCAATATATTATAGCAAATATCTTCATTTAAAATTGTTTTGGTCAAGAAAATATTAATTTAAATTAATCATTAATTATTAAATATTAAATACTTGTTATTTTGGTCATTTAAACACTGTGTAATGTGTGTTGTGTTATTTTCAAACAATATTTAATCTTCAAATGCGGTTCATGTACCTAGTAATTATTACAAACATTTTACTCTTATATTTAACCCAAATAGTTTATTTATTTTTTTATTATTTGGACAAGGATGGAACCGCAAGTATATTTTTTCTAAAACCATAGAAGAGTAATATAAATTGACTCTAGACAGATAGGAAAATTATACTTAGTTCGGCATTTGTATCGATCATTATTTCCATAAAAATATTTTATATGCGATTTCGACTCAGAATTTTATTATTATATCGTATACGTATAGACGGTATAGATGAAATATGCTACTCATAAAATTGTACATTATCACTTTTTTGTAACAACATAATATCAACTTATTTTCTGCGTTCTTAAATCTATTGTCCCATTAAAAGTCTTTGTTTATTAGTATATAATAATATCTAGTGAAAAAATAATAATATCCAATTTACTATATATATATGATATATCATATTATTGCTTTTGTTGTAATAATTACACTATACTCGACAGGCGCTCCTGGAAGCTGTCTCCGTAGATTTTCTACAATGCCTTTTATGTTCTGCAACATAAAAGACGTTTGCGAATTCGCTCAGCGAGAGGATTATAGTTTCTGGCTTTCAACACAAGAGCCCATGCCCATGGCGATGACGCCAATCCAAGCACGGGATGTAGGCTCTTATATTTCTAGGTAATAATATAATAATTATATCTTTTTCAAGGAATTTTTAAAAAGGTTAAGAATTTAGTTGCATTGTTACTATTAATAACCCCGTCACATTGTAACGAAACAACGTCACCAAAGAGAACAATTTATTCATAAATATAGAATTTAGCCTGCGGAAATGCCTCATAGTCAACGTGACTTATTATTCACGTATATGATAAACAATATATTATGTATAACAGCTAAAAACAGTAAGTTATTAAGTCGTAGTCTCTAAGTTTATAGTAATGTAATAATATGTCATATGTGAAGTGCAATACATTATACACGTTCGGCTCAGTTTGTGGTACCTTACTTGTATCTTTAAATAAGCCAGTACAACCCACTAAAACCAATCTTAATAGGGCGTTGCTAGATCGCCTTAGCATTCAACCACGAAGGGCTGACGGGACGGCAGGTCTGCTGAAGCAGACCACGCGGCCAAGGGGGTAGTCTCCACAGTCCTATCACAAAAGTACCAGGAGTGCTCCCTGCGCGTTTCTTGGTTTCACGCCCGCCAGTGTCTGGGGTGTCATGTGTACTAATTATGTAACATTAATATTTTTATTTATTTTATTTACTGATTCAATGTGATTTTTTTAGGTGTCAAGTATGTGAGACATCAACAAGAACCATTGCAATACACAGCCAAAGCAACACAGTGCCAACTTGTCCAAATGGCTGGGATGAATTATGGATAGGCTATAGTTTCCTTATGGTAAGTTTTAGAAGAAATTTAAACATTACACTAAGAACTAATTTCATTAGCATAGCTTCCAGAAAAGTATGTTAAAATTCACAAGTCAAATTATAAAAAAACTAGCCTTCGCCCAAGTTCTAAAGACTAAAAACCATATACCTCGCAGAGCTACTGGCGTCCCTCCCCACTCACGACTGCCGTCGCTGCCTTTCGTCTTGTACGCGGTGATCATTATTGCGAAGTTATGTTAAAACTATGATACAGCCCGCGCCAAACTTTGTGACCGCCTTGAGTATAGTCGCGAGTCCGAACTTGCGCATGGTACAGTCGAGTGGGCAATACGTAATCAACCAAACAATTTTCGTTTTCTAACATTTTTAATACTTATTATATTATGTCAATTTATTTTTATTTGTTGATTATAAAGTTCGTGTTTATTTCATAGGTTATTTTATTTAATTTAATATACAATGTATGTGTTATTTGTAAAACATATAGGTTAGGTAATAATAGGATAAATGTAAATAAAAAACATTAATATAAATAAAAACTATATTCACAATGGGGCCACACCTTCCATAAAAACATCTCCCTTACTAGTGGATGGTTCCGCATCCGAATCACTCTCTTCCCAAAAAATATCCAAATCTTCTTCATCTGATTCATTATCGCTCACGTATTTAAGGCCTTCTTCAGCTTCTTTCTTCATAAATTTATAAACATCGTAGACCATTTTACGAGCCTGGCGTCGTAAAACATTACAACGTCCGGTAGGCATGTTTATAAACAAATAACAACGAGTAACAATAACAACAAGTAACAATAACTAAAAACTATAATAACAAATTAACGAAACGATCGAACGAATTTTGAACGCTACAGTACTCTCAGAGCTCACAAGTGCGTGATTCGTGTACGGACGTAGCACTCACACTAAGGCGTGGGTGCCAGCGCGCGTCGCGGGTGAGCGGTGCGGGCGCGCGGGGTGTGGCCCTGCCCCCAAGCTCTTGTGCGTCCCGCTAATACCTGATTTTGTGTTCTGCGCAATGCAATGAGCCTAGTTCGGGACGGCCACAAAGTTTGGCGCGAGCTATATCTCACAAGATATTCATTGAAATCTAATGATGCCAAGAGCAATTTTCTGCAAAATTAAAAACTTGTGATGAGTAATTTATTTATTTAGACAAGGTTTAATGCCATATTGATAAAAAACTTTCGCAAATAATGCATTAATAATCAAAAAATCTTAACAAATTTGATTACCAAAAAAAAGGACTAAACCTTAAAATATAGAAGCTATCGCGGACTTTTTTTGGACTTTTAAAGGGGAACAATTCTGTCATACATGATTTTTACATAACTTTAACCGTTTACGCACGCGACGGAAGCTCTCAAATCAAAATGAATATTTTTCTCCCGTTTTTACAAAATTTTTCATTGATGCTACGCTCCTATTGGTCGTAGCGTGATGTAATATAGCCTTCTTCCATAAACGGACTATCTAACACAAAAAGAATTTTTCAATTCGGACCAAAAGTTCCTGAAATTAGCGCGTTCCACCAAACAAACAAACTCTTCATCTTTTTAATATTATATATTATTATAATATTATACTACTTAGTATAGAAGTATAGATAAACTATTTTAAATAAATAATTAAACAAATAAATATTATGATGACAAGGACTGTAGCATTCTCGTAGCACAACGTAGCATGTAGCGGCTTAATGATGAATGACTTGAGTACAAATAGATACAGTATACCTACTAAACTAGCGTTTGTATTGACAATATCGTCTAGGTATATTATGATAGAGTAGGAACTCTAAGTAAACTTTAAAGTTTAATATGATAAAGTAAGTTTTATTGGCGAGATTATACATATATATTTTCATGGCTGATGGCTGCATGTAAACGTATGTTTTATATTTATATTTCCTTCAAGTCTTGCAAAATATCCGTCTCTGGCTGAATCTTTTCACTTCGCTTTTGCCGTAGTCAGAGTTTTTATTTGTTACCCAATTTAGATGTTTCATATGAAAAAATAGTTTGAGACGTTACGAGGGACACAGAAGTACGTAATGGTTTTCATCTTGGAAATCATCCATTCAATCATTTTTTAATTATATAAGCACTACTACACTAGTCGCGACTTTGATCAAGATTTAAAGAATACGAGAGTGTAGAGAGGCGAGAGTGAAGTGTGCGGCGGTCACCTAAATCTGTGTATCTGTTTATGCTTACAAAACCATCGCAAATATAATTTGAAAAATCCAGCCTACCGTAAAAGGTTTAAAAACGTAAAACTGTACCTATTAATTGGTTTATAACTTTATTACATTTTTAAAAACATATGTGATACGTTACTACGTATATATGTATTACTTACTTTAATATTTTGTATTAATAATGTAAATAATATTTAGGTAACTACAATTGATAAATACTTAGATACATTAATATGTCCATTGTCAATCCTTGCATCTTAATAATAATCTTAAGTAGAGGTATGCATAGGTACATACAGTATAAACAAATATAAAGTTAAAATTATTTTATTTAACAGCACACAGCTGGGGCAGATGCGGCAGGTCAAAGTTTGATATCTCCTGGTTCTTGCCTTCGAGAATTCAGATCACGGCCGTTCATCGAATGCAATGGTCTCGGTCGTTGCAACTTCTTTGCTACAGCAGTATCATATTGGTTATCAACCATTGATGATAATGTGATGTTCCAAAAACCTCTTCAGCAAACTTTAAAGGTCAACCAAGTGTCTAAAGTCAGCAGGTAAATCATAAATGTTAAACGTACCTTAAGCCAGTACTAATCTTCCAACCAAGCTCCCCCGTCTTAATGGGGCGACGCAGGAGCGCTTGTTGTGTCTTGCAGGGTGTGTTACACACAGGTCTAGTCTTAATGAAATGAAATCCATTTTTATTATTTATTTCCTTATTTACATAAAGAAACAAAGTATTAACTCTATCGATCATTTGTTAGATGTGCAGTGTGTATGAGACGGCAACCGGGCGCACGGGGCGCCGCATACCAAGGCGGCGCCAGCACAGTCGAGGCTGTGCCCAACGAGGCGCGACGCCGACCCATCGACAGGACTAGGATAAGATACCGCAGTGGCTTCCCGCGCACTCGCGGCAGACGCCGTTATGGCAACAATGTATAGGTTATTTCAGTATCGAAAAACATCATAATATTAATTATAATGTCTCTCTGAAACTTAGTTAATCTTGTACTTAGTCAATATATTTACTATATAGGTATTTATGCTGTGCATTCATTAATACCGTATGAACTTATTGTAAACGAAATCTGTCTTTGCCTTTGCATTTAGTTTAATTATAGGTACCTATATATAAAGACATTAAAATCGAAATATATGTATTTAACTACCAAATATACTTTAAGTTACATTAATGCAATAACATTTTTGATTGTTTATTCTCAAACCGTTAGTCGTCTTCAGTCAACTTATATAATATAATATACCTATGTATAACTTGATATATCATCTATTTACTTTAATTACACGTAAAAATTTAAATAACAAAAGTATTAGGTACTTACAAATTATTATGAATAAAACTAATATTATATTTTATTGTAATATTAATTGCAATCCTTCGTCACTTATATATTACGATATTTAAATTAATTTAATTATACCTAGTTGTCTACACAAACACTGGAAAGTCTAAAAGTTTTAAAAACAAAAACATGGCAACGATATAATACATATCCATACCTAATAAATAATAATAGAGAACTTTTCTATACATCTCTGTAAATAAATTACACCTTTGTAGAAATTATTTTAATAAATAAAAGTAAATTAATAACATAATTTTATTCATTTCTTTTTTACGAAGATATCCTGAAAATATTCTTCATTCATACATTTTATAAATACTACTTATACTAGGTGTAACAGATTTCTTAATCGAATCTGTACTTACTTCTTCTTCTTCATGTGGAAGAAACATGAAGAAGAAGAAGTTCGAATACTCCAGCTTGTTCTTCGCAAGGCGAAAGATGCGGATTCGGATGCGGATGTTGCGCAACCAAGACTTTTTCTGCGACCAACGGCCACTTTTCCCATCATAATGAGTTGCAAAATTTGTTATCTTTCATGCCTAAGCATGTGTCCGAGATATGCAACTTTTCTTTTCTTGCCAGTCTCCAAAAGTTGTTGTTTCTGGTTGACGCGTCGCAGAACTTCAACGTTCGAGACCTTTGGAGTCCAACTAATGGCCAACATACGTCTATATGCCCACATTTCTAAAGCTTCTATACGATTCTTGAGGTCTTCTTTAATTGTCCACGCCTCGCATCCGTGAAGAAGTATAGGCTAGATGTAACAATGTAGGAGTCGTGTGCGCAAAGGGATCTTAAATCTGCGATTACAGAGTACTTTTTTTAATGCGCAGAAGGCACTTCGAGCTATTTCAATGCGAGCCTCTACCTCCTGTTCACAGCTCCAGGTGACATTAAGCAATGTCCCTAGATATTTGTATTTGCGTATCCTCTTAATTTTTTGGCCTGCTTAAATGATAGCAATGACATCGAAGCTATGTTTAGATAATACCATGATCTTCGTTTTTGATATGTTCACTGAACTCATTAACACGGGTCATAATCAATTGTAAGTCTTCAAGAGATGATGCTATTAGGACTGTATCGTCAGCGTATCTGATGTTGTTGATATACCGGCCATTTATTTTGACTCCACAGTCTAGATCTTCAATTGCTTCTGTGATTACACTTTCCGAGTACAAATTAAATAGCGTGGGTGATAACATACAGCCCTGTCGAACTCCTCTCTTTATTTCAACCTCATCAGTCTCGATTACATATTTTTTCTGTCATCCAAATCTGCTTAGGAATCCAGTCTCTTTTCAAGTGTGTCTCATTGTTGTTTAATATGTTGTCTTCATTGAACACCACTTTTCCTCCACCTTACGCATTATCCCAGGTTTCTTATCGGTTGCCCACTCATTTATTTCTTTCGCCATATATCTCGGTTGTTAAGCTCTTTAAGTTTCCTCACGTCCTTGCCCCAAGTCCGAACTTTCCAGCTACTCTTGGGACTTCTCCTTTACCCACTTTAGCATTAAAATCGCCAATTACTAGATTTATTTCGTGATTTTTTTTCATTTGGAGCAGGTCTTCTATTTCCTTATAAAAGTCTCGAACTTCTTGAACTGTAGTGGGAGCATACACTTGTAAGATGTTAATATTTCTAGTCTTGGTTTCTATTTGAAGTAACATAGTTCGGTTTGATTTTGGTACTAAGTTCACAGGTGTGTTAACGCATTTTGTTTTTATGATTACTCCCTCTCTCTCCATACTTGTTGGAACTGTCGTCAGAGCCAGAGTAATACATGGTGTAGTTATTATCTATTTGATGTTTACCTTTGCCTATCCATCTGATATCACTTAGTCCCATGATGTTAATCATTCGTTGCATTTCTTTGCAAACATTGTAGACTTTTTGCGGGCTCTTCAAACTTCTGACGTTCCACGTTCCTATCCTCATTTGTTGCTTTTTCCACCTAGGGATTCTTAGCACCCCTGTCCCATCTAAGGGACGCCAGGGACTCGGGGCCATTTTTTTCTTAAACTTTTCCATAAAGCTGACGATAACTAGGGAAAAATAGTGCAGTGATTTCCCCTTGCCTTCTGCACCAGACATTTTAGAGATTACTTGTACATCAAGGTCGCTGCTTGCCTTTTCCAAAACACTGTAGATACGTATGGTTGTACTGTCATTGATCGGTCGCCAGGGCCTCGTTTGTTATCTAGCAGGGGGCACCACGTGCAGGTGAGATTGGCAATTGGGTCGGATTAGATGGTAGTCCCTTTCCCCCCTTACCCCCCACATTAAATATATATTTGTTTTAAATCGTATTGAAATAATCCTTATTATCGATACAGAGGACGAAAAGTTTCAGAGTTCGATAAAACGTTTTCAGGATCTAATTTAAAATGGTTCTATCGGATACTCCAACCATTTCTGCGAGTTGTTTATTCTTTAGTCGAGCATCGTCGAGTACAATTTTTTCGACTCTTTGGATAAGTTCTGGCGTGGTCACCTCGATGCTCCTACCCGGCCTCGGGTCGTCTTCAAGGGATTCCCTTCCTTGTTTAAATAAACTGTGCCACTTGTACATCATGGTTTTTCCTGGACAAGAGTCGCCGTAAACCAATGACACCTCATTAATTATGGTCGCAACTGATTTTCCTTGCTAGGTAAGGAACTTTATAACGGCACGATATTTGATTCTTTCCATATTTATCTTTCCTCTCCCAATTGTTACTTGGTTAACGATAGGTCAAAGACTAATTGTCTAATAACAATGAAACTTCGTATTGATACTAATTATGAGTCACTGAACTCGTTACGATCCTAATGAGCCTAATCACCCCCCTCCAACCCTTTCATTCCGCGAACATAAAAACGCTCCCTCGTATGTAGATCTCTTTAGGAATCTTGGTTATAAGTAAATAAAAACTACAAGTAAATATAATTATTATGTATATTCTTAAATTAAATATAAAATCTAATCTACAGCTTTGTTAACAGAATCTAAATTACTCAATTTGTGATCTTCAATCATGGGTCTAGCTTCATAAGTACAGATAGTGACTCCATGTTTATGTCCAGGCATCCACTCTCCTTTTAATCCAATGTAATATATTTTTGTACTTTCAGCACCAAAATTAGCAGGAAAATGCATGGTTAAATGTGATACACTCGAAAAAGTGACTATTCTGAAAATGACACATAAATATATTATAATTCATAATTGACAACATTTTCCCAACAGATTTTTGTATAACAAACACTAAATTCTCAATGCCAAGATATACTTGGGCATCTAACCTACCCTCATCAAAAAAAAATAGTTCAAAATTCAAGTTTCTACCTGAGAATAAACAATATCATCTATTTGAGCAAATAAAAATAGCCTGAATTATTCAGTAGCCTGAATTAGTTTACCCCAATTTTTTGTACAGGATGAGACATCTGTACTAGTATGTTATTTGATTTGTGGTCAGACTGTGCAGACAGGTTTTTAATACAGAATTACAAATTTTTAAGGTGGATATGCTTCACAAATAAATCGTTAATCTAATGTCAAGCATAAGTTTCATTAAAGAAAAGCCCAATCAAACATTTACTATATACATAGAGAAACTTCTGAAATTTATTTTTCTGTACGAGCCATCCCAATGATGGAGAATTCATTTATAAATATAAACTATTGTTGTGATTATAAATAAAAAGTCTGTCATCTGTTGGGTATGGCAAAATAACCATAAAAAATAATTGTATATTAATGGATAATTTACCTAGGATTATATTCAATATATCCCTCGCAATCTTTTTGAAGTTCAAAAACTTGATCTGGTTCCATAGACACATCATCAAATGTAAGGTTTGGTTTATTTTTAAACCTGAAAAAATAATATTTCACATATTAAAGATCCATTTGAAGATAAAATTTGTAATAAATAATAAATTATTTTCCTATTTCCTAATCAATATACATAAGCCATAGCCTATAATGATTTTTTACATTAAAATTAGAAATAAAGGTTTTAAAATTTAGTAACAATTAAATGTGAGTTTTTTTTTTACTTTTTTATATCGATACTTACATACGTAACTTTGCTGGATGACAATCTGTGTCCTCAGATACTATCCTTATACCTTTAAGTTTAATATTGCCAGTGAAAGGTATATTAAAGAGTAGCTCTTCATCTGCATCACTTTCAACATACTACAAAATAAAAGCTTGTCAAAATTAATAAATCTATCACATTGTATGATGTAAAAGATTTGTTTACAAAAATCTATTAAAGTACTACCTCAGTTCGGTCTAACCTTCTTTCCCAGGACTTAAAAACAGTCTTTCCAGCACCATCAATGCTTTCATTTAAACATTGTAAGTTTTCAATATCAATTTTTTGATATAGATTGTATTGAACACCTATTTCATCGTAACTTTCGTGATCATGATCATGGTGCCCACCACAGTGACTATGAGGCATTTTTAAATTTTATGCGCAAAATGTTAAATTCCGAATTAAATTTATTTTGTTATTATTTACCAAGGCTTAGGAATTTTTGTCCTAATTTTTCGCACTCATTTAAAATACCTAGGTACGCTACGCATGAGTGGCCAAAAAAGAATAAAGATTAAATATTTAATCAATGTCAATAATCATTAAATTAAAGATAAACAATATATATATTGTAGTCTTTGATAAACAACACAACACAGAGTAATAATCGTTTTGTTGTTTTTAAAATTTATCCCCAATAGGGACAGGCAAAGGACTAAAGTCCATCCAGCCTGAGTAATAATCGCTAATAATTAATTAATAATTGTTGTTTTTACTATCCCCAATAGGAAAAGGCAAAGGACTATAGTCCATACAGCCTATTTTTTAATAAACAAAACATTAAACAACATTAGTTACAAGTGACCATAGAGTATATTGCTTTTGCTACATACACAAGGGTCCGCGCGCACTATGTCTAGCGTGCGACGCGGCACTGCACGGCAAAGCCGCGTAGTGCGCTGTGTCTCATACTATTATTTCATACAAAGAATATTTTGCAGTGCAGTGTCATGTCGCGTCGCTCCGCTGTAGTGCAGTTGCGCCTAGTGCGCGCGGACCTTAAATGACAAATCACAAATGAGTAAAGGCCTGTATTCACTTTGATTAGTGCGAGGTAATTGAGAATTGGAGGTGTGTAGTGCGAGTAGTGTCCAATTCTTGTTTAGTGGCTCTGTTTAGTAAATTCAGTCGTCGACCAGTAAGTATGGACGAACATCGAAAAGCGCGCTTGCAATTGGAAGAAGTACTGAAAGATGTTAATACGAATACTTACGTGCGAATGAAATAGATGCCACAAACCTAATATCAGATACAAAATATCATTTATTTCATTTTAGAACATTTACCTATTAAGCTATTAATATTTATAATTTTTTACATATGTTCTGAAATTTTAATAAAGATTATTAAATATATTACTAATTGCTAGGAATTGTATTGATATTTTTGAGATGAATAGAGCCCAGTATTATAAATAGCGAGCGACACATTATATTATAAATATTACTAATATTGAAATATTACTTTAAATATCATAATATTGCCAGACTCGTGTGTGTGTGTGACTGTGCTAATAGTGGCAGGCCCGCTGCGAATAAGGGGGAAGGGAGTGCGCGCGGGAAAAGGCTACTCGCAGTCCACTCGCAAAAAAATAGAATACGCTACTAATCACTCTACTACGCAGCCAACTAATCACTTGCACTAATCAGTCGCTGTCCACACTTTTTTTCTCCTAAACACTAATCACCTGCACTAATCATTAATTAAAGTGCATTCAAGCCTTAACAAATATCAATTATAGTACCCATAGCTGATGGCATAGCGATTAGCGGCAGCCATAAACGATCCAGTCTACCGTCAAGTTTACAACGCTTGAAGTGGCGTCCGGTAAACTTGAAGGTGTATGGCTATCAGTGTGCATGACAAGTGTACTAGAAATAAAAATTGAATTTCTATTCTGCCGACTTGATTAATATTGCAGCGTCATGCAAACTTGAACGTGTGTGATGAGCGACAAGTAAGCATGACGTAACGTGCAGTTGGCATCAGCTAGCAAAGTAATTACCTATGATATATATTTATTTCGTTTTAACAGGCAATTTTTGCACCACACTGAACGATCTATCCTTTCCGATTGATTACAAGCAATAATCCTAGGATGGCTAAGTCGTCGTCCGTCACTAGGGAGTGGGGACGCCATGGTTTCGACTGGTGCGGCATCATGCAAACTTAACGGCGAACTTGAACGTGAATCTAATTATATTTATATTATTTAACCGCTAAACATAAAAAGATGAAAATTGGCAGGACAGCTTAGTTTACAATTGTAGACGTCCGCTAAGAACGCGACAGAGCCGGATTAAGGTAGTCTATAGGCTCTCGCAAGTTTGTATAAAAGTCCTTCATCTTTTGTGCTACAGACTTAAAATCTAGTACGGAGGTAGTTAATAGTTAGGAAACATCCACAAAGAGTGAATTTCGCGACAGGGTCGAATTGAGGAAATCTTAGGTCTATTATAGACTATTATAGTCTATAATAGAAAGTTTGTATGAAAGTCCATCATCTTTTGTGCTAAGTACGAACTCTAAATTTGGTAGGAAGGTGGTTGTTAGTAAAAGTCTGCCAAAAACGTTTTTTCGTTCGAAGCTGCGGGTATTGCTAATTGTCTATACTTGGATGTGCTGCAAACTCGCAATTTCAAGTGTGCTGTAAACTTGACGGAAAACTGGATCGTGTATGGCTGCCGTAAATAAATATAAAAAGTATAAAATATCGTGTCTGTGTTGTAAGTTATTCAAGATCAAAGGTAAAAAAGAAAACAGATTTTCGCGATTACTTCGGTTTTTATTGCTCCAATCATACTTTTATTTTGTAGAAAAATTGTAGAGAATAATGTTTACTACAAAATTAATTTGAAAAATTTTTTAGGCGCTTAACTGTTTTTTGCAATATATAGACTTTGTGACTTGTTAGTGGCGGAGAGCCATACGTACTGTAATGGACAACCTTGAATATCAGTGAACACTTTCTTGAACTTTTTGAATAAATTGTATTGCTTATCAGTTAATTACTTGTTTAAATATTTTTTTATGTTTTTAATATATTCATATACTTACCTACTAAGTGTAATTAAAAACTCATTAAATGAATTACTATGTTCTATACACAGACATATAACTACTAGGAGTATATGTCTGTGGTTCTATATTAACTTCAGACATCAATAACTTTAGGATCCGTCGTTTCCGTTAAAAATTTTTACATATTAAACTTATTATCATTCACGTTAATAATCGTTTTAAACATTCAGAATTCATCATCATCTACATCATCTAACCAAAAATATAGTGTGTACGAAACACTGCGAACTCGTGTGTACCTACTATTATTTTTGTATTCAATATAACTTAAAATTGTTTTTAACCTGTGGTCATTACAAATAAGATTTGATAATGATAATTACCATTTACCATAGAGAAATACTTTAATATGATAATTACTGATGTGTATCGTGTATGTGATTTCAGAATTGTCTTGTCTTTTGAGATAATTTGTAAGAGTTTGACAAATAATTAGTGCCTATAATTGTACATTGTGTCACATGGTTTCTTGACAAACTGAATATATTTCGCAAATAAACCTTTTATAATGTCTTTGTTGAATAATATTGGAATAACATTTTTATTCACAAGCTTAATTCTCTGTATTGTATTATGCACCGACAATTACGTACTCGCAAAAGAGAATGAAGCTGAAAGTATATCAAAAATTGGTCAAGGAGTCGGTCACATCATGAATATTTATTATTGGTTTGTATAATTATGTGAATCCGAAATTTTTAATTAAACAATAGTTCTTATTACAAAACTAGCAATTCACCCTCGCTTCGCTTGAGTTCATCCCTAGGTTTAACACGAGTGTAAAGCCATGGGTTCCGCTAGATAATAAAATAAAATTTCTAAAATATAACCTTTTTTGGAGGGTTAAAAAGTAAGCCCAAGTTATGCCTTATAACATTAGCTATCTGCGAGTGTAAGTCCCTTCAAAATCGCGCCAGCCGTTTCAAAGATTACCCAGAACATTTTTTGTTGCTAGTATTTGCTTGTATAGCTGTTAATTTGAAAATAAAAACCAATTTTATTTATATGTATAGAACTATTATCTTTTCTTATTTTTACTTTTTGAATGATTTTGATTTATTAAAATCTGTGTTATGATAATAATTGAGATAAATTAATAATATAGTTCAATACATCATCATTTACTGTATTCTTTTTTATTCTTTAGCTATTCTTGTGGCTACAGAAAAGTATATGAAGATTATGCTGCAATAATACAACAAAAATATCCTCAAATCTCAGTATTGGGTGCAAATTACGATCCTCCAGGTCTAAACATGTATCTCTCTAGAATTATTGTAAGTATGAGTAACCATACTTGTATTACTTAATTGTTTGACTATTCAAACATTTTTTTTCTTTTATTTATTTTTAAACAGATAAGTTTTGAAGCTAATTATAATTTAAATACATTTTTTTTGTACTGTTGCTTATTTAGATGATATAACAAAAAGATGATAGTCATATTTTAAAATTTAAACTTAAAATTTCTGATATCAGGATGAATAAAATAATTAATAATAATTAATGAAATAATTTTTATATTATGTGATTTATTTCTTTTTTTATTCTTTATTTTAAAAGGGTTTAATCATAGAGATCATGCCATCCTTATAGAAACTACTAAACATCTACATTTTTATTGTTACTTATATCTTTCTACTAATTATACAATTTTCAACAATATCCTTGCTCGTCTCAATAGAGGTGAAGCAAGAGTGCTGATGCAAATACCAACTTCCACTTTATTTAGTATGTTGTTTTTTCAATATGACATACTATTATAAAATTTGAATTGTCAACATAAAAATATTTGTTACAGGGATTTGGGAAGATGATTTTAATAATGTGTATATTGAGTGGAGTCAATATTTTTGCTTGGTTAAATAAACCTCAACCAGCTTGGTGGTCCTGGTGTCTCGAAAATAAATTATATGCTTGTATGATGATGTTCTTTTTAGCAAATATGATAGAGGGTCAGTTGGTTTCATCTGGTGCATTTGAAATCTCTCTTGATAATATTCCACTATGGTCTAAGTTGGAAACTGGAAGAATCCCTCAACCACCAGAATTATTTCAAATCATAGAAAATACTTTACAGTTTTCAAAGATGGAAATGTCTAACAACTTTGCAGAGTAATGTTATAAGTATGTTTAGAAATAAAAAATAAGCAATCCTGAAATCTTTCATAAAGTGAAAGTTTTCATAAAGTTTAATTGGTGTTTTAAAAGTGTAATGCATTTACAAATTTATCTATATTCAATAATTTTGTGTTTCTTATTAATAATAATTTCTGTAATATTGTAAAAATTTTTATTCAGGGATTTGGAACTATTAGCAGTAATACAGGATTCCTTGCTTCTACAGGTGATGCATTAGTGAATGAAACAAAACCAATGTTGCCATACCACTGCATAGTAACATTGTATTGTTAAAATCCACAATCCTTCAAAAGATGTTATCAAGTTTTCATTAAAAATTAAAACTTGATAACATTAATTATTATTATTTTTTTTAAATGAGAGTCATTGCAAATTAGTTGTAACATTTTAATAAAATATATATTTTGGCAACATAACTTATACTTAATTTTTCCTTTGAAGATTTAAAAAAAGGAACATTTTCAACATAACGTAAATTGTATTGTTAGGGCAGTATCACTCAAATTCATTATTTTATAGATATAACATACATTGATTAACCTCATGTTTTCATAAGTAAGTATTAAGTTATTAAAACATACAAATTTCAGCTGTAATATAGCATATGCTTTTATCCTATGAACCTGTATTATATAGCAAGATTTAAAATGTTATTTTCGTTTTCATGTACCTATACTATTTTCAAAATAGACTTATTAAAATAAAATTTGAATATCTGTTATGTTTATTTATTGTCTTTTTAACTAATATTCTTTAATCCAATAATATACCTAGTTTATAGTTCATAATGGCTAAATTAAGTGAGAAGAAACAGAAGTGAGTCTCACATACAACGCTGTATATATCAGCTGCTATGCCTAAATGAATTTCTTAACGTTAAAAAAGTTTATTATTATGCCCAAATGAGCTCATTACCTAAATTAATTCGGTTTATTCGAATAGGGTATTTTACTCCATATGAAAAACAATCTAAAAACCTATTATTGAGTTAGCTTAGGCTAAAAGCAGTCGGGAAATGTTAGTTTTATTTCATAAAATAAAATAAATTTTAAAATTAAATTCTAAATTTTCAGTATTTTTAATCTGTTTTAGAACACCACGAAATAGTAGCCGCCGCGTTATGACGTCATGCTGTCCTGTACGCAAAAAAGTGTCTGTGTTAACTGATCAGTGTATTTGCTTTAGTTTTATTATTTTCGTAAACAACGTCATTTTTATTAATTTAATACCATAGAAGATGGTTTCGTAAAGGGATACAACACAAATTTGCCAAGAATAAGCTCTTTGATGGTCGGCAAATTACATAATACTTCGGGATCCCTTTTCGCAAGTTTGAACCAAGTCATATTTTTATCAGTTGGCACATGAATCCATAATTTGTTCGGTGTTTTTACACTAGTGTTCTTGCATTCAGGAACAGCACACCAACGATAAGTAGAATAATAATTAATTTTTAAATAATAAACAATTATATCAATTTCAAATTATCAGGGCATTTGTTTACAAGACATCACGATGTCTTGACCACAGTGTTCGGCGTTTTCGTCCAATTAGGCGCGAAATTTGAAAAGTAAAAATTTAAATGCATTTTTATGATAGGTACTTATCGATCAAATAAAAATCTGGTTATTTTTTTAGTGGTTTATTAGCACTACAGAATGTAATTGAGATACTTTTCAAAAATTAGTGTAATACCCCATTCTATCTCTAATAGCAGAGTAGATTATTCAGTTCGTATGCAATACTGCGACATCCCTCTACGCCGCACATATCGCAAAAATTTTCGCGATTAATTTAGCTTGTAGCGTACGTACGTAAACGTATGTCTTGAAAATTCGCGGGCGACGCACAGTGGGTCGAAACTGCTATATGAGGGACATAGGATTTTTTGTTACAAATTCCATTTAAAAAAAAATACCTATCGAAAGATCTTGTCATTCTAATGAATAATTGTTCAGAAACGTTTTTCTCTAGAATTGATAGTTTGCCCGGAAAAAAATATTTTCAGTTTTTGTTGTATGGAATGAAACAGAAACTGCTAAAATTTGGCCAAGTCTTGACAGGTCTTGCTTTAAAACTACTTTATTCTTATTCTTTGGCTTACTGACTATAACTCTACGCTATCAGCGCCATAAGTGTTCTGTGATCAGCGCGCGTCCAAAGTTGCCCGTTCAAAAGTTTTAAGAATCGAAAAATTTAAAAAAAAATGATATTTTTATTGATTTTATATCGTCGTGGATTATCAAATAATTAAAAAAAATAATGTGCTACATGAAAATTCTATGAATAAATATCGAAATTAACTTTAAAGCACTAGTTTACCGAAGAGAAACTTATAAGTTACTAGCTGTAACCGCGGCTTCGCCCGCATTCATTTTTTTAATTGCTAAGGGGCCATTCATTTATTACGTAAGACAATTTAGGGGGGTCGACCATGTCTTATGTTTTCTTACAAGGTGGTGGGAGGGAGTCTCGATAGTTCTTACGTAAGATCAAAAAAATGCGCAAAATTAAAATTATACTTTGAAAAAGCGCAGGCAACCGCACGAAAGGTACTGTACCTTTGAAATTACAAATAAACATTTCAAAAAAATGTTACTTTGAAAAATAAACATTAAAATAAACCAAACGTGTATTCATTTTTTCTTTTAGACTCTTACGTAATAAATATTTAACAGGGGGGAGGGGGTCGGTCTATTCTTATTTTTTCTTATAATAGGGGGGGAGGGGTCAAAAACTAGCGAAAATAGTCTTACGTAATAAATAAATGGCCCCTAATCAACCTCATTGGGTTGATCTGTAGGAAAAAAAAATTTCTAAAAAATAAAAATAAAAATTTAGGGGTGGACTACCCTTAACATTTAGGGGGATGAAAAATAGATGTTGGCTGATTCTCAGACCTATTCAATATGTTCACAAAATTTCATGAGAATCGGTCAAGCCGTTTCGGAGGAGTATGGGAACGAAAATTGTGACACGAGAATTTTATATATAAGAAGAACTTAAAAAAGGATATTTCACAGATTAAAACTGTAAATTATACTTAACATAACGTAAATTCAAACAAAGGGATTTCATTTAAATAAAATCATTTAGAGATACGCATTTTGACTACCAAGACAACTTGCAGTGTACCTATTTTTGTGACCAATATGGAAGGTCTAGTGAATAATTTGGATTTGTTCATGATGTTACGAGAGCAGTTTGGATCTTTGTCGGACAATAAGAGTCTTTTTGAATACCTCAAAGAGACGCTGAATGTGAACTGGACTGAAGAAACAAGTAAAAATCTCCTGAAGTTTTGTCAGAAGTTTTGTACAAATTTTTGAGGTAAATGGGAAAGATCAAATAGAACTTTTAGTAGTTTTTTGAAGAGAAATGGAGATTGGCTGGAATCTGCCATAATCTGGCCTCAAGACCTTATCCCCAAACAGAAAATCTCCAACCCGATGATGTCAGTAAAGATGTAGAAACTTTGATACCATCTGCACCAATAGCTTCAACGACATCGCCACAACATACGCCGAGAAAACCCTTTGAAGAGCTGTCTAACAAACAAAAAACGAGACGCGTAGAAAACTTGGCTAAATTAGTGTCTCCACAAGAGTCACAGAGTGCTAACATGAAACATTTCAAAAGTAGTGGAGATTGCGAAGTAAGTAAATTAATGGATTATTTGCTAAATCATCCTGAAGATATTGATAAGGTGAAGACTTGCATAAATCAGAAAAAAGAGACGTTTATATACACCTGAAAAAGCGCTAGCTCGCTCGATATCGCTTAACTTATCTTTTTTCTTAACTTTTCTTTTTTGAAATTCTGCAACTGAACAAGGTGCAGATCTATGTATCCCTCCTACTACAAAATAAAGCAAGCAAAATTAAATTGTTACCCTGCAAAAGAGGACATAACCATAACCGAAGATGGGGCATCTATTAAACTGCAAGCCCTGCTTAATTTGACTACCTTCAGATTACTAGATGCAATGGACTTCAATCTATCATCTAAAGCTGATTTAAAGCTGATAAGTAAATGGAGTTTTGATGGAGCATCTAGTCAAAGCAATTACAAGCAGAAGGCTAGCAGTTCCGATTTTGACGATTCCAGTGTTTTTATGGTCAGCTTAGTACCCATAAGGCTGATGCGTGACGAAGAAATACTGTGGAAAAATGATCGTCCGTGTTCAACGTTTTATTGCCGCCCTATTCAGTTCAAGTTCATGAAAGAGAAGAGAAAGAGTGTGAAAGTTCAGTACAACGTGAAAAAGAAGCCATAGAACTGCAAATATATAAGTTTCTCTTCGGTAAACCAGTGCTTTAAAATTAATTTCGATATTTATTCATAGAATTTTCATGTAGCACATTATTTTGTTCAATTATTTGATAATCCACGACATTATAAAATCAATAAAAATAACATTTTTTTTAATTTTTCGATTCTTAAAACTTTTGAACGGGCAACTTTTGGCGCGCGCTGATAGCGTAGAGTTATAGTCAGTAAGCCAAAGAATAAGAATAAAGTAGTTTTAAAGCAAGATCTGTCAAGACTTAGCCAAATTTTAGCAGTTTCTGTTTCATTCCATACAACAAAAACTGAAAATATTTTTTTCCGTGCAAACTATCAATTCTAGAAAGAAACGTTTCTGAACAATTATTCATTAGAATGGCGAGATCTTTCGATAGGTATTTTTTTTAAATGGAATTTGTAACAAAAAATCCTATGTCCCTCATATAGCAGTTTCGACCCACTGTGCGACGTCGCCAAAACATAGCTCCGCTGTCTGTAAACTCTTGCACATCAAAGGATTGCAAACAAAATAATATTTCACACGAGGATTGGAGTAACAAGAATATTTTAGAATTTAAATATTAATACTGGTAAAACAATAGTAATAATTATAAATTAAATTCAAAGTGATAAATCTGGTTATCGCAATCGCAGCATGGCATATTCCTATTACCAATTCGTGACTAAATGATACTAGTTAGAGGTGCAATTAAATAAACTTGCGGATTTAAAATTTCTGCATTCGGTTCATTTGCAAATCGAATTTTATTTTCCAATTATTGGTGTATATTAATAATGCCATTGCACTAAGGAAATCATTTCAACACAAAGCATTTGAATTTTCAGTTTCACTAAAGTACGAGTAGCACATTTATATGAAACTACACCAATTCAGAATTCTTCTAGAGTCTAGACTTTAGAAAAACACCCACTTATTACTCACGCTTTCCATATTTAAACATTAATATGCTTAGTTTAAAAAAAACATTTCTGTGGATGAATAAATACTAATAAATAAATATCATCATTTTTATATCATAGTTCTTAAGTCTTAACATTCCTTATTGAATATTTATTATAATCACTTCTAATTCATATTATATACTAAACATATTACTATGTACATTACGCATAAGGACGGATCAACTAAGCAACTTGAGCGTGGCACATGGGGCAGGAATGTCGCAAAACCAACTCATGATGTTGAGCATGCGCCCCACATTTACTGCAAGTCCATATTGTGTGCGACGTTAAGAGAGGCCGCCCAGATACTACACAGCCTGGAAATACCGTTGAACACCCGGGACAAGTCGCTGCCCTTTTAAAAAAAAATATTATTGTTAGACAGACATATTAAAACAGTTTGCTGAAATATTAAAAAAATAAATAATGTTCATTAAATTTATTTTATTCATATTTTATTTATTTAGTATAGTAGTTTCATAAAGTCTTTAAAAATTACAAATGAAACTACTCACTTATTATATAGTATTCTGTATTGTCTACAAGTGTTTCCGCAATAAAAGATCGCAGAATAAGAAAAAATATTTAAAATAAATAAATTCGAAATATGTATTCATTAAATTATTGTTCTTAAAAAATCATAATACATATTACGTAATAATATGTAAATATAGAATTTTTATTATATTTAAATATTATTACTATTTATAATTCGCGTCATGTAAAAAAAACGCTGGCTGTCAAGTTGCGCAGAGGCGATTTATATAGAGGCCAGTTTGGTGGTAAGACGCGGGGCGCGGGACGTCGAGGCACGCGCCGCATGCTATCCGGCTCGCTATTGGTTCGTCAGTTCAAAATACAATCGCGCACACAAAAGTTATTAATTACGAAATGATTTTATATCAAAAATAGAGAAATAATATTTTGGATGCATATTGCTTTATAAAGATAGAGTCTGATAATAATGATAATAATCAATAAAATAATATATATTAAACGAATTAATTTAATTTTTTGTAAGTAGATTAAAAATTCTACAATGAATCAAACATATTTTATTAATTAATAAAAATCTATTTAATGACATTCTATCTAATATATTTTTCAACATACCTACCAATAACCAATATACGTCACGAGCGAAAGGTTGGTTCAAAAATAAAAGAATAGGCTTAGTAATTTTGTGTGCGAATGTAGCCATGCGCAGACACACCCCCCACCACTTTCCTCCAGCGTTCTTTTTACGTGACGCGAACTGTACTTTAGTATTAGTATTTACCAATCTGGTATAGCTAGCTGACAGTGGTGACATTCGACTTTATTTCCTTTGGCATCCTTAGGCTTATATCTTGTGAATATTTCGATTGCGATACTTTCAAATACTTCTGGCTGGAAAGACATATAGGTACAATTATAAAATATATCGCAGGAGCGGATGAATTGTATACTTATGCAAAGCCATAGGTACTGGCAAGGCACAGGCACAAAGCTTTCAAGAGAGAGCTCAATATGATACAGGTGGCTCAGTCCATTATCTAAGTCTGTAGAAATACCAGTCTATACATATAAATATTAAAATGGAAGTGTATGTTTATAATTTCGAATTAACAGCTTTTCACTAACTACATAGTTGAAAGTACGGTAAAATGTTTGTGTCTTTCTGGACAGCTGTATAAATTAATGATACACATTAAATAAAAACACGACCTTATATCTGCAAGTTATAAGCGTATTATATATAAAAACTTAGCGTGTAGATATTAGTAAAGTCAACATATTATTCGAAAGTATGTATTTCTAGCGCAAGTGAAAATCATACCACATTTGAAAATCACTATACAGTTATCTAATTATTGTTAATTATAAAGAAGTGTGTTTTCTGTAGTTCAACGCGAATGAAGCTGTGTTCACTATCTATAAATTAACAATAAACTATTTACTCTTACGTTTAAAGCTTCCAATTTGATTACAGCTTTAGAGCAAAGTTCAAATGCTCTCGCTTGAAGAGCTATCGCAGCAACCGAGCACCACGCCTAAAAAATGATACATAAAATAATATAAAGACTGTGGAAAAGTGTGTAAACTAATTGGTATTTTTTGAACCAATAGTTATTACAACCTTTCTCGATGTCCATAATATATTGCAACTAAAATTTGGCCCGCTTCCCTATGTGTGATTGGAAAGTGGGCCGCGTGGGAGTGAATGTGCTAAAGCCTGGCACACACGTTTGGTTCTCTATACAATGCACGATTACCTAAATGCCATTTTTTAACGTTATACAATGGTGTCTAATCTTAACCCAAAATTCAATTTAATTTTTGACCACAGCTAGTTATTTAGTTCTGTTAATAACTCTGAATTCGCGCATAAAATATTTCAATATAAGTTTATTATGGTAAAAAAAGGGGGCCACCGGGCAGGAGGCTCACCTGATGGGAAGTGATCACCTCCGCCCATGGACATTTGCAAGCCTGGCTTGCAGATGCGTTGCCGGCCTTTCAGGAAAGGGAGGAGGGAGGTAAGGGGGAGGATGAAGGGAAGAGGGAGGGAGAGAGAGGGAGGGGGGAAGGAGAGTGGGCCTCCCGGACTCTCACTCACCGGACGAAACGCGACAGCATAGCTGCCATTTCACGCCGGTACTTCTGTAAGAGAGTGGTACTATACGGGGCGTGCCGGCCCATTCGGCTGCTACCCGAAGGTAACAAGCATAGCACTACCACTTTAAATATATAGTTTATTTAACATAAGATCAGTTGAATCAAACTTTATATTGTTATCATTCTCAGTATCTGCCAATTATTGGAAACTATTACATGGCAACCAGTAACATGAGATTTTTTTAGGAACAAACAAGTGATCAAAAATATTCAACAGATGGCATTGTATGTATCCAGTAAAAAATGAAAAGATCGAGTCTATAAAGATTTAATCTCTATACGTGCTTTATAGCTACAATTGGCACTGTCCTATTTTATATGTATCGGATGAGACATGAGTGCAACTCGCCTGCAGGTGCTGCGCGGGGTGCAGCGCGGGCAGCGCGTGGCGCAGGCGCGCGGCGAGGCGCAGCGCCGCCCCCCCGCGCGCCCCCGCCGCGCCCCCCCGCGCCGCCGCCGCGCCCGCGCCCGCCCAGTGCTGCGCGCGCGCCGCCGCCCAGCACCGCGCCGCGCCCTCTGCAACATACATACACTAAAGCCCGTCACAGACGTAGCTATAATATATACATATTAATATAAATATAGCAAGGCATATTACGATATATTTTTCAATACAAATATTCAAGTGACCGCACACGCAGCTATAATATATATTTCTATGACGTCACCAACATATACCGTGATTTATATTATCATATATTAATATATGGACCGTTTATTTTGAAAGTGGTGTAAGTCCATTTTTGATAAAAATGAGCTTTCACGTAATTCATGCTTAATTTAATGTAATTTTTTTATATATTACTAGTCCGTGTTTAATTTCTCAAAAAAATCCCATGTTTTGTACAACTTAAAATCGGTCGGTAAATGAAATTGCATAATCATCGATTATGAAAGTGGTTTAAGTCCAATTGACAGAGGTAGGTGGCATAGCAGATAGATGCCGATCAGTGTTTTGTTATTTTTCATTTATTATTTATTTTTTATTTTGTGTACACACCACAATATTACTACTTATAATAAAATAGCGCAATTTAGAAAACAGGTTAAATTCATTTTATATGAAATGAAACGGGAGAATTTGATTTTAACAAAAAATCTCCAAAATGCAATTAAAAAACAGATAAAAAAATACTAATGGGGAACAGGTCAATTGGTTGCAAATATGTTGGTTGAGGTTCCTCAAAATTGCACCATATACCATTTTTTACAAAACAACGTTGAAGGACGCAGAATTTAAAAGTATCAATTTATTACCTCTACGTCCTGGAAGACCCTTATAATTTGTAAAAACCGCCCTGGAGCCTTTGTAACAAAATGCCAGACCTATTACGCACGAACAATATAAAGACATGAAGCAGCTACTACCCTATATACCTCCGGTGCATCATGCATATTTTGAAACACTACCACATGCAGAGAATAAGTAAATTCTTGTAATCAGTATCTTGTAATGACCATGTAATTGCCGTCTAAAATAAAATGTTATGTGTTGTTATGCGTATTTGTAAACAAAATTATATTAAAATGAAGTATATTTTAAGCGATATTTGATTTTTCAAAATTGAAATTAAACGATTTTTAGAATTGTCTAATTTTGAAAGTGGTGTAAGTCCATTAACACCACATAAATATGTGTTATCGTAGTCTAATTAGCCAAAAACAAATTTATATAAACAAATTAAATGTTGATAAAACAATAGAAACAATGCCAGACCTCATATGATTTGCCTGTATTTTTAAATCTACAAATATAGTAACCTTTAATTTTCTCGAAACAAAAGAAAATGGACTTACACCACTTTCAAAATAAACGGTCCATATATTACTGTATATTGCAAACGCTTGGCCGGCCATCAATGAAATGAAGGCAAAATATATTATAGCATCGTCTCCGTGTGTGGTAGCTTGCTATAATATATATTATAGTAAGGCATATTATTATATATTATAGCTACGTGTGTGACGCGCTTTAGAGGTGGGGTGCAACAGCTATATATAAATTATTGGTGTTCGTTATACTAGATAGCTAAAAAGCTGCTATTTATAAATAACTATATCGCCTGTTATTTATTTCCAGAGGCATGCGCTATTTTTTAATTTATTTTTATTACATGTAATATGACCACAACAAATGTAAGGTATAAATATATTATAGCGTAAAAAATAATAGGCGTTTTAAAAATAACGTATTCTTATAACTCTTTATCAATATATAGCCGTTGCGCCCACCTCTATACACTCTCACTGACATGTTCTGACCCGAGTGTGCTAAGCCATAAGAAGGATTACTTCTATGTACATAAATATATGGCCAATGCCATATCTCGTTATATAACGTGTTGTTTGATATAAGAAAATTAAGGTATTTTAAGATACATAATTATAGAAATATACCTATACAAAATTATTTATAAGCTCGCAGTAAAGATAAACCTGTGTTTCTGGCCATATTTCCATTGTACATATTTACGTTTTTACGCATTCGAACTTTTTGAACCAATTTTAAAATCGCTTTACTTAAATTTTTCATATTCTTCTTCTTAGTAACAGGATAAAGTAAAATATTTATAAAATGCTTCCTTTACCACTATTATGTTGACTGTATAACAGTCCAGCAAGGACATAAAGTTTTTTTATTCGCCATGGTGATGATGCCTTCGACGCTTCTATATTTGCAAGCTGTAATAAAAAAAAATGAACCATGACATAGAATGTTAATTAATATGAAAACAAAATATAATGAATATTATGTGTATTTCCTTGAATAACGTACCTGAAATGCCATAGTTGCAGCTTGTAAACTACGACCGCTTTCTTTTAACTGTGTAATAATTTGAATTGATGGTTCTTGAATACTATCATTTTTCTCCTCCGAATTTTTCTTTGATAATGAATCCTAAATAAAGAATTAATATTTTTATATAAATTCTACTTATCATCATATATATATATCATAACAGGGGTGACACGTCACCCCATCCAGGGATATAGTACCTAATATCTTCTTCACTATCTTTTTTCTCGCTCTCGAATTTCACGTATTCTTTTGTCACGACGCATGCGCTAAGTTACCGCTGCGCATCGGCAGCGACGAGGCGTGGATTCGATGTTACAGATATGTACGGGGTGATGCGTCACCCCTGTTACTGTTAACGTTTGTGTTTTTTGGACGGATGAAATTTTGTATTTATGTTTTTTTTAAGCACAAAATGGCTTTCCGATCAGAAAAAGAACTTGCAGAGTTTGTAAATAATGTGGTAAATAGTTTTTCTGATACGGACGACCCTTCAGAGCTTCGAGAATCTTCAGAAAGTGAAGATAATTGCTCCGTGGAGTCTGAAGAGAATGATGTCACTTCTGGCGGTGATGAAGACGACATTCACCGCCAGGGTGATGAAGACGACATTCCTTTGTCGCAGTTACGAAGTAACATCTTGCGGGGTAAATACAAGCATCTATGGTCATCAGAGCCAACCTCATGCAGCAGGACAGCTCTTCGTAATATTGTAAACATATAACGAAGAACGTACAGTTTTGACTCAGAGAAAGAAGTATTCATGTCATTGTTTTTGTTTTTGTCAACCCATTGGAAATAACAATGCAACAAACGGCGGGGTCGACACGTTTAATAAAATGATGCACAGTTATTCGTCTGCTAGGGGTACTCGACGCTGGCCTCTTCGCTTTTTTTGGCATGTTTGATCAAGCTGGCATTAATTCAATGATCCTTTATTTACTTGCTAAACATCCTAATAAGCCTGCTAATAAATACAGCAACACTTTTTTGAAAAACCTCTCATTACAATTGGCCGAACCTCATATGAAACGTCGCTGAGCAGCTAACTTACCTCACGAGCTAAGTACAAATATACGTGCGATTTTAAATTTACCTGAGGGGCAAACTCCAGAAGAACCACCTGCTAAATTACGAAGAAACATTTATTATTATTATTGCATTTTCAATGAGCACGTTATACTCGTCAATGTCGGGATTGTCATAACGAAATAAACCAATACATAAAGTACTCTATCAAAAGTAACTAGTTTTATCGCCACAAATTCTTATAGTAAAATGGCAGCCCGTGTGCTCCCACTATTCGAGCAGTTTTTAATTATGGGTATAGCTATAAATAATTTATAGAAAAAGTGCAATATTATAAAAAGTGAGTGTAACCATTATTTACCTTGAGTCTAGGTGAGCTGGCTACCAGTTTTGCCAACGATTCGTTATCCTCTAGCGCCATATAACATTTTTTTAACCCCTCAGTATTGTTTGACATATTGTAATATTCAAGGGCACCAGACCTAAGAAATCATAAAAATGCGTAAGGCACTTTTACTGAAACTTAATTTTCATTATGACTTATCTATTGTCCTCTCTACTTAATGGTAGTATGTAAATGTGTGTAAATACAGTACGTAACTGGGCGACAAAATCAGAAAATATTATTTTTGTAAATGTATCTTTTTCGAGGATTGATATAACCTACCAGTTTTGCCTATCAATATAATAATCGCCTATATTGCTGTATGCTTGTTTCACTTGCGCGTCCGTCGTGGTCACCGATGTTTTCAAAAGCTCTACTACTCGAAACCAGTGACCTAAGCGCTTTCGGAGAGCTATGGCAAGATCCCTGTGAAAAATTTAGAAAGATAATATCATAATCTTATATTATTAAAAAAAATTGATGCTAGCCTCTGTTTATTTTGAATTAATATAATAATTATTAATATAATTAATATTATTCTATAATTTCAAATTCTCCTTCAGTATCCACTCAACATGTTAATATCGTATACCCAACATGTTCGATACCTTTGGTTAAGTGAAAGAAATTTGAAGATAGTGATTACAGTAAGAAGCAATTTTTTAGGCAATTTTGAGAGAGACCTTTTAACACAAAATATACGTCTTTAACCACACTTTAGATCACCAGACACTAGCTAGGGTCCTTTGTTTACCTTTTGAGGTACGGAATCTTAAAAACTGGTTTTATTACATGTTATGAAGTTCAGATAAAGTAAAAAAATCGTCCGATGCATAGACAGAGGAAATCAGCCAATGATTATCAATAAAAACTATACATATAGAATGAGTCTAGTCATGAGTATTGTTTACCGTCTGTCCTCATCGTGGTATATCTGTTCAGCTGCATCAAAGTCTTTAAAGTACGCAAGTATTTCGGCTTTCTTCAAGGCGTTGGAGTGCAAGGCGTTGAGGCGCGCCACGAAGCGCACACCGGCGTAGTCCGCGCGGCGCACGAACGCCGCCTCGGCCGTCTCTAGTGCGGAGGACGACTCGAAGTTCTTCAGCGCTGCCTCTGCTAGTAGCAGCCTGTAATTTAAATTTTAAAATATTGTGTATTCAAAAACTGACTAACATAGATGAGTTATTTTAATTTATTCACCATATTTAAAGGCTATATATATTTATTATAAATCATATGCTTATGATAATAAGTCATTACTTAATATCACCTTAAACATATGATTACCGTTTTTATGCATCATAAAAATTGATTTAAATATGTGTACCATAACTTAGGATGCGGATTATCCTTTATAAAATTCTCGGCTTCCTTGAGTCCAACTTTTTCAATAAGTTGGCGCGTATCTCTCAGCGACTTGACTTCCACTCTCACTATATGCTGGGGAGTACATTTGTCGGTTATATTGTCTAGAAGAGCCATCGTTATTTCTAACTCCTGAAAAGAAATTGAAAAATTTTAAATTTTAATGTACGCTTTTTATGGATGTACTAGCGACTCGCCCTCGCTTCGCTCGGGCTCTTCCCTAGATTTAGCACAGGCAAAGCCGCGGGATCTGCTAGTTATGCATATAAACCTTCCTCTTGAATCACTCTATCTATTAAAAAAAACCGCATCAAAATCCGTTGCCTAGTTTTAAAGATTTAAGCGTACATAGGGATATAGGGACAGAGAAAGCGACTTTGTTTTATACTATGTAGTGATGATAAAAATAAAGTTAATCCTATTTGCTTGTATTATTTGTAAATATAGGATCTAATTTATGGGATTAATGTTACACTACGAGCTGAACGCCTATAGGAATAAGAGCAAAATAAATTGTTTGGGACTGTTATTTTAACGAACATTATTAAAATTATTAATGCCAACAACTCAAACATCAAACCAGTACCTTCAACAATTGCTCACTTGTATTAGTAATTATATGGAATAATTTACTTACAGTTGGACTGTAATACCCAAAATATCGCAGAATGATGTGTTGTCATTGAAATAAAAGCTAGTCAAAATAACATTTAATAGATGTTTCAGTAGCAACTTATTATTGATAAAAAATAAGAGTGATTAAATTTCATTGTATGAAATAGGGTGAACCGGTGTACAAAGGTGTGTGTTGTTTAGATCAAAATGTACATAAATTGTCATTTTATTATTATGTGGTGTTCCTATTTAAATATATTTTTTAAGTGATATGATTGTTAAGTGCTTATTGTTATTTAATGTCATGGAGGAAGGAACTGCCAACTGTGATACAGGCTTGGCCTAGTACAGTCAGCAGTGACTAACCAAAGTACAAGTAAGCATTTTGTCTTGTAATTAGCTTATTAAAAACCACAAAACTGTAATGAATGTAATTTGTGCCAATAAAGGTATTATTATTATATTATTATTATTACCTTGGTAGACAGTGGTAGCCCAGCGGTAAGGCGTCGTTTGGATAACCGAGTGATGCGGGTTCAAATCCGGGTCTCGCACCTCTGATATTTTCATGTGCGAATCATTTATATCATGATTACTATCAAGTCTTACAGTGATGGAAAACATCGTTAGGAAACCTGCATGTCTGAGAAAACCTAACAAGTTTTCGAAAGGCATGTGATGTCCGCTAACTCGCACTAGGCCAGCGCGGTGGACTATGGCCCGATCCCCCTGGTACTGGGGGAGGCCCGTGCCCAGCAGTGGGACGTTAAAAAGGGCTGATAATGATGATGATGATTATTACCTTAAACCTGCACAAGTAGCCCTGCATGGTGAGCGGCTCCTCGGGCTGTGTGTCGCGCAGCACGTACAGGCGCGCCTTCTCCGCCACGGCCAGCAGCGGCGCGTTGTCCGCCCAGCGCGCCGCCCACACGTCGCGCCGCGCCGCGCCCGCCGCGCCCGCGTGCGGTGGCTCCGTCTCCAGGATGTACAGCGCGCCCGCTTGGTCGATCACGAACAACTTGCTGCAACAAGATACAGTTAAAAAAAATTACATGTCAGAAGTAAAACTTGTTTGTCAAACTAATTTTTAAATCTCGTTTATATTTATACTAAATAAACCGTTTATATTTATACTAAATATGAGAGATGCGAGATGGTGCGAAGGTCACACCCACGAGTTAGACAGAGTTAGAAATGTCACTGACTTGCGGTGGGCGAGATCTAACTAAGGCTAACTCTTCCCCGTCTCTGAGTGCCTGGTACTATGGACTTATTTTTTCATTTCATCGAGTTTAAAAACACAACGATTCTAAAGAAGTTTCACTTAAAAATTAATATAGTGAATTGATTCTAAACTTTGTAAATACATAATATGTATAATCCCAACGATATGATAATATATAGGTATTAGTGTTGCCCAAAATCGGTCTTGGTCTTGCAGTCTTGGTCTTGGTCTTGCATTTTTGCGAGACCAAGACCAAGAACAAGACCGCCTAATTTCAGCAAGACCAAGACCAAGACTGACCATGCAAGATTTGAGCAAGAACAAGACTAAGTCTGCGAGACTCTTGCGTCTTGCATTTAGGACTGAGTGTCGTTTCAGGAAGCGGACAGGCTTAATTTATAATACAAAAAATTGACACTTAGAAAACAAACGATACAAAACAAAAGAAAGTACCAGTACATAGAATTTTGAAGAAGAAAATAGGAAGACGTAAAGTACAGATATATTTTTATACCTAATTTACTTTAAATCGGTAGGTACAAGTACTTTTTACTCTAAACGTGCACATCGATCCGCTAAGGAGAAAGATATTTGATGTAATAGACTTTTCTGTAATTGGCTTTTTATTACCTATACATTTTCCTACTACATAGTTTTGATATATGATGTATCTCTTAAGATTTAGCCACCGCTAGCTTTCTAAAGACGACTCAATAAAACCAATTACCTATTTTGTTTTCCTGTGGAAATGAATTATTTTTCTGCAATAAAAAGTATCCTAAATCACGACCTGAGTTTTGTTTGGCTCAGTTTGTAGTGACCCTACTTTCTGCGCCAGCGGTCGCGGTTCCAAGTCCCGCTGAAGGCATTCATTCGTTGAACACGAATGTTTGTTTTGAACTCCAATCATGGGTGTTTATATTTATAATATGTATGTATTTAAAGTTATAGTACTTGGGCGACCGATTTTTGTAGGTAAAAAATAATAAAAAAATATGGGTGCGTGTACTTTATGTATGCGCGTGAGTAGTTAGACTTCTTTTCTAGTTGTAAATCAATCTCTGCAGTAAGAAAGATGAAGTCGTTCAAACAGATACAGAATATTTAATTCCTAAAAAAATATACTTCGTTTGTAAAATATACTTTTAAAAAAAAATAATATAATAATGTGGTCTTAACTCATAATTCTGTACTTTCACTTATCAAATGACGTATAATTATTTCTCATAGATGGCGTTTTTAATATTTTTATTAGGTATTTAATTTTAGTAAATGTCAATTGTATTTTGCTATCATATTTTTAGATACTATATATAGGGTGGTGACGCTTAATCAACATTCCTTTAAACTGCATGTAGGGTGAGATGATATAAATCGATAAAAATTGACAATTTGAAAAAAATACCTTCAAATAAAAAAGTGATTTTTTCACGCAAAATAAATTATAAATACAATAAAAATGGTCATAAACATAAACACTACTAGATCAGAGTTTGTTGACCCCAGCTAAAGGCGGCAACATCACACTGTCCCCGAGCAGCCGTAGGTACTACTAGCCCTAGCGAGTAGCGACGTTTGCATAGAATAATTAATAAGAATTCGCAGAAGTGGCATAGCATATTATGTCTTAGAATTGAGTAAAATATCTTGTAAAGTAGGTAAATAAAATACATGAAAATAATCACATTATTATGAGCATAATACGGTTCATTGAACACGCATTTTATTGATTAATCACTGTCGGTGAGATTTGTCGACCGAGACAGAAAATCCGGTTCTTTAAAAGCCTTAAATCGTAAACGATAAGTTTTATAAAAAAGTTTACAAGAAATAAAAAATGCGAAATTTTATTCTCTACAATAATGGTTTCAATAACTTTTGCTCTGAAGTGCATAGTTTCTGAGATATCGCCCAAAACTTTTTTTCTTGAAGCTCCACCTAGATTGGTCAGCATTTTGTGTTTTTTATGCCCATCAAGTGACCCTAAATCTTATAAAAAACAAAAATTCGCTTTTATTTTTACTGGCTATTGTGGTAACACTTTTAAGATGGTTATAAAAAATCATTGATGTCAATTTATCACCAGGTATTTAAAAAAATAATCTAATATGTAATAAAAACAGGAAAAGCTTTTACGATTTTCATACTATAAATTATCATTTTGCAATATTATTAAATACTAATTAAAAGTAGGTTTTACCGTGTATTTTTTAGTCTATGACGCAAAAATCCTTGAGAGTCGCGCCATTTTGTCAAATCGGTAAAATTCAAAGAAATTTAAAGACACGTGTAAGCATCGCCGCCCTTTGAATGTGTACCGACAGAATTGTGAGGTGTGGTGAGGTGTCATAGGCGATAGCGGGGATAATAGCGAATTCGGAATAAGTAATTGAATTAATTTATTTTTCTTAAAACATTTCCTATAGGAAAACATTTATAAAATAATTATTTGAATTATTTTTACTAGAATATTTTTTTTAATAATAATAATAGGCCTAAAAATACCAATAATAATATTAAATAAAGCAATGAAATTACCGCCTCAACTACGCTTACACTAGCACCCCAATGTCGGCATTTCTTTGACAAGGCGGCTTATGCTTTTAACTACCTATTTAGTATTTTTTTCTATTTCTTATTCTTTAGTTGACTTTAAAGTGTTGAAGTGGGAGCACGCAGTACGCACATAAGCAAAGGACTGATTTTAATGAATCGATGTACCTAATAGTGAAAGTGTCATACTGAGACGCCAGAGTAGCCGCCGATCGGTCGCTGATCGCCTGGCTGGGCCTCCCTGAATAGAATCCACACGGCTGGGCTGATCGCCCGGGCGGCTACCTACTCGATCGAAGCCTCAAGGGTCCCAGATAGTACCCTCCTAGTGACGCGCTCATAGTCGTGGGCGGCGGAAGAAGGAATGTGAGATGACCACAGAGCTCTGCGTACGTACAAGGCGGTATCAACGGCTATCTACCGCTGCGCGTACCTGGTACTTGGTTTTGAGGAACTGTTTGGTTGGTAGAGGAAGGCCAATGCCCAGTCCCTTCGCCTACTCTTACCCCGAGCAACAGATAAAATTAATTGAAATCAAGAGTCAAAACTCGAGTGCCAATGTACCTATTTAATTTTTTTCTGTGGACTGTGTCATACCTACAATATTTGAAATATGCTCGTAGGTATCGTAAATGTCCTTGCAATTTTATCAGAATAATTATTTATGTTGTTTAAGTATTAAATGGATCGCCGACATTCGTTTCGAATTAAAAACTTGTGAATACATTCTAGATACATAACAGTTTGAATGTATTTTTTATTATAATTATTATGGTTGATAGGTATATTTTAGCGAGTGCCTTTGCCTAATAATTTTGCAATTATTGTTATTTTTAAGTACACTTAAGAATTTTTACGAAAGTAAATTAAACAGCGTTTTGTTTAAAGTATGTAACGAGATATTGTGATAGATTGTAATTTCTAGTGAACGTTTTTCAATATTGCATTATTCATTATTGCATCTTTCAATTTAACAATTTTATATTATAACTTTGTTTATTATTTTAATCAATATTTGTGTGAATTGATGGAGGTTTAAAATTATTTTAATGCTACACGAATGTCTTATAATTTTTAATAAAGTAGTAACTAATAATATTATTTTGTTTAATTTATCCTGTCGCATAAAGTTACACTAAATAGAAAAGTTAGTACCTACCTACCTACCTATTTTATTAAATAAATTTCATATTATTGCGTCGTGAATTTGCCGCCCTTATAGGCTAATTGACCTCCCAGGGTCACAAGTTCGAATCCCGGTTAGATTACATTTTACTTTTTTAATTTTGCTGTTATTTTATTTAAGTTAATGTATTTATACCACTAACAGAACCTTTAACTTCTTTCTTGCACGCGTATTTTCTTGTCTCTCGTAAAATGATAAATCGAATAGATAAATTCATAGGCATTTTGATAAATAAATCGCAGGTTATTGGTACCTAAACAGAATTTTTGAAAATTGAAAGAGTAGCTTGTGTAAAACCGTGTTTGTGAAGCACGACGCAGAAAAAATTGCCGCCCTTGTGGGCTTATTGGCCCACAGATAGAGGTTGTGGGTTCGAATCCCGGTTCGATTACATGTTTCTAATTTATTGTTGCTCTTAATTTAGTTAAAAATTGATGCTATAAATAAAAATCGATTTACTAAGAGTTTTATGTTCATCTAATATTTAGGTAGTTTTAATAATAATAAAACGAATTCTTCAATACTTTTTCGAAATCGCTACGGCCGCACTCTAAACGTCGGAATTTGATTGAAAAGGTGGTTTGTGTTTGTTTTGCTTTTAAGTTATTTTGATTTTAGTTTAGTCAAGTTTAATGTCGTAATGATAAGTTGCTTTTATTAATGACTACGACTACCTTAAAGACTTCGTAATAAATTATCTGAAAGAAGTACAAAAGTTAGTGACTACCTACTGACTACATCTGTGCTATGAAAATATTATACCTACTAGGTGCATAATCGCCAAGGTGGATGGAACAAAAAAACATTTAGGGGTTCGGTGTCAACGCTTGTTACGACTTACGAGGCAGTGTTCTAGTACAAGTAGCTCTGCCTCTGCATATCTGGGAGTAGGTATACATCTAGTATCTACGAATTACCTACTTACCTATCGCATGTACCTAATGCTTTGTTTTCAGTTAAGTACTGATTGGTTGTAGAAGACTAGTTCTGCAACTGTTAACAACCCGGACCTGATACAAATCTATTGTTTTAGTCTACTTACGTCGCAAAAAACTGGTGTTCTTAAATTAGTAGGTACAGAACTCAAGCGTAGATGTATTTTGAAATTCACATATAATTCGCGTCATGTAAAAAGAACGCTGGCTGTCAAATTGCGCAGAGGCGATTTATCGGCCAATTTGGTGGTAAGACGCGGGGTGCGGGGCGGTAATGCACGCGTCGCATGCTTTTCGGCTCGCTATTGGTTTGTCAGTTTAAAATACCATCGCGCACACAAAAGTTATTAATTACGAAATGATTTTATATAAAAAATAGTGAAAAAATATTTTTGTCCTATATTGTTTTATAAAGAGAGAGTCGTAGAGTTAGAAAAAGAGAGAGATAATGCAGTGAATAATTAAAAAAATATATATTAAACGAATTAATTTAATTTTTTGTAAATAGATTAAACATTCTACACTGATTCAAACATATTTTATGACTTAATAGAATTCTATTTAATGTCATTCTATCTAATATATTTTTCATTGTACGTACCAATAATCAATATACATCGTGAGCGAAAGGCTAGTTCAAAAATAAAAGAATAGGCTTAGGAATTTCGTACGCGAATGTACCGATGCGCAAACACACCCCCCACCACTTTCTTCCAGCGTTCTTTTTACGTGACGCGAACTGTACATAATAATATGCCTTTTCATCTTTAAAAAAAATAATTAAGTAGAGATAATTAGATAGGTACTGACTAATATCATCGTCGTGGTGCATATTATGGTAGGTACCTATCTGAAGTAAAGACATTTACTAAGTTTTAACGAACTTATGTTGTGTGAATTAATAACATGTAGGTAGGTAGCTAATTGGCCTATTGAAAAGTGGTTAAGTAGTAGATTTTGAAATTGCTTTATTAAAAATTTAAAAAATACAATAAAGTCATTGATTAGGTATCTAGGCATGCAGGTCCTATACATCCATACCTACCTCTTAATGCGTAGCGAGTACTAAGCTTTAATTTTGATATTGATGATGTTATGATAATAATTTATGTACCTACCTACTTCTAGTCCAATAATATGGACTTGTAATTATGACAGTCAATAATTTTGTGTGCCTATCAATGCGGTTCACTAACCTAAGTTAGTAGGTAATGTTGTCACACAAAAGTGGTTATAAAATGAGGTGGTAGTTTGAGGTAAAAATGTTATTTAAAAAATTTGTAATTATTCGTATGTCGAAAGTGATGGGGTTTTTAAAATAATTTAATGATGTGATGTTTATAATAATTAGTAATAAAGTAGTCGCTAAAAAAATATTTTTATTTCTCTCTGAAAGACAAATTGAAAATAATTTATTAGTTTTTTTTTTGAAAATAAATTACTATATAGATACTTTTTTGATAAACGTAAGCATTTTAACTAACTATAGTAATTGATAATGTTATTACTATGATCAAAATCACATGACTATTGAGTTTCACGGCGAACTACGCTTGCGCGTACATACGAATTACGATGATGGTTTTAAATTTTAAAACGAAAAAAAATTCCTGTGGCTTCATTTTTGAATATTTTCAATTAGTTTTTTTTGTATTCAACTCGTAATTTTTTATACTATATGTGGTTTGAAGGAACGTTGATCAAGCGTCACCACCCTGTATGTAAAATAATATATGTAAAATAATTATAAATAATATGAAAACAGTGATCAGAGGCAACTTCAACTTGCTATGAGCGGTTTAGCAGGCAATTTCAACTTGTTACTTTTGTGGTACAGTGATTCTTAAAATTTCACTCTCATCATTTTTTCATAACGCGCCTAAAGAAGTACCTATAAATTCAATTTCAAATTTCGAATTTCTCATTAAATGTTTAGACATTTATTAATTTGTTTGCACTTTACTATGGCTTTATATTAATTCAATCTCAAAATGTACTTACTCCATTACGTTGTTCTAACTTCTAAGACTTAAAGTAACGTTTAATAAATAGCAATAGGCTAATAGGTAATTGCGAGACTTGCAAGACTCTTGCTGCAAGACCAAGACCAAGACCAAGACCAAGACCAGATGTGTTGGCGCAAGACCAAGACCAAGACTGGCTAAGTCTCGTCTTGTTCTTGCATTTGGGCAACACTAATAGGTATATGTGTATAATGTATATTATATTCGTATATTATGAAAACGTCGATTTGATTATAATGATAATGGAATAACGCTCGAGTAATAAGTAGTAAAATTGTTAAAAAGTTAACAAAATTTTCGGGTACCTATTTTAACAATATTTTTAGCCGACTGCGCCAGAAGGAGGAGTTATGTTTTTCGAGAGTATGTATGTATATATAATTGTTTGGCACGCTTTGTGGCCTGATCGGCTCGATGGATTTTAGCTTCAAAGGTGTCGTTAGATTCGTATTAATTGTGGAAGTGACACAGGGTATAAATTTTGAAACAGAACACAACATATTTGAGTGTATTTTCATTTCCAAATTGCACAGAAACGCAGCAGGGTTTCATGGTTTTTTAATTAACGTAATCAAACTTGTTGACTTGTTAAATAAAATAATTTATTACTGTTTTGCTCACAAAACCTTGTTAAATTTTACTAAAAAAGTTTATAACTGAAATATCTTACCTGGAATTAGAATTTAGCCCTAATTTATACGGTTTTGAATTCATATTGATTGATGTTATTTTCTTAAAATTTTGCATTGAGAATATAAGAATCGTCCCAGAATCTCTCCCAATTAAGAGATAACTATCAGAACACGTAATGCAGCAAATCGTATCGTCTTGAAACTCTCCGTCTCCAGATGTTAAAGGAGCTCCATCAGCGCGAAACAGTTGTTCAGTGTTACCTGTATTAAAAAAAGTAACAAGTTTTTATTAGCGAAATATGCCAGCAGAATGCGTGGATTTCGTTTGAAAAATACTTACGAGGTCTTGAGGGTGTAGCAAATTTCCAAATTAAGAACGACTCTTTCGATGCAGCCACTGCTATAGCCTTACTGTTGATCGCCACGTATGATACTGGCATGGTGATTGTTTTTGCTAAATAAATAACAAGTCAATAATAAGTCTAGTTTAAGTACTTTACATGTTTCTATCTAACAGCTTACTATTAAGCCTACTATAACTAAAATAAACTCTAGTGGGTTTATTTTAATTTATAGTGCCATCACATCACATGCCAGCAGTTGCGAGTTCGAGTCCCTTAATAATTTTGACACCATCATCTCTCGGCTATAGAATTTAACTCGATACACACAGTGTGTGTTAATGTCCTAACATATTTATTTATTACTAGCAAACCCGGCCACTGGTCACTGGGCGTAAATAAAAAATAAATAAACGATTTTTATAATTTTCTAATAAAATAAAAGTGCCCAGTTATTCTATATCTGTTCTATATCTATATATATGTACCTGCGAGTGAAAATCCCGTCAAAATCATTTCAGCCGTTTCAAAGATTAGCCGGAACAAACAGACAGACAACAATTAAAAAAAATGTTTTTTTGATTTAAGTGCCGTATATATTTTCTTATGCATTTAGTGATAGCTGTTTATTAGAAATTAAAAACAGACACTTCGATTTTATTTATATCTACAGATTCTTTCCCGTTTCTATAACTAAATATAATGTACAATATAATATGTATGTTTAAGGCTGATTATTGGAAATAAGAGATTACTATTACTTCTGAGATACTAAAAATTTAAATTCTAATAATACTCTTGTTAGCCTCACCATCACATTGTATCCCTTGTTGATTAGAAACTATGAGAGAACTTGCAGTCGCTATGATGCAATATTCATCTACACCGCACATGTCTATAACATCTGGGATGTGGTTTATCCATGACTAAAAATAAAAAAGTTATTCTTTCTTAAAATTTACACCGAGACCGCTCGGTCTATTCTACGTACATTTAATGGTTAGTATAATACATACATAATATAATATACTAAATACAGGGGCGTAGCTACCGCCGTATCAGCCGTAACAATTATACGGGGCCCCGCGCCGGGAGTAAAGGGGCCCCCAACCCCATGTAAGCAAAAATTCATAAAGTGCTATCCAAAATCTCACTTGAACTCTTAAGGCCATATGCTAAATTTCCCGGGAAAAAATGAAGATATTATACATATTATTTAAAAATTTTGGATATTATATAGTGCGTTTTTGTCAACTTTTTTGGCAGTCTCGGAAAAATAAGAACGAGGTGTCATTCGAGTTGGAATGGTATATTTTAAAAAAATTAAGGCCCGCTGTAGAAATCGCAAAGTTATAAACAGTTTATTTGTTTATAAAAATTGTTTATTAGTACATACACAATGAAAAATTAAACAAAGCTTTTTTTATATCGAAAAGGAAAACAAGTTAAGTTCCACCCTACTTTTATGAGAACAACTCTATAGAACCAGTTATTGTTTAATTCTGTGAGAATGATTCATATATCATATATACATATATTATTTTACCCATATATATATATATATAGGTACTGTTTGTAATAATTATTATCAGACATATAATATTAAAAGACTACTGTAGACCACCTCACCTCATACAATTAACTGCAAAAAATAGTTGACTACCACTTGTTGACTCGTCTATACTGGCCACACACTAAATGTTTTATTTCAGTTAGGAAGAAGGGCCCCCCACTAAATTTTAATACAGGGCCTATCAAGGGCAAGCTACGCCCCTGACTAAATATCCAATATGTTTCCCCGGATAATAGACTAGGTAGTCATACCTATAATTTGTCGCTTGCTTTTCTCGGGTTTCGATCACAAACATACCGACAGACCAAATTCCTAAGAACTATAGATTCAGCCTCTGCACCAATCGATAATAATAACAGTCAATAAGAGTTTTCAAAAAATATTGAACTACAGATTCGACTCAATTTTATTTTAGGTATTTACTAGCGGTACGCGCGGCTTCGCCCGGGTTAATTTTTTTAATTGCAAATAAACTTTATTCGATCACGCGCTGGGTTGATCTGTAGGTTGCCTCAAAATTTCTTTAAAATTACTCTAGCTATTTCAGATCCCATCGTTAATACACTCCTGAGCCGCGCGGCTACCTAATTCATATATGTGTACGCCCCACTCCCGACAACTGTTTGCTGACAAAGGAAGACACCTGGCGGGGATAACTGATCGGTTGATAGTTGATCAGCTATCGACCGGCGAGAGTTGAAGATAAATTTAAATTTAGAAAAAAATATAATTAAAGGAAATCGTAATTATCAGAAAATAAGTATAAGAATCAGATTATTCTGATCTTTTTTATTTTAAATCATGACAAAATAAAAATAAAAATTAGTTTATAATTAAAAAAATAAAAAAAATATTAAGATGTGGACCACCCTTAACATTTAGGGGTATGAAAAACAGATGTTGACCGATTCTCAGACCTATCCGATATGCACACAAAATTTCATGAGAATCGATCGAGCCATTTCCGAGGAGTTTGGTAACAAACACCGCGACACGAGAATTTTATATATTAGATAGAAAGATATTTATTATGATGTTTTTTGTACCCTAATCTTTCTCTCCCTATGAATTTTTCCCTAAGTCACTAGAAGAGATAATATTGCAGTTGGCAAGGGCAGTGTGCACTAAGGGCAAATGCTATAGTTTTTTTTTTCAGAAAAAGACGAAACTTTATGTTCTCTCTAAGGCGCAGGATGTATGAAAATTGAAAATTCGTACACGTCTTAATTACACTTTTAGACTTTTGCGCAGTGAAAAGTAAGATACTTATGTATAGACTTTGTAACGTAAAAAGTTAATAAAAAAATATTTTTAAATACCTGATGAGTTACAGAATCCCAAAAAGTAACGGTTTCTGTACCAGAAACGAAGGCTAAAGTATTACCATAAAATGCATATTTATGTCCAGGTTTCACATTAGCGAAGTAAATAAATGAATCTATAGTGATCGCGAGACGCAAGGACCGCTGTTCCCAAGACAGCGACGTCATTGAACCTGCCGGGACACGCAATGTTCTTATATGCTGAAAAAAATATATTTTAACTTTAAGCCACTTCAAAAAAATAATTGTTAAGACCTTTCCTCCCTTGTACCATACTAAAGGTAAGTTTGGTACAAAAAGTAACTTACCTCCCCATAGGCAGTGAAAAATTGAATAACATTAGATTTTTCTTGGGTCTGTCCAGCCGCAGCTAATATAGTACCATTATGATTCCAGTGGCAATCGATAATTGTCATTTTTGTATCAACTACAACACTTTCTGAAAACAAATAGTTTCATTACATATCATTTTGTTTCACTTGTCATAGGATTTTAATACCGAGATAGTTAAAGCACTTTTGAAAGGTAAAAATATTCAAAACGCCTTTTACGCTGTGTGGCTACGGCAAGTAGAATATGGCCACGCCATAACTTCCCGTGGGTGTCGTAAATGGCGACTAAAGGTCAAACTAGCGAACACCATGATAGTCATGGTTGGTTCGAGCGTCCCCGCATTCTCCAGGCCATAGCTGGGCTTTAACTCGTTAATCCGTTAATCTTTAATTAACGAAGTTAACATTTATATTAACGATTAACTTTTAAGTTAACCTAGAAAAAAAAACCGGACTCGTTAACTTCCGTTACATTTTCTCAAGTCCGTTAATCGTTAATCCAGTACCTACTCTTTACCAAGCACCGCGTCGCGTCGAGTTAAACAAAACCAGGTACCTAAGTAAAGGTTGTCGGTGCGTGTTCATATGCCGGGCGCCCGGTAAGCATCTGCGTCAGTCTGAAAGTCAAGACACCGGGTGGGCCTCCTGACCCAGTCAAACAGAACGAACTTCATCCACTTTTGCCAGGCCAGCCTATGGGTTTCCCAGTTGCTCCCTCCATCGCCGGATCATGACCTCGTCAGCTAGATGGGAGGGATCCCACATTGGAAGTTTCCCGAGCGCACGCTCACTCGCCCGAAACTGGTACACTTTGGCGAGTACCTCTGCCTGCGCCTGGAGTACCCAGGGTGAAACGCCCGCCAGAAGGACATCGTGCGTCATCCCCTTATTGCTTTCACCGCCAGGACTTGCTGCGTACTGCACAATGGCCCCGTTCGGGACGGAGAGGGCGTCGATCCAAACGGGGGCACCATACAGTGCCATGGACCTCACAATCTCAAAACCGGCAAAGACCTCATAATTCAATGCCCCGGACATTCGGCAAAAGCCTACCGAAAGTCGAGAAGGCTTCCATCAGTATCGGGGTGAACTGGGAGAAATGAAAAAGGAACGTCCAGCGTCCGTCCAGGGCCAGAGAGAGGTGCCTCATGATAGCGAAGAGGCTCTTGTAGAGTCCCAAACAGCTGGGTATTGAAAGCGTTGAACTGAGCCTCTGAAAAGCCCGGTCCCGCCTCCTCGAAATGCTGAGAAGCTTTTAATTTCCAGAACCCAAATCAACAGATTTTATAAGTAGATCATTATTGTTGCAATGATATAAAAATACAATTTTAATCACGTGTTAACGAATTAACGATTAACGTTAACTTGCGTTAAATCTTTTGAAATGTAACACTTTAACGTTTAACGAAGTTAACTTTTTTAAGTAACGGATTAACGATTAACGAGTTAATTATTTGTTTAACGGTGCCCAGCTATGCTCCAGGCTAACCCTCTATGATATGATCAGCATCAATATCACCGCCAGGCTTGTGTAGCACTATGTTCAACTACCATTTCATCCACGGTGGGGTACCGTTGCACCGTGGTACATTCGGACACGATATTACTAAGCCTATTCTTTTATTCTTGTTTACCTACTTTGGTTATTGGTAGGTACAATGAAAAATATATTAGATAAAATATCATTAAATAGAATTCTATTAATTAAAAATATGATTAATTTAGTGTAGAATGTTTAATCTACTTACGAAAAATTAAATTAATTCGTTTAATATATTTTTTTTAAATTATTAACTGCATTATTATCAGATCTGTAATAAATCTGTAGTGTTTTAATTAGGGATGCATCCGATACCAATACCGATGCCGATATATCGGCGATACTCGAAGTTTGCCGATATATCGGCATCGGCAATATTTTTATAGCCGATTCAACGATACAATATTCAAACAGACTTGCGAAATCGCCTTTCTCCGCAAAACTTAAGAATACTTTGCTTTTTAACAAAAATTTCATCCATGTTAATTTTAATTGCTAAAACTATTAAGTAACCTCAACCTGTTTTAAACGGTTTTATTTAGTTTGTCTTGTTATTTGTTCTTTTTATAGTAATTAAAAAAATAACCTGACTTGTGTTTTATTTATTTTACCTTCATTAATTTTTAAATTCAATAAGCGTATCGGTACCGATATCGCCGATATTTTTATAAGAGCATCGGTATCGGTATCGTATCGGCAAAAAGGTTTATCGCGGCATCCCTAGTTTTAATAGAATGTATACCTATTAAACAAATAAAAAAAAACCTTCTATAAATAAATACTAAACTTTTCAAAAATGAATAGTCAGACAAACATAATATAATGTCTTTTTTATACTAATGTCTTTTACTTATTTAACTATAATAATAAATAACTTTTCTAACCTTCTTCAGTACAATTCCTCATTAATAGCAAAATTCCACTCTTGAAACATATTACAAGAACAGGTCTATTACTTGGTGCTCTACCAGAAAACCAATCCATGCAAACTATCTCCATTAATCCAGGCACTGCATTACTTGCCACTTGCATCTAAGAAAATTAAATACCTGCATTCATTTTTTATAATACATAATGTTTGTAACTATTATGTGGTAAAATATTTGCTTGACTTATGAATGTTACTAATCTTTTAACTATTCTAATTATGGACAGAACAAAATTATGTACTGTAAAGTTTCCTTGATCATCATAAAGGTGTAATTCTCCATTAGATAGTGCAAAAAGAAGCATTGAGTTATCTGGAGACCATTGAACTGCACTTAAGCCTGGACCTTTAATATCTTTACCCCAAACTCTAGATCCATCAACTGAACCAACTATAACAGCACCTAAAATGTTTAATAAAAATTGATCAGTTTATGTATTATAGTATTGTCTTTAAGGTTTATAGTTAATAGGTAATTCAATTTAAAAAATTACCATCTTCATAAGCAATACAGATCTTTTGACCATCAGAACCCCAAGCCATACTTGCAACTGTAGATTTATTTCTATTATTTATCATTTCTTCATACCAGGATCCCTAAAATTTATAATCTTTGAAGTAAACAGGTAATTTTAATGATGAAAAGCCTATTTTTATACTTAAAAACCTTTTTTACCTTACCTTATACAACATCCAAACAATAATGACACCATGTTCATCACTAGTTGTTAACTTTTGGAAAATTTCATTCCATATTGCTACACAGACTTGTCCTGTATGACCTTCAAGACTGAGATTCATAGAAAGGTTTCCACTTCCTCCTGCAATTTCAGCAACATATATTATGTAGATTTAATTATGTTTCTCATAATTGTATTTTTAGAATTTCATATTACCTGACTCCAATTTTAAAACTTTCAACATTCCATCCTCTCCTCCAACGGCAATATACCCTGACGAGTGATTCCATGATAAACAATTAACATTTGATTGTTTTGGTATCGCAATCTGCAATTAAAAAAATATAAAAAATTTACATAATATCTGTATACAAGTAATAGGGCAAAATTAAATAATCAAAAATATAATATGTACTTTTTTACTCATATAAATAAACATGATTTTAATTTTTCTTTGATGTTCAAATAAATAAATGATGCTTTTGTTGCTTTTCAATTTTTAAAAACCTTACTGCAGTGACATGTACTTCTTCATAATACACTAAATTATTATCTATACGTATTAAAAATACGTATTAGATTGATTATATTCTATTTAAATTACTGTAGTTAGTTAGATGAATAATGAATTAACAGTAAAAAACTTTTAATCATTTATGTGTAAACAATCCGTTGCTGGGATACTGTCAATGTCATCACAGATTAAGTATTAGTTACTACGAATGTCATGTAGCAATACCATAGAGCAATACTAAGCTTGACTTGAGCATAGATACTGAGTAAAAGTGTTAAAACTTAAAAGTATAATATTACTTTTCTCTATGGTGTTCTGCAACTGCATAGAGTGTATTGCTACCACAGACAATTAAACCTTGTCTGTGATTGCTACATAATTGCTTCTGTAATCTGTGAGCAATATACTCTATGGATACCATAGATGACTAATAAAAATGGATACTGTCTGCTTGTCTACTGTTAATTTAATTTTAATTCAATCAATACTTGACATTTATATTTATTAGTCATCTATGATTTATATATACATATAGCAATAGTCATCTATGGTAACAATCATAGATTATACACTTATAATACTCTATCCTCCTTTACATTCTCTTTGACTCTATCATCTATGACTTGACACTTGTCATAGAGTATCGAGCTCTATAAAATTCTCTTTTACTTTTAAAAACCAAAATATTGATCTTACATCCATAATAATATTATATTTCAAAATGTAAAGTTTCCATGTATGTCCAAAGAGACATACCTACTTTTATATAATATAATCATTTATATATACATTAAAAATTAAGTACTTCAAAGTAAAAGCAATGTTGGGACGAAAGCAGAGCTTAAAAGGAGAGCCTGTGCTCGCAGACTATGGCCCAGAAGAGTCCCTTAATGAAAGTGCTGATATTGAATGGGTAAATAAGGTAAGCTTAGGTAAAAAAGCTCTAAATTCTAAACCTTATTTTTAAATTAATAATTGTTATTGTAAAATTTCTTTCAGCTATGTGTGAGGAGAATTTTAAGATTTTGTGCCCTTTTAAGTTTGATAGCTGTTTCTCTTAATACACCAAAAACTTTTGAAAAATACCCTTATCTTCAGACTACTACATTTGCAGTCGACTGTTGTGTTACACTTTTATTTACAGCAGAAATGATTGCAAAAATGCATATAAGAGGGATTTATAAGGTAATTTTAATTTATTTTAGTATTAGATAATAAAATATACTTTTTTCACCTATTTTTGGATGTTACATTTATATTGCATATTTTGCCATTGCCATTTTTTTGTGCCCCGAGTTGAATTTAGGTTGTTCACTTTAAAGAATTAGGTAATATTTTTAAAATATGCTTTGTTGTTTACTCTTTATAACTTTTTATGTTACCTATATTTTTTTACAGGCTCCTGTTTCTTACTTTAAAGATCACTGGTGCAAATTTGATGCTTCCATGGTATTCTTTCATTGGGTGTCTGTTTTACTCCAAATGTTTGAATTGACTGGTATTGTGCCAAGATATAGTTATTTAAGCATATTAAGATCCCCAAGACCACTTATAATGATAAGATTTCTTAGAGTATTTTTAAAATTTTCTATGCCCAAATATAGAATAAATCAAATATTTAAGTAAGTACAATCACAATAAAATTTATTAATATGATATATAGAATAAAAGATTTTACTACATTTTTATTATTAATTGCAGGAGATCAAGCCAACAAATTTATAATGTGACATTATTTTTCCTCTTCTTTATGTCACTGTATAGTTTATTAGGAGTGCAGTTTTTTGGACAACTGACTCATCACTGTGTTAGAAATAATACTGATCCAGAGTAGGTTTCCACAATATAAATTTAGTGAGTTATATTCCAAGTAATGTGTATATTGATTCACAATAAAAAATATTTTTACTAATTCCAGTAAAATCACCATCAACTCTTTGGCAATCCCTGATACATTTTGTTCACCTGAGCCAAACTCTGGATATCAGTGTCCAGCTGGAATGAAATGTATTACATTAAACTTATCAAAATATATAATGGGGTTCAATGGATTTGAGGATTTTGGTAAGTAGCATTTTTACATTACATAAATTTGACATTATTCATGATTAAAGTCTTGTAAAATAAAAAGTGATTCTATTTTGAATTACAATTTGTAATTAATAAAGTTAAAAAAATAAAATTCAAATTTTAATGTAATCATCAATCAAATAGTATCTTTTTAATATTTACAGCAACCAGCTTATTTACTGTTTACCAGGCATCTTCTCAGGAAGGTTGGGTTTTTATAATGTACAGAGCAATTGATTCCTTACCAACATGGAGGTCAGCACTATACTTTAGGTATGAATAAATAAAGTTTATTTAATTCACTACTCACATATGAATAATTGCAAAAAGTATTTGTAATGTAATACTTAAATCAGGATGCTTTTCTTCTTTCTAAGCTCTCAGTCAGTTTGTGAATGATATGTTTCAATATCTTTTACTCAAATATTAATGTTTGGGATCATTTGATTCAGTGTAAAAGGTTATAGTTTTGTTATTTCTGTAATTTTTTAGGCATCCATTGACAACAAGGAACTCTTATATTGTGCTATGTCTATCTGTCTGCTTGTAGCTTAGCTCACAGACTCTTTATGTAATTTGGAATGTATTCATTCAATTTTTTATTTTATTCTGAATTAGTGCTACTACATTCCACAGTTTCCACCTGATGGTAAGTGGTAATGTAACTAATTCAGTAGCCATATTCATATTCAGTCACCCATATTGTAATTGCATGGAAACACTGATGCAGGCAGGTTGTTCCAATCCTTACGTATAACGAAGTGAAACGCGACAGGGATGGATTAGTTACTCCTATATGGTGAAAAACTTGAAAAAACATTTTTTTAAGCTACTTTCGCTACACGGCTACGCATAAAGTGGGGATGTTTTTTTTTCGTCTACCCCATGCTATAGATGTCCCTAGATAAGTCTTTCAAAAATAATGCTGAGTGAAATAATTTTTCGATTAATGGGAACCATTTATGAAATATTAAGCTTTAAAGTGCAAATTTTTCTAAAAATCAAGTTTAGTAGTTATTCTTGGGTACTTGAAATAATCTTGGTAGTAGTGTATATAACAAAGTTAAATTAAAACTACGAGTACCTATCTCAACTTAGTTTATTTTGCAACTTTACAAGTAATATTTTACCAACTGATAAAATGTACTCAGAGAACTAAACAACTCATACAGTTCCATTGAAATGTACTTTAATGTTGTTAGTTGCATAAAGCAGATAGTAAGTATCAGTTTATGAACCATCTAGAAATATACTCTTTTTAAGCTATTCTTGTAACTAAGTTCTTCATTTTAGCACCATGATATTTTTCCTGGCCTGGCTTGTGAAGAATGTGTTCATAGCTGTTATTACAGAAACATTCAATGAGATAAGAGTACAATTTCAACAAATGTGGGGAGTTCGAAATCCAATAACAAAAGGAAGCACAACTCAATTTTTTACTGGTGATGATAATGGTTGGAAGTTAGTCACAATAGATGAAAATAAACATTCTGGTAAGATATTTTTCATCATAATGTTGCTTAAAGTTAAGAAAACCTAATTTGTACATGACATTGTATTTTATTTTAGGAAGTGCACCTGAAATTTTTCATAAAATGCTGCGTTCTGCATATTTTAGACTTATAGTAATGGGTGTTGTATTAGCAAATGGAATTATCACAGCTACTATGAATTTCAAACACGACGATAATCCAAGAGAATTCTTTTATGAAAAGTATTATTATATTGAGGTATTTCATTTAAATATTGCAAATTAAAATATTATTTTTTGGTTCAGACAAACTACTCTTGCATCTATTATAAATTCTCATTTTTCTGATCTTAATGTGACCTTAACATAATATATATTTATAATACAGATTGCATTCACAATTTTTTTGGACTTGGAAGCTTTAATAAAAATATGGTGTCTTGGGTGGAAGGGATACTTTAAACATTCAGTTCATAAATTTGAACTACTTTTAGCTATTGGTACCACTGTTCATATAATACCTCAACTTTATATGTCAGGGTTCACATATTTTCAGGTAAAAATCAATTTATGCATCTAATATTTTTAAATAATTGCTGTAAGTACTAAACACATGTAATTTTTGTTATGTTTATGTTTGAATTTTTTTTATCAGGTTCTTCGTATAGTCCGTCTTATAAAAGCATCACCACTACTTGAAGGATTTGTATACAAGATATTTGGGCCTGGGAAAAAACTTGGCAGTCTAATTATTTTTACCATGTGCTTATTAGTAATAAGCTCCTCTATTTCAATGCAATTATTCTGTTTCCTTTGTGAATTCACTAAATTTGAAACTTTTCCAGAGGTAAGTATTTATTTTCAAAAATATTTTATAACTAGCACTAGCTTTTTAATCGCTACTAAACTTCATTTGCTCACTCATTGGGTTGATCTGTAGACTGCTTAAAAATTTCTTCAAAAATTACTGCAGCTATTTATTCATTTACAGAACCCCTCGTTAATAAACTCCTGAGCAGCGCGGTTACCTATTTCATATACATGCACGCCCTCTTCTGCTCTTGGCACCCCACCATTCCCTATTGCCTGCTGTGCTGCACTATATTTTTCTATTAGTATTTTGTTTAGATTGACATTTTTAAATTCATAATATCTTTTGAATGGAGTGTTTAATTTTTATAATTCTACTAGCGACTCGCCCTCGCTTCGCTCGGGCTCTTCCCTAGATTTAGCACAGGCAAAGCCGCGGGATCTGCTAGTTATGCATATAAACCTTCCTCTTGAATCACTCTATCTATTAAAAAAAACCGCATCAAAATCCGTTGCGTAGTTTTAAAGATTTAAGCGCACATAGGGATATAGGGACAGAAAAGGCGACTTTGTTTTATACTATGTAGTGAAAAGTTATCTACTAATTATTAACTACCTCCCTGCTAAATCTTAATCCGGCCCTGTCACAAAATTCATTGTTAGCGGATGTCTACTGACCACACATTACCTCCCTGCCAAATTTAAAGTTTCTAGCACAATAAATGAAGGACTTTCATACAGACTTACGAGAGCCCTTAATCCTCCACCTTAATCCAACCCAATCGTAAAATTTGTTCTTAGCAGACGCTTACTAACAATTAACTACCTCCATGCCAAATTTAAAGTTTGTCGTACTAAAGAGTAAAGATAGAGCATAGAGGAATCTCATACAAACTTGCGAGATCCCTTAGACCACCTTAATATGGCCCTGTCGCAAAATCCGTTCTCAGCGGACGTTTACTATTTATAGTCTACCTCCCTGCCGATTTTTATCTTTATACGTCTAGTGGTTTTCGAGATTTCGTGATGAGTGAGTGTTTTTCGCTTTTATATATATAGATATAGATTATAGACTAACGACTCACCCTCGCTTTGCTCGGGTTCGTCCCTAGGTTTAGCGTCAGTGTAAAATATATATATCATAAATATAATAATAAAATAATAAAGTCAAAATAAATAAAATTTCTACTTCCTCCTTTTTCGAAGTCAGTTATAAAGTAGCCTTAGTTACGCCTTATAACATTAGCTATATCTGCGAGTGAAAGTCCTATCAAAATCGGTCCAGACGTTTCAGAGATTCGACGAAACAAACAGGCAGACACACAAACAAAAATTTTCAAATTGTTTTTTTGTTGCTAGTATCGTACTCGTATATACTTTAAAGCTTTCGTTAATATGAAATTAAAAACGGACTCTAATTTTATATATATGTACCATATGTACATATATTAGATATAGATTATTTGTCTATAAATAAAGTTGCTCTATTGTCAGAACTGACTTCATTAATATTTTTCATCAACATCCAGAACAAATCACTAGACCTATGATATACGAGTATTCACTGTAAAAGGAGATACTAAAATTTAACCTCGTAAGCTTAAGTTAATATGAAAAAAAAATTACAAATGTCACTGAAAAACGACAGGCTGGTAGTACTTATTATAAAAGATTATTATTATTTTTCAGGCATTTATGTCTATGTTTCAAATATTGACTCAAGAAGCTTGGGTAGAAGTGATGGACGAAACCATGGTTCGGACGAGCCATACCTTGACTCCGTTTGTTGCTGTATACTTCATACTGTATCATTTGTTTGTCACCTTGGTAAGAATTTTTCTTTTTACAGTTTATTTTTTGAGTAACAGAAAGAGAATGGCAGAGGCTCAATAAACCAGATAAAAATTGAATACTACTTCACTTATTTTAGATTGTATTATCGCTTTTCGTGGCAGTAATTTTGGACAATTTAGAATTGGATGAAGATATTAAAAAATTAAAACAATTGAGATATCGACAGCAAAGCGCAGAAATAAAAGAGAGTCTACCGTTTCGCCTCAGAATATTTGAAAAATTCCCGGACAGTCCACAGATGACCAAGTTACATAAAGTACCAGGAGATTTTAATCTACCTAAAGTAAGTTTTGAAGCCAATCCGGTTTTTTTAATTCAGATTTGATGTCAATGTCAATTAAGCAACAGTTTGAAGTTTATTTAATTAGATGACTATGTTTTATGAAATAAATATACATATTGTACCAGGTGCGAGAGTCGTTCATGCGCCAGTTCGTGGGCGAGGTGGACGGCGAGGACGAGAGCGGGCGTGCGCACGGCGACCAGTCGCGCCGCGCCTTCGAGTACATCGGCGTAGACAAGATCTCCTTCCCCTACCACAAGCGCTGTTTCGTGAAGACGCTCACCGTCGCGCCGCCCTCGCAGCGCCCCAGCTCCGCGCTGCGCAGGCACGTCGTCGCCTCTATTATCAAGTAAGTGCGTCACTACTCACTACTCTCTCTGTATCACTGTCTTTGTGTATGTGTGTGTGTGTGTTTGTGTGTGTGTAGTACTAGTAGATAACCAATATAATTTTTTTTTTATTTATTTTTTTATAAATTATTCATATATTTTTTATTATTTTATAATTATTTAATTTTACTTATGTTTAATTAATGTTTTCTTTTTTTTTATTTTAATTTTTTTTTGTTATAATTTTCAGATCGTCCAGACTTAGCTGTGTCTAAGTTTTGAGGTAGATTATAATTTACTTTAGCTTATATATTTTCTTATACTGGCGTATAAATTTTAATCCTATATTTATTAAATTATAGTGACTCAAATAATCACCGTCGCCTTGTCCTTGGAGAATCAGCGATGTTGGCTACAGGAGGAAAATCTGGTTTAAAGCCCCAAGGAACTGTCTCAAGTGCAAAACAACTACGTGTTGATCAGAAAAAGTATGTATTTTTTAATAATATACTAAAAATCAAAAATCAAAAAGTATACATTCTAGTCATAAGATCACCGACAGTAAAATTATACTTATGTACTAAACTTCTCATATAATATCAGTACATCAGTACATATAAGTGAAATTGAAGTCTCTTCGTAATTTCAAATTAACAGCTTTTCAATAAATGAATTTGAAAATATATACCATACTTACATCAAAAAATGTTTTTTTTTGTCTCTCCTGTTTGTTGCGGCCAATCTCTGAATTGGCTGCACCGATTTTGACAGCACTTTTACTTGCAGATAGCTACTGTTATAAAGAGTTATTCAGGCTACTTTTATTTTATTAGAAAAATATAAAAACCGTTTTATTTATAATAACTTACACTCAGCGAAGCGGGTTTGTTAGTACTACCTAAATAACCGTTTCTGATACAGATTCGGTTCCCGCTCAATCCGCCGCTCGGTCCGCAGCGGGTCCATCAAGCTGAAGCAGACGTACGAGCACCTGCTGGAGAACGGCGACATCGGCGCGGCGTCGCGCGTGGTGCCGTCCTCGCGCGCGCGCCCGCCCTACCTCGACATCCGCCTGCTGCAGGCCAAGCGCCAGCAGGCCGAGATGAGGCGGTACGTTGTATACACTGATGACTGAGTGTAAAGCGCTAAATTAAGTTAAACATAAAGTGTGTGTGTGCAATTAACACACGGCAGAAGCAAAACTTTCAAAAAGAAACCGACTGAGTATAGGGTGTATTAGGATAACTATAAGGTTTATTATTTTTATAATATTTTTACCAAGCTTAAAAACTCCTTTATATCCTAATGTCCTAATGTGTGACATTATATCCTAATGTGTGACATTACATTTTACAGTATGTAGGCGCAAAGACTTGTATTCTATCTCATTCTCTCACAGGCTCTCCTATTTATAATAAGTTTATCTCTTTTTGTTGTAGTTTTTTTCATTTCATCGAATTCAAATAACCAAACAACGATATTAAATTTTATAATTTTGACTTACCCAGTGTTATGTTGCGAAAGAAGTTTAACATAAAAAAAAAAAATATGATAATAATTAACAGTAATGTTTTCCAAAGCAGCTGTTAGTCAGTTAGGCTAATCTTGCGTTTTCGGGTTCACACATTTAGCAACCAACGCGAGGAGGACCTCCGCGAGAACCACCCGCTGTTCGACACGCCGCTGCTGATCGTGCCGCGCGAGTCGCGCTTCCGCAAGATCTGCCGCGCCATCGTGGACGCGCGCTACGACGCGCGCCTGCGCGACCCCGTCACCGGCAACGAGAGAAAAGTCCACTATAAGAGCTTTCAGTAAGATTACTATATGAAATTATACTTCTAGATTTCAAATTTTAAACGAAATTCTTTTTTTATAATATGTACTTTCGTGCCCGCTGAGTTAATTTCGCCAGTTCTTCTCAAGTCATAAGATTATTCCTTCCGAACTGGTAGTAGACAGTAAAAAATTGTAATAGTTTTATGCTGAATAAAATATTTTGAATTTTAATTTTTGGGTTTCGATTGTCTGTTTTGAATGCTGTACTACAATAACGATTTGATGAAAAAAAGGTTTTTTACTTCTCAAAAGCTATCAAACTATTTTTACCGTCTTTTAATTATTATTTTAAATTAAAGAAAATTTCGAGAATCACAAAACGTATCAAATTAATACCAATACATTTCTTTTTTTTACAGTAACTTTCTTGGTCTCGTTACATATTTGGATTGGATGATGATAATGGTTACCACGTTGTCTTGTCTATCGATGATGTTTGAAACACCTACTTACAGGGTTATGGAAAATTTTGTTTTACAGGTAAGCTTAAATCTCATAATACTAGCAAAAAGCTGAGCTGTGTAAGGGCTCGCGTAATTTTTCTACCGGGTATAAAATAGTAAAGTTACAGCGATGTTAAACCTTTGGTTTTCTAACAGATGGCGTTAGTAGTACAATAACATTCTATCCAAGGAACACTGGAAGTTGTTAATATTAATTTTTTTAATGGTTATAAAATTATATTTTTTGAGAGATAACGCGTTTAGATATGAAGTTAAATTACTATGTTAAAGCACAAATCTATAGGCGTGATATCTTTCAGTAAAGTGTACCACAAAATGGTTGTGAGATAGTGTTAAGTCTCGCTTCGCTCGCCCTAATAAAAGAAAATATCTTTTCAGTTTTTGTCTCGGATTTATTTAATTTTTGAATTTTCATTTAAAAGATAGTTTCATTTATAATGTCAAATATTCGCGTAAACCTAAGAAAATATTAAATCTTATAATTATGGTGTTTGTGCATACATATTGTTGTTATAACGCTCTTAACATTTACGTATTTTACAGATAGCTGAATACGGATTTGTCGTTTTCATGAGTCTTGAATTGGCTTTAAAGATATTAGCTGATGGTTTATTTTTCACACCTAAAGCTTATCTCAAAGATGCAGCTGCAGTATTGGATGTATTCATTTATATTGTAAGTAAAGCATTAAAATATCATTATTATGTCATACTTTATTACTATAATCAGAGAATTAGTTAAAATAAAAGTATGAGCATGTCAGTTGACTAATTATTAAGACAGGACCTTTTTTCGTGTAAATTAACGTTAAAAAGAGTAATTTAGGCTACTTTTATTTTATTAGAAAATTGAAAAACCGTTTTATTTATTTTAACTCACGCCCGACAATGCAGGCCGGGTTTGCTAGTCTTTTACTAGGTTATTTATATGTATAAAATATAAGTGTCTGTTTTTAATTAACAGCTTTTCACTTAATACATATATAAAATTATATATGGTACAAACAACAAAAAAACAATTTCAAAAATTTTTGTCTATCTGTGTCTGTCTGTTTGTTCCGGCTAATCTCTGAAACGGCTGGACCTATTTTGACGGGACTTTCACTTGCAGATAGCTAATGATATAAGGCGTAACTTATCCTACTTTTTAACCGACTAAAAAAAGGAGGAGGTTATGTTTTAGAAACTTTATTTATATTAACAAGCGGAAGTTGTGGTCATATTATATGTACTAAAAATAAATTAAAAAATAGCGCTTGCCTCTGGAAATAAATAACAGGCGATTTAGTTATTTATAAATAGCAGGTTGTTTTTTCAGCTATCTAGTATAACGAACACCCCTAATTTATATCTATAGTCTATTTTTTCTTACTTGTCTTAAATAGTAAACAAATATGTCGGACTGGTAACCAGAGATAATTCATAGAGATTGCAATGACGAATGAATGACAACAACTGAACTTAATGGTTTTTACGCAGTGAACGTAAAGTATTGGGTACAAATAATACTACAAGTTAATTTGATAATTTTATTACTTGGATATGACCTTCTTACCAATAATAATTTTAATAATTTTATTTTCCTTTTTGTCTTCATATAAAGTCATTTTTAAAACTTTAAACTAAAAAAGCAAATAAGCGATCGAAAGATCTCCGAGAGCGAAGTCCCTCACTCTATTTTATTACACAGTGCAATAAGATAAGAAATAATAATAATTCTCTTATTTTAAAACCTAATAAAATTTGAAGAAAAATGTCGTACTTTGTAATTTACAAATATTGTTATTTTTTTAAAAGTTCAGTTTCCATTCTCGCCAAATAATTTTACATGTTACATCTCTATGATTCAAAGACAAAGTAGCGTATCGAAACGTCAAAATGTTTTCTTTAAAAATTTCAATTTTAGCAAAAATAATGTGATCAAATCATAAATAAACAGCTTTTATAAGCGTAATTCATAGTGTGTGTGTTTCTAAAATAGTTATAAACGATGAAACCAAGTCTAAAATGCGGGATTTTCCGAAAATAAGTGATTTTCGTTCAAGGCAGTGTTTGTTTACCATTTAGGACAAGTAAGAAAAAATAGACTATATATATAGCCGTTGCGCCCCACCTCTTGACTCGCGACCACTGACAGGTGTCGCTGACGTTCCTGTGCTGGATGCCGCTGCGCGTGCCGCCGGGCTCGGCCGCGCAGATGCTGATGATCCTGCGCTGCGTGCGCCCGCTGCGCATCTTCACGCTCGTGCCGCACATGCGCAAGGTCGTCTACGAGCTGTGTCGCGGCTTCAAGGAGATACTGCTGGTACGCACACACGTACGCGTACGCGCACACTCGCACATACACACTTTTTACATTTATATTTTAATAGTGATTAATCATCTAAAATTGCAGCTATACTTACATTATATTTACTAACAGAGTACTTTCGATAGTGAAAAATAAATTATTGAATTAAATAGAAATTAAAATTTATGTATTCTGATTTTCAGTCATAAAAGCTCATTCTTGTTTTATTATGTTAAAATTACAATATTACTGTTTTGCATTACAACAAAACAGGTATTATGTGTTGAATAAAACACACAGCGTTACTATGAAGAAAGCTGTTGTATGAACCTGCCTTTAATTAAATATCTATGGTTAAACTTACCAAGTTCTCTATGGTTATATACCTGTCTCCTTCTTTCACCAGCGGGCTTCATCATCTGTCTCAGATAGGAAGCATGTCATTAAGTTGTCACTTCATAGAGTCTTCATTTCACCAGCAAGGACATTGCTGTAACGCTGTGTGTTTTATTCAACACATAATACCTGTTTTGTTGTAATGCAAAACAGTAATATTATGTGTTTTCTAAAACACACAGCGTTACTATGAAGACCTGTTTGGTATCTGCTGGTGGTAAGCACAAACGCTATGATGAAAATAAATTATAAAACTGCTTTAATGAAATCAGTTTAATTAAATAATAAAATTCAAGTAACATAAAAAAAAAAATAATAATAATATATCACTATATCACCCATATTATTGAAAACAAAATTAAAAGAAACTACTGTTTCTAAATCACAACTTCTTAATTTATAAACCTCTTTTCTTTTTTTTTTTTTTTTTTTTCAAAATCAACAAAACAAAAAATAATATAGAAATCTAAATAAACTCTAATAAACTCTATATTACATCACAGTAACTCAACAGTAAGAGACTAATTCTTCAAATAATAATCATACAAGAGATAACTATAATAAAATCAAATCTTAAACCTGTAATATTTACTATTAAAAATAATAATAATAATAATTAATAACAGTATGAAATACTGTCAAAAGATCTCAAATATTACTAAAATGTGTCCTTAATAAATCAACACTAATGGTTCTAACATAGTTCTCCTTGTTTACTGGCTTACAATAAAACTTTCTGAATGTTGCCATACTTTTCCAATTTCCTCTATCAAGTATTTCCTGTATTGGTCTATTTTCAAACCAACTTCTTGAGGCAACAGCTGATCTGATACTACCTGGTGGAGCATCAATCTTAGCATCTTTAAAAATGCTACGTATCCAACCTGCAATCACCGTCCTTGAGGCTGGCTTCACTTTCCCTGAGAGGGAAATGAATAAATTTGTGATTTCCTTCTCCGAGTCTCTTCTATCCTGAGACAAACTTATAAGATCCTCAATGTGTCTGACAGGGCAGACCTGAGGATCTGGATGCCTCCGCAGCAACCAACCTGATTGCCTGTGTTTCTGGTTGTCAGTCTTTGACCCAAATCTAGGCCATAGAATTACTTCCTTATTTTTAAAAATAAGATTTTCAGGACTTTTATCTAATAGGGTTAGGTCATGAATCCTTCGCCCTGAAGCGAGTAACAGTATCAAGGCTGTTCGCCTAGATATATCAAATAATGAACCAGAATTTTTAGTATATCTTAACCAATCATATAAAACTTTAATGTCCCATATAGGTAATCTCTTTACTTCAGGTTTAGCTAAAGAAATAGCTTTTAAAACTTGATTAATGAAAAAATTCTTTGAGAGTTCCACTCCTGATGTTGCACAGTATGTAAAAACAGCCGACTTGTGTAAACTTATGGTCCTATATGCTAGTTTATCAACTAAAAATAATTTTGCCAAAAATTGTGCAACCTGATGACCCTCAGGTACTCTTGGGTTAACTTTATTTTTGTGACACCAAGACAACCATCTCTTAATAGGGGCATTATAAGTAGCTAACGTAGATTTTCGCCAGCTATTTTTTAATAGATTTTGCTCCTCTGCTGTCCAGTATGCAACCTGGTCAGCCCACCCCCAATTTTCCAAGCCATGAGAGACAAGTTGTCCACTTGTGGAGGGCAGTTGCCTGTAGTCAGATCTATCAAAACCTTCCGCAGGTTCTTTATGGGAATTGGCTTTGTTATCGCTCTCGACCGCAGGTCGGGGAGCCAGAAGCACTTGTTCCACTCCGGTGCTATTAGGATGTATACTCCCTTCGATTTGTTTAAGTGAGCTAGTACTCTGGGTATTAAGCTGGGTGGGGGAAATGCCCAGCCCAGCTGGTAATCCCATTGATGACTGAAGGCGTCGCAAAAAATTGCGGAACCATCTCTGGAATCCAATGTGACGTACCTTGGTACCACTGCCGACTCTCTTGACGCGAACAAGTCTACGTCTGGGACGCCCCAAATTTTGAATATGGCTTCCGTTGCCTGGGGTAATAGGTGCCACTCTGGTACTTTGCGGCCCCTTGACAGGCGATCCGCGATTCCATTTAACCTTCCCGGAAGGTAGGTGGCTGACAGAATAATTTGTAGTCTGTCTGTGAGTTTCAGAAGTTTGGTAGTCAACTTCAGAAGTGCAAGAGATCGTGTCCCCCCCTCGTTTCTGAGGTATGCAACAAGAGTCCGATTGTCGGACTGTATTAGTATATGCGCACCTTCTAACGTCATCCGCTGACTGTTGATGCTTGCAAATACAGCATACATTTCCTTTATGTTGGAATGCCAAAGTCGTTGATGTGGAGCCCACTTCCCTGACACGTAAATGTTGTTTAACTCTGCTCCCCAGCCTGCATCCGCTGCATCTGAGGTCAGGTAATGAGTGACACTCTTTTTCATAATTGGGACTGAACTGTTGGCCACGTTTTCCAACCACCATCTTAGATCCAACTGAACAGGTAACGGTAGGCTTTTTCTTTCTCTTAATCGGTTCTGTCTGAATCTCTTTAGAAACAATTGCATCCTTCGACAGTGTAGACGGCCTTTTGGGACTGCGTAATTTGCAAAGTTGAGCAAACCTAATAAACTCTGAGCATCTTTCAGAGAACAGTTTCCCCTGTTCAGAACCTTGGAAAGAAACATTTTTATTTTTATTGCCTTCTTGTCTGGGAGTTTCACCTTGTTTTGTCTGGTGTTCCATAATAAGCCTAGATATTCCACCTCCTGAGAGGGCTCTAGAATAGACTTCTGGTAGTTTACATACCATCCTAAGGCTTCTAATGTTTTCAAGGTTTCCGCAACCTGTGACAAGAGTACTATACGGTCTTGATTGACCAAGAGATAATCGTCCAGATAAACTATTATGCGGAACCCCTTTGCTCGAAGGATTTCCGCAATCCAATTTGAAACTGTAGCAAACATCTTTGGGGCCGACGACAGACCGAATGGTAGGGCGGTCAATTGAAGAAGTTCGTTTTTGTACATAACCCTTAGGAACCTCCTGTGTGCCTCTGCAATTGGCAAGTGAAAATAGGCCTGATGAATATCTATTTTCACTAGCCAATCGTCTGTCTGTAAGAATTCTACTACATCTATCTGTGAAATTAGTTGAAAATGTTTTACTGCTACATAAGAATTGAGTCCTCTGAGGTCGAAGATGGGACGCATTCCCCCATCTGACTTTCTCACAAGAAACATTCGACAAAGGAATCCTGGGTTCCTGTCTGGAGGTGTCTCTAATATATTTTTCTGTTTTAATTGAAGGATCATGTCCGTCATGTCCTTTGTCTCCTTGGTGGAGAATCTCTTTAACACACTGTTGTCTGGATATTGTAAAGGAGGTTTCTTTGAAAATGGAATCCGACCACCCGTTATTAATTTTATTATGTACTTGCTGGCTCCGAGCTGCTGCCACACATGAACATAATTTTTCAGACAACCTCCTTTGAAATCCTTGACTTGACAGTCAACTTTGTTTACTACTGGTAGGTGCGTTGTTGTGTTTTGTGTAATTTCTACGAAAGGGCTGATTAGTTTTAAATTTAGGATTTTGTTTCTTTTGTGAGGGTAATTTGTAATTTTTAACATTTGAATTATTTATTTTATAAGGTCTTTTATTCTGATATTGTGGAGTGCTTGAGATCTTTTTCTCCCTAATATAAGAAGGGGTATTAAGCCACATCTGAGATCCACCTAGGGAAGCTATGATGGGCTGCAGAGCTTCACGGCTAAACAGGTATTCTTGACTTGGAGGAACATTTTTTAGTGTATTCTTTAAATTTGGATTAGTTATTTCTTTTAAGATACGGTCCCGTCTCACCTCAATGCACTCTGCCCTTTTACCACAGATAATCTGCATAGTAATTTCAGAATTTTTATAAGATAAAGAACCAGGGCCAAATATACTAGTAATTTTATCATATAATGTATTAGAATTAATATTACTAGGATTACCGGCTGTCCAGTCAAGTAAACTTTGTAAGCCTGACTTTAATAACTGTCTTTGTTCTAAAATGTTATTTGATAATCCTGCTAATAATTGCTCAGTAGAAGCAAGATAATCTTTATTTTTATCAAAGTGACATAACTCTTCATTAAGTTTAAGACCTATAAAACCTGGAGTAGCAATACAAGACTGTAAAGCTTTTTTATAACGGATGCCCTTCCAAGCAGGTGTATCAAATTTTTGTAGAATACCTAACTCCTGTAAGCGATCCTTGTCTGCTGGAGGAATTATTGTACTTTCATCAAACTGAGTGTCTAAACTACCCAAAGAGAGCTTACATGAATTTAATGGATTTGATAAAAATTGAGATGTAGATGGAGTGAGATTATCTTGTTGTTGATGAAATAATTGATCAGTATTACATGTTAATTGTGGTAAACCTGTAAGATATTGAGACATATATCCTACTTGTTGAATAAGCGTATCTATTCGCGGGTCTGAACATGTCTGAACATGTTTATACTTACTAGAAATCTTTCGTCTCTTGTTGGGCGGAGGTGATGCTATGCCCTCCTCGTCCTCCGAGGACGAAGATGACGATGAATCATGAGAACTCATCTTGTTCGAAAGGTGATCTCCATCCGAAGCACCAACTTTCGAACTCTCACCGCCGACACTTACCGCTTCAATCGATTCCGGATTCATCACTTTAGAAATCACTGCTTTACAATATAAAACTACGCTAAGTATCCTTATTTAACGCTGTGTGATAATTAAACACAATATTTTAATGTATTTCAAGAGTATTTCCGAATAATTTTAACTTTGAAAAATTTTGCAATGTTTAACCGGCAAAATTCACAAACGCTATGAAGTGACAACTTAATGACATGCTTCCTATCTGAGACAGATGATGAAGCCCGCTGGTGAAAGAAGGAGACAGGTATATAACCATAGAGAACTTGGTAAGTTTAACCATAGATATTTAATTAAAGGCAGGTTCATACAACAGCTTTCTTCATAGTAACGCTGTGTGTTTTAGAAAACACATAATTCGTAATTTTAAACCTGGGTAGCAGTTTACAATCGCTTGGCAGGACGATGACAATGGGAGGGAGTGAATTGGTAGGGGAGATGCTCCCTATTATCCCTATACTACTCCCATTACAAGGTAATTCATACTTCATGAGAAAATAAATTTTGTATGTAGCACTCACCGGCCGCCGCCGCGACACGCTCGCTTCGCTCGCGTGTGTTGTGGTCATATATCTAACCTAACCTAACCTACCTAGAAAGAACGAAAAAAAAATTAATTTAACCTTCTGAACCTATGTTATCCAAGTCAAAAAAAAATGTTATTTACGATGGAAGCACTTTCACACATGTCCATAGAAACACAGAAATAAATATGGCGGCGTTAGGATAGTTGACAATGACATTTAAGTAATTCGACATATTTTTGACATAATGGTCTTACGTCTTTGTCTCACATATACAAAATCCTATTGTTATCCTTCTCTCTCACATTAAGTTTTTATTAATTTTCTCTAAAAATATGAATTACCTTGTGTCGTGAGTGTTATTATTGTGATCAGTGAATAAACGACTCCCATATATATAAGTTTCACCCAATAACTCCTGCCAAGCGATTGTAAACACAACACTAAACCTGTATCACGTGACCTAAAACACGAGCCGCTATGGTAAATTACAAACCAGTTTTATAAAAACAGTACAACAGTACGGACCTATTCTTTGCATGTAACCCTGAGTCCCGACATCTGTTCTGCCGAATTCGTATTTTAATTTTTTATTTAAGAATTTTTGTACGTATTACTTGTTATATTATACTGTTTTTCTATGTAAGTGCCAGGTATACCTAATTAGTAAAGAAATATTGGAAAGTGTTAGCTTATACTGTTAATGTTGAATGAGTGCCGGTCGTATAGTTCATTTCAAAGAATAGTACCTAACCTAACCTACCTATGCGTTATGTTGGCTCCCCTGTCTATCAAAGTAATTTCCAAAAGTTGTTTAATTATAATGAGTGAAATTCGCGTAAACATTATGAAACAATAATCGAATAATTTGTAAATAAATAAGAATCTAAATAAAAAACAAACTTAAAATCACCGTTACTTTGAGGAAAACATCGCTGCCAGCATGCTTGTTTCAACGCCATAGGTACCTACTATGCGTTGAAATGAACTATGTATATATTATACACAATTGGTGTTTATACCAATATTACGTCAAATGGCTGACAGCGTTTTTGCGGGAATAAAAAAGGTTTAAAATTTAAAATAAGCGTTTTTATTTTGCCAAAATATATTTTTTGTGGATTCTTATCAGGAAAATCAACATTTTTAAGTACATTTTCAAACATAGTAGAATTAATAATTATAGAATTAATAAAACTTTGTTCTTAGCTCTATAAGCAATCAATAGACATTTGAATTTCTAGTGTCCTATTAAAAAAAATGTTGTGATAATTATTTTAATTCTTTAAAATAATATTTTATTGGGATAAAATAAAGAAGATGTTACAGTATTTAAATACATCCTAGCCTCTAATCTTCTATTAATTTATGTTATCATGCACAAAATAATCATGTTTTATAATTTCAGGTATCCACACTTCTTATTTTACTAATGTTTGTATTCGCGAGTTATGGAGTGCAATTATACGGCGGGAGGTGAGATTTATGTGCATAATAATATATTAATCCCTACTAATATTATAAATGTGAATGTTAGTTTGTTTGTTACGCTTTTACGCGAAAACTACTCAACCGATCATCACGAAACTTTGTACACATATTCTTGGAGATATTAAAAGTAATATAGGATACTTTTTATTAAAAAAATATATTTTTTACGTAAAATTAAAAAATTGTTGGTATTAACAATGGGTTCTGAAATAGCTAGAGTTATTTTGAAGAAACTTTCAGGCATCCTACAGATTTAAAAAAATTTACGCGTGCGAAGCCGCGGGTAAAGCTAGTTTTAAATAAGGAAACGTAAGTGAAATACTAAATAATTTGAAATCGATGTACTTGTATATAGAACTCGGGTATTAAAATTGATTAGTTTTATGTAATTCCCACTAATAAGGGGTTTTCCACTAATTTAATCATTTTTGTGGGTATGCTAAGGTATGCTTTGGTACCTTTGAACATTGTAAATCAATTGTCATAATTAGTTATTTCACTGATTAGTGTGGAATATGACTAAGAAATGATTTTAAAGTCATTTGAACGGCATCTCAAGGTTTACATTTTTTAGTCAATAGCTATATAGCTATATTACCTTCACAATTTATAAAATTATACCAATTTCTGAAGATTGGCTCGCTGCAACGACCCGACCATAACGCGGCGCGAGGACTGCGTGGGCGTGTTCATGCGCCGCGTCTTCGTTACCAAGATGAAGACACGCCCCGGACTCAACGAGACCTTCCCCTCGATGCTCGTGCCTAGAGTCTGGTTAGTTGTTCCACGATTTTCTTAATTAGCCTCTTTTACATCACACTGCCGAGCACAGCCTTGGCCGCTGTGTGGTGGGAGTGAGATCAAGCCTACATAGAGCGGGCTGGGGAACTTGACATTTTGAAAGTTTCGAGCATTTCTAAAAGGAAATGCCTTTTAAACATGCTGCTTTTCTCATGATGTTATTCTTCACTGTAAGACAAGTGGTAACCATGTTGAAAATGTACATGAGAATGCCTGGTCCACACGTTTGCCAATTGCTAGTAACGTGATCGGTAATAATAAAGACATATTTTATTTCAGGGCCAACCCCAAACGTTTTAATTTTGATAATATTGGCGATGCACTACTTACATTGTTTGAAGTACTATCATTCAAGGGCTGGTTGGACGTGCGAGATGTTCTAATAAAAGCATTAGGTCCAGTAAGTAATATATTTCACATTATTATATATTTACGTATTAGAGATTATTAAATTTGCAGTGAATAAATAAAATATCATTTCCTTTATTTACAGGTACACGCCATATACATACATGTATATATATTTCTGGGTTGCATGATAGGACTCACACTGTTTGTCGGTGTCGTGATCGCTAACTACTCTGAGAACAAAGGAACAGCTCTATTGACTGTTGATCAACGGCGATGGTGAGTTCTCGACGCAAATAAATTGAAAGTACAAAATACCTATACATATTATTTATATTATAGTTAAATATTTTCTATCATACCTTTTTCAATAAAAGTAAAAATATATTGCAGGTGCGACTTAAAGAAAAGATTGAAAATCGCGCAGCCCCTACATCTACCCCCTCGTCCCGATGGCAGAAAAGTGCGGGCATTTGCGTATGACGTCACACAAAACCTGACCTTTAAAAGAGTCATCGCTCTCGTTGTTCTTGTCAACAGTTGCTTACTGGGAGTCACTGTACGTATCATTATTTAATATTAAATTTCAAAAATTTAAACTCGGTATTAATTTATCTGTTTTCACGTGTGCTCTGTGTGTTAAATAAAAGAATATTATTGTTTTCATTGGTATAAAATTAAATTAGATTAAATTCAGTAATTAATCGAGCAAAAGTCTTGATATATCTATATTATATTACTAATTACAGACTTATTTATGTTAATAAAATATGCTGTACTATTGACGACATGTTTGGCTCAGTTTACAGTGACCCTACTTGCTGCGCAAGTGGTAGCTGGTTCGAGTCCCGCTGGATGCATTCATTTTGTTGAGCACGAATGTTTGTACTCCAGTCATGGGTGTTTATATTTACAATATGTATCTATTTAAAGTTATATAATATGTAGTATATCAACTATCTGGTTTCCGTAACACAAGCGTCGCACGGATCCGTAACACAAGTTTAACACGGAACAAGATAGGGCTGCCCTGTTAAAAATTTCTATTGTATTTTTACAAAAAATGTGTTGGAAGTAATTACGCACCCCAATTTAGTAATTTTAAAACTCAGTTTTGTAAATTTACTATACTATTTATTGTAATTTAATATAAGAAAATTACAACATATTTGTTGAAATTTACTAAACTTTTACTGAAAAAAAGTTTTGTAAAATTTCTAACACGTATTGTAATTTTACTAATCAAATGATATCCAAGATGTTTAGTAATTTTAAAACTCAGTTTTGTAAATTTACTATACTATTTATTGTAATTTAATATAAGAAAATTACAACATATTTGTTGAAATTTACTAAACTTTCACTGAAAAAAAGTTTAGTAAAATTCCTATTCCTATTAAAATGATATTATTATTAGTGTAACTCTTAACTACTTACATAATAATTTATGTGTTAATTTTTTTAATTCACTCATGCTTTTAATACATTGTAAATATTACTCATATTTACAATGTAAATAGTAGGTAAAGTAAAAGATAGGTGTATGTATCCAGCTTATTCTAGTGTGCCACATAATGTTTTTGTTTTGTGAATAAGTAATTATTTACAAAAAAAATTATATAAGACATTTTAAAAGTAATTCAGCAAACAGTCTTGTAAAATTACCACACACATTAAAAAAATAATAATTGTTGGTGAAATTACAATTCATGATATAATTTCACAATCAAAATTTGAATATTACAAAGAAAATTATTAAATTTACAATGACCCCATTATTATTTCTATTACAGCTTTGTTTTGTGATTTTACAAAAAATTCTAGTAAACCAAATTACAAATAATGTTTGTACATCTAAAACTTTTTTCATGAAATTCGACAAACAGTTCTGTAAAATTACAATATGTGGGGTTGTTACGTGTAGTGATCGTGTCGAGAAATAAATTAAAAGTCTATATACGAATCAGTCTTTAATGCACAATTTACACCCACAAAAAGATAGAAGGAGAAAGAGCAGAGCACATAAAAAGTTCAGACAGTTTACACGATAGAAAGAACGAAAGCACAAGGGATAGCAGAAACAAATTACATTAAAATTACGAAGCTTATAAAGTATAGGTACGTAAGCTACGAATGTATAGTAAGCGAGCGGTACGGGTCTCTCGTCCAGCGTGCGGATTGCGACTGTCTGCAGTTAAAAGCTTTACAAGATTCAGTTGATGCGCGAGCGCCGCTAACGGTCAACACCGCGGTGCGGGGCGCGGGAGGAAAGACCAGTATTGCGTCGCATCTACCAGCTGATGTCCGTGAGGCTCAAGTTCAATGCTACGCGTACATTTATGCCTATTCGTATTTTATATTTTATTATTTATATAATATTATTACTTTAGTATTATGTAGGTGTATGTGTAACGTGTGTGAATTTATTTATGTAAATATATATTATATATATTGAGTAAAAATTATTTTGTATATTATATGTATGTATGTTATGCATTAAATGTTTTATATAATATGTGAGTCGGCCACATAGAGGACATAGTAGGATTTTTACATTAAGATCGTAAAATTACAACACATCCTACTAAGTTTCCTGACATCTTTTGGGAAATTACTAGAATTGTTTCATAATTTCGCAGTGGTAAACATAGATTTGTAATTTTACTCAACCTTTGTTTTGTAAAATGATTGTAATTTTACAAACATTTTTAACAGTGTGTGTGTAATAATGTCCCAACATATTTATTTGTAATATACATTCGAGATAATGTCGAAATCAAAATATTATATATGCTGTATCATCTATACGTAATATAATAAATCCTATTTTTAATCGACGTAAGCTAAATATTCTTAGAATACTATTCTAGTAATAAAATCGATCATGTAGGTAAATGATTTAATTATTTTATCTATTTGAGAAACAAACAGCGTTACAAAACAGACAATATGAGTAGAGACAATATTACAGTAAATAAAGCCGTTTTTTTGTCAACCCATTTAATGAACCGATTTTTTTGTCTCGGTAGACAACTCTCAAAATATTGGGTTAATCAATAATATGTTCAATAAATTGTAAACGGTACAGGAAATAAAAGATGCGAAATTTTAATTTCTACAATAATGGTTTCAATAACTTTTGCTCTAAAGTGCATAGTTTCTTAGATATAGGCTAAAAACTTTTCTTCAAGATTGCGATCGAAGCTCCACCTGGATCTGTCAGCATTTTGTGTTTTTATGGTCAGTAAGTGACTCTTAACCTAAAAAAAATTGGATTAGAAATTTAGTGCGAGGTTAAATGCTTTATTTACTGGTCTACAAGACAAAACTAAGGCATTTGAATTACATATATGTAAATAAATATGATGATAATGATAGAACTCATTGTTTATATTTAATTTCCGAATGAAAATGAATATTGTATAAATATGGAACGTAATAAAAGTACAACGCGTACGCAGTGGTCGCGGCAAGCTCACCACACGGAGCGGCTGGCGCTGACGTCGGCGCTGCTCACGCTGGTGTTCGTGGTGGAGGTTCTTCTGAAGACCATCGCCTTCACGCCGCGCGGCTACTGGCAGAGCCGCCGCAACCGCTACGACCTGCTCGTCACCGTCGCCGGCTGCATATGGATATTCATGCACTTCACTCTCAAGGTCAGCGTAATAATAGCTGCGGAATAGGCATGATGACAATAACTAAAAACCACTAAAATAATGTGTTCATCTAATGAGATAAGATTAATAGGTTTTGAAAAGCGTATTTATTTTCATATTTAGGGCGAGATTGATATTTTATTTATTAAAATAAAACGACAAAATACAGCAGTCCGCCATGATAAGTTGAACACCAATCAGAGTGAATTACGTCACGGCCGTATAAACGTCACTTTGTTTTGTATAAAGTACTACTAACTAGGACGTTTAAATCTGCATTTTGCGTTTGTATTTTGTGAAGTATTTCATTATTTCTATCAATCAGTTGCTTAGTTTGTGTTTTCATAACATGGAACAAGGATTTACCAAGGCAAATAGCTCTAATTTGCCTAGAGTTGATTTGTTGATGTTGGGGGAGTTAATATATGGTCGTTCTGTAGTATTCGACGTTCGTTTTCTTCTATCTGATTGGCATTCAAATTTTGTAGGTATACACCCTGGTTTCATGCGGACCTGCGACACTGACCTCATTACATGATACTCCATAAAATTTTCCATATCATTTGGCAACTGCAAAATGAATAAAATACTCAATAAGATAAAAATAGTGAACATGTTTAAAAGACGAAATGTTATCTCAAAAAGAATGAACTTTATAATTAAATTTAGTTAAACAAAGTCGCAAATCATGTCACAATATATGAAATAAAGTAAAAACTTACGTCAAAATGATCTGCACAGAAATAAAGTGAAGAATTTATAGATATAACTGTTGGATCTCGCCGTGCAAGATTAAGCCACTTATTTCGCAATTTTGATTGCGTGGAACGTAAACAAACAATTTGTTAGGTGTTTTTAATGACGTATTAACACACTGAGGGACCGCACAGCACTTGTACACTTTTGAATTCATATTTAAACCCAAATTATCTGATTTGTTGCTTTGGCTCCCTAGTGTTTACAGTCAGATTATACGGCCGTGACGTCACAAGCAGACGCCATGACACCGTCGATTGTTTTGAAGCAAATTTTAAAACTTAAAATTTAAATAGCATTTTTTTCGTAATGAAACTTTGTTTCCTGCAGAAATAATGTATTTTTTGGAAATAGTAAATACTTTAAATCATTATAGGCCAGTTTTTCAAAATCAGTCATCATGCCTATTCATTTTTTGGTTGACCGCTTTATAGTTTTGAATTATCCAACGGTATTGCAAATATCCAAACTTTTGACAGTGTTTTAAAACGTAGCTGTAGTTTCAAAGGCACTGCTTAACTTAAGAGGTTGCAGAAGTAGGAGTGTAAAGTAATTAACCTTCATTGTATCCTAATCGGCTATCAGCTAAGCTGATCGTTACTATGTTTTTTGTACAAATGGACGAGATATGTATATGAATTATTATATAAATCATAGTGTAACTTTTTTTCAGAACGACTTGTCCTACTTCGTTGGATTCATGGTGGTGATTCTAAGATTCTTCACAATAACGGGCAAGCACACGACCTTGAAAATGTTAATGTTGACTGTCGGCGTGAGTGTCTGCAAGAGCTTCTTCATTATCTTTGGCATGTTCCTGCTGGTGTTTTTCTATGCACTTGCCGGTACCATTGTGTTTGGTAACGTGAAATATGGAGAAGGCATTGGAAGGTAATTTTGATTTTCTTAAAGAAATTTTAATTAAGTAATTAAATGCTCGGTGGTTAATTAGACAATTGGTATATTTTCAGCTGTAGTAATTGCGAGGCTTTTATACAACTGGCACTGGAGTCAGTTGCTCCTTTGAAGGATTCTTTGTATAACATGAAAATCTTATGAAATTCGCTCTGTTGTTTTTAAAATAACGCCAAATAAACTTAACTTTAATTTATAATATGTAATGTAATATTTAAAAATCTCTTGTCACTGTGTTTGTTATCAATCTCCTCCGAAACAACTTGATCAATTGTTATGATTTTTTTTGTGTGTATTTGGTAGCTCTGAGAATAGGTAGTATGCTATTTTTTATGTCCTTATAGTCCTTATAGGGGTGGCACTCTTCAGATTTTTCTTTTTTTTAGACCAAATTTTATTTATTTATTATTTGGCATCAAATAATACCTTTTAACCTTAAATTTTCATCCTTCTACCATCAAATCCCTATTTCTTAACAGTGATTAAAATGCGGGCGGAGTTGCGGGAATTGCTAGAAAGGAATATAAAAATGAATCCCTCATTTTCTTGCTCACTGCCATGAACGACTGGACCGATTTTGATAGTTCTTTTTGTGTTGCGTTTGCTTTTGTCAGGAGAAGGTTCTTAATGATTATTAATGGCACGTAATGTCGTGTGCAGGCGAGCGAACTTCAACTCGCCGATCCACAGTGTGGCGATGCTGTTCCGCATCGTGACGGGCGAGGACTGGAACAAGATCATGCACGACTGCATGGTGGCGCCGCCCTACTGCACGCCCGCAGACAACTACTGGGAGACCGACTGCGGGAACTTCACCGCCTCGCTCGCCTACTTCTGCACCTTCTACGTCATCATTACCTATATTGTGCTTAACCTCCTTGTTGGTATGTTGTCATTTCTGCTTTAATGCCCAGTAGTAGTGACTTAGGCTCGTTTTAATAGTATAAAAAAAGTATGGGTCAAACTATGTTAAATTTTAATAGGACCAAATGGCAACTATTCCGCATCAAACAAAAGAAAAATCACGTAAATCGGATCATATATCACAGAGTAATCGGTGTACATACATAAAAAAATACCGTTCGAATTTTTATAACCTCCACTTTCTTACGGAAGTCGGTTAAAAATATTAGATAATGCAAGTGTATAGAGACTATCAATCATGAAGCCCTTTTAACCAATTTTCTAGTACTATTTCATTTATTTTTTTATTTCACTTATCAACTGTAAATAATAAAATGATCATCATTCTCTTAAATTCACAGTTTATGATGTCTTTCCTATCGACTGTTATTAATTTAAGGAATAAAAATTATATTTTACTATGTATCTTACAGCTATAATCATGGAGAACTTTTCATTATTTTACTCGAATGAAGAGGATGCTCTCCTTTCATATGCCGATATAAGAAATTTCCAAAACACGTGGAACATTGTCGATGTGCACCAAAAGGGAGTGATACCAGTAAGAAAGGTAAAATATATAAATAAAATGAATAACATATTAAGCATATATAATTTTAGTACCCTCATAAAAATAAATACATTTGTTTTTTTTTTTTTAATTTTCAATGTATTCTATTAATTTTAAGATTATTTCAATAGTTCATATCGTTTGTAGGTGAAGTTTATCCTAAGATTGTTAAAAGGAAGATTGGAATGTGACACTCACAAAGAAAGATTATTATTCAAGTATATGTGCTATGAACTAGAACGACTTCATAATGGCGAAGATGTAACTTTTCACGATGTTATCAAGTGAGTAAATTATGATATTCCTCAAATTAATCTCGAATTTCGTGATGAGTGTCTGAGTAAGTGTTTTTCGCATTTATATGTCGCATATATGTGTCGCATATATATGTATACTAGCTGATACCCGCGACTTCGTCCGCGTTGCTTGAAATATTAACAAAGTTTTCCGCATGGCGCTACGCCGCTTGCCCCACTACTCCGCGAGAAGGAAACATACATACGGCATCACTGAACACGCAGTACATATACAAATCGTTTTTTCTTGAAACTTTAATAAATTTTTATTAAATGAAGATATCGCAGTCTTTTTTTATATAAGGGCCAAGTGTCTAAGAAATAAAACTTAGAAAGTTTCATTTAAATCTATCCAGTACTTTTTCCGTGATGCGCGCACAACTGCAGACCTCTATCATTTTATTTATATAGATTATTAGGTTATATAAAAACAAATGAAATTAATTACATAAAAAAAAAACAATTGACTTTAACCTTTTCTATTTAAACAGTAAAAAAGTAATCATTTGGAGTCTGTAGAAGTTACAGTTTGGAAACATCAATCCCTATTGGAAATAGAATTTCGTAAAATCCTATTTGAGATGATTTCTGCATGACAAATAAGAGATTACTACCAAATTTAAAGTCTATAGAGGTTACAGTTTGGAAATAGAAATTTCACATTTTAACACCCACTACCGTAATCTTTTTCGGCGGTGGGTTGTTGTAAAATCCGCTCTTAAATCATTTCTGCATCACATATAGACTACTCTAGCTAAATTTGGAGTCTGTAGGAGCTACGGCTTAAAAAATAAAAATTTTCATTGTTAAACCACCCCCGCAACCCCCTGTGGGGTGAGCTACCGTAAAATTCGTTCATAGACTATTTCTACATCTCTTACAGAAGATTCCTACCAAATTTGGAATTTATAGGAGCTATAGTTTAAAAACGGGAATTGTTCATTGTTAACGCCCCCGCAATCCCCTTTGGGGGATGAATTTCTTAAAATCCGTTTTTAGTTGACCTCTACATAACGGAAGTAATATTCCTACCAAGTTTCACATTTCTAAGTCCTATAGTTCCCGAGATTTCGTGATGAGTAACTATAGAAATTGGAATACTTCGATTATCATCGAAATTTTTAACTTTTTAGCAGACTTTTTTAAAATTTTCTTACATATAAACATTCTCCTGACAATTCTGAAGACAACAAAAAAAAATTAACCCAATCGGTCCAGCCGTTCTCAAGTGATACTCGATCATAGATACGGCATTTTATTTTTATCAAAAAATGAGAGTGGGTGTGCAGGGGTGCGTGGGAGTTGGTGGGTGGATGCGTGGAAGTTTGTAAGTAGATTCTTAGCTGAATGTAAAAGAACATTATCCGTTTAGTAAACTCCGTTGAAATCCATGAAAACAAAAGAATCAAGAGAAAACGCTTGTCTTTTGTTTTTATTAGCGGGATAAATGTTCATAAAAGTAAAACAGCAATAAAAAAATGAAGGAACGTTAGAATTCGAAAAATAAGTAGCCATAAACCATCTAGGAAAAATTTCGCATCGAATGGTGGTAGTTTCATGTCGATACGATCAGTGGTTTAGGCGTGATTGAGCCTCAAACGAACACCATTTTCATTATATATATATATATTATATTATATATATATATATATATATATATATTTGCCGTGTGGCGACGGCGTTTAGAATACAAATGTCGCCACCCCATATCATCCCGCGGGTGTCGTACGAGGCGACAAAGGGAACTCACTACTACATCATCTTTGTAGTTAAGCTTTCCTTTCGGGGTTGGGAGGTCAGACGGCAGTCGCTCCCGTAATTAGCACACATCGCCACAAAACATGGGAAGTCAGAAAAGCGCCGCAAAACGGCGCGCAGGAGCCCCGCCCGACTCCTGCGACAAATGGGCAAGGGCTACCGCGCCAGGGGCGGGCGCGGCTAACGACGCGAGCCCAAACCCGCAAGATACGCTTCGGCACGTGGAACATTGGCACGCTAACCGGACGTGGAAGAGAGTTGGCCGATGTACTTGCTAGGCGGAGGGTGGCCGTAGCGTTCCTGCAGGAGACTCGGTGGAAAGGCAGCAGATCCCGGTTCATTGGGAATGGCTACAAACTGATCTACACCGGTGCACCTAGTGGGCAGGGCGGGGTGGCAGTAGTGCTCTCTGAGGAGATGCAAGACGGCGTCCTGGAGGTTAACCGCATCAGCGACCGGCTTATAGTGGTAAGGACTCTTATCGAGGGGGTGGTAACTCACCTCGTAAGTGCCTATGCGCCACAGGCTGGTTGTAGCGACACTGAAAAGGCGTCGTTTTGGAATAGACTCGGAGATGTGCTACGCGACATACCGTTGTCCCAGGGAGTATTACTGGGTGGTGATCTGAATGGTCACGTGGGCGAGGTAAGCGGGGGCTTTGAGCGTGTTCACGGTGGTTTTGGGTACGGGAGTCGCAACGCGGAAGGAAATGAAATCCTGACGACGTGTGCGGCCAGCGACCTGGCTGTCGTGAACACGTTTTTCAAAAAGAAACCCGAGCACCTCATCACCTACAAGAGCGGGAGGCACGCCACTCAGATCGACTTCCTGTTAACTAGGAGGCACCACATCAGCAGAGTAGCCAACTGCAAGGTCATACCCGGTGAGAGTCTCTCTGCACAACACCGCCTCCTTGTCATGGATCTCTGCGTGAAGCCCGTGGAGAAACGTGCCGAGCGCTGCCGACGCCAGACTCGGTGGTGGCGGCTTGAATCAAGGGCCCAGGAGTTCGCCTCAGCCGTTGGTGACAAGTGCACCGCGGTTGATGGCGAATCGACCCAGCAACACTGGGATAGGATTCAGGCGGCAATCACGGAGGCGGCGAAGGTGGTGCTTGGCACGTCCAAGGGCGGGCGCAAGTGTGACAAGGAGACGTGGTGGTGGAACGACACAGTCCAGGGGGAGGTCAGAGTGAAAAAGACGTTCTTCAAAAAGTGGCAAGCGTCCAGATCCCCTGAAGACCACGACGCATACAGGACCGCGAAAAGGGCCGCCAAGAGAGCTGTAGCCAGAGCCAGACAGGCCGACTTGCAACCGTTATACGACAAATTGGAATCGTCTGAGGGGCAGAAGCTCGTTTACAAATTGGCACGGTCCCGAGTCAAAGCGGCACTGGATATTTCCAAGTGCCGCTGTGTAAAGGACTCTAGCGGTGACCTGTTATGCGAGGACCTCGCGGTGAAGGAGAGATGGCGCTCATACTTCCACGAGCTGCTTAACCAGCAGCACGAAGTAGTGAGCCCACCTGATCTCCCTCCGAACCAAGGACTCGTGCCCCCGATAACGCCTGAAGAAGTGCAGCTAGCTCTTCGCTACATGAAGAATCGGAAAGCTGTCGGTGCCGACGGAGTCCCAATTGAAGCCTGGAAGACCTTAGGCCCGCGTGGTGTGGGCGCCCTTACTGACCTCTTTAACCGCGCACTCCTGACCGGTAAAATCCCGAACCAATGGAGGCTGAGTATTATTACTCCAGTCTACAAAGGCAAGGGATCGGTGCAGGAGTGTAGCGGTTATCGGGGCATTAAGGTCATGTCCCACACCATGAAGCTCTTTGAGCGGATTGTGGACTCCCGGATCCGGCAGGAGTGCACAGTCTCGGATTGCCAATATGGATTTCGCCCTGGGTGCGGCACCATGGACCCTGTTTTTGCCCTAAGGACCGTCATGGAGAAATACAGATCGAAGAATACGCCTCTGCACCTCCTCTTTTTAGATATGCAGATGGCCTTCGACTGTGTTCCTCGCGTGATGATCTGGTGGGCACTGAGGTCCAAAGGGGTACCAGAAATCTATATTGATATAGTCCGAGACATGTACCTGAATTCCGAGTCTGTGGTCAGGACGGCTGTTGGCGATACGGCTCCCTTTCCCATCACCGTCGGAGTACAGCAAGGCTCGGTTCTCAGTCCGTTTCTGTTCAGTGTGATAATGGACGAACTATCCGCCAGCATCAGAGATGCACATGAGCAACCCCCGTGGTTGCTCATGTACGCGGACGATATTGCACTGGCAGACTCGGACAGGAACCGCCTTGAGAGACGCGTGAAGGGTTGGGAGAGCTCGCTTAAGAACGGTGGTCTTAGACTGAATGTGGCGAAGACCAAGTACCTGGCCTGCAACTCCAACGACCCCTTGTCCGTTCGCATAGGCGAAAACATGGTCGAGCGCACGGACCAGTTTAAATACTTAGGGTCCATACTTCATGTGTCGGGTGACATCGATTGCGACGTCAAGGCACGCATTTCAGCAGCTTGGGCAAAATGGCGTGAGGTGAGTGGTGTCATCTGCGACCCCAAAATGCCGGTCAAACTGAAGGGACAGGTCTATAAAACCATCATTAGACCTGTCCTTTTATATGGCAGCGAAGCGTGGCCCGTGCTTGAGCGACACAAGCAAGAACTGCGTGTCACGGAGATGAAGATGCTGCGATGGATGTGTGGGGTCACGCGGAAAGACCGCGTGCGTAATTCCCGCATCCGTGGTAGCCTTCATGTCCGTGACATAGCAGACAAAATGCAGGAATGTCGCTTACGTTGGTACGGCCACGTGACGCGTAGACCGGCAAGCTACGTGGGTAACAGATGTCTAGCCATGGCACCCCCGCCGGGACCTCGAAAGAGGGGCAGGCCCAAGAAGTGCTGGCTTGACGTCGTAATGGCTGACATGCGTGCCAATGGACTAACCCACATGGATGCGCAAGATCGGCCGAAGTGGAGGCGGATGACTAGAAAAGCGGACCCCGGGCTCCGATGGGGAAAGCCACGGCAGCAACCGGGACAAACGCTCGGATGATGATGATGATATATATATATATATATATATATATATATATATATATATATATATATATATATATATAAATAAATCTTCTTAGACATTATGCGCCGCTTCATAGTCCCACCCTGTTGGTACCACTGAATGCGACAACATTTTTAATGTTTTTAATGCATATATGTGCAGTTTTTATCCTTACGATATCATGAAACAACACGAAATTTCAATTAAATGAAAAATGTTGATATTCATTTTTCATATTTCCCGCTTCGGTTAGCGGATCCAAACTATTACCGAGATCATTCCAGCACACTGAATATATAACGTATCCTTCATGAGATTGTTGAAGCTTTAGTACATCCGATGGATTATATCAATCATATAGTCTCCTGAATATAAACGTATCTTCTCTATTTAACATTGTTGCCTTAACGAATCCGGTCATTAACCGAATCATGCGGTATCTACACTGAATAAGTTTAAATCGGTCCCTCCGTCGATCGAATTATGATACTATTTTGATTTTGTATTTAATTTGAGTTTTACTTAACTATAGCAATAATTTTTTTAAGCAGAATTCTACTTTTACTTGTTACCAAATACATAAACAAATATAATGTTACATTAATAAATGCGTCTATCTTTTAAGATAAACTCAAATTCGGTTTAAAGATTGCATTACTAGCGAAGGCGTTTTTATAAAATAACTAGCTGTACCCGCGGCTTCGCTCGCGTTCATTTTTTTAATTGCTAATCAACCTCATTGGGTTGATCTGTAGGAAAAAGAATTGTCAAAAAAAAAAAAAATTTAGGGGTGGACTACCCCTAACATTTAGGGGGATGAAAATTAGATGTTGGCCGATTCTCCACCCTGGCCGACAATCACGCTAAGGGTCACAAAAATCGGTCGAGCCGTTACGGAGGAGTTCAAGTTCGAACCCCGTGACATTTTAATTAACAAATAAAATATAAGGGTTGATCGTAGAGGGGTGAAAATTTAGGGTTGTATGCATTTTTGTATGCTGTGTCATAAAAAAATAAAAACAAAAAATTTTACCTAAAAAATAAAAATAAAAATTTAGGGGTGGACTACCCTTAACATTTAGCGGGATGAAAAATAGATGTTGGCCGATTCTCAGACCTACTCAATATGCTCACAAAATTTCATGAGAATCGGTCAAGCCGTTTCGGAGGAGTTCAAGTTCGAACACCGTGACACGAGAATTTTATTTCTAACCTTAATAAATAGAAACTCATCACAAGTATTTAATTTGGAACATAATTATATTTATATTTGATTACATTTAATTTTCATCATTTATTATTTGATTTCAATAAATGTCTCAAGATATATTATAGTTTTAACATAACTTCGCAACAAAATAATGATGACCGCGTGCAAGACGGGCGCGGGGCGACGAAGGTCATGAGGGGGGAGGGTCACCGTTAGCTCCGCGAGTTACTTTACCACGCGCGAGAAAGAATTCGAATTCCAATAATTAAAACACGGGCGAAGCCGCAAGAAATAGTAGTAGAATTGTAAAAACGATACAATTTTAACACTGTCCCTCGAGCTGTAATTATTTCTTAGGAATTAAAGAGCTTATATTTATTTCTTAATTATTAAAACAGAAAAAAATCTTAAGAAGACTTTATTTTTTTAGAAAGTTTATTTTTTTTAAATTCATGTGAAGTGTTATAGCAAAATAGTCAATACATTTAATATTGAGTAAATTAAACATTTACTATTGAATAAATATAAACATTTTAATGAGGCCATCTATGAGAAAATATAACGCATCATTTCGAATATAAATAACGCCATCTACTGACATGTTTTTGAACTATTCATCTATCTTACTGAAGATATTGATTTTTTATTTATTTATCAAACGAAGTTAAATTAAAATTATGAAATAAGGTGACAACCTGTTTAAAGCTAATACACGTAAAATTATTTTGTTAAAGTAACACGTTTAAAATAACTAAAAACATATTTTCACTTAAATATACATTAAGATACGCAAATTAATAATGTCTTATAGAACACACCGTAATTATAAAATTTGTGAAACAAACACAACAAAAAATGTCTATTTTACGCTAAAATCAACTAAAAAGACAATAAAACAAAAAAACATAAATAATGCAGAAGTGCAAACAGAGTCGCCATATTAATTTGTTTGAATTTAATCTTATTTTTTATTTTGTCATTCTAAATTGAAGCAATAAATGTTTAAACGCAAAAGCCCTTTTGGGTTTTGCCCAACTTTGCCCACTTTTATATCGCAAATAAGATCGACGACAAGTAAAAACTTAAACTTTATAAATAGATTCTAAATATTATAAATTTGTTCAACGAACAAAATCTGTCCGACCAAAAAATTGTATAGATAGCTAGGAGCTAAAAACATCGTATGATACTAATAGAAGCTAATTATATGCCAAGTAAGAGCGGCTTACGCAATTTAAATTAAATTAATAATAATTATATTAACTTTTTTGATAAGGCCTATAATGGCCCAATCGAATCCGGGACTTAGCATCAGCACCACCGGGCCATACCCGACTCGAAATTAACTGAGCGGCCCGCCTCCCCGCCGCCCCGCCGTGACGTCAGCCCTACCTGTGCTAGCTACAGCCGCGAGCGCCGGCCCTGCCGCGCGTCCCCGCCGCCCCGCCGCCCCGCCGTTGCAACCGCGAGCGAGCATATTTGTTTTATTGTAATTTACCTTACTAAACTTTTATTCAAAATATTTATTTACAATAAAAGAATTTACAAGTAGGCTTATCTATATAATAATTTATTTTATTTATGTAATTTTTAAATATGCAAATTAAAATATAAGAAGTCCTAGATTTGTTATTTGAAATCACATCACACGACTATTGCATGATGGCAGACCAGCCACGATGGACTAGCTATTCTTAACACACTCCTACAACATGTTTATCAAATGAAAGGATTTGTAGAGAATACGAATGCGGGTTAAAAAAACAACAGTAAAAGTAAAAAATAAATTAAACTCAAGCTTTTATTTAAATGTGTTAAAAAGCTAGAATATTCCTTTCCTAAAACTATTCCTTTAAAACTTTTTCTATTACCTTATAACGTCACTAGAATTAGGGCGAGCGAAGCCGCGGGATCCGCTCGTATGTTTATAATTTATAGCCTATGTGATATGCTGATGTGTAAGCTATATTATTGTAAAGTTTCATTAAAATCCATCCATTCAGTAGTTTTTGCGTATTCTTAAAAACTGTCGCTCAACTTTTATAATATTAGTAGGATAGCGCAATTTACCTACCAGTACATGAGTACATCAGTATATATAAATAAAATTGAATTGTCTCTTTTTCTGATTTCAAAACAATAACTTTTTACTAAATTCATACGAAAGTTAAATACTTACCTAAATAAAAAAAAAACAATTTTTAAGATTTTTGTGTCTGTCTGTTTGTTCCTGCTAATCTCTGAACCGGTTGGACCGATTTTGACAGGAATACATTTTACGAGAAAAGAAAATAAGTTAAACGGTTCTGTTCGTGATATTAATATTTAACATTAATTTAACTAAATTAACAGCAACATTAAATTAGAAAAATGTAATTCAACCGGGATTCGAACCCACGACCTCTAATGGCTCTGTGGGCCAATAACCCTATTGTTAATAAGGGCGGCAAATTCACCCATCCAAAATCTAGATAAATAACAATTTATCAAAATAGGTATGTACAAACTTGTTTATATAATGTATGTATCTCTAAGCGATAGCATAAGTTAATCTAAATAATATTTTTAGTTACAACTTTATTACAAATTACAAGATAAAATAAAATATTTTTAAACCTCCATCAATTCACACAAACAGTCATTAAAATAATACACAAAGTTATATTATAAAATGATTTAATTGAATGATGCAATATTGAATAACATTCACTAGAAATTACAATCTATCACAATATCTTGTTACATACTTTAAACAAAACAATGTTTAATTTATTTTCGCAAACATTCTTATAAATAACAATAATTGTTAAATTATTAGGCAATGCACTCGCTAAAATATTCGTAACTAGCAATACGCGCGGCGTCGTTCATTTTTTTAATCGCTACTAAACTTCATTCGATCACTCGCTGTGATATCAGTGATAATGTAGCATTCAAATAGTGAAAGAATTTTTAAATCGGTCCAGTATTTTTAAGCCAATTCGTTACAAACATACTTACATACAAACCTTTCCTCTTTATAATATAAGTATAGATTTAACATAACTTCGCAACAAAATAATGATCACCGCGTCCAAGGCGGGCGGTCGTGAGGGGGAGGGGCGCCGGTATCTCTGCGAGGTATTTTGATTCGTCTTTAGAACGCGAGCGAAGCCGCGGGAAAGGCTAGTATTAAATATAGCCTATGTTCATCAGAGATAATGTAGGATTCTAATGGTAAAATTTTTTTTAATCGGTCCAGTAGTTTCGGAGCCTATTCTATTCAAACAAACGACAATAAAATCTTTCCTGTTCATAATATTGGTGTAGAATGTAGATAGTGTAGATAGATACCTATCAACCATAATACATAATTATCACTACATAGTATAAAACAAAGTCGCCTTTTTTGTCCCTATATCCCTATATCCCTATGTGCGCTTAAATCTTTAAAACTACGCAACGGATTTTGATGCGGTTTTTTTTTTAATAGATAGAGTGATTCAAGAGGAAGGTTTATATGCATAACTAGCAGATCCCGCGGCTTTACCTGTGCTAAATCTAGGGAAGAGCCCGAGCGAAGCGAGGGCGAGTCGCTAGTAATAAAATACATTCAAACTGTTATGTACCTAGAATGTACTCACAAGTTTTTAATTCTACACGAATATCGGTGATCCACCTAATACATAAGTAATTCTAATGGTAATTTTTTTTTAATCGGTCCAGTAGTTTCAGAGCCTATTCTATTCAAACAAACAACAATAAAATCTTTCCTCTTTATGATATATAAGTTAAAATTACAAGGACATTTACGATACCTACGAGCATAAAACAAAATTATTGTATGTATGACACAGACCACAATCCATACATAAAATTTAAAACTAAGTAGGTACATACGCACTAGAGTTTTGATTTCAAATATCAATTAAATGTAAATACAGCAAACTGTATCTCGTAACTACACACACTGAACAATCGAAGCAAGTCTTGTTAGGGGTACGAGTAGGCGAAGGGACTGGGCATTGGCCTTCCTCTACCAATAAGTTCCTCAAATCCTAGTAGTAGGTACGCGAAGCGGTACATAGCCGTTGATACCGCCTGCACACATTTTATTTTACGTACGCAGAGCTCCTGATGCTGTAGCTTCGTTTTATATCATCTCCCGTTAATTAAACGGTTGTCACTGTTGAAATATGTCTTCGAACCTTGGCAATGGCAACCACTAGCGGCCAGGATGGATATTAACGAACCGCTTGGTTTATTGAAGACTGTCTAGGTACCAAATGCAAATACCATAGTAAGCATTAAAGACTAATACAGTATGACACTTTCACAACTATTACACAGATTCATTAAAATCAGTCCTTTGTCTCATGTACGTGCTCCAACTTCAACGCTTTAAAGTCAACTAAAGTAGTAAAGACAAAAACATAGGTAAGTCATAAGCAGAGCCGCCTTTGTCAAAGGAATGCCGACAATCGACATATTAATTGCAACTTTAATTTTATTTTTGGTAATTTTAGGCCTTTTAATATTAAAAAAATTGAAGTAATAATAGTTCAAATACCTAAATATTTTATAAATATTATTATTTTCCTTAAGGGGCCGGCGATCGACAAATTGCTAATAAAAACGTAATACGAAAATCATTTTCAAGTTAAGCATATTTTCACCTTGTTATGCTGTTATTCGGATAGTATTAATCTAGGTTTCAAATAATTTTTAATTGCTAAATACTAATTTATAACGATTTGTAAAGTAATTGAATTTCTCACATTTTTACAGTATAAATACCTACGATGTTATAATCTCATATGTTCTATATTAAAAAAGGTGATATTTTTAATATCGTTTGTTTTAAACATGGCTTACTATATTGTTAAATAATACAATATAAACTAACTAAAACTATTGTAAAAGCATTGAGTTTTAAATAATTTAATTCATCATTTTTGTTTATTCTTACTCGAGTGAATTTGTTAAACTCATTAATACGAGTGAAAACAAGTTTGACTCGAGTTCGTTTGCACGAGGTTTTGTCGAGGGAACTCAGCGGGCCGAATAGATCAGTTAAACGCTAAAATTAGTTATTATAAGAAATATTTAGTTGTAAGTTTACAGCAAAAGTCTAATTATTATCTAATTACTGATACTTAATCAAAAACAAATTGAATTTTTAAATAAGTGAAGTTCATTTTGAACTATAAAAACTGATAATTTCTTATTTGAAATTAAATTGTACTTTTACATGGAAACTTAATTAGTCGTAATACTTACATTTTATTTCATATACCTACCTATTTAAAAATTTTATATAATATAAACTAATCGAAAATCAGCTCGAGTGATAAATTCTGACTCGAGTTGTAAGGAATGTAAGTACTAAGTAGTAAGTAGTTCACTCGAATGGCTCGAGTCGTATCTATGGTATGACACGTCATAAAATAACCAATTACATATTTATGAAGTTATACATTTATTTCATTTCAATATAGTTTTAAATGCTATTGTCTTAGAGCATAATTTGGCGCACACGACTCGTGACAAAAATATTATACGGCTAGCACGAAATGTCGAGAGCGGCAGTTGTGGTCGTATTATATGTAATAAAAATAATTTTAAAAATTAACGCTCTCCTGAGGTATTATATATAATAGGCGATTTGATTATTAATTAATAATAGGGTATTTTTTCAGTTATCTAATATAACGAACACTCCTAATGACGGCACGCAATACACATTCTAACTACATATTCGCAAATGTTAAACGGCTAGTCATGCTTTCTCATCAAGTATTGCGATTTGCGCGGGAACAAGCGCGGCGCGGCGCGGGACGTATTGGTGTGTCGACGTAGTCTATAGCGAAACATGTAAATGTGTGCGTGAGCACGACGACTAGGACTAGTAGGTGAAAATATAACAAACGTCAAAACTATTTTTATCCATACTAATATTATAAACGCGAAAGTTTGTAAGTATGGATGAATGGATGTTTGTTACTCTTTCACGTAAAAACTACTGAATGGATTTTAATGAAACTTTACAATAATATAGCTTATACATCAGAATAACACATAGGTCACAAATATGACGATAAGTGTCAAGTAAGTAGTAAAAAATCTACCACCTGCGAGCTATTCCGGCGTGCGCTGCCAAAACCGCTAGAGTTACACATATGTAATGTATGATGGAAATGTTTATCTTAAACAAGCGACTCACCCCCACTTCGCTCGGGTTAGTCCCTAGATTTAGCGCGAGCGAAGCCGCGGGTTCCACTAGTAAGATATATTTATTCTTTAATTATAATCAAAAGAAAAGAAATGAGGATAAAGGTTACCTTTGGTATGCCATCAATTTCATTACTCTGTATGGATATTTAATTGCAACAATTAAAATATTTTCGAAAAACGAATGTGATTTCGTTTTGTTTTATAAGCATGGTTACATTTAATCGTTATATCGTATTATTTTTTAAATCTCTTATATTCTCTTCTCTCTTTTTAGATCTTTGAATCGATAATAATTGTAGGAAGGCACCGTAAAGAAATATTCTAGGTATTTGATTTGCGCACGGAATTTTATTTTAATAAAAATCAAAGTTAAATTACAATCTTTTATCTAACTTGCAAATTGCAATGTGTGTTTGTTGGGATGGAATATTGTGACTCAATTTTGAATGAAAAGCGCTTGCATTTTTAACAATTTTAATTTAAAGAAAATAATAACAGCGCTGCAGCGCTTTAAGCGCTTAAAGCGCTTGCATTTTTAACAAATTTCACCGCAACAAAATAACTAGCACTTAACTTAAAAATAACAGCGCTGCAGCTCTTTTATCATCAAAGAGGACTTTGTCACCTTCCAAACAAAAAGTTACATCAAAATCGGACAATGGATTACGGAGTAATAGCTAAAAATAGAAGACAAGTTAAAAAATTGGATGCGGCTCCTAAAGCCCTTTTACCTGACACCAATATTATAAAAATCCGTTGAGTAGTTTAGGAGTAATACACGATTTTGTCCGAGGGGGTGAGGTAAAATTGGGGGGGGGGGGGGGTCGGTTTTCGTGGGAAGATTGGCGGGGTCGAGTTTTGGGAAGGTGTTAGAATTGGAGTGGGGGGTGCACGTGCCGAATTTGAAATTTTTGAAGTAAAGGTAGGGGGGGGGGGGGGGGTATTGGTAAGGGTATACTCTACGATCACGATTGAAAGATATGAATTAAAAGAAACATATTTTTCGAAAAACAGGTAACGGGTTCGATTCCCGTTCCAGATTATACCTATACACAAAATATGAAATAATAATTCTTATATCTAAACTTAATATTTAAAACTGAAAACTTCTCAAGTCTTAATTTTTCAAGTAAAATAAATAGGATAATAATCCTATGTCTTGGCACTTTTAGCTCCTCCCATCAACTAATATGAAAAATATTGTACAAATTTTGTTCGTTGAATTTTATTATTCATATTATTTTTCTATACAAAATCTCGGTTTTATAAAAAAAAAATTATTATACTAATTTTACTGATTTAGTTTAATTAATTACTTATTGTACTACTACTTTTTTTAATTTTAATTTTTTAACAAAATTGACTTTATTTAATATAAAAGTTACAAGGATATCCAAAGAATCTAATATGTATGTCGATATCTGTAAAATATTTACGTAAACAATTTTTAAACTTTAATTTTACATGTCATTTTAATACCTTAACTTATATCTAGTCCGATATCTCCGGATCCACTGAACGGATTTGAGTGCTGTTTTCTTCTCTGGAAAGAAGAAGAGTTGCTCCGTTGGGTCTAATAAGTTCCAGGGTGGGGCATCGATCTAGATTCTTAGTTATTTAGGTCCAAAATTAGGTTTCAATTTTCAAAATTTTGTATGTTAGATAACTCCGAAACTACTGGAGCTATTTTGATGGGATTTCGCTTTTTGTGATCCTATTGTTATGGGTTTTCCTCTGATGTCTGTCATGACCGTCTAAGTTTACCGACGGCGAAAAGAGCAATTTTGCTGGAATTGTTTTTTTGCCTTTTTAGCGCACTTAGTGGAGTCCAAAAAATTCAGTTTTTTGGTCATAGGTGGAGGTCAATGAGCACTTTAGAACGCACTATTTAGAAGCATATGTCGTAGATCTTAATCGAGCAGCGTCCACGAAAAACTAAATCGGTCACTCACAAAATTACAGTTTTTATGCCAAATTAGGTTCAAATTGTTCGATTTTGAAGATTTAAAATAGTCTGTGCTATTCACTGTCACTTTTTACACCTATATAGTCACTTTAAAGTTTTAAAATCGTCACTTTTTCCACTTTTTATGAAACGGTTGGTTTTGGCGGGAATCCATTTTTCGAGAAAAGAAAATGAATTGCTTGTGAGGTATTATGTTTTACGGTTCCGTTGGTGATATTAAACTTAACATAAATTTAACTAAATTAACAGCAACAGTAAATTAGAAAAATGTAATTCAACCGGGATTCGAACCCACGACCTCTAATGGCTCTGTGGGCCACCCTATAAGCGCGTAAATTTTTCTGCCTCGTGTCTCACAATCACGATTTTACACAAGCTATTCTTTCTCTTCTACATATTTATTTTTTAAATTAACATGATTAGTAAATAAAATAATAATTTATTGTAATAATCTTTTTTTAAAATAACAACGCCTACAAGAAGTCAAAATCAATAAAAATGTATTTCTTGCTTAAATCCTTCTTCATAGAAATGCCGCGATAAGACGTAGTATAATTGTGGCTTACCGTTTTTGTGTATCATTCATGTCTTTGGATTGTATTACATCGATATATTAAAATTAGCCCTTTTACATATTCTTATGTGCGTGCACGCACTTCAAAACTTTTAAGTCAACTGAAGAAAAGAAATAGAAATTAGAAAAACATTTTTAAGGATGTTCTTTATATTTTAACATAATTTTTATTACATATAATACGACCACAACAAAGAGAATGTAATCAATATGGACCACAACTACCGCGCTTGACACTTTGTGCTAGCCGTATAGTATTGTTGTTACGAGTCAAATTATGCTCTAAGACAATAGCATTTAATACTATGTTGGAATGAAATAAATATATTACGTATTAAATTATAGGTATTTTTTTTCTTTTTAAGATATTTGTCCGCCAAATTATGCTCTAAAACATTCATTTTTAAAACTATATTGAAATGAAATAAATGTCGTGCTAACCGTGTAATATTTTCGTCACGAGTTGTGTGCGCCAAATTATGCTCTAAGGCAATAGCATTTAAAACTATATTGAAATGAAATAAATGTCGTACTAACCGTGTAATATTTTTGTCACGAGTTCTGTGCGCCAAATTATACTTTAATACAATAGCGTTTAAAACTATACTAACTATACTAACTTGAAATAAATATATAATGTATGTACATATTTGGTTATTTTGTTCCTAATATAATATTTGTTTGTATTATACGTTACGTTAGATTGTTTTTAAAATAATATTAGTGCGGTTTACTCGCTTGAATTGTTTATCAATATAAAGAACACTCCTTAAAAAACATAAACCGCATTTGCCAAAGAAATGCCGACATAGGGGTCAAGGACATAGCAAGTGTGACTACCGTAGTTGCGGCGGTAATTGTATTGCTTTACTTAATTGCTACTTTAATATTATTATTGATATTTTTAGGCCTTTTAATATAAAAATCATATTATTGATGTTTTAAAATATTGACGTAATAATAGTTTAAATTAAAATATTTTATGAAAAGCTTTATTAAATATAATGTCAGAAACGTAATAAGAACATAATATAATCTCATCTTTTTTGAAGTCGGTTAAAAGTATTGTCTGAACACTACTTGTGAAATATGAGCTAACAAATATATTAAACACAAAACGCGCATGCCGCTCCGCCTTTACCCGTGCACCCAGAGTGGCCCCCTCAGTAGTCAGTGAGACACAATAAAATCGACAAAGTAAAGGCGAAATATACGTAGTTTACAAATATTATAAACACGGAAACGCACCCCCGCACCACCCCGCTCCGCCTTTACCCGTCAACCCAGTGCGGCCCCATAATTCGTAAGTGGGACACAATAAAATCGATAAATTAAAAGCAAAATATACGCGGCTCGCGAGCACCCTCCAAATTTCGCGCGGCCGATGGATGAACTACGATATTCGCCAAAAATCACCCTAGGAATAAATTTGTGTCCAAGCCAAGTTATCGCCCGTGCACCCAGAGTGGCCCCCTCAGTAGTCAGTGAGACACAATAAAATCGACAAATTAAAATCGAAATATACGTAGTTTACAAATATTATAAACACGGAAACGCACCCCCGCACCACCCCGCTCCGCCTTTACCCGTCAACCCAGTGCGGCCCCATAATTCGTAAGTGGGACACAATAAAATCGATAAATTAAAAGCGAAATATACGGGGCAAAATATACGCGGCTCGCGAGCACCCTCCAAATTTCGCGCGGCCGATGGCTGAACTACGATATTCGCCAAAAATCACCCTACGAAGAAATTTGTCTCCAAGCCAATTTTTGGCCCAGTCATTTCAAACATCGAAACAAACCTTTGGACAAAAAATCAGGGTTGGTTAATATTGTATCCGGAATACGGATACAATAGACCGGTGGATACAAGAGTGCAGCCAAATTTCCCCATACTTGGGACAAGATGATTCGCAAGATTTATATATATATATATATATATATATATATATATATATATAGATAGATAAGTAACTACGAAATCTTAAAAACTGCTAGACGTATTATGGACTATGGTCCTCGTGTTGAAGGGATCACGGTGTCCAGCAGTAAGACGTTAAAATATACTGGATCAGTAAACTGTACTTCTAATTGTCTCTAATCTTTCAGCATGCTGTCATACCGCACGGTGGACATCCGCAAGTCGTTGCAGATGGAGGAGCTGCTGGCGCGGGAGGAGTTCGAGTTCCTCATTGAAGAGGAGGTTGCCAAACAGACCATACGCACCTGGCTCGAAGGCTGCTTGAAGAAGATACGCGCTAATAGCAGCGTAACGTTTTATTATTATCTATACCTACATTTATCTTATAACGCTTTTTATTTATTTATTTAAAACATATTTTGGAGAAACTTTACCTTTTACCATTTAATAATACACCTTCCATTAGCTACTAAAAGGGACTCTTCTTAGGTGATACTGTTAGTTTTAATGTAGTCTACCAATGGTTATCTAGCTCACAGTAACTAAGTTTACATTCATATCAATTCAATTTAATTTTTATTTTATAAAGAAGTATTTAATATTTATTTAAACTAAAAAAAAATTCAAATTATGTTGATTTTTTATATATTTGTTTTAGAAACAACAAACGAGTTTAATAGCAGGATTAAGAAAGACTAACGAGCAGCCCGTGGATTTTACCAGTGAAAAGGAAAAAGAGAAGCAAGAAGCTGACGCGCAGGTTAGTATATAATCTTTTGTATTATATTTATTTTATAGACGTGATAGTAGTTTTTAAGTAATAAATGTATTGAACTAAATAACTTCCAGCAACCCGCCGCAAACACGGGCCGCACTGAAATCACCGAATCTACATCTCAACCGACTATGTCAAGTTAGTAAATTTTCAGTTTTTCGCTATCGTGAAACTATCCTTTCGAATTTCAAACTGTGAAAGAAATCAAATCAAAATACATCCGAGAATAAATCGGAAAATGTATAAATTATTTATGAACTGACCAATATTCGCGTAAATTTAAGAAAATATTACGTAATTAAAATGAAATAAATTTAAAGATTAAACCACCACTCCTTAGCAGCTAAGTGCAATGAGATAATATTATAATATTTAAAAAAATTAAAATTAAAAAAAAAACTTTCAATTGAACTCATTCAGTTAAACTTTTACTTTTTTACTTTAGTTAGTACTTAATAAAGAAACTTCTATTTTAAACTTTTACTTTTTTCTATAGATGTCATGTCGGCACTAGACTCGCAAACTAAACGTTCATCGGGCAAAGCTCAACTAAAGAGATCTGGACTGCCATCGGTGACAATACCAAGGTAAAGATTTCAAAAAATTACTATTCATCTCTTCCATCATTAATACATTCAATTTTAATTCATAATATGTTGCATATTGTAGGCCTGACAGTCCAGTGAAAAAATATTTACAACCTACTTTGAGCGATCCACATCCATCTATGAACAAAAAGTCTACGACGCGTAAGTTTAATTATTTTTGAATAAATGTTTAAAGATTTATAACGAAAATTAAGGTTCTGAATTACAGAATAGGTACTCAATAATAAAGTATTGCAGTTTGCGGTTTCGATTCTTTTAACTCTCAAATTCCGGTATGTCTGTCGGTATGATTGGACACGACCGGTGATGATTTGAATTTGGTGTTGTTACTAAGACTTTCTTAAAGACTTAATTACTAAACTTTGCCCGACCCGAAAGTAGAATCAAGGACATTCGGATGTGCATCCGCACATGCTAGCTAGTTTATAAACTATAGGCCATAACTTTCCTAGATATTGACTTATGAAAATCCGTACAGTTGTTTCTGAAGTTATCCCGAAATATAATAATTATGTAATGATAAAAGTTTATTTTCGTGTCATTAATTATTTACAAAGGTAACCTGATAATAATCGCAATGTAACTTCGTATATAGCAGCGACAGCAACAACGACAAAGAGCAACCGCCAGCCGTCGCACAACAGCGCGGGTGCGGGCGCGGGAGCGGGAGCGGGAGCGGGGGCGGTAGCGGGCGGATCGCAAGCACTGCACGACGTGCACTCGTGGTGGGGCGCGCGTCTCGCCTCGCACACCACGCTCGCCAACTGATACACACTTTACACTATAGTGTTTACTATTCACCAACGGCGGGAATCTGTATAGTTTCAATATGAGTAACCAAATATTGGTAGGCGTTTTTAAAATATTTAGTATAGATTATTATTAAATTAGTGTTAGCTATGACCACGTTAGTGGAACTGATGTTTTGTGTGTAACGTTTGGAAGATTTAGTATGTATATTACATGTTGAAATAATAAAGTATAAAATAAATGTACAACAAAAAATAAATTAATCATTTATTATTATTTAAATAGAGTAATATTATGACGTTAATTATGACTCGGTTTTATAATAGTATATAAAACTGTCTCAACATATATTAGAAGCTTTATACAATAAAGTTATATTTTATTTATACATTACTATGATATGTTAATAATAAACCTTTAAATTAACTTATAATCGTTATAGCGAACATTTATTATTTAGTAAGTTTTACATAACATGTCGTGCTATTACAAAGTGAATAAATCGTTAGTATCAGAACCGGTAGTTTCACTGTAAATAGTGGCACATGCCGAGCGCGAAGGCGGCGATGAGCGCGAGCGCGAGCGCCGCGCAGAGCGCGCGCGCGGCCACGGGGCAGCGGCACAGCTCGGCGCGCAGGCGCAGCGCGGCGGCGTACGCCAGCACCGCGCCCAGCTCCTCCGCCGGCGCGTCCTGGTGCAGGAACGGCCGCGCGCTCAGCTCGTGGCCCACGCCCTGCGCGCGCCGCCCCTCGCCCGACAGCCGCGCCGCCTGACACACACCTCTTACTAATTAGTAGTCCTCAGATGGAGTCTTTTTGTCATTATTACTTTATTTCAAAACTTTATGGGCATTTTTTCGCGCTCAATTAAAATTAGACAATAAACCATAATGTCTTTCTTTATCGCTAAAATAGCTATTTCCTTCAGTGGGAAATGTAAAATTTAAAAATACAACTTTTTCTCTTTATAATATTTAAATTACAGACAGTATTGTTTTATATTCATCAGAATTTAGAACAAATTATAAGTTGCTAAAACAAGCTTCCATCAAATCTTCTCAGGAACTGTACATATTTAAAAAAAATATAAAAAAACAAATAATAAATAATATTGTGTATTAGTTGAGTGCCGACTTATAATTTATTTTACATACCTGTACAAACGGTACTATAACTGCGGACACCCAGAGTAATAGATTGAGAATACTAATTCCCGCTATAGGCTCCGTCCCTGTATCCACTTTATCCAGGTTCAACAGCCACATGGTACCGGACACTGCCCACGATACATTGACTATAGTGAATAAACAAACTGCTGGAGCTAAATCGTCATTTAAGTATTTGAGTAACTTCCGAAACTCTGATATCTCCTAAAAAGGTAAAGCAAAAATTATTTAAAAAATAGGTCACTATAATAGTTAAATAATTTTATTTTGATAAATTCTTAGTACAAATTTAGACAACCCAAGAATTGAAACATACATTTAGCCTTAGGTATTGATTAATTTTTATTATAATTTAATGATACCTAGTGAAGTAGCGAATATAAATAATAAATGTGTCATAACTCATAACTTACTCTCATCCAGTTTAGAGGCGTTATAGTCTTATTTAAAAGACGTTCGTCTAAACAGACAAGATGTGCTTGCAAAAGTTGAGCTTGTAAACAATAGCTTGTAATCACGGTGGCCTGCACCATGTCATGTATCAAGGTACAAAAGATTAGTAAAATCTTTAATCCAAGTGTCACTTCTGGTGGGCTGTAATAATATGTTGCATAAACGATTTCTGTAAATTGAATTCATATTTCATAATGACTGTAACACAATCGTTATCAAATAGTACAAACTCATTTGCTATATCAACTCGACTTCCGCAGAAATATTGTGTCATGATTTCAAGTTTTAACTTATTATATTTTAAACTAGCATGGCTCCGCCCACGTTCAAACGACCAAATACCAACCTTACATATTAGTATAAGCCAGATAATAATAATTATCTGATTACAATCAGCAATCAACAAGTAAATTTTATCAAAATCTATGTTGTGGATTTTCTGTGATGTGATCACGGACAGACTAAAACACAAACTCTTACCTAATATGAGAAAGTATAGAGACGATAGTAATAATAATTATTACTATATGTTATAACTTTTTTGCATATAATATTTAAATATACCTACTGCAGATTCGGTTCAGTCACAATTTTTTATATTATGTTTCACTCAAGGATTTTATATATTCCATAAACATTTATTTATTTATTTAAAAGTTTATGGAACATATATAAAATCCTTGGTTTCACTAGCCTAGCCTAGGACTCATTACTTTCCCCTAATCCAAAGAAACCAGACCGTTCACCGTAGTCCATCACGCTAGTCAAATACGGGTTTTCTCGAACATGCATGTGTCCTCGTGACGTTTTTTTTCACCGTATTAACAAATGGAAAATTATCCATCATCATCACATAGTACATCTTAGAAGCAGGGTTCAAACCTGTTTTACTTAATATTTGAAGTACCTAATAAAATAAAAAAATATTTAAAAAAATATGTTGGGACATTTACACACAGCACTATCTAGTTCCACGGTAAGGTATGAGCCTTGTGTTATGGATACTAGATGGTTGATATACTACACATATATAAGTTTAAATACATACATGTTATAAATATAAACATCCATGACTGGAGTACAAACATTCATGCTCAACAAATGTATGCCCCCAGCGGGACTCGATCCCGCGACCGCTGGCGCAGAAATTAGGGTCATTACCCACTGAGCCAAACGTGTCGTCGTAGTAATCGCGTAAACTATAATATTACTCGCAGTATGTTAAAATTCTCAAGTCATACGAATATTATGAAATGTTTTATGTAAAAAATATAGATATTTAAATAAATAAAAAGTATTAGAGTGGTTTACGGTTACCTCGTTTCCATCCACCTGAAAATTATAGTACCTTTGGCCATCATTAAGTTAACTGAGCATAACGATAAGCACATCCATAAAACACTAAGAATTATAAAAAACCACAACATCCGTAACAGCCTTTTAGGTTTCGCTGTAGGCATTCCTTGTGGCGTGTAGGAAGAAAGTAAAAATACCTAAAAGATAAACTTTATATTCAATAACATTAAAATTATTTTTTTATATTTTAAAATGCTGAAAGTTGCACAACTTCTAGCCATTTTCGGAACGTATGTAACAAGATTACCGAAACTTTCAATGTAGGTCTAAGGTAAAGTGATTCGGACGAAGTTTCATAATTATGAAGTAGAGAAAAATAATTTTATGTAGTTAAATAAAAATCCACATTGTGCTGTGATCGAAGCCGTGATCTCGTACCCTCGTCGTTAATCATTATAATATTCGTCTTAATAACGTGATTTTCCAAAAATTATAATTTAATAATATAATTAAAATATTGAATGTACTACAGATTCGACCTAAATATTAAATAAATGATACATTGTTGCGTTATATTTAATATATGATGGCTAACTACCATTAAAAAAACTTACTCTCTCCATAAGATTTTGCAGTTGTTCATTATCGGATATTCTGAAGAGATATAGTGCATATAAAAATCCTATAAAATGCAATACGCTGGGCCCAACATACGTCAACGCAATATTACCATAACATACTTGTTTATATGCTTCATATTCGTATGACGACGTTAGAGCTAGTGGCACTAATTTGTAGCAAAATCCTCTATCGCGCCTGTAAACATATAAATGTAGATTTGTTGTGTCTGTTTTTAATTTCAAATTATCCGTTTTTCACTAAATGCATTTGAAAGTATACACCATACTAGCATCAAAAAATCAATTTTTGAAATTTTGGCCTGTCTGTCTGTATGTTTGTTCCGGCTAATCTCTGAAACGGCTGGACCTAGTTTGACGGCACTTTCACTTGAAGGTAGCTAATGTTATTAGGCGTAACTTCGCTACTTTTTAACCAACTTCAAAAAGTAGCAATTTATCTATATTTCAGAATATATTTTTTTAAGTAGCGGAACTCGTGGCTTTACTCGTGCTAGACCTAGGGACGCTAGTAATTAATAATTAAATATATTATTACAAACTGTTTACCACTAAGTAGATAATATGATTTATGATGCGCTTATCAAAAATCGATTTGCGAAAGAAACAAAATGCGATTAATAAAAAATCTTACCGAAAACATGCCATGTACTGAAGTATATATCCTAAGCACATAAACACTGCAACCTGTGCAGAATGAAAATGTGATAAAAAAATCGCAAATTTAGACGAATTAGACACGTCTACTACGGGCCTTAACCCCATAACAGTTAGAAGTTTTAAATATGGAAGTAATATCTGCAACAAAATGGAAACATACGAGTGCAAATAAATAAAAATAAATGTAAATTACAGTCTTATATATAATGATTCGAAAAGTTCAGAACTAAGTAATAGTACCTAACTAATTTTAATTATGTACCTTTGATTTACAATAATGTAAAATAGCCGACGTACTCATATATTCTGTATCTGGAGTCTCTGTTATTTCGCCAACCTATAAAAATTTAATATCATTTATTTAATTATTATTTATTAATTTTAATTAGAGTAGAACTTTTTACACTAACTTATATTCTAAATATACCTACTTGACTAGCCACTCACCCTCGCTTTGTTCGAGTTCATCCCTAGTTACATTTTAACAAGTAGTCACGAAAAATATTAAATACCTAACTATAAAAATGTTCCCTAAGAAAATAAAAAAAAATTAGGTATGTAAATCGGTCCAGCAGTTTTAGAGTTACTAAGACTAACCGATCAGCAACTTATTTATTACAACTGTTTATATAGACAATAGGTAACTTCATTTAATGAAAGTATAATTATAAATCATTAATTAAACAAAATAACTCACTTCGACACTATTAGCGTCTAGGCTAGATCTTGTTGATCTCTCCATGGCCGGTACGCCCAACTTGCTGCATAATACATGGCTTTCCAGAAGATCACTTGCTATACAGTGGCATAAAAATCCATTAGCCATTTTATTATTCATATCTATACTCTAATTATAGAAGTACATTTTATAAGATAAATAATTCTTTAACGAGTCTAAGCTAGATTGTAGTTGTGTGTGGCGTTGTTGAATTCATTGCTTAACTAAATAAGTACTTTGGTATTAATTATTAATGTAAAATTCTTATTTACTTACAGCTACTAAACGATCCATTATTATTTTGCATTTTCTCGTTCTGTAACACTTCTGGTATTAGTTGTGTACTTTATAGAACTATACAATAACATTTTAAAAATTAAAAATACCCACTTGTGTAGATATTTATTATTTTAGTTTTGTTTGTGATAATACCTTTGAACCAATACTGATGAAATGCATCTTGAAACAACTTTTTAGTTGTTTTCTGATAGCCAATACTGAACCAGATATTCAGAGATACATAACAATTTCGATTTTTATTTGTTTAAATATATTACAAAATGTAAACGATATCAACAATGGTTTATGCGAATTAAGATAAACAATATTTATTGGTTTATGTTTAAAGATTGTTTTCAACTTAAACATAACTTAATTTATGTAATTTTTAAAGAGAATTTAGAATTATTGCACTTTAACTATTTATAAGTTTGCATAAAGCCATACATTTTTTAAATGTAAGACTTGAACATTTTAATTGTATATTGTAATTTAACCAATGGTTAAATAAACCGTTGAACTCTGATACCCTTGCATTATAAAGATAACGTCTAGAGAAAAATGTTTTGTTTCATATGTACATTCAACTTGGAAACGATATAATTTAACTTTAATTTAAAACACGTAAAGTCTTAATAACAAAGAGGACTGGACAATTAATACCTATACATAAATAGCTGGCAAGAAAATAACGCTTGTTGTTGTTGTGTAAGATTTAATCGATTTTAAATACCTAATAGTTCAATTAAAAGGAAATTTTATAAAAAATATATTTTTATTCGCTAACTGTACTTTGAACATACAATTAATTATTCCCTTCTCAAATTTCGAAAGATCGCGCTAGTTAGGACTCCAATACCTACCTGCCTAATGTGTACGAGTATCTTGATAAATGATAGGTATAGTAGCTTATATAGAGAGCTGGATTTAGCTTAATGACTATTGAGCACAGAATAGGTCCTTTCTTACCTATTCCGTGCTATTGAGTAATGACGAAAAATATTTTTTATTTTCCTGTTGTTCTTGATGACTGATTACTTATGTATATATGTTTAAATAATAGCTGCAATTATGTGTAACGTGTTTGTATCTAATTGCATAATACTGCATACTGTGTATGACAACAGCTGGTACTTTGGAGTTTGGGTTCCGTCGTAGTCGGGTAGAGGGCAAATAAAAGGTTGAAATAAGGTGACGAAGGAATATTATACTATTGAAAATAAATAAATAAGTATATCCAATATACATACATCAAAGACTCACACTAAGTTTAGTACACATTTCTTATTTAAACTTTACACTGTCTGATTTACATTAGTCATTACTTATCTAGATTCTATAGCGACAGACATAGTCCCTAGATACGTTTAATTGTTCGTATAGATTTCTCAGACATGATATATTTTCCTGCAGTAAAAAGAATCCTACCTCATCAAAATCTATCTACAAACAGACTCAAATTCTTCAAAATATAGATACGGCCTGTGGGGATTGCAATCCGGCGTCATTTTCAATCCGGCCGGATCCGGCTGAATTTCCAACCAAATCAATATGATTTTCTCTTTTTGGTTCAAAATGAACGTTTAGTAAGTTATTCAAGTATCATTGTACTTAATATAGGTAAGTAGTTTATAAAAAACTAGCGTAACTAGCGTTTACTTATAATGTACCAAAAATTGATTCCCCATTTACCATTTCATCCCTTTTGTTATGAGGACTACTCTATAAACCATTTATTCGGTTTTCTTGGCGTAGTAGTAGTAGTAGTAGTAGATAGACATATGCCTACTATTACAAACTTTTTGTTGACTTTGTTGAGAAAAGTATTACGTTTTCAAACATGTGCCAAAATAAACTGTTATTTAAATCAATAGCACTAAGGAGTATTGATATCAACTTTGATGTAAGTTACCCCGAAATTACTGTTTACCCCTTTTTATCCCCGTAAGGCAATGGTTTCAATAAAATACGAAACACGTCTTCCATCAATTCTGTTAAAGTATGTTTATGCAAAAATTGGAAGCAGATTGGAATCACACCATCCAGACTTTGCCCGCATCTTTCACTCCCTCAGGCATAAAATTTCGGAAAATCCTTTCTAATCGGATAACTACGTCATACCAAGGACACACCCTAAAAGTTTCAGGTCTCTACGATTAGCAGTTTAGGTTGTGCGTTGATCCATCAGTCATTCAGGACAGAGCATTTTCCAATCCAATGTTAAGATTAGGCAACGAGCAAACAATTAAAATGTAGCGGTGGCTAGTGTAGGTAACTAGTAAAATTTTAACGTTGTAACGAGTAGCTCAGTGTTCCTAGATTTCACTTTCACAGATAGATCAATTATTTTTTATTTATAAAGTAACTTTATAAAATCTAATATAATTACCTTACTTTACTGAGATGAGACCATAATAATTATTAAAGTATTCGAGAATGCTAACAAACAAGTCTTATATTTATGTCAGACACCAACTCGCACGCAAGAACACCACGCACTACGCATTTAACGTACCAACTCATGCAAAAGTCCTATTATTTTGCCAAAAATTGCTAACACCGGATCCGGTCGCCGGATCCGGTATATTAGTACCGGATCCGGTGACCGTTAAATGATGCCGGATCCGCCGGATTACCGGATCCGGTTTTCCGGATTGCAATCCCTAGTGGAGATGAATCATAAATTATTCATGATGATTATTTAAAATATATTTTTCAAAAAATATTTCATATGTAGATTCGACTAAGTTAGAATTCAATTATATTTATAAACTAGCGGAACTCGCGGCTTTGCCCTCGCTAAATCTAGGGAAGAGCTCGAGCGAAGCGAGGGCGACTCGGTAGTTAAGTAATAATTGTTATTTTCCTCGCTAGAGCTGCGATAAACGCGTGCGATCACTGCTAATCATGAAGTGCTATAGGGTTTTATATGTATTGTAGTATATGTATTGTTGTTACATGTTATGTAGCAATATACTCTATAAACATAGGGCGAAACGCGACCTTTGACGTGCTATTTATAGACACGCGTCGCCGTCCCCCGGCCGGTACCGTCGCAACCGCTATGTCCCTGCATTTTAAATCTGTAATATATATAGGTATGTAGCAATATACTCTATGGTAATATCTTGGAAAATATTCATTAAAATTACATGCTGTAAAGGGCCATATTGAACTATATTAAGTGCACAGTGTATTTAAGGTTCTTAATTGGATAAGGATTAATTTGCTGTATTGCTTATAATCGCTTCATAAATAAGCCATTATTTCTCGTAAAATGTAAAGGATAAAAAATGCTTGATTTGATATGATTTGACATACATTATTCTGATCTATCTTGTAGAGTTTAGCAAACGTTTGCAATGTAATCGCAAAAAAAAACTGTTTATTTACGACATCACATTAGAAACCTCTAAAATTATCAGTGTTTGTCAACTAGGTATATTATGCATGTATTATACATATAAATTATAAACCTTCCTCTTGAATCACTATCTATTAAAAAAACGCATCATCGTAGTTTAAGAGTTTAAGATCTAAGCATACACTGGGACAGACAGACAGCAAGGCGAATTCATTTTGTACTATGTAGTGATGATGATTGTCTGTTAAAATCAGTTAGATCACAAATCAACTTTTACACAACACTAATTTAACGTGTAAGTATTCAGATTTGAATCCGCGTTCAGTTCAATTTTCCTAAATTTCAAATCAGCACAGTTATGAGAAAGTCACTTCAAATGAAAACTTCTAAGATTTTATTGCCTAATTTTAAGTATAGATTTTAATACAAATAAAAAAAATATTATAAAATAGCAAGGGAAATCAAATTAATCAATCAAAATTTTCAAGAAATTATTTATTTTAAATTATTATTTTATTGTACTTATTATAATTTTTATAATTTCTGTTTAGCTTTAGAAAACCCATTTATTCTATATCATAACTTGAATAATAAATGTATATAACGATAAAATGATCATACTATATCACTAACGCTTCTAGATTCCGGATCTAGGATTTCGTCGTCTGTTTCATCACTGTCGTCATCTGGTAGTTGTTCATCACAATCTTCATTAGTTTCTTCATCTTCTTCAGACTGCTGTGACGATATGACTTCACCGTGAATGTTTTTATTTTTTAGATTGCCCATCCAAAATGCCTCCGAGCAGTTATTTGCAGCTAATAGAGCTTTAACTTTATAAATAAGAGTTTCAAGTAGCTGTTTAACAAATGGGACTTTATTTATCAAAGCTGTGTCCTGTTTTAATCGTGAATGGCAGCACAAAGATTGAAGAAATCTTGTGGATAGCTGTAAAGTTTTTAAAATCTCCAAAATTTCTTGTGTTTTGTTTTTAAATTCCAACCCTAATATAGGTAAACCTTCTATTATGAATAACTTAATGATCGGCAGCGACTTCTTAAAAAACGTGGTTAAATTATTTCTACTATCTAAGACCTTTGTTATCTCTGTCATGTACTTTAAAATTAATACTATATCTTTCCATACATCTAAAATTTCATCATTAGTTAACCCTTTGTTTAAATATGTTTTCGCTGCAACAAAAAGAGCGTTACCCAAATTCCTGTACAAAATAGGAAAATTACCCTTGTTTATGCTTGGAAACGACTCTAAGTAACTATTGCGGTTTCTTATAATCACCTGAATATCGTTAATCAAGAGAAGAACTATAGACTTTAGATCGGAAATATCGTTATATATGAAATATTCTCTCGCGAAATTATCAATACTTTGATTTAAAAGTAATCCTCTTTCCATATTTCCATCTAGTGTTTTCCATTGCTTCGATAGGAATTTCTTTGCTAATTCTCTCAATATTTTTGTTATAGTTGGACTTGATGAATATTCTTGAATGGCTTTTAAATTTTCTATTAATGCTACTGCAGTTGTTAGTTGAACACAATATTTTTCATGGCCTTGTAAATATTTTGCAACAGATAATAGTAAATCTTGCATATAGATACCACTTATACTATCAATATTAGCGACAATACGTAATGAATTTTTCAATAATGATTTATTATGACTTTTAAACCCTATCCATTTAAAATATATTGTGTACATATTAAATATATTTTCTATGGCTGCAAAACATTCAAAAATTTTGTCATTGAACAAATTTTCTTCACTATTATTATCATTTTCGGAAAGCCATTCATCCAATATTGAATTGATGAATTTCAAATGGTGCACTACCTTTGGTAGAACTTTGTTAACAGATTGAGCACATTCTTCGGCTTTTCTACGACAATATGGCTCTATGTGATCTTGCTTCGAGAGAAACGTCCTTTTCTTGATTTTAGAAATAAGTATATTTTCCAGATTATTGTTAATATATTTTAAAAGAAAATTAAAAATTTCTATTGTGAAATCATTATCTGGTTCTCTGTCTTCTGTTAATTTACTATTAAGTAAATTCAATAATTCTAAATTAAAATGTCTAAAATGTATATTGTGCAAGATATTTAATTTATTTTTTATAGCATTATTAGTATTTAAATTTGCTTGAGATTTGAGAGTTTGAGGTAAGATGGAATCTTCACGGCCTTCTAATTTATTTTGTGTCTTAGATTTAGCATTTTGAGTTTTAAGATGTCTCTTTTCTAATGTTACATTTTTGTTTATATTATTTAAATCAAAATTGCAAAGTGGTGGCTTGTATGTTATATTGGTTCTTATTAGAATTTCACCAATTAATGACTCAATTGTTTTTAAATCATATATTCTATGGTAAATTTTCGATTTTAATGCTGGATCAGTTTGAGATGCAAATGCATTTAATATCTCGCGAAACCAGTTGGCACAATGTACATGACAGTCTAAGATATTTGATATATTTGTATTGCTCATATTGTCAATTAACTCTATATCAAAATTAGGCATTATAATTGAACAGCCTAATAATGCATCTATACTGGATAAATCTCCATTATGTTTACGCAAATGTAAAGCTTGTACTAGTTGAAATAATGGAGACAAAATAATTATACTTACATCCTGTTCAGCTTTTAGTGTTAAACCTGCTATATTAATGGCAATCATCCCATCCATTTCACTATCACTGTTTATACAGTACTGCATAGTAAGTTTTAAATCTGCAATGTGTTCAGACTCTATATCAACCACTATAAAGTTTTGCTGTAAGTCATTAGTCACAGCATCAGTCATCCAATTTAAGAAATGTGTATTAATATATTCCACACACTTTACTATTTTACACAATTCGTCATAAAAAAATGCAATCATATCTGAGAACTGTCTAGTGCTACGACTTATTAGTTCCATTATCTGTGCTGCGTCTCGAATATCGCCTTCAGGTAAATGATTAATCGAACTCATTGAAGAATCATCAGCTTGTTCAATAGATTGATCTTCATGATTTTTTGATCCCATTAAATATTTAACCGCATGAATACCAGCCAGAATTCCTTGTATTTTCACAACAGGATTAGAGCTACCTAATTCTTTTCTTATAATCATATGAATATCATCTCTAATGACTGAGTTTTCAATTGAATATGCTAAACCGCAAATAAGATTCATTACTGCTCTAATTTCTGATAAAGTCATATCATCCATTCTGTCCAGTAAAGTAAGCATTTGAATACTTTGAGATTTTAGTATTGATATATCTTGCTGGGCTACATTGTTTAAGATTGTCAACATACTTATAACACATTGCTTACTATCTAACCCAAGTTGAAGTAATTCAGCTGCTACAGTCTGACAACAATCTGTTAGTTTAGAAAACATTAGACTATACATATGTGAAGCAAATTGTTGAATCAAAGGTTCTTGTGTTGTTTTTAAAAGTGAATTTGTAAGACAAATTAATGGTTTAAGGTAATCTTTTAAAATTGGTTTAAACTTTTCAAATGCATCGTCTAATATATCTTCATTTAATATATTCATTTTAATTTGTTTTCTCACAATGCTTTCAACTTGTTTTTGTTTTTCCTCTGTTGTTGAATATAATAATAATATTAAAACTAAATCAATTGGTGCATGATCAGTGTTTATCTTACAATTTGCAATAAGTTTCACCCATGCATTAGCAATTACTTTTGATGATATGATTGAGTTTCTTATTGCTGAAGCAGTAAGAATTTGACTTGAAGCAATATCCTGGGATGTAGTGTTTATTGTTGGCCATCCTAAAGCATTCCTTAATCCTTCTACAACATTTAAATAGGCTCCGTCGTGTGTTTTTCGGGGCATAAGAAGAAATTTGACAAAGTTTGGGAAGTAACTGCATTTAGACAATGTCTTTAAAATATTTAAAGTTTTATTTTGTAATTGTGCATATTGTTCATCAGATAAACATAAATATGACAGACAATCAAGAATAGCAGGAATAAGATCATGGTCCTCACTTAAAATTTTGCTCATTTCTGAAGTGATATTATCATGAACTTGGTCTCCTATTATATCAGGAATTGCTGTTATTATCTCCAAACGCACCATCTTTTCTGAAGTAACATACAATAAATTGATTAAATTTTCAGCCATTTTATCACTATCTGATATACTATCCAATGAAGAGAAACATTTTAAAATCATTTGTATCCACGGACCACATTTAGATTCAGCAGCTAAATCAATTGCTTTTTCAAATATATAATCTATTAATTTGCTTTGAAGTATAGGAAGACTCAGGAGGATTTTAAATAAACTGTCGTTCAAACAAAATTCAGTAGAATTTTCTCCACTTATTCTTACTATATTTGGAAATAAATAATGTTTGAATATTTTTAAGTCTTCACATCTTTTTTGTAAATTTAAATAAAATTCAGACATATTACGCGGATAATCGGAATTGCGTTGTAAATTCTTTTTTAAATTTCTAACGATGACCACTGTTTCGTAGGAGGCGACACATTTTTGTGGTGGTTCGTTTAATAAAATGCCGCTGTCTTCTAAGGTTTTTTGAAAATAATCCTTAACATTTGGATGTTTTGGCCTTTTACTGCTATTTTCACTGTCTGATTTTTGTGGAGTTCTCTTAATCTTCATGGCCTTTTTTTTAAATTTAATACACTAGTTCACTATTCTTTTGCGTGTTTATCTAATAAAACTTATACACAGATTAGTATTTATATAGTTAGAAATAATCTCTTTTATCATAGATTATTGTTGTTCCAATTCATTTAAAATAAAAAGTGGTATTTCTTGTTTACCTTTACACTTCGTTTTATTATCTTCAGTATTCTATGTTCTTTAAAATTTAATCCATAGAGAAAAGTAAATAGTAATATTATATTTTATTTAATCGTAATTCAAATCGTTTTTTTGAGTTTTGACTTTTGAGTTTTGACAGGTCTATAAAGTGCGACCACAGATGACATATAGTTATTATTTTGACAATAAATATGTGTCATATTACATATAATTGCTACGTTCCACATAGCAATATACTCTATGCGTTCCACTAAGCGTTCACAACGATCACGCTCACGACCGTAGTTTTTACCGTTCCTCTTGCTTGTGAGCGTTACTGTCGTAAACTCAAGTGGAATGGATTATAGAGCGTTTTAAGCGTGGAGGTAAATAATACAAACGGCGAGTTAAAAAAAGAATGCTAAAGATTTAGAGGTTAGGTTATAATCTGTAAGCCTTGAAAATAAGCTTAATTAATTATTGTTTAAATCGATTTATATTGAAAAAATTTATAATTTAATTTTTTATATACAATATTAGTCGTGTATTTAGCATCCGCTGCAGAAACATTTACTTCTACTAAAATATTTCTTTCCGCATGAAATAACTTAAGCACGGTCGCCATTTTTGATTTTTGAAAACGCCGCTAATTTTCTCAACCACAGAACACTTATCTCAATGATCACGACGACCCACCTTTGTAGACGGGTCGTCGCGAGCTTCGCGTGAGCGTAAGTCATGACGTCATAAGTGACGTTTTCGCCGCGACCACAACGACCGCGGTCGTTATGTGGAACGACTAAAGGAGCATTTTGGTCGTTGTGGGCGCTTAGTGGAACGCAGCCAATATTATCGTCGCACGCAGAATCGCTTGCGCATGTAACCAGCAACATAGACTATATTGCTACATGCATGCAACTACGACGCTCCGACGGCCCGGCTGCTTCTTTGGCCAAGAGGGTTGCTCCACACTCTGCTATCCAGAGAAGTACCAGAATGCGGTATGGTACCTAGCAGAACTACCGGCAATAAACGGACTATACAACACAAAAAGATTTTTTCAATTTTAGCCAGTATTTCCTGAGATTAGCGCGTTCAACCGGACAAACAAACTCTTCAGCGTTATAATATTAGTACATATAGAAAAAGATATTGAAATAGGTAACTACATATTATTATACCAAATGTAACATTTAAATCGGTCAGTATGAGGAAGGCCCCGCACTTGGCCAGCGACCAAGTGGTGGGCAATGGCCACTTCCCCATACAATAGTAGTCTTTGACTTCCCCCTCGTATTGAAGGGAGGAACGTGCCTAGCAGTAGGACTTTAAAAAAGGGCTGAATACATGCTACTTACCTAATTTAAAATTTCTGAGTGTATTTGTGAAGCAGTAGGCAGAGTGGAAAATACATTGAAAACTCATTTTTCTCAGAGTAGAATATGGACTGTTGTTTTCTTTCCTTCAAATAAGTTTTCCAATAATTGTCTCCGTCTAAATAGGATCGTGTAAATCCCTATAGACAATTCTATAATATGTATTTCAATATTATATCAGTTAATATTTTGGCGAAAATCATTTATAATCACAATCAATCACAAAAATCATTGTGTATATGTAAGTGTAAATCGACTAGATAATATTATGTATTAATAGCTATACCCGCGTTTTCGCGTGCCGCGAGCCCCCCCTAACATTTAGGGGTATGAAAAATAGATAAAAGCCGATTCTGACTTATAGTCTGGGAGGTAGTGTCAAATTTGACCGGAGCATTTTGGCATGGCTTTTGTTTTTTTGTATAGTCAGTTGTTCCAACGCTTATTAATAAACAAATTGTCAGTTGGCCCAAAACCGGGGCATAAGATGAGAAAATGCCAGGAAACTTGATAGTAAAAAAATGTTCTTGGACTATTTTGGCAAAGATAAAAAAGTATAAATAATTCGTTTATGAATTGTAGATCTCAAAAAAAAGTGTCAGCTGTATCATGTACGTGACAAAATATGTTAGCTGATCATGTGAACATGTCAAAAAATCAGAAAACCTTGTAGCATTTTGGCAAAGCTGAAAATTGTATATATTGAAGATTATAATTCAATAATCATAATAATTTATGTCAGCTGGAATTTTAACATGGCACAACCTGTTAGCTTGACTTTCAAAGTTTGGTTATTAGATATATCAGATCATTATGGCATGGTTTTTGGTTTTTTGTAGTCAGTTGTTCCATCGCTTATTAATAAATGAGGTATCAGTTGGCCCAAAACCGGGGCATAAGATGAGAAAATGCCAGGAAACTTCAATAAAAAAAATTTTTTTTTGGACATACAAGAATATTTTTTTTTTCATCTACGTTAATATTTTCTTTAGCCCAAAAGCCCCGGAGTCGCGCCAGCTGACAATTATTTTTGTTCTCATACAAGTACTAACTATCAAAATAAGTTCATAGAGTCCATGCCAAATTCACCGTAAAAATTTGACACTACCTCCCGGACTATTACTGAAGAAGTTCAGAGGTGGGCGAAACTGCTATCTGTTAATAACGTGTTATAACTGTAGCGGTGGGCGAAACGGCTATATATTGATAATAGGGATTGCAATCCGGAAAACCGGATCCGGTAATCCGGCGGATCCGGCATCATTTAACTAAATAACGGTATATTAGTACCGGATCCGGCGACCGGATCCGGTGTTAGCAATTTTTGGCAAAATAATAGGACTTTTGCATGAGTTGGTACGTTAAATGCGTAGTGCGTGGTGTTCTTGCGTGCGAGTTGGTGTCTGGCATAAATATAAGACTTGTTTGTTAGCATTCTCGAATACTTTAATAATTATTATGGTCTCATCTCAGTAAAGTAAGGTAATTATATTAGATTTTATAAAGTTACTTTATAAATAAAAAATAATTGATCTATCTGTGAAAGTGAAATCTAGGAACACTGAGCTACTCGTTACAACGTTAAAATTTTACTAGTTACCTACACTAGCCACCGCTACATTTTAATTGTTTGCTCGTTGCCTAATCTTAACATTGGATTGGAAAATGCTCTGTCCTGAATGACTGATGGATCAACGCACAACCTAAACTGCTAATCGTAGAGACCTGAAACTTTTAGGGTGTGTCCTTGGTATGACGTAGTTATCCGATTAGAAAGGATTTTCCGAAATTTTATGCCTGAGGGAGTGAAAGATGCGGGCAAAGTCTGGATGGTGTGATTCCAATCTGCTTCCAATTTTTGCATAAACATACTTTAACAGAATTGATGGAAGACGTGTTTCGTATTTTATTGAAACCATTGCCTTACGGGGATAAAAAGGGGTAAACAGTAATTTCGGGGTAACTTACATCAAAGTTGATATCAATACTCCTTAGTGCTATTGATTTAAATAACAGTTTATTTTGGCACATGTTTGAAAACGTAATACTTTTCTCAACAAAGTCAACAAAAAGTTTGTAATAGTAGGCATATGTCTATCTACTACTACTACTACTACTACGCCAAGAAAACCGAATAAATGGTTTATAGAGTAGTCCTCATAACAAAAGGGATGAAATGGTAAATGGGGAATCAATTTTTGGTACATTATAAGTAAACGCTAGTTACGCTAGTTTTTTATAAACTACTTACCTATATTAAGTACAATGATACTTGAATAACTTACTAAACGTTCATTTTGAACCAAAAAGAGAAAATCATATTGATGGGAATTCAGCCGGATCCGGCCGGATTGAAAATGACGCCGGATTGCAATCCCTAATTGATAAAGAGATATATTTATACGTTATATAATTTCACATAATTTAGCGCACCCGACTCGTGAAAAATATTATACGGCTAGCAAGAAGTGTCAAGCGCGGCAGTTGTCGTCCATAGTGATTACATTCTCTTTGTTGTGGTCATATTATATGTAATAAAAATAAATTAAAAAATAGCTATAGCGCTTGCCTCTGGAAATAAATAACAGGCGATTTGGTTATTATAAATAGCATGTTATTTATAAATAGCAGGTTATTTTTTGAGCTATCTAGAATGACGAGCACCCCTAAAAATAGCCTATAAAAAGCCGTTGCGCCCCACCTCTCGGAGTTATACTGAATATGCATAAAAAAATCATAAGAATAGCCGTTTCGGAGGAGTATGGGAACGAACATTGTGACACAAGAATTTTATATATTAGATGTATTATTATTATTATTTATAACTGGGATTGGTGCCGAGGTCGGCCCTTGCTACGTCGACCAGTGTTGGTCCATTGTAGCTCCCTTAAGGTGAAATTAAAGTTCTCCGCTTAGTCCTGTTGCTTCCAGGAACTTCCAGATTTTCTGAGCGGAGAGCTTCTGTATCTCTTCCGGTTGCATGATATGTTGCCCCAGAAAGACACTTCTGCGGTGCATGAGTGGTCCGCAAGAGCAGAGGATGTGCATAGCAGATTCCTCTGACTCATGGCATAGTCTGCACATTGCGGACTGACTTAGGCCAAGGGTAAACATATGTTTATTGAGTTTGCAGTGGCCAGTGAGTATTCTGGTTACCGCACTAGTTTTATACTTGTTGAGTTGAAGCAACTCTTTTGTAAAGGTTTTGCGATATCCCTTAATTAGCGCTTTGGAGTGAGTTTGTCCAGAGGTGGATTGCCACTCTTTAAGTGCTTTGAGATTGCAGTCATATTTGAGAATTGAATAGGCATGTTGTTTGGCAATGCCACAAAATGGCTCGGGGCCACATTGTGGGTTTCAGCGCCCGACCTTGCCAATTCATCTGCCTTTTCATTCCCATCTATACCTGAATGACCCGGGACCCATCTGAGGATAACTCTGTTGGATGTACCCAGGACGTTCAGGTTGTCCATGCAGTTCTTAACCAGCTTAGAGTTGGTCTCAAGAGAATCTATAGCCAATAGTGCTGCTTGGCTATCTGAGTTGATGTAGATGTTTTGGTTTCTAAGCTTTCTCTCCAGAATGACTTCAGCACATTTATTGATGGCGAAGACTTCTGCTTGAAAGATGGTGGCCTCCTTACCTAGATTGACACTCATGTTAAATCTAGGCTTAAGGCCATAGATTCCGCACCCTACATCAGATCCTTTCTTGGATCCGTCCGTAAACCATACATGACTGCCCTTTTTGTGAGACTCTTGGCCGTTCAGCCACATGTCCCGGTTGGGAAGGTCTATTGTGTATTGTTTTGTAAAGTTGAACTCTGTGTTCATGCCATCTGCTGGCATTTTTAGAGTATTGTGTTCGAATGTCGACTCTTTGAGTTTATTCATATATTGCGATTGCAACTTTACATTCGATTGTGTACAGAGCCTGTAGAGGCAGGATTTTGCTTCCTTTTGCACGTGCAGGTATAGCGGAGCTATGTTCAACAATGCATTTAGAGCGTCTCCTGGTGCCGAATGGAAGGCTCCTGTAATGATTAGACATGCCATCCGTTGTACACTGTCTAGTTTGCTCATTGTTGTCTTTTGTTTGGTTTTGTTACACCATACTACTGAGGCGTATGTTATAACCGGCCTTACCACAGCGGTGTACATCCAGAGAGCCATTTTGGGTTTTAGGCCCCACTTGGCTCCAGCCATTCGACAACATATGCAGAGGGCCATTTTGGCTTTTTGTATAATGTTGTTGAGGTGAGAGTTCCAAGTCAACTTTTGATCGATAGTGACTCCAAGGTACTTTACCTCATTAGATAGGTTAAGGGTTTTGCCATTTAGTCTGAGTTCGGTCAGCCTTTCAAGCTTCCTTTTCCTAGTGAAGGGTACAATTACTGTTTTATCGGCGTTTATTGATAAATTATTTTCTCTGCACCACCTACTTATGGTGTTGAGAGCTCCTTGTAACCTGGTGGAAATTGTGTTGAGGCAGGGACCTCTTACTATTACAACAAGGTCGTCTGCATAGCCCTGTGTATCATAGTCGAGATCCGCCATGATAACAAGCAGCAGGTCTACAGCTAGTGTCCATAATAGGGGTGAAAGTACTCCTCCTTGTGGACAACCTCTGGTAGTATAGAAGTTGTGCGAGTGTTCGTTGAGCGTAACATTTGCACGTCGGTTGGAGAGCATATATTCAACCCATCTGGTGGTTGTGTCATCAACACCTTTTGCGCTCAGCCCTTTAAGAATGGTTGCTGTAGGTGTGTTGTCAAAGGCTCCCTCAATGTCTAAAAATGCACATAGAGCGGTCTGCTTATCCTCTAGGGAACTTTCTGCCTTGTCGATCAGAGCTACTAAGGCAGATTCTGTAGATTTACCCTTTTGGTAGGCATGTTGGTTGTGGGAGAGTGGTCTAGCCACAAGGTACCTTGTTCTAATGTGCTGATCGATTACTTTTTCCATTGTTTTTAGTAGGAACGAAGTAAGACTAATAGGTCTGAAGGATTTGGGCTGAGAATAGTCACTTTTACCGATCTTCGGTATAAAGGTAACCTTCACCTTAGTCCATTGTTCTGGTATAATGCCCCAAGCAAAGCTTGCTCTAAAGAGTTTTACCAGATGTGGAATGAGGATATCCATGCCCTGTTGGAGAAGGGCTGGAAAGATACCATCCTCCCCTGCTGATTTAAATGGTTTGAATTTATTCAGAGCCCATTTAATCTGGTTAGGCCTAAAAATAGTGTTGGCCATGTTCCAGTCATAACTATTGGCCCTGTGGAAATTGTATTCCTTAGGGATTAATTCAGTGTCGGAGACAGGGTACGATCCTGGGAAATGGGTTGCTCTTAAAAGTTCCAGCGTTTCCATCTCTGTGGTCGTGAAAGAGTTGTCTGGCTTTTTTAAAAAGCCGAGAAAGATATTTGGTGTCTTGGCGAGGACTTTGTGGATTCTCGCACCTTTATGTGTTTGGGCGATATTCTCACAAAATCGTCTCCAAGACGCCCTTTTAGCTTTTCTGATCTGTTTATGGTATTTAGTCAGAGCCTTCCTATACCGCTTCCACCTATTCGGTGTAGTGGCCTGATTAAATAAGCAACGCGTGGTGACTCTAAGTCGTTCTAGCTTTTTGTTCCACCACGGGGTATTGTTGTTAACCTTTAGTTCCTTAACAGGACAACTATTTTCATAGGCATTTAAGATGCCTTCTGTTAGCAAGTTGTTTAAAATGTTAAGAGAGTCGGGTGTCTTAATTGATTTTGGGAGATCCTTAGCTGCCTCAGCGAGTAGGTTTTTGAAGTCCACCCACGAGGTAGCTTTGGGATTTCTTAGCCTTATAGGTTCAGTAGTTATAGAGCCTTGTATGCTAAAGACAATATGTTTGTGATCAGACATAGAGTTTTCATTACTGACATGCCATTTTGTTATGTGCTTAGCAATCTGTTCAGTAGCGAATGTAATATCAATAACTTCCTGCCTAGCTTTAGTAACGAAGGTTGGACAACAGCCTTTATTTAATATTTGTAGATCATTAGCTAGGAGGAAATCGAAAAGCAACTCACCTCTTTTGTTGGTACCAGTGCTGCCCCAGATGGTGTGATGGGCGTTTGCATCGCAGCCGACAATTAATTCCGTCTTGTGTCTTCGAGCGTAGTCGACGACTTTAGACAGTTCTTCGGTAGGGTTGTCTTTCTCTCCGGGCAGGTAGGCTGAGCATACGAGTGCTCTAGTTTGACCACGCCCTCTGAGAACGGTGATTGCAGCGATAATGTCATCACTGCAAAGTTCTGTAACAGGCAAGAAGTTAATTCCTTTCTTAAAAACGATACAGGCCCTAGGCTTGGTGCCATTTTCATTTGCTAGGATCTTACCTACTCCATTTAAGCCCAAAATCTTGGACTTGGCGTTAAGCCATGGTTCCTGGACCAGCGCTATATCCATGCCAAGTGCTCTAAAAGTATTTTCTGCCACGGCTGTGGCAGCGATAGCGTGGTGTAGGTTGGCTTGGAGTATTTTTGTGGGGACATCGGTGTCACCATTTAGGTGTGAGGCGCTATTGGGGACGAGCCCCATTGCGCTTCTCACGTCCCTTGCTGGGTCTGAGTCCCTTTTGTTTACGGGGGCGCTGGCTATTGCCTCTGGGGGTTTGTCCACCCCTGGTATGCCCCCCTGTGTGGGGAAACCTGTGCAGAGTACCAGTCGCTCCACTGGTCCCAGCCACGGAAGCCGCACCAGTTGCAGCCGCACTAGATGTTGGAGGCGCTGTCAAACTGGCACTGGCTCCAGGGACCGCGGCCACAGAACGAGAGGTAGACGGCACAGGTACAGAGTTTCGAGTCCCAGGATTTGGTGTGGGCTGGTTGATACCCTTAATCCGAAACTGGACCGACTTGAAGGCCAGGTAGGCCCTTAGGTCGGTTTTTTGAAGGCTCTCAACAGACTGGTCGTCGATGGAGAGGGTGAGTGTGATCCCGCCCTTCTCGACCTTTCTGTTGAGAATCTTCCACAGCTCCGTATTAAGGCCATCATTTTGTATCCGGAGACAGGAGAGCGCCTTGTCGACGTCTTTGGCCTCCGGATCAGGAATGTATACTACTCCAACCTTCGGTTTGGGCAAGTCTGTCTCATTGATGAGACTGAGCTTAGCTCCTGGCCAAGGCTGGAGGGAGGGTACATATTGTTCAAGCCATTCTCTGGCATGCTGGTTGGCACAGGTGATGAGCAGCCAGCCTGGCTTGAATGATAGCCCGCCAAAGGCGGGTCCCTTACCCTTCTCCGAGGTGGCGATTTGGGCCACAATGGCGTCGTAAAGAGACTGCAGCTGTGCGTCAGTCATGGGAGTGGAGTCCCTCACACCAACCTTGAAAGAGGATAAGGCCGCACTATAGGCAGCTGGGGATGGAGTGGCCGACGGTGCTTCGCTCGACCTTTGGGACTTCCTTACAGGCTGTCCCTGTGGTGATTCCTCCTCCGAGCGAGTCCTTTTGATAGGGCGCTCGGATTCGGATTTCGAAGCATCAAATCGATACCCCATAACCCTGAGTTCCGCAAAGGTTTTAGCGGACAGTTCGTAGGCTTTTGCAGCCTCAACTCCCTGTCCCTTAAGGGCCTTAAAGCGGACTTGAGCTGCCCCACTCAATCTGTTACGTTTGCGTCGGGCAGCATTTGTGGAAGCGGTAGCAGGGTTACCAGTAGGTGATTCGGGGTTCGTAGAAGCCCCTATCGCCATTTCGGTACCTGCAGTCACCTCCATTGGTTGTGCTGACATTTGGGCGGTTTCCTCCGCACCCATTGTCAGCGGCATAAGGTCCTGGCACAGTTCGTCCAGGGATTGTGACGTAGTAACGTCATTTGTGTTTTTTGTTTTTAGGTCCATTTCCATTTTGGTCCCACGAGTAGCTAGGGAAATAAAAATACCCACCGACAGAGCCCCGCATGTCGACAGGAGGACAAAACTTACTATCCGATTCGTCCAGGTGTCGGATAGCCACCGTTAGCGACTGAGCTCCCCCCCAGCCACGCATCCCTCAGCACGGTACGAATGACACCTTGGATTGGGTTTTTTTTTTTTTTTTTTTTTTTTTTTTTTTTTTTTTTTTTTTTTTTTTTTTTTTTTTTTTAAATATATACATTATATAAATTATATATACATGTCTTATACATATATTTATATAAACGCCTACTTACAAATAATACGTTAACAAGTACATACATAATTATACACATACATATAAATAAATATGTATATATATTATATTTGTAGATATACTACTTGGAATGTAAATATTAAATGAGGTGAATAGGTAAATAAATAAATAAATAAATAAATAAATAAATGAGTTATAGCAAAAGCAAAAGCGCTCGGTGTTTTCTGTTGCGTCTATTTCCTAGTGAACTAGACCAAAAACAGGGCTGGCAACCTCGAGAAGGATAGTACACCGAACTTGCCTTGGGGATCTTTGCAACAAAAGTGTCACTCTCCCCCAAGACCAACGCCACCCTACCGTCTCTGAAGGAGACAGTAGGGCAGGCCTGCGCCTACACTACCATGCGAAGCATGACGTAAGGGAACCGTAAAAGCATAGATTCAGGCCCGCCCCTATATTAGATGTAACAACTTTAGCAGCCTTTGTACGAGTGTTTTTTAGTTAAAATACAGAAAGTTTTGATTTTCCAGTAAAGCGATAAATGGCAACCTAATCGGATATTATAAAATAAATAATTTAAAAATTTCCTGTAAAATCAGATCAAATAAAAGATTTTAATAAGACTAAATATTGGTGGGCAATAAAAGTATCTATCATAATATATAGCATATATTACTTTTTAATAGGCAAACGAGCGAGTCTAGGTTACTAAATTAATTAAGTATAAAAAAAGAATGAAATAAAATATAATAAAATATTAAATAAAAGAAATTGAATAGGTTTATAGAGTTTAATTTACAGTTATACTACAGTTTTGGGCCCTTTTTTTTCATTAAATAACCAGCTCGGCGTACTAGTTTTTTTCTTTCTTCATAATGTTTTTTTAATTTTTGATGACTATCTGAAATCTTCTTCTTATCTCTCATAGTGAATTTCATTTCTCTGTTTCCCCCTGAGCTAGCAGTTATGGTAGCACCCTCTTTAGACAAACGTTCTCCTAGACTCTTTTTGCTTACATGCATTATACTTCTAATATTAGTTGTTTTTGGTGCTTTGGAAAATTCATAAACCTTTTCATTATTTTCAGTTTCTACTGGTTCATCTCGCCTATTTCTATTTCTAATTATTTTATGTTGTTTTTTCATTTCTTTTGTCCATGTCCTATCTTCATCAGAACTGTCGCTAGTTGAATCATACAACTCTCTGTCAGAATCTTTTTCTTCCGGATCTTGAACCTAAACGATACGGTAATGTTAATTTTTGTCAATTAATGCTACAATATAAGAAAAATAAAAAAAAAACAACATTACTTAAACACACATTAACATTTTTATTATGTGTATTATTATTTATTATAAAGGATGTGTTCAAAAGTGTTTATATGCACAATCACTAACTGGAATAAAAGTTTATTTTCTAAGATAAAAAATAAGAACTTCTAAATAAATCATAATAAAATCACCATTTTCAAGATAACCTGGTTAGTTACTTTTACAGAATTTCATGCAAAATTTAGAATCATAGATGTAAATGAGATAAAGAAACTGAATTTTAAAAATGTATCTATAATATAAAATAATAAACATGTTTATTTTCAAATTAAAATACAAAAATAATAACTTGTATAAAATAACTTTGTCATTATTATTCATGTAATGTATATACATAATATGCAGTACATATTGAAGATATCTGTCTCCAAATACTAGATAACATTTTTAAATATAATATTGTTAGGATGTTTTACAACAAGAAATAATATTAAAGTTGTTCTATGACTTACCTCAAGATTGTCTATTTCCATTCTTGGTTTAGTTTTATTTTTGTCAAGCCTAGCAAGTACAGGGTTCAATAGGCGATATTCATCAGCATCCTTATCCACCTCAAAATCTGGATTCTCAAACAGAGCCTAAATACAAAAAAAAGTCAATTAATGAATGTAGGTACATTTATTCCAAAATTATTTTAAGGATAATAATTTATTGAAACCAAGGTGGACCATAATGACACCATTTTTAGTATGAAGTTCTATAAATCACAAAATTTTAGTTTACATAGTATATAGTATAGTATTACTAGCTACTCACCTTCAATCTGTTCGGGTTCGTACCTAGATCTAACGAGAGCAAAACCGCGGATTCCGTTAGTAGTAAATATATGTTGTTCATTATAAATGTAGGTTTCTAATGGCAAAGAATTTTTGAAATCTGTCCAGGAGTTTTTGAGTTTATTTGTTACATACAAAAATACAAATCTTTCCTCTTTTTTATATTAGTATAGATTGTATTGTAACAAATTAAACTTATTTTGTATTAACCTTTAGCTTATTTTTTACCAATTTACAAAAAAAAATATTTACGAAGTTTGTACTTAGTGGTACACAAATTACCTTAAATCTATCATCTTTAAGTAAATCTGTTGATTGCTTTTTCTTTCCTGTATTACTATCTAACAATCGAGATGCAAGATCGCGATTAACTCTAGGTAAATTATCATCAACTTTAATTCTAGATGGTCTCTCTTGTTCAATCTTTTCCCGAATTTTACGCTTTTTATACTCCTCAAATGCAAATGGATCAGCTATTGATTTTGCTCTCTTGTAGAGTCTTACATCTACGAAATATCTGTAAATAAGGAAAAAATTATTTAACAATTTTAAATCTGTGTGAGTGTTTATATAAAACTTGTCTTGAGCCAAAAGTGAACACATTTGATAGGACTTTTTCATCTTGTTATGCTTGAACATCTAATGAATAAATTAAAGATTATTTGTAATGTTGCAAGAACTAGTGGGACGCACCCAATACTACTCATAGTTTATGAGAGGTTCGGAATTATTGGTTTGTTTTTAAGGAATTAAGGGACAGACATATAAGTAATGTCAGAAACTTATGACAATAAACAAACTTTGTCAGCAGTATTAAGAAATTTATATACATACGGTCTTATTCATAAAAATCTCTTAATATAGGTTTACAATGTTCATTAGCTAAAATGCTCAATAGGGCTATTAAACGTTTCATAACTTCCTTTATTCATAAGCATGAATCACAGTGTGCCTGTGCTGTGTGACATTTGTTATGAGTTATGACTTTCCCGCCGTCAAAAGTAGTAGTGCTTTATTTAACAATTTTCTTCATTTTCTAACTATTGAAAATGGAAAAGTGAATGAAAGTGACTTTATTTTAATATGAGTACAATCAATACAGCTCAGCACCGAAGGAAAATTCCTAATTTCAAAAAAAAAAGGGTCATATCTTTTCTGATATACCTTCTGACAACGTTGTGTTTTCTGTTATATTGTAACAAAATATGTTTAAGAGAAGCTATCTTTGGTTTGTTTTATCTGTTGTATTTAAAATGTCAAACGTGAATAAAGTCAGTCGTTAACCGAAAGTGCACGTTTTAATAGGTTATGGGCGAATATCCTTGTTTTTCTTAAGTAATATATTACAGTTTAAGAAAAGTGCTGAACTTTCGTGTAGATAATGGCTGTGAACTATTTACAAAGTGTTCCTAAGCTTAAAGGAAGGGACAATTATGACGAATGGAGTTTTGCGGCAGAAAACATGTTAATACTAGAAGGCATGATTCATTACATCAAGCCAGTGCCCGGTACTGAAAAAAAATCTGCAGAAGACGCAAAAACAAAGGCGAAGCTAATTTTAACTATCGATTCCGCATTGTATGTTCATATTAAAGAAACTAAAACCACGATGGACTTGTGGATAAAATTAAAGAACATGTTTGATGATTCAGGATATTCTAGAAAAATATCTTTACTGCGTCATTTAATCTCAATAAGGCAAGAAAGTTGTGATTCAATGACTAATTATATAACGCAAGTTGTCGAGACTGCACAAAGATTAAAAGGAACAGGTTTTGCAATTACGGATGAGTGGATAGGTTCATTGTTATTAGCAGGTTTGCCAGAAAAATATTCTCCAATGATCATGGCAATTGAACATTCAGGCATACAGATCACCACGGATGCAATAAAATCGAAATTAATTGATCTGGAAGTTTCTTCAAGTTATACTAATTTGGATACCAGTGGCGCTGCATTCGCTGCAAATAAATCATATGCGAAGACAAAGATCAACAATAAAAAGCAAAATGGCAACACTGACACGTCCCATTACTCCCATACATACGTGTCAAAAATGCCGCCTAAAAAAGTAATTACGTGTTATAAGTGTAAAGAAAACGGGCTTTTTAGAAATCAATGCAATCCTTTATTATATTATATATTAATATAATCCTTTATTGCAAAAAAATAAGCAATCTAACGCGTTTAGTGTAGTATTCCTGAATGGACAATATAATAAAAGTGAGTGGTACATTGATTCCGGTGCAAGTGCGCACATGACGTCAAATAAAGATTGGATAACCAATGCGAACTTTACGCTGAATTTACCAGAAATTACGGTTGCTGACAATACAAAAGTGCCTGTATTGTGTTCCGGAGATGTGAAAGTAACTACAGATCGCAATTATAACATCACAGTTAAGAATGTCTTGTGTATTCCTAAATTGTCAACAAATCTATTATCAGTGAGCGAACTTATAAAAAACGGAAACAAAGTTGTGTTTGAAGCTAATAATTGCTATATAAGAAATATGAATAATGAACTTGTAGCAACTGCACACTTAATCAATGGTGTTTACAAGCTGAATATAAAAACAGCAGAGTGTATGTTAACAACACCAGCATTGGTGAGTGCGGAGATCTGGCACAGGCGTCTGGCACACATTAATAGCAACGATTTGAATAAGATGAGAAATGGCATTGTAGAAGGAGTGACATTTTCTACTCCTAGTGACACAAAGAAAGACAATTGTGTAACCTGTTGTGAGGGTAAACAGATGAGGTTGCCATTCACACATAGTGACCACTACAGTGTGGAGACACTACAAATAGTCCATGCCGATGTATGTGGGCCAATGGAAACAAAGTCCATTGGAGGTTCACAATTTTTTCTATTATTTGTGGATGACTACAGTCGAATGACATTCATTTATTTTATTAAACACAAACATGAGGTTTTCCAGTATTTTAAGGATTTTAAAGCTATGGTTGAGAACCAACAAAACAAGAAATTAAAAATTCTGCGAACTGACAATGGTGGTGAGTTTTGTAACAGTGTAATGAAAAACTATTTAACCAAAGAAGGTATCATTCATCAAAAGACAACAGCATACACTCCAGAACAAAATGGTGTCTGTGAGCGAGCCAATAGAACAGTAATAGAAAAGGCTCGATGCTTACTGTTTGATGCAAATCTTCACAAGAAGTTTTGGGCTGAAGCTGCAAATACTGCAGTGTACTTAAAAAATAGGTCTGTTTCAGCTAGTTTGATAAACAAAACACCATATGAAATGTGGTATCAAAGGAAACCAGATTTGAGTCACTTACGTTTATTTGGCAGCCCTGTAATGGTGCACATTCCCAAGGAACGAAGATTAAAATGGGACAAAAAGGCACAACAATATATTTTAGTTGGATATTCAGAAAATGTCAAAGGATATCGTGTTTATGATCCAAAGGAAAATATTATTACAGTGAAAAGAGATATAATAGTAATGGAAGGTAAACAGAGAAGTAAAAGTTTAGAACAAGAAAATGCTATATGGGTTCAGAATGAACAAAAAAATGAGGACTTGGTTCAGAGTGAGGAAACTCAAACAAAACAGGAAGCAAGTTTAGAGAGCAGAGATTCAGTGGGGGATATTACTAATAGTGAATCTCTGGCTAGCTCTGATTCATCAGCATATATGGAACCAGATGATTATAGTGTTGATACTTCAACTGATTCTATATCAACAGATATTTCATCAAGTGATCTAACACTAGGTGGTGAAGTAATTGAAAATAAGAGAGTGCGAAAACCTCCAACTCGTTTTGGTTATACAAACTTGTGTATTTCAAATAACTTACCAGTAGCTGAGGAGATTGATTTTTCAGAAGCAATGAATGGACCAGAAGCAGAACAATGGAAGCTGGCCATGCGTGAGGAGTTACAATCTTTTGAGTACAATGATGCATGGGAGCTCATAGATGTACCAGGTGATATTTCAGTAGTGCAAAGTAAGTGGGTTTTGAATAAAAAGTTAGATATTAATGATAAAGTGAGGTATCGTGCAAGGCTTGTGGCCAAAGGCTTTTCACAGCGTAGTGGCATTGACTACATAGACACTTTTTCTCCTGTTGTAAAACATTCAACTTTAAGAATATTATTTGCTCTTAGTGTACAATGGTGTATGGACATAACACATTTAGATGTGACAACTGCATTTTTGAATGGACATTTAAAAGAAAATATTTTCATGTCAATCCCTGTTGGTTTTAAATGTATGGATAAGGGGAAGGTTCTAAAACTTAAAAAAGCTATTTATGGACTTAAACAATCATCTTTAATGTGGTATGAAAGAGTTAAGGATTGTTTATGTAATCTGAATTTTAAAATTTGTAGCAATGAACAGTGTTTATTTATAAAATTTTATGACAACATAAAAATTATTGTAGCTGTATATGTTGATGATTTTTTGATATTTTCCACAAGTAAAGATGAGACAAAAAATTTGATAACTGTATTAAGTTCAGAATTTAAGATTAAGAATCTAGGTTATGTAAAACGCTATTTGGGTATGAGAATTAATATAGATAAAATGTCTAATACTATAACTATAGATCAGCAACAGTATATAGAACAATTGTTACATAGATTTGGAATGTTTAACTGTAGATCTATGGATACTCCTATAGAATGTAAATTAAACCTTAAAAAGGCTGAAAAATGTATAGCAGATGTACCTTATCAAAGACTTATAGGTAGTTTAATGTACTTGGCGGTCATGTCTAGGCCTGATATAGCATATACTATAAGTTACTTAAGTCAATTTAATAATTGTTATAATGAAACACATTATAATCATGCTAAAAGAGTGTTAAAATATTTACAAAAGACTAAACATTATTGCTTAAAATATAGTAAAAATAATATTATAGAACTAGAAGGTTTTGTTGATGCTGATTGGGCTAGCGATACTTTGGACAGAAAGTCATATACTGGTTTCTGCTTTACCATGTGTGGTTCTGTGATATCATGGCAGAGCAGAAAACAGAAGACAGTTTCTTTATCAAGTACTGAAGCTGAGTATGTGGCATTATCGGAGGCAACTAGGGAAGCTATATATTTAAGAAACTTGATGTATGAGATAACAGGTAAATTATTTGTTGTCATGTTGCATTGTGATAATCAAAGTGCACTGAAATTAGCAACAAATCACCAATCATTAAATAGAACCAAACACATTGATGTTCGTTATCATTTTATTAAGAATGCTATTAAAGATAATTTAATTAAAGTTAAATATATTTCAACCCAAGATATGTCTGCTGATTTATTTACTAAGGGATTGTTGTCAGGTAAACATTATAATTTTTTAAAGAAAATAGGTCTTGTCTCAATTAACTAAGTTATATGTATTGATTGTCATTATATTTTATTTTGTTATGTGGGGGTGTTATATTGTAACAAAATATGTTTAAGAGAAGCTATCTTTGGTTTGTTTTATCTGTTGTATTTAAAATGTCAAACGTGAATAAAGTCAGTCGTTAACCGAAAGTGCACGTTTTAATATTTTCAACATATTTAATGGCAGCTATTGTTTGCAGAGCTTGCATTATATGGTATCTTGGTTTTAATAGAAAGCAAAAAATTAATTTAAACAACGTTTTACACTTATTATGATAAAATAATCTCACTTTAAGTTCAAATTATCAGCTGTCAAGAAGACAAGACGACCATCTTGTTCTTTATTAAAGGTTTATAGTAGGCTTCAAGCTACTATAAATTATAGAGCCATTATTGTATACTTATGGAGCGTTTTAGCACTATTGAACGTTTATGAATAATGTTTTTGAGAATTTGCTTATTAGCAAGCTAATAAAGCTTCTATATTTTTTTATGAATAAGACCATTAGTGAATAACTCAAGTATAGATATCCTTTACAACATTTAAAAATTTAAAAACTTACCCATGCATATAAGCTCGCAGCAGGTTTGTACCAAGTAAATGGTCAAGACCTAACGACTCTAACTCTTGTTTAGTAACAAACTTGTAGTCATCATACACAGTTTGTGAAGCAGAACTTTCCATTTCTTCTGTTAAATTATCTAGGAATGCACACCATCTCGGAGCGGGACCTGTTAAAAGATGCAAAGAGTTTAATAACCATAATTAATTATTCTTTTACACTTTTACACAACATTAATTTAAAGTGACCACAAATATGAAATACAATACTGTTTCATATTTCAATAATAATATATCCATATTACAATATAATAATATAACTAAGCCAACTATTATAGTTAGCTTAGTTAGGTACTTCCATAGTAAACCATGAGGCTAAATAAAGAATGTCATTTAAGCTTAAACAACATATAACACACACATATTATTTGAATACATATTTAACATCAGTAACTAAATTAAAATCACTTAAAAAATTGATAAATAGCTCACAACATTATGTACAATAAACAGCAAAAATTTACATAAAAATATTCCATAGTTAAAACAAGTCTACATACCCAAAGATGGAATATAATAAATTTGCATTTTTTGGTCTTCAACTGCCATCATATTTAAACCAGTGTTTGGTATTACACATAAGTCATTAAAGTCAACTGAAGATTCAATATTTGTGTATTGTTTGCCCTGGAATTACATATAATATCTCACTTTATTAACCGACTATTGAATAAACTATGCCTTACTTGTATCTCCTATTTTGTGCTTTATATACATTTAAATGACATACTAAAACAACTAAATGGCCAGTATTTTTCTCTACTTCAATTTAAAGTTTAGTAACATCTTAACTGAAATAATAAATAGCTACAGATTGGTAGTAATGTTGCTACCTCATCAGTGATAGACTTTAGAAATTATCTCTTGGCTTAAAATTTTATATATAATTTTATATATATATAAAATTTTATATATGTAATATGTATCTTTAAAAATGCACTTACAGTATTATTATCCCATATTTTTACAACATTTGCATCCATAGAATAAACATAATTCATTTGCTTATGGAATTCTATACACTTAATTGGAATTTCATTCATATGGTCTTTTAATAAAAGAGGTTTGCTAGATCTTATATCATATAAAAGAACATGGCCAGATGATGTACCAACTCCTATTTGTAATGCTCCATTAAACTTCAATGCACTGATAGCAGGTACACCACTAGTTTTGCTAAAAAATCAAATAATATATATGTTGTAGGTAATTTGTTTTTTTACAAATTTTATATCATATTTTGTATACATTTTATAATTAAGTAGATTCCATGTACTTTAATAATATATACTTACTTGTATTCTGAACCAGTACAATGTAGAGCACAGTCTAATATGCCCTGTCTGGACTTTGTTCGAGGGTCCCAAGCTTCTACATGCCCACTTTCTGTCCCAAATATTAGTAAGCCATGCTCTTCATTAACACTGCAGCAGTTGATTTCAGTTGCCTTTGTTACATAAGGAGCTAGAAATTGCCCTAATTCTAAATTTAATCTGTATACTTCCTGGAAGTTGAATGTCTTTTTAGTCCTTTTATTTATTTCAAATTATAGCAGTATTATGCCATACAATAGGAAATTTTAGATGTCATTATTAACTAAACTTACATTTGAAGCTCCAACAACAATAAGATCACAAGATGGTCTATGATACTTCATATCCCTTCCAAAATGTGGTACTCGAAGACGAAAATGACGACCATGTCCTACATGGAACTCTACATAACGATCACATTGCAAAAATACAATCTGCAAAGTATAATTTTTTTTTAATCCCACCAAGTTATATGTAATACAAATAAAAAAGCTATTTTCTTTAATATAGTAGCTTCATGAAGGCTATTAAGATAAATATATTTACTTTAGTATAATCTTCACTAAGTATTTCAAATGTAACAACTTCTGAATCTAGACATCTTTCAAATTTTAATGATAAATTATTCACATCAAAACATTTGACTCTTGGTTTATATATCCCTGTGGCCATTATGTACTGACCATCTTTAGAAACCCTTATATTTGTGCTAACCCCTGGCATATCAAATTCTTGAATAAGTTCTATCCTTCTCCGTAGATCAACATTTTTCTTTAATAGTGCTCGCTTTTTCCTTTCTGTTAACCACTGTAATGCAAGAGGACAAATAAATGTGTATTTTTTTTACAACAGAGTCATTATATAGAATAGTTAAGTGTAATTAGCATTTAACTGTTTTAACAAACACATTCTCATATTTAAATAAAATTTAAAATTCAATACTGTGACAAATTATCAAGCAATAACAGAATTGGATAGGACAAAAATGTGTTACTTACATCCGGCAAAGATTTACCCGCACTAAGGTTGTAAATTTTAACGCTATCTATATCCGACACTTGCATATTGTTAGTGATTTATATATACTATTAAGAAATAGACATATGCAATTATATTCTTAATCACTAATAAGTAATTAATTATTTTATTTATGTACTATGATATATTATGACAAGAAAGAATTAAAATTTAAAAATATAACCATGTGTTAAGTGTTTTGAATTTTGACAACTGACAAGTGACAACTGACTTTTTATCAAGGAACATTTTTACTCTTTTTATTTTTCATAGATCATAGATGTTTTGAGTCTTGATACTTGTATGCACTTTTTTCTACAAAATCAAAATGCCATATATATAATATCGTAGACAGAGCATACAGGAAGTAATATTCAAATGGGTCAGTATGGGGAAATCTGAAACTATAAGGCATACGAAGATCTGTTCTTATTTTAGTAATAAGAAAAACTGCATGCATAAATTTAGAAAAAACTTCAGTACTCAGCTTGGGAATATACCATACCATAGTCTATAGACATAGAGTATATTGTTATATAATCCCCATACTGACCCATTAGAATAACACCGCTGTACGGCGTTGCTATCGACTGGAGTTGCGCAGTACGCACTGTGGGTCACTGAAGTTAGCCAGTCAGGATCTTTTTTTAATTTTTAAATTATTCAATATTAGATCGTGTTAGTTCGTCGTTTTCTTTTTTGTTCACTGTGAACATTTATTTATTTTTAATTTATTTATTAAACAAAATACTTAAGTTATATTTTCGGGTCCCTAACGCATTCGGGTCATTAAACCTCTGTTTATGTTTTTTCATGAATAAAAAACGTTTGTTTCTACTTCACATCGTTTATTTTCTGTTTAAACTTGTAACACAGTCTTTTTTGGAAAATTTAGTGACAAGCACAGTGATTATAGTGAGTGTATTATCATAGTATAAAGAATGACAAAGTACGGCAACTTCATACAAACGCACCGCGCGCGGCTTGTATGTGTGCGTCATAGTATCTTTACGTTGCCGCACGCACACTCAAACAATATCTCGAACCGTTTATCAGTGCGCCAGTCAAGGCTGACGCCGCACAAGTTTCGCGCGTCAAGTCTTTTCACTATATGAAAAATGTGTGATATTCGTAGAAGAACTTATTGCTGTGTGTTTGGGTGTCTAAATTCTTTATCGATTCTGAACTGAACAGGAAAGGTAAACAAATCACTTATTCTAGCATATAATTTATACTTGATGATGAAATACTTATGTAGGTACTTTTATTTTTGTTGTATTAGTTTATTATTTTAATAGGATGTGATATGATTTTATTAATATACATATTATACTTTTATTTTTTTTTTATTGTTACTAATAGCATATTTATGTTTATGTAAACGCAAGAAATTAAAGGATTTATTTTCTAACAACCAAACATTTTTAATACTATTTTCTACTGATATATCAGTTAAGCAAGTAACTTCAGGCCTAATAAAAATAATCATAAACATGTAGAAACAAAATGTTTTACATTCTTAAATATATATACTCGTAAATAATAAATATTTTTTAATAACACTTCCCGGCCCAATGCCAATGTTCCGAGCACTGAATTAAAATTTAGCTACAGTGACAACCCTGTGACAGGCAACTATGGTAACTATGACAGGTAATTATATCGCGGATTGGGCCGAAGTACTTTGTCATTCTTTTTACTATGGTATTATAGTCACAGGATAAATTTTATAAGATTTTCGTTCAAAAAAATCCTGGGTGTTTACTCCATTTAAGTTATAATTAAATGATATTTATGAAATACTAAATGAATTCGAGTAATGTCATGAGGGCTAAGTACGTCTGCATTACGTAGGATAAAAAAACACAGAAATATTTTATCTTAGTTGCACAGCACCCCAGTCTGTAGTCACGCCACGGCTGTAAATGGAAACTAATGTCATGATAAGCCGACGTACCCCCACTCCTCTTGATACTAAACCTTTTTTCTAGACCGTGGGATATACTGTCGAGTGTCGTTGACTGTTGGCAATTGACAGTTGACACTGACAATTCACAATTGAAATAAATTTTACTTTTAAATAGGTATAGGATAAGCCATATAAATAATAATAAAGCAAAAGCACATTAATAGATCCTTTATAGGTTTAGGTTAAAAAGAAACAATGGCTGCAAGAAAAAAACCTCAATTACCAAAATCTGTTTTGGACATGAAATTTATGAAGAAAACAAAAGAAAGAATACAAAAAGAGTTAGAAAATACACAAGGGCATGAGGGTTTGTATTCTGAAATTATTACACACGAAATGCGACATGCTACTGGTAATTACATTTCAGAATCTAGTTTTATATTTTGTGAAGATTTGATGGAAGGCAGGATGTCGTTTAAAGGCATGAATCCTGAAATAGAGAGATTGATGGATTTGGAAAATAAAAATGAAGATATAGATAGTGAAATGCAAAAAGATGTTTCTGATGAAATTTTAGCAAAAAAGATGAATAATCTCAAAAGGAAACAATTTCCTAGCCCAAATGTGTATAATGTGAAGAGAAAGAAGTAAATTAAAATGATGTTTTTTTTCAATTTATTAACTTTGTAAAAAAATATAATCTTGCAAGTATATTATTATAAGAAATAATATAACATAGCAACAAGCATAATTAGGCAATAAAATAATTTGTTACTGTGAACTTTATTTTTTGCAACAATTAACTTTAATTAATTAAAAGTGTATAAAAAATTATTTAGTATGTTATATTTATTAACCTCTACAGTTGAAGTGTACTGAGTCAAACATGCCTGTTTGGCACTGCCATTTAATGTAATGGCTACAATTTATTCATATGGTTAGGTTAGGTTATACATAATTATGGTGAGATACAAACAATACTTGTAAGTTGTAACATAAGGTATTGTTTGTATCTCACCATAATCATTATGTATCTCTACTCAATGTGTAAAATATTCAGTTGGAAATATTGTTTTTCTTTAGATTTATTCAGACAGAACTTACATTTTTTTATTTCAGCTAAACCAATATTTGTACCATTAATTTAAAATATCTATTACATATTTTAAATATTTTCATGTTATACAAATTTGGTGTGAACCTAGAATCATTATATTTATTTCTGTTAAACATATAAGGAAATAAAAAAATAAAGATATTTAGTATTTTATTATAAACTTAATAAGAAACACTTCAAAATTTTAAATTATTTAAAAGTCAGTCTACTTACCAATGCTGTCTTTATTTCATAACATGTATAAATTATTATTAACCTACTCTGAGAAATACCACATACAGACTACAGGCAACAATTTCTGTCATGTAAGCATGTCCTTTGCAAAATATTTATATAAATATATTTATATCATACATAGATTTTGAATAGATTCGGTTTAATGTAATTGATTTTAAATATGGCATCATTCACAATATCTCACAAATATTACAACAAAATTACTTCAACTTCAAAAACAACAGTAATTAGTAAAATAATCGAAAAGCAAATATTTAACCACAGTGAAAAAAAAATGTAATTTACTATCTACTTTTCACCACCACATTGATTCACATATTATAATATTTCTATGAAAGTATTTAGCAATAAACCTGTAAAGTATTGTTTGCTATAATTTTAGAAATTGTAGGATACTTTATGATAAGAATATTAATAATTTAGATTTTTAAACAAGAAGAATTTGTAAATGAGATTTAGCTCCCACTGACAACTAATATTAATTCTTGTACAGTACATTGTTAAAACTTATTAATCCAGACCACATACCAGAAAAACAAGTTCCATCAATATTATAATGTAGTGAGATAAATATGTGAGCAAGTTCATAAGTAGTCTGTTTGAAAACATGAATATCTTCATATATATAGTAACAGTAAAAATGAAACATTAATCATGCAAATATTTTATATAATAAGCCATCTTACAGAGACATGACAGCAAGCAGTACTCATTGTGAGAATACAATTGAGCGATGTAACACGCTGAAGACTTGTGCAGTACATTTATTGACAGTAGGAGTGGTATCTATACATTGAATCTCACTATAAATTATGAACACTCATTGATAATTATCAACTTAATAATAGATTGTTAAGTTTTTAGTTCAATTTGTTATGTTAAATTATTTGTCGCATATATATTAAATTATTTAAATTTATTTATAATTTTGGAAATGTGTAATATGTACTATATATTCATAGTCCATTGTTTTTCTCTAGGGTAGTATAATAGCATAGATCGCAGACGCAATTTTATTGTAATAACTAGTAAGGTATTAAGAATAATATGCATATATAATTTACATAACTATTAAGGGTGATATACACTTTATAAGGTCAAAATACTGAGAAAATAATACTAATATACTAATAATATTTTATATACAGTTAATTTGCTAATAGTATTAATTTTATTATAATTTTCGATGTATATCGAATATATCAAATTAGGTAATTTTAGATAAAGGTGTCTGAATTCGTGCGGTCGGTTACTGCGCGGATTTGTACCGCGACTGGATTAACCAGATGAGGCCGAATGGCCGTCGTCTTAAGGATTACAAAACTGAGCAAAATATTTTCAATGTTTACAGTTCGTGCCACAAATCCAATGAATAAAAATATTAGTTACATTTATACAATTAATATTACATGATAGGTTCATGTATTGTTATTACCGAGTATTTCATTAAACTTTTTAATATTAGTTGATCCAAAGTTTTGAAATAAAAAAGAAAGTCATATCATAGAGAAAAATAGCACTCCGCTGCGGTGCGGCAACTGGCAGTGTGGGGCGGGACACGGCGGGGGGTGGGTCAGTCGAGCCCCTGCTGCATGAGCGTGTGGAGGTCGCGGAAGGCGGCGCCGAGGCGGCCCTGCAGCGTCTGCCGCTTGAGCAGGAAGGCGCGGATGTCGAGCAGCAGGCGGTGGATGGCGGCGCACTTGGCGTAGCGCTCCTCGCGCGGGATGTCCACGCCCAGCGTGCGCACCGGCGCGCCCACGTTCGCGCGCACCACCGACGAGAAGTTGCGCACGATCAGCCGCAGCGCGTTGCACCCGCATTGCATGTACCTGACGAATATTACTTATCAGTTGACATAAATGTATTTAGTCAAGTGTTGAAAACTATCCTATGACCTTTCAGGGTCTCAAATTATCTATGTACTAAATTTCATTTTAATGAGTTCAGCAGATTAAGTGTGAAATAGTAACAGATGACAGAGTTACTTACAAATTTATATTATAAAAATATGAATCATTTGACAACAACAGAAAAGAGATTGCGCTGAAATAGGATAAGCGGTATCAAAACATATACTCACGATTCATATTTGCTCTGTAACAATTCATAAATTTTGGGCAACATAAGAAGACAAATATCCAAGTTCCATAACGACCTAAAAGTAAGAAAATATTATTAGTTTACCAACAATTATTATTTGCATTTAAAAAAATATATTAAAACAAATAGTAACAATGAAAACGTACGGTTTGTGCGCCATCACGTTGAGAATATCCAATATCACTGAAGCATCTTCTAAAGCAATCACAGATTCCAAAGCTGATTTTAAGCTTTTGTTTATTCTTACAGAATGGAATATCTGAAATTGAAATTGGTGATAAAAATGTTAATTAACTACAATACATTTACATACATTTTAAAATAAAAGAATATTTTTTGAAAAACTGATATGTTGGTTATTTTATAGTGTTCTCTATAAAGTTGGTATAGTAACATATTAAATAGAAAGGATAACAGGCTGTAGAAAGCCAGTTTAGTATATTTTATTATTAGGCCTTGTTGTCAATAAAAATATCTCAAGAAAATTAAAATACCCAAAAATAAATTTTTAAAGGCATGTGCAGTAAGTCAACACGCATTTTACAAGTGTGGTGGACTAAGACTTAATTCCCTCTTAATATCCAGTACTAAGGAGGCCTGTGTCCAGCATTGGTAGGTTAAAAAGAGCTGAATGACTGTATTGCCATCAGCATAGAACAATGTTGTTACTAAGTATTATGTACTTCTAATAAATGGTTTAATAAAATAGGTTTTAAATAAAAATAAATTTTTTTTCGTTTTTCCAAAATCTGCAATCAGTGGATTACACTATAAGCATGTGAAGGATATTTGTTTATGTAGAAGTTCTAACTATGATGCCTTTTCAGTTCAGATATAAAAAATCTTTTATGTAACTCCAATATTAGTGCCCTTTTTAATCTTTTAGGTTGAATAGGAAATTAATTATTATTTTGAATAGCAACACTGAGTTACAATATTGTAGTTGGCAAGTAATGGTAAGATGGCAACAGTGTAGAGGAGTTAGATAAGTGGCATAAACGCTAGTAGAATAGAATAATCAACGTATGGCATTGACATAAGCTTACGACTAGTGATTAGATTTAACGTATCGAATTTGTAATTGGTAGCCAAATGTTGATATTATCTATTCGAAACGTCAGATTAGTACATAATTCCCCATACAGATTGAAGCCAAGTGGCACTTTTGACAAACGAATTCTGCTGTTAGCGTACGGCACTCGTCGAACGCTAAATGTTGTAGAATCGACAGTGAGCGTTTGCCATTTGTCTAGAGGGGCAGGTACCTGCAGCGCGCGCTGCCGCGCCGCCAGCACCGCCATCATGGAGTCGTGTCCGCGCATCATGACGCCCAGCACCTCCTGCTCGCTGGGCGCCACGCCGCCGCGCGCGCGCCCCGCGCCCGCCGCCAGCCCGCGCTGCAGTCATAACGAAACTTATAAATGCCAAATTTGTATTAGACTAGAACCCAGGGCCGCCAGACGTCACGTATTTTCTGACGGATGAAATGTGGACGATTGAGTAGTGTTAGTATGTACTACGATCGTATGCCTACCTGCTAGCTTTTAATTTCCAGGTATCAGATGATCAAGGTTACTTCACGAAAATTCTCATGGCTGATTTTGATATATGTTTTAGAATATATAGTTAAAAATAAGTTGTCAATACTCCCAGACACTTTTCGTCGGCCATATTGCTTTGCGGACGCTTTAAAGTTCTCAAAATACATAATTAGTCAACTTCACGTAAATTCTGATGCCCGATTTTTATATGTTCAACAGACAACTATTTTAAAACCTTTGACAAGAAGACAGACCGATCCAAGGGGCCAATCATCCTCTAAACTAAATTTTAATATCTCTGTGAGTGGGAACCTACATTTTAAATCTTTTTTGTATGTGGGTAGTATACTCAAGATCATTTTTATACAAACACCATTATAGTACAAACAAACTGAAAGAGGAAAGTAAATTTTGCTACACTTAAAGCAGATGTCGCTTCACTCACTCAATCATTTTCAAATTATAAAAGTGAAAGTAACGGTTTTGAACTTATTTACACTTAAAACGCTGAATAGGTTCGGTTAAAAGTTCTCTCCCCACCTCACCACGCCAGCGAAACCGCGGACAAGCTAGACAAATAATTATAAACGATAAAGCTTACAGTAGAATTGCAATAATTATTATCTTAAAGCATTAAAGACATTAAATTGATCTATAATAAAAAAATCATGAACATACAGGCAAGAATTCGTCAAGGTCGAGTCCAACGGGCCGGTCGATGGAGTAGGGCACGAACTCGGGCTCCGCCTCGCGCTCCGGCCCGCGCTCGGGCCCGCTCTCCGTGCGCGTCCTGCACACATCACTATTTGTTATTTGAATATTACCACAGATCACATAAAACTAGGTATTACAGAAGGCATTTTCATTACTTTGTACAAAAATCGTTGCGAAACGCTTTTATCTTTCTTTTCCTTTTTCTGCTCAAGATGTATATAAAAACCTCTGATATTTTCATGTGCGAATCGTTTCTATCATGATTACCACTTGTCTTACGGTGAAGGAAAACATCGTGAGGAAACCTGCATGTCTGAGAAAACCTAACAAGTTTTCGAAAGGCATGTGAAGTCCGCCAACACGCACTAGGCCAGCGCGGTGGACTATGGCCTGATCCCCCTCGTACTGAGGGAGGCCCGTGCCCAGCAGTGGGACATTAAAAAGGGCTGATGATGAATACATTATTTTTTAATATATTAAAATAGAAAAACAATACACACAAATTATTTAATTAAATTATTAAATTGACGTTTTTTTTGTACACTATCTTGTTTAAAAACAAATTTGAAAAATCTAAATTAGCACTACAAAACAGTTTACCTTGCATTCTGAGAAGGCGACCTTGTGAAGGAGAGCGACCGCGGCCCCAACGACGGCGGCCCGAGCGACATCTCGCTGTTGCTCTGCCTTAGACTGTTGGCAGCTGAAGGCAAAGTATAACTCACATAAGTGTAATATACATACGCGGTTACTAGACTAGACACTGTAGATGCGTCCTATATATTGATAATAAAGACTATATCAATAAGAATATTCAAAAATTATTTAATGTACAGATTTGACTCAGTTAGAATTTTAAAATATTTATAGATTTTTTTTTCTTTCAAAATATCTGCAATCAGTGCTTAGTAGATATACTATGAGCAGATGTTTTGTGTGTTATTCAGTCATGTCGAGTGTGCCCTCCAGTGAAGACATCTACTCAGGACATTACTGGGTCAGTTTGGTGTGTGAAATTGAAATATGTCCTTTCTTTTCAGTCTCTTGGTATATTTTTGCTGTGTTAGTTCGGCTGCCAGTGTATTAGGGTGGTCTCTCAGCCGGGCCTCGTATATTTTAGATGCATTTGCAATTTCTTCCTTAACGGTGTTTATTTTAAGATTTTGATGTATTTCATTGTTTGTGATTAGCCATGGTACTTGGGATATTGACCGAAGAATCATGTTCTGCATCCGTTGCAGTATTGTGATGTTGGAAAATGGATGTATAGATAAGTAAGAAATAATAAAAATAATAAGTTTTTTAATGCAAAATAATTTAATTATACATCATTATTGGATTTTTTATACTTACATAAGTCTGTAGTTGATTTAGTTTCTTTATAAGAATTATGCCTATTCAAAGAGCTCGTTGTGTGGGCATTGCTGGTGAACTCGTTCACGGGGCTCTGGGCTGAATTAAATATTGCATCTTCTTTATTATTGTCCATAACTCCTGTTGAAAATTTTGTTCTATTTATTATTTATTGGTATATTTTAATATTTATGAGATAATAAAATAATAAAATGAGTTGTATAAGATAATGTACAGTTCTCGAGACTTAAGCTCAGCTTTGCATTTGTGTGAGTAATAACTAAAAGCCAATAGCCGCGCATCATAAACCAGTTAAAACGAGTTTAAACCACTCACAACGCGCTACGCCATCAGCCGTACCCATCCATACACTGCACTCACACAAATGCAAAGCTGAGCTTAAGGCGCGAGGACTGTAGATCATATAAAATACAATACAACTGGTTATAAAAATATTATATTTTTAAATTTCATGTAATACTACTTACTACTATTTCATAAAATTTGTGAATACTAGCACCTAACCCGCAGCTTCGCCCGCGTTCTTTTTTTTAACCCTGCGAGTGTTTTAGAGATCAGACAGTATTAACGTACGGTACGGTTACGGTACGGGCATAGCTGGGCACCGTTAAACGAATAATTAACTCGTTAATCGCTAATCCGTTACTTAAAAAAGTTAACTTCGTTAATCGTTAAAGCGTTACATTTCTGAAGATTTAACGCAAGTTAACGTTAATCGTTAATCCGTTAACACGTGATTAAAATTGCATATTTTACAACATTGCGCTAATGACATACCTACTTATAAAATCTGTTCGTTTGAGTTTTGGAACTTAAAAGCTTCTATTTCGAGAAGGCGCCTCCGTTTGGATCGACGCCCTCTTCGCCCCGAACAGGGCCCAATTGCGCATACCGTACGGTGTCCTTTATGGTGACCATAATTCTGGCGGGTGATTCGCCCTGGGAACTCCTGGGTACTCGCCGAAGAATACCAGATTCGGGCGAGTCAGCGTGCGCACGAGAAACATCCAGCGCGGGAGGGAGTCGCTGGGGTTAGGTGTTTTCGTTTTACTCGCGGCACACACCCCGCCGCACTTGTCGACTTTTCCGAACTTACATGTCAGAACGCGTTTTTTTTCGTAAATAGTGGGTAGCGGATTAACGATTAACGGACTTGAGAAAATGTAACGGAAGTTAATGATTCCGTTAACATTTTTTTAAGTTAACTTAAAAGTTAATTGTTAATCGAAATGTTAACTCCGTTAATTAACGATTAACGGATTAACGAGTTAATGCCCAGCTATGGGTACGGGGGTTTAACTTTGTTAACTTTTTAATCCTGGGCTTTTACTGAGAATTTCTTAAAAGATATTTATTGAAATGGCACGTCAGGAACCCCAGAAACAGAAACGGTATCTGCATCCATATGATCATGGTAACCACTACACCACAATAAATGTATGATCACTTGTATGTATATATATATATATATATATATATATATATACCTACCTACTCAATTGAAAAATTCACACAGCGCCATCTATTGGGTGTATTGCAACCTAGATGTCAAGCAATATTGAACCGCCATCATTCACGACATAAGCGAATAATTGAGATGATTGGAGTTCATTGGCAACATTTATTTATTTATTTACACACAAGATTTTTATATAATATACTAGCGGACCCTACAGACGTTGTCCTGTACATATAGAAAATTTTTATAAACTTTTGCTCCCGGTGAAATGTTTTAGTATGCATGCGCAAAACAGCGTTGCCTAGCAACGACTTATTTATAATTGAATATGTCATTTATTGTGCAAATGTATAAATAACTAAATAATATAAAAAATACATTATCTAGTGGACCGAATTGTGAATCTAAACCATTCTCGAATACACTCGAACACACACAAAACATTTCATCAAAATCGGTCCAGTCGTTTAGGAGGAGTTAAGTCACATACACACGCACACAAGAAATATATATATTAATATAAGATATGACAGTACGTGTGACGTGTGTTTACTTGTGTATAAGTGTGTCTTGCGGTCGTGCTGGCTGGTGGGGATGCGCGAGGCGAGCTCGGAGCGGCGCTCCAGCGACAGCTCGCGCAGGGACGCGCTCACCCGCGCCGGGCTCGTCGCCGCGCTCGCCGCACTGCGCGCCTCTTCACCTGCGGGACGTTTTAATTTTATTCCTCACAACCCTGTTTCTTTCATTAATACTAGCTTACCTGTGCCCACTTCGTTGGGCATAATGTTAATAATTCTTTTTTAGTACAGAGTGTTTAAATAATTTAAATTATTTAATTATATTAAAAATTAAATTATCTATACTAATATTAAAAAAACTACTTTTTGTAACTTAAATATAAAAGTTAGACATATGCTGTCGTTGTTTTGTAGGCATTTTCAAGCTCCTCATCTTTTCTCTAGAACTCAAAAATATATCTTTCATAGTTAAGGCAGCGTTCGTAAGAAACGCTTTCATTCGACCGTTTTTTCTCCGATTCACTTTGCAATACGAACTACCACGTAAAAGCCTTTTTATTTTTCGGTTTTTTATATAGCCTCAGCAATAATGTGGCTTTCTATTGGTGAAAGAATTTTTAAAATCGCTTCAGTAGATCCCGAGATTACCCCTTACAATTTAACAAACAAACAAACTTTACTTCTTTATAATATTATAGTATATATAGTATAATAGTATAGATAAAAGTTGCATTACTACTTATAACCTCAAGCTAACTGCCAGTAAAACTCCACTAAAATCGTTTAAATCGTTTCAGAGATTAGGCGGAACAAACAGATAAACAATTTTTTTAGGGTCAGTAGATACGGTGTATACTTTCATAATATGCGTATATAGCAAAAAAACTGTTATTTTAACATTACAAACAGACACTTCAATTTTAATTATCCGCATCGACCATCTGTATCGCTGTCCATGTAACGGCTTATGCACGCTACAATTCTAACGGGCTGGATATTACATAAGTCATGAAAATTATTTAATGAAGTGGAAAAGAATGTGTTGTAATTAGAGGATTCGATCCCGGGATCCCGGATCTCGGGATCCCGAGATTAACTGTAGATGATCCCGAAATCCCGGGATTAGAAATATCGACCGGGATCGAATCCTCTAGTTGTAATATAAAAAAAATAGACTTCCAAACTTAGTGCACTCCCTTATTTAAAACTAGTAAATACTTGTGATGAGTAACTTATTTTATTATTTAGGTAAGGATTATTATCTTGATAATAAAACACCTTCGCATATGATGCATTATCTTAAAACTAATTTAATTACCATAGAAAAGGTTATAGCGAGTCAACCTTAAAAGATAGACATATGTTATCGCTGACTTTTTTTAGAACTTTTAAAGGGGAACAATTCTGTCATACATGATTTTTGCATAACTTTAATCGTTTACGCAGCGTACGCGAGGGATTGGTCGTAGCGTGACGTAATATAGCCTATAGCCTTTCTCGTTAAGCCTAAAAAGAATTTTTCAATTCGGACCAGTAGTTCCTGAGATTAGCGCGTTCAACCAAACAAACAAACTCTTCAGCTTTATAATATTAGTATAGATTAGTGAAAATACATTTATATATAAAATTAATTACTTATTAGGTACAATGATATAAGAAATTGTATAAAAGTATAATACCTAGCACGGTAAAGTCTTCCGATGACAAGCTGGTCGCCGGTGGCGGAGTCCTTGTCACTGTACAAGAACACTTTCCTTTTATTTAAAGTATAACATCTTAAATTATAAACACGGGTACATGATTCAAAACACAATCGAATCGAAAAATATACTTTGAGAATTAGTATTACTAAAATAAACATAATTAATCTCAATCAAATATAACAAAATGGAATAAATAATAGGTATCATTCGTCGTAATTATTTGCTTTGAGATTTTGAGAAAATTAGGCAAGATATTATTTCTTAAAATATTATTGACATAAATATATTTATAATGTAAATGTAAACAAGTATATACAATTAATAATATGCATGCAGTTATAAAGTTCATGTACCCAATAAAGCCTATGCATGAACTACTCACATGCTCTAGATGGTCGGAAAATTTCAGTGTAGTCATTAAAATTAGGTATAACAGCACCTGAATCTTCGTCCGCTTCTGTGCCTGACGTTGACTCCTCTGCGGTCTTCTCATCAAGCAAAGTTGGCCTGTGCAGCACTTAAATAACAAAATATTAAAAATATAACAAATAATATAAGATATAAGAGCTAATAAATGTTGAGCATAAATTGCTAATTATGTTACTGATTATTAGCATGGATGTTACAAACTTTAATGCAAATATCACAGATTTCAGGGATACATAAATTTAAATTATGATAAATAAAATATATTCTACAGACTAAGAAAAATACGAAATAACTTTTGAAGAACATGATTAGAAAACAAAAATAAATTCAATTTTCTTTAATAATATATTAAGAAAAAGGCTCTGAATGCCGGAATAGCTTTTGTCAATGATAGTCTATTAAAAAGCTACTTAATTACCTAATCATAATTCAGGACAGATATAGAAAAATAACATATTGTATGTTGTATGAAAACATAAACATAATTTATGCTGGAATTATTTATGCATAATTTATAGTTCTAGAACTTAAGAAGAATAAGTGTTACAGTAGATATATGATTAGATATTGAACTAACCTTCTTTTGGAGGTTTCTCTTTGGAAAAACTTTTACGAACAGAGTGTCCTTTTTGGAATGGCGAAAGATCTCTGACTAGAGTGGGTGCGGCAGGCGGCGGACCACCAAATGGGTGCACTTTGCTTAGATCCACAACAGACAACACAACATACGTTGAGTGGAAAGATCCTGCAATCTGTGCCCAAATATTTTAATATACAGTAGTACAGGTACAAATTCTTTTAAAATGAGTGAATGATACAAGTACCTAATGAACACATGGATTAATTTAAAGGATCACTTATAAGTTAGTATCACATCATTATTATTATAAAGATACAAGAATATTATAAAGACACAAAAATATTATTTGGTTTACAAATATTCACAAACATCTCTTCTAAATAAATCTATGAACATCAAGATTTTTAATATTAAAAGATAATAAACATTGAATTTCAAATCTAAAATATGATGAATCTTACAAGCTGTGTTTGAGCAACAGTCATGTCATGAATCTGGCCCCAGTGCCCATTCACCGTATCTAACACTCGGGCTGGCTCCCAGCCTATTACATGGAGGCCATCATTTCCACAACCAAGCAAAGTGACACCATCATCACTAAAGGTCATATGCCTGCAATAATTAAAATAGGAACTATTAAATTATTATTATTATACCTTTTATAATCATTTCAGCATATAAATATATTTAAAAAAAATGAATCAGACAAGTAATTAAAAATTATGAATTTTAATTTAAAATAATATACCTTATGGATGTATTGTCCTTTTCAAACTTGGATACCAATTGAAATTTCTCCATATCCCAAAAATTTACTGTCCTATCAGCACCACAACTAGCCAACAGGAATTCATGTGGATGGAATTTAACACATGTCACAGCAGCTGTGTGCTCTATAAATTCCTGTAATACTTTTCCAACACGCACATCCCATACTTTAACTAAACCTAGTGAATTAAAGTTTTTTTTATAATAATGTAAAATGTCTATCAATTTTAACTAAAAAATGTGTTAAAAAATCCACTCACCATCTTCACATGCTGATGCTATCCATTGTCCGTCTGGGCTAAACTGAAGACTATTCACAGCAAGACGATGGCTTGAGTATGTCACAATACAACCACGCTTTCTGGTATCCCACAACTTAATGTTACTATCACAAGAACCTGTTGTTAAATAGTCACCATAAGGATGAAAATCCATACATTTTATAGCTCCTTTATGTCCAGTAAATGTTCTAAGTAATTTAGCTGCCTCTAAATCCCAAATTTTTAAGGCACCTGTTTGAGATCCAGCACATACTAAATCTTCAGAATGTCCAAAACAAACACATTCTACTGGAGTTGTATGGCCACTTAAGCTCTGTAAATAAAAAAAATGTTATGGTAAGTAAAAATTATCATTTAGAACTGTTACTGGGTATCACATATTAAAAAAATGTGTAAGTATTATATAATTTCATTACCATAAGACAACCTTGTCTTCCTATAGCCCATAAATTCACTTTTTTGTCATCACCTCCTGTAGCTAGAACTTGATTTGATTTGTGTCCCATGGCCAGGCAGTTGACATTTGCCTTGTGAGCCACAAATTCCTCTGAAAAATAATGACTTTCGTACACAAATCATTTTAAATTATTTTAATTCTTGTATTATTACAATACATACGTAATTTCCATGATCTTCTTATGGTTTCCATTTTAATTAAAACATTCCATATATGGCATAATATGTAACCTTATTGTGAATTGATCTCACTCATAGAGAAAAGTAATATTATACTGATCTCACTGTTTCTTAAATTGACAGGCATAGCGAATGCATCAAAAACTCAATGAAAATGTTTTTATATGCAGATATATATAGGTATATCTACTATATATACACCACTGTAATTTCGTAATGACACTAAATTTAATAATTATTAAATTTATATTTTTGTATTGTTTGATTTTGTTTTATTGGTTTATTTAGAAATGCACTACAGAACAGATAATAACTTAAGTATAAAAATTGCCATTAATAAAAAAATAAGGAAAATTGACATATTATTTTTTAATCGAATACACATAAATATTAACTTAAAACCCCAACCCAATTGGAAAAATGATTTAGCCTTACTTCCAACTTTAGTCACATTAATAACTAGTTAATTGACCAAAAAAGCGAAACATTTTCAAAGCATAATGTTTATTCTTTAATTAATGAATATTTGATTCATAATTCGAGTAGGATTCGATTGTCTTCTTAAAATATTTTACGATTTACGAAGCACATAATAGATGGCAGTACCAGTAGCTAACGTCTGCATATTCATTGCTCTGCTCGTAAGTTATCAGCTGTTAAAATGACAGCAACTTCAAACCATAGATGAATAATAATTAATAAACCTTCAAACTTAGTCTATGAGTATGACCTATGTAGTATGTACATTGTACATTGTTATTTGCATTTTGCAAAGAGAATGTAAAGGAACTATAGGAAGTTATTTGTACATAATGTTAAGACTAGATACCTAATACCTATACAATTTAAGTTATTTTATACTCTAGTCCTGTGATTACAGTCTCTTTGCTCTAGTCGTTAAAAATTAAAATGAATTCAGTTCGCAGACCTTTGTTTGTATTCACTAAACAAATAAACTTACAAAAACGCTTTGTTAAATATGTTCAAGGTCAGGAATCAGAACCAAAAATTAGAGAATATTTTTATTATATTGATCATCAAGGAATGGTATGCAACCTTTAAACTCACTAAACTCAGTTATATTTATAAGAAATCATATGCCGTCTTTTATTTCAATCGCAATCTAATGTTTGGAGTCTGTTATTATTTTTCAACTGCAAATCTACCTAATTTATTTTAGTTATTGGGATAGCAAAATTAGAATCAAATATATAACTCGAGACTAAATATGCATCTTGGAAGATAAAGTCCCTATAGCTGTTGAAAATAAATAATGAAAAAATAATTATACTTTTATTTTTCGCATAAGAACTCAATTTCGTTATTAAATAATATTATATATAGGGACTCACCCTCACTTCGCTCAAGTTTGCCCCTATGTATGTCTTACTTTTTAAACTGGAACTCTTTAACTTATTTTAAAATAAAATAAGCCTCTATTCTTAGAGGGTTATTTCTTTCCCCTTCTTATCACCTATCTGCCAGCAAAATCCCGTCAAAAAAGCCGTACGGAGATTAGCCGGAACAAAAATGCAAACACAAAATTTTAAAATTGTGTTTTTCTTGTATGTACCGTATTTAATGCTTTAAGCAATAAGTAAAAAGCTGTTATTATGTCATTACAAACAAATGTACTTGTTTTGGCTACACTATAATTGAATCGTCGACTCAACTCTGCTGAGAATCGAAAAAAAAAATAAGACTACTACACCCGAGAAGGGACGGTATGCAAGTGCTGTGTATACTCTTAAGTTCGTATCTTTTTAAATTTAATCAATTAATATTTTTTAATTTAAGAAACGTAACAAAAAAAAGATTCTTATCTTAACTTTTAATGTAATTTTAACAATTTAATGTAATTTTATTATGTGTGGAAAGCATCTACTCATGTAAAGGTACTTTACATAAGTAGATGCTTGATTACTCAATGATTCGTCGTATGACTTCAGTTTCCTTTTCGTACAAACATTATAATAAATATAATACCTATAATTAAAGGGATCTTCGATCTTATACTTAAAATTCATCATTTTAAATTTCAGCTATTTTTAGACGACTCAAAAATGAAGAATTTCACATCTTGTTTTAAAGAAAAAAAGTTTCTAGAATTCTTTTTTAAAAGAATTAGGATAAATAATACTGGAAGGTATCAAGAATTCCCCTTTATATCACTATGCGGTAGAGAAAGAAATTATATAAGGTGTGATGATGTACCAATTGTTTATACCCACTTAGTATCTAAAGGAAATCCTGAAATAGATTTCTTGACATTTGGTTATGTGGGGGAACTTTTGATGAGACAGTTTCATCCTGATAAAGTGTATATGCTCCCTGAAACAGGCAGAGTGTATCATCCTACTGATGAAAAATATGGTGGAATAGGTCTTATAAGATCTAAACTTGCCATTGAGATAAGTAAAAATTTCACATTTAAAAATGGAGAAACTGAACCACCGACACATTTTACCTGGAAGAATATAAATTATAAACTCAATCAGGTATGGTTTCCAGAAGCAGTGAAGATGCACAACATTAAAATTAATTCTGTACCAGACTAGTATGGTACAGGCCGATATAGGTCAGTAGGATATAAGGATGTAACTTGAAACAATAATGATGAAAAATTTATTTAAAATATATGTTTAATGTATGTCATGCAAAATTGTTTCTATTTTTACCCGTCATTGCTAAGCCACAGAACCAAAATACTCCTAAGGAGGGCAAAGCCCTTAGAAGTTACGAACGTAGGTAACCTAATAGTAATAATTGTTATATGATTGACCCGTTTCTTTGTATGATTCAATGTTCCCTCTTAATGATAGCATAACCCGTTTTAATGATCCATGCGTCGTTGAATCAGAGTCTTGATTCGGATTTTCCAGGAGCCACTTTGTCTTGAAAATAAAGTATTTCTTTTAAACCTTTCGAGCGGGGTATCATCATGAATACGATCATTCTGAGTCGATCACAAAAATGTATAACTACAACTTGTATATTTAATAATAACAATTTGACCAAGAAATTTTTAGAACTCATTTAAATGTTGTAAAATTCAAAAACTAACGACTAACGATAAAGAAATTACGGAAAAAACTAAAACGAAGATAACTAGTTGACGAAGGAAAATAGTAGTACATAATATTTTGAGACAAACACATACATGCAGGATGGATACAGATACAGGAGGATATATATCCTTGTGAAATAACATAGCAAAGAAAGGAAGAGGATTACCTAATTACATTTAAAATTTAAATAACTGTTTGTCTGTCTTGCTATGTTTACAACTTTGTTATAAATGTTTTGAACACCCTAAATTTGCAACTATGGGTCTGATTTAAGAAAAAATATATTTCAGATAAAGGTAATCTTTTTTTAAAATAATAGAAAGTTCATAAAAATAAGGTGTAATTTGATTATTAAAAATAAATAAATGACTATAATTTTGTGTTTAAGATAGTTTAAATTAATAAAATGTACTAGCTTCTTGCATTCAGGATATGTTTTTCGAAAAATCTTATTGGAAGTTGTTATTATTGATACAGAGGATATAATAAAACTATAGATTAAGCCTCCTATCGATAATACTGTACACAGTCAACTGAGTTGAGAAAATTATTTTATGTATAGACAATGGGATAACATGTAAATAAGGTACTAGAAAAAAATAACACTATTAAATAAAAAAAAATAAACACCTATGTTATTATATTTAGTAACATTTTTGTAACAATAATGAACGTCAATATTATATACATCATTAGTCATAATTTTGTTCAACATTATATTCAGGAACATAATATGTTAATATAATTTAAAAACTGTCATAACTATATTGTAAGAATTCATTAAAATTTCATTTGATTTGAAAAAAAAATTCAAAGAATTTTAGTTTAAACTATATTTGTATCACAGGTTATGAAATATGGCTAGGAGGTTTTGTATTATTGTTATGAAAATAAAATATTTATGTTATGAGGCATCTTCTTTCGAAAAGGACTGATAGGTACCAGACTGCACCCATGATATACCATGTGAATTTTCTTTCCCATCTGGAGTCTTTAACATAACATTCTTGGCTGGTTCATGAATATTGGGGTCATAAGGTTTAAATGTAATATAATGTTTATCTTCTGTAGTAGGTTCATCATATATATGTTCAATACTTGATGTTATACTTTCTTTAACTTTTTCCATAAATAATTTTCTATTTGTTTTAAACCTGAAAAGATATGTAAACATCTTAGAAATATGTTTTTAGACTATTTGATTGTATGAGAGGCATGTTGAAGTATAACTTATTAGTCTTCAAAAATATTACTAGAATAATAACACATAAATAGTTTATACATTAAGATATAGCATAAGCTGTTGTGCAGTCAACAATTAAGTGTAAATAAATTAGTGTTTTTTATTCTTTTAACATATAGATTTTATTAATATAGTACTTACAGTGTAGATGCTTCATTATTAGCAGGTACTTTAATATTTAAATTATTAAAAATCCAATGTAGATATTTCAATATTTGCCATATATGATTCTGTTTCCTGTCCCACTGTGGAAATACTTCACTCAGACTAAGAATTCCTGTTGTTGGATCTATAGCCGGATGAAACATTTGGGATGTAAAAGTTATTTTCTGTAACAAAAAATATTTTTACAGTTACGGTAAATATAATAAATAATTACCTCAAGAAAATATAATAAAATAATTGCCTATATTGTTGCTTTTGAAGTTATTTACTTACTGGAACAGTGTCATCTGGAAATTTTTCCGGTATTGATAGAGTGAATCTATATACTCCTCCACCATATGTACCAGATCGAACAAATATTACACCATACCATACTAAAAAAATAAATAATACAGTGTTTATTAATGTGCTGTGTTTTATGAGAATCAAAATCAATTTACGATACGTAAGTTGCTATAAAGCAAGGTATCCTACCTTGGTACCTTGGTACCTTGGTAGGTAAAGTATGAAAAATAGGTATATAAAATATACTTACAAAACGAGTTTTCATGAGATGGTATGACATAAATTCCTGGTAAATTTTCTGTTTGCAACATACGACTGAAATCAATAAATGCCGTGAAAAATAAAATATTATGTACATACTTATATTAGAGAAATGTTTATTATCAACTTACTATTCTGCCATTATAATGTATTCTTGATGAAATATAGAATAACCTCCTTCCTTCATTTTAAAATATCAATTTTTATTTTCACTTTTAAATATAACAAATTATAAATTTGTAAGTAAAGATGTGTAACTCAGCTCAGAGCCGGTTCAAATATTCAGCTCACAGCAACTTGAGCCGTGAGCTGCGACTCAGTTGCCAGATAAACGGTTCACAGCTCACCAAACAGCTCACTTGAGTCACTATTACCTAGTATAGTATTATGTGATCTGTGCTATTAGCATAGAGTATATTGCTACATATATCGAACCGCGCTAGCAATAGTCAATTAATATCCAAAATATTAGCTACTTACCATAATAAATTACGTATATTTGTAATATTAATACATACGACATACGATTATGCATACGATTTATTAAAACTGAAAATAATTTATTCAAATAGACTTTTACAAGTACTTTTGAATCGTCAATAATTTTACATTTTAAATTTAATTAAATGTCAGTGTAGTCAGTTTGTATTGTGATAATATACTTATAAAATAATATTAAATTCTAGCTTTAAAGATTTAATATAAATAACTAGCTTTCGCCCGCGTCTTCGCTTGCGTGGTACAGGCTCCTATGGTAATATATATAAATATTATAATATAAAACTATGGTACCTACGTTAATTAAAGTAACGTTAAAAAAGTAAAACAAACTCACTTTAGCATTTAATAATTATATATAAATTATAATAATAAATATAAATATGCATGAAATTAACATTCCCCAATAATTGTGTAAAAACGAAAATATATCACTATTCACTATAATAACTTCGAAACGCTGCTTTATTACATATTTTATAATTGAGTTACATCATACATGTCATTTGTTTGAACCGCGTCATAACTGAGCTGTAGATCTATAAGTAGTCAAAAGTACCCAATAACAATTGAGCTGAACTGTGAGCCGGTTCGCAGCTCCGGCTCAAGCATATGACTCATGAGCTGAACCGCAGCTCATAAAAAGTCATTGAGTTACACATGCCTAGTAATTACCCTATCTAAAATTGCCTACACCTTTCAAATGATCACAGATTAGGGAGACTACGCGGAGTATTAGTGTTCTGTGGACTACGCAAATGATTAATTCAGTCCTATAACCTATTCAGTCAGTAATTTGACATTTTAAAGAAGTAATTTGACAATTGTGAATTGACATCTCACGGCCTATGGAGGGTAGAGTAGAGGTAAGGCAAACTATCTCTGTGTATGAAAAGTGTCTGTCTAATATAGGGTAGCGTTACATTAGCATCAGGGTGAATTTTGCGGGTTCTCTAAGAGCAGAGTGGACTGTGGAACAACCCACTTGGCTGATTAGTCTGCTTCGGCAGACCTGACGGGCTGTCGGGGCATCGAAGTTGAATGCGCAAGTGATCCCGCGGCGCCCCATTAAAGGGTGAGGTCTGTTGAGTTTTAGTGAGTAGTACTGGCTTTTCTAGCCAGTGAGCCCCACATAACCACCTGTTTTCTACAGGTAGTATGCGTTAATGCATTTCTCATCTATAAAAAAGGGAACTCCTATGACATAAAAAATGAAGGACTTTCATACAAACTGCGAGGGTCCTTAGATCTTCTTTGATGCAAATGTCCCTGTCACAAATTCCATTCTTAGCGGACGTCTTATTCCCACGGTCGAGTCAAACAGGTCTAGCAACAAGCTTAATTTCAGTAGTAAGTGATTTGTTCTATTTACGTGACAAGCTTCCAAGCTTCGCGTCAACGCCACTGTACGGTGTTCTACCGACTGGACCTGCGCAGACGCTCTGCGCACGCCGTGTGTTAAAAAATGAGAATGAAATGGTGTTTATGAAATACGAATGTAATGAGGGTTTAGTACGCTTGCATTACGCGGGATAAAAAAGAGACAGAATAATATTCTATCTTAGCATCTATTCTATCTTATCTTGCACAGCATTCCAATCTATCGTCACGCCACGGCCGTAAATAAAATCTATTGTCATGGTAAGCCTCCTAATAACTACCTCCCTGCCTCCCTACAATAAAAAGTTTACAACTGCTAGATTCATATAATATCCTTTTGATAAACTAGCGCCATTCTGAAAGGTTTTTGAACTATTATTTACCGCTATCTGATAGACACTTTTTCTACTTGTCTCACATATAAGATAGTACTCCGTGCGTCTACACTCCTTACGCATCGGTCACGGTCGAGTAAAACAGGTCTAGCAACAAGCTCAATTTCAATAGTAAGAGATTGGTACGATTTGTGTGACTACTTACAAGCTTCGCGTCAACGCCGCTGTACAGCGTTGCTATCGACTGGAACTGCGTTTAGTTACAATTAAATGGTATTTATGAAATACGAAATAAATTCGAGTAATGTGATGAGGGTTAAGTACGATTGCATTACGTGGGATAAAAGAGACGCAAAATAATATTCTATCTTAGTTGCACAGCACCTCAGTCTATCGTCCAGAGGCATGACAATAGATGAATGTGCTGTGTAATTATGACAGGCTATGAACGGTCACGTAATATTTATTCTGAACACTTTTTCAAACCCGAAAAAAAAAACAGTTAAAAAACAAAACTGAAATAACAACGAAACCATAAAATTCAACAGAATGATATAAACAGTGACTGTCTTTCTAGACAGATTCTAGAATATTATTAAGGACTTTTTTTAATCTTTAGTTTTTATGGGGTTTGGTCACAAAGTGATCATGCCACCCCCATTGGAATAACTAAATATAAATAATGCACATTAAGTAATCAGCCTTATAAATAACAAAAAATAAGAATATCAGCGTCATAATCCGACTTATATTACTTTATACAACATTCTTGACTGATCCGACAAAGGATTTAAATTAAATCTTAACAGAAAATGAGTTGTTTCAGCTTAGCTAATATATGAGGTACCTACGTCTTCAATTATGTTACAATCTGCACACGCAGATGATACCACCTTACCTATTAAAAAGGCAAAACTATTCAGTGGAATGTGACCAGAGCGAAGCCTCAAAGCTGTTATAATTTCGGACCTATTGGTATCGATAAACCAGGGCTTATGACAATGACATACATTGGGATGTATTGTCTTGTACCATATCACTTTTGTAACAGATCTCTCATCAAAGTATTCTTTCCACTGCTTGTGACAATTTTGTTTGACAACACTAAAGACCTCTGTATAATTACAAAACCACACCAACGGGACACCATCAACTGAAGCTTCCTTGGCCAAACCATCAACTATTTCATTGCCTTCTATACCAATATGAAAAGGTATCCATAATCCATTGTAAAGAAACTCTTTTATTACATGAAATAAATTTGTAAATATCTTTCAAAATGTTATAAATAGGCGATATGTAGTCCCCTGTAATTAGGGTTAGTACTTCTTATTAAATGTTGGAGAGCACTTTTTGAATCCATCAAGATCACAAAATAATTTGCATTGATAGTACTAATATATTATAGAGTATGACAAAGCTTATGTAATAATAAAATTATTGGATTATTAGGCTCATTCCGCACACACTCCATTAAAACATGGAAAACATCTTCTACAACTCTACATTGCGAACAATTTGGTGTTGTGACTTTACCCATTAAAAAAGCAAATTTGTTTAATGGAATGTGTCCAGAGCGAAGGCGCATGGCAAGAACAGTGTCTGGTCTATTCAAACAGGTCTTGTCAATCCAAGGACGAATATTTGGTTCAGCCTGAATAGTCTTGTACCAAATGCCTTTTTCCTTTGACCTTTTGTCAAAAAACTCTTTCCAAATATTGAAAACTTTTCTTCTAACTAAATAAAGGCATTTCGTATAATATGGTGCAACAATTAACGAATTTCCTTCGTATGTCGCTTCTTTAGCCAATTTGTCTACCATTTCATTTCCCAATATATTAACATGGGAAAATAATAATGATTAGGATATATTCTTCATTGAATTGCTTAATTACAGATTAGTTTAAGATTTTGTGCATCATATGTTCTTTTAGACTTATTAATTACATCTTACATAGGTTCTATAGTTCTTGAAAAATCCACGTTTCCAAACCATGTGTCGAAAGTAAACATATCTAATTCTTTAAAACATTGAATGCGTCTGGAACTAAGGAGATTGTGGACCTGAGTTAATAGTGGCTTTTTCTTTTTAGTCCAGTATGGTTTACGACTTAGTATTTTGAGTTCATCAATAAATGCAATTAGTTCACTATTTTCAAATGACCTGCACTCATAGATTTAATATACCTACATATTAAATCTATGCCTGCACTTAAGCCAAAACTTTCCTGCTAGATAGTACCTACGCAAATATTAAGGATTTAAAAATTACATTTAATAACCGCAGTTTTACATTAGGTACGGCAAAACGAAATGAAACGTAAGCACGTTCCAATCCCCATCTAATTTTTTACTAATATCATCTAGTTTGAACTTTACACAATAATTGTAACAGGGCCGTCTTTACCCGGGCGCCCGGGGGTGCCTTCTGAAGGTGAACGATCCTTTTCAAAATTAAAATTAATAAAAAAATTATCTTCGGTCAACCATGACCCAAGACAGACTGACAAACTTAACTATTATAAGTATAGAATCCAAAATTGATATAAAAATAAATGATTTAATTAAAATCGAGGGCGCAGTCTGAGCCCCGCACCCCGGCGCCGAATAGACTTAAGACAGCACTGAATTGTAACATAAAACTGAATATACTAAGTACCTATGTACAATTTCGTTTAAAGATTCGCTTCGATTGCGTTTGCAAATTTTAAGGACATACTTTTAAATGTGTCGAATCTATATATAAAATAATTATATCTTATTAAAAAAGTTATTATTTCCTTATACGGAGGCTGAGACGTTTTGTCTGTATGTTTGTTTGTCTGTAACCGCATCACGAGTACGGTGTAAGTTTTTAATTTTTTTTTAGAAAATAATGATAGTGGGGTTCTTCTTACCAGGATATTAATATGACAGAATGAACGCTATTAGACCATTGAAAGCGATTAGCTACATTGAACGAAATAAACGTTGGTATGATAACTTTATTGACTTTCTTCAAATCTCTTAAGAAAAATATAGGTATAGCTAGTGACTAGAGTATAGGTATATATATATCATACATTTTATAATTTACGGAATATGTAGCTATGTATACTATTACCTATATTTCTGTTATCAAACAATGATTTTTTAATTAAAATTCAATCGTGAACTCTCGATAATGATGCTTCAGTTGTAACTACTTATTATATAGACGAAGGGCTTACAACGCAGAGCACCTGATGATCCCGGGATAAGCCGGCAAGCGCTCTCTATTAGCCGGGATTATCCTGCACGTGCCTCGTAATTGATGAAGTTTCGTGTCTCGTTGCTGAGTCAAAATACCTGGATTATTTAATGAATTAAAAATGTGTTTAAACAATAATTAATTTTATGAATTTAAATATTGGGACAATAACACATGGCGTCATCTAATTTCATGGTAAGCTACGAGGCTTGTGTTATGGATACCAGATAGTTGATACACTACACGTATATGACTTTAAATACATACTTACATATAATAAAAATATGAACACCCATGACTGGAGTACCAGCATTCGTGCTCACAACTCAACAAATGAATGCCTCCAGGGGAACTCGAAACCGTGACTGCTGGCTCAGCAAGTAGACTCACTATAAACTGAACCAAACGTGTCTTCACTTATTTACTTCTTATAACAACAATCTAATTTTATTATTTTTATAAGCAACTTAGTTACTATAAATCTTACTACTTAGTTGTCATTGCCTGGTTAAGTGGAAATACACTTATGTAATCGAATTGGAATTTATAGATATTTACTTGAGAAAATACTAAATATTTATATACCTATTTATAGGCTTCAAGACACTATATTATGAGAAATTTACTTATTATCTTTAGGATGAAAATTAAAAGGGCTATATGTAGTAGGTAAATAAACTTAAACTAAGTAACAATTTTCTAATTTACGTCTATGTTGAACTTTCTAAACAAACCAAATACCTGCATACATATGTAAGTATATATACATATGTATAGGTCTCTAAACTTCTTACCAGGATTAACACCTATAAAGTAAAATAATGAACGCTTAAACCACTTAAAAGAGATTCTACATCGAGCGAAATGAATAATATTATATTTACATTAAAATAATTTTGTATAGGAATTAAAATAACAATGTTTAAATAAAGAAAATTAAAAGTCATTTAGGAATAATAATATTATCATAACTTGTAATCTTCTTAGTATCATATTGCATGTGTACCTATGTATGTATGTATGTATGTATGTATGTATGTATGTATGTATGTATGTATGTACGTATGTACGTATGTATGTATGTATGTATGTATGTATGTATGTATGTATGTATGTATGTATGTATGTATGTATGTATGTATGTATGTATGTATGTATGTATGTATGTATGTATGTATGTATGTATGTATGTGTGTAAGACTATTTACTTAAGTATACATTATTTTTATTTCTACAAATATATCTACTCTATAAAACTTAGTAGTAGTCTTTTTCTCTAGTCTCTACCCAAAGGTTGCAAGGAGATCGCTCTCTTAGCGATAACACCTACTATTATTCTACTTAAGTTAATAAATATTTTATATATGTATTAATACAACTTCAACTAGGTATCATACTTATAGTTGGCAATGCACTCGCTGTGGGAATCCAAGGGTGAAGTTAGTTAAAATCCCGGGTCTCACATCTCTTAAATTATATATCTTATATTTGCACGTGCTAATCATTTCCAACATATTCCGTCGGTACTTGGCCAGCGTGTGTGACTACAGACGACTATAAAGATTCCTCTCCAAGTTTATTAAATTGAAAGTCAGAATTAATTAAAAAAAATAAAATAAAATATTTATATGGTATTAATAGTTTGCTCTACCTATTTTGAAAAACGTAAGTATAGTTTTACATAAAATATAATTACGTAAATTAATTTGGGTTGATGAATTTGTAATTAAGTACAAATAAAACTTGAATATAGGCTACATGGCATTAATTATTATTTAACCGCATTAACAATCATGTATCAACAATCAACATAATATATAACCAACTTCTTTGGCAATGTGATCGTCTTACGTTATTATTTGTTTTAAGGATATCAAATTTTTAAATATGACGACTAAAAGTACATTCAATGTGTTTTTTATTATAAACAAACATTCAATAATGTTTTATGTAGTGTTCTACTTGTTTTACGACAGGCATTTGTTCGGTGAAAACAGACATTAATTCGAGGAAACATGTGGATGAGATGGCGCTACTCGCTTTCAAAGTGCCGCTGCAGCGCGTCCCGACTATAAAATTCACTTATTTGATGTACGCTCTGCAGACTCGTAATTTAGGTCTGTTGGATAAACAAACAGCTTCATTTAGCACTGAATTTAAATAATTATGCATAGCCCTGATACATTAATATACCATTAAAGTATGTAATCACTGTAAATTGTAATCTGTAAAGATTTGACTACAAAATGTAAATAAATGATTGTTTGTAATAAAACAAATCGTTATTTACATTTTTTTATGTGTGTCTCATTAGAATAACAATATAAATTTAGATATTTTAAGGGAGCGTCTTGTAAGGAAGGAAGCCTACTGTGTAACTTAACAATTTAAGCACTCAAGCATATTATAGGCCATCTCGAGTGTCAAAGAAACCTTATGTATTTCACATTTTATTTGCTTCAATACCCGTGAGAATGTCTAAAATTTATTTTAGATTTTTTGTTAGGTATATAAAAAAATATATATAATGTCTTTCTTTTTTTTTGAAAGTGTTATTTTATCATTATTTTTGCCTTATGCATACGCAATAGTTTAAAAAATGAATTTTGTATCGCAAATGAGTTTAGATCAGTATATATATGATACGACTCGCCCTCGCTTCGCTCGGGCTCTTCCCTAGATTTAGCACAGGTAAAGCCGCGGGATCTGCTAGTTATGCATATAAACCTTCCTCTTGAATCACTCTATCTATTAAAAAAAACCGCATCAAAATCCGTTGCGTAGTTTTAAAGATTTAAGCGCACATAGGGATATAGGGATATAGGGACAGAAAAGGCGACTTTGTTTTATACTATGTAGTGATGTACGAATAGTGTATGCATGAAGTTCCCACGCTACACACAATATACTAAAAGATATTACATTTTACATGTAATATCTTTTTGGGTGTATCCTACTTATTGACCTGAGCTTTTTGCAGAAAAGATCGCCTTGATAAATCACTGTCTTTTTTTACATAATATCTGGATGTTCATCGATCTTACCTTTTAAGGTTGATTTTTTGCTGATACCGATTACAGACGATACCCAATAGAGGTACCTGCTCAATTTTGACGGTCAAGGTGCCGTATGTCACAATAAAAACTAAGATAACATCGAAACTTTTGCTTACATTCTAATATGTTTATTTCCGCGTAAAATGTAACATTATACAGATATCTGTGTAGAGGAACTCGATGACATATCCAGATAAATGTGGAAATACTGTTATATTACATTAGCACTTCATATCAAAAAATTATGGTTAGGTTTATAGTCTGATTAGTATTCTAAATTCTAACCATTCCATTCCATTTGACTACTTACTTATTCATATGAATTTCCACACTTTTATGAACTTTATATTTATATATTTTTTTTCTTAACGATATCGAAATGACGAAAACATGTATTTTCTGCATGTTTCCGCTCTATGCATAAATAAAAAACAGATTAAGACAAAAATAATATTGTCCCGCTGAGTATCCTTCGCCAGTTCTTCTCAGGTCAGAGGGTGCTTCTTTCCAAACTGGTAGTGGTTCATGACCGTCAGTACAAAATAGTAATAATTTTATGCTGAATAACATGTTTTGAATTTTGAATGTAAAATGTTGATTAACGTAGGTTAAATTAAATTTTAACAATATACCTATAGACATACGATTTTATTTACCTCTTAAATATTAACATTTTGTTCTGACTATTCAACCTTTAAATGCTGCAATTAAGTGTGTGTTCAACGAGCATAAATGGGAACATTTCCTGAACTAAATTGGGTATAATGAGCGTAGGGCGAGGGTTGCGCGGGCGCAGCCACAGGTGCGCCGCGCGTGCAACTCTAGCGCCTGAGTCTTTGCACCAGAACATGTGACGGATGGCTAATTGTATTTAATTGCGATAGCGTGCAAAGGATGAATATAAAAATAATACAACGATGTGTTATATTTTAGAGTTACTTAGGTAGGTTAGTATGTGAACTTGATCTTTTAAAATGAAGGAGTATTAGGATTTAGGTATCTAACAATGATCCACTCTTGTTGCTGTTATTTATTTGAAACTAGCAAACCTTTTCTTATAATTTCTTTTTAATTTATTTGGGTCAGAAAACAGTGATCACAATTAAACATTACTTAATTACTAACATAATTTACACATTTCTAATAATTATGACACCAGCATCGTTGACCACAGATTAAAAAATGGTGTTAAGAAGTGGTAGCATATAATATACTATACATCTATACATCTATACATATTAATGAAATCGAAGTCTGATTTTAATTTCAAATTAACAGCTTTTTACTAAATCCATATTATAATATATAAGGTGCTCACATAAAAGAAAAAAAAATTATTAAAATTTTTGTCTGTCTGTCTGTTTGTTCCGGCCAATTTTTGAAACAGCTGGACGGATTTTGACGGGACTTTCACTCGCACTCACTCACTTTCGCGCGGCTTCGCTCGCGCAAATTCTAAATTTAGTAAACATATAAAATTGAACCAGTACTCGTAAAAGAAAATAAAAAGAAATTGCATGTAAGGAAAACAGCACACAGTATTTTAGAGGGCATTACATATTAAGTTCATTATTTGTTTTTTAAAACTATACTTGTTTGTATTCGTTATGTCTACTATACCGAAATATGTATTACTAGGTATAGGTGTTAGCAATTCTGCGCATGGGAGCGCGCATACCCGAATCAGTACGATAACGATTGGTAGCAAAAAACCTCTCATGATTGCGACTATGCGTACGATATGGTACATTATAACTCAACTTATTAATCAATTGAATACAATCATATTTACCATGACTAAGATCATATAAGAACATGATACCTTAATATAAGCATTAAGCTGTAATCTTGTACTTTGCAGTTTAAGTAGCTTTAATTTTATTAATAGATGGTCATATGATAAACGACTGCGATAACATCTATAATAGGTACATATTGCGTAAAAAACTTTTTTTGCACAACTTCAAGTGCATCCACGTACTTAGCATAATAGGGATTCCACACTGGTACAACATATTCTAATTGTGATCGAATAAGGGATTTATATATATGAAATGTTAATGGTTGGCGAAACTTAGTACTTGCTCTCATCACAAAACCGTACATAATATAAAAGTAGTCTAAGTTATTCCTTACGAGTATAGCATTAAATCTGTGAGTAAAAGTCCCGTCAAATCGGGAGCTGTTTGAGAGATTAGCTGGAACAAACAGACACACAGACAGACAAAACTTTTAAAAATAGATTATTTGATATAAGTACCGTATAATATACTTTCACATACATTTAGTGAAACGCTTTTAATTTGAAATTTAAAACATGTACATTTCAATTTTATTTATAGGTATGTACTGATAAGGTCGTATGTAATTATACTATACTAATTTGCAGTAAATTACTATATTATATGAACTTGATTTTATATCTTCAGATTTAAGAAGAAATTTTCAAAATTATCATCAAATCAGTGACATGTACCTACTCGTACATAGTAGGTACATACTATTATGTTTATGTAGATTAAATAAAACTGTGTATGATAATTATATAGTTTTATTTATTTACCCATCATATAATTTCGAAAAATGTATACATTTAAAATCTTAAAAATAAATAACACAAATACTTAGTAAACATGAACATGATGTCATCTGTACAAACAAAATTAAGTAAAATTCTCTCCATATAAATCAATTCGACGTTAGGAAAAATACTGCAATGATCTACTTTCTAACAAAGCTTACATTTAAGTATATACTAAACTTCTAAATCTAACATTATTGAAAGCTAATTAACTCCGACTTCCGTTTTTTATCTCCTGATTGCAATGATTAAGTACTGTGATTAAGTGATTTGGTAGGTATATAAGTAATAAGTACTCTAAACTCTAATCAATTGTTATTACGGATACTAAAGGTATATTTAAAAAGAATATTTGCTAAATTATCTAGCACATAATTTTTAGTTTCTTACGTCATTCTTAAATGTTCAAGCCCATCAACTAATGACATTATTTCTGTCCACAGAAACTATATACTTGTTATACCAGTACCTATAGATATTTTAATACAATTGCGAAACATTTATAATTCTTCATTCATTCTTTGATAATTTTAATAAAAGATGAGCAGCTACCATTGCAAAATATTAGGGATTAAACAATTTATATGAGTGAAACTTGCGCGTGTATTTTTATTATGATGTCTACGTATTTAATTTTATTATTTTTCTTTAAATAGTGACATAAAAGAGATTTTTTAATTTGAATGTTATGGAGAAATAGAGTTTATGAAATGAGAGCACCCTGGGAGTGTGGCTTAATATGAACAGGGTGCGTTGCATGTGGGTGTGCAGGGTGAGCCGCGTGAGGCGGTTGGCGAGCTTGGTGGCAGCGCTGAACGTGGACCTGAGAATGTGCCCGCAATTCTTCTCCGTGCTCGCGGTATGCTCTCTGTTTGTCCTCAAAATCTCTCAGTCGCTGATTGTACCGCTCTATTTGCTCTCTTAAAGCGGAATCTTCTATAGCCGCTCGTTCCTCGTCGAGTTCTAAGCAACCTACACCGTCTAAACGTTCTAGATCTATCCAACCTCTCCATCGGACACAAACACCATTCATAATGAAGCGGGAGACGATGTGGACCTGATGGACAAAAATAGATTCATTTTAGCAAATTGAATGATCAACCTTATTTAAATCAAACAAAAATCTTACAAATAGAAGTTAGATGTAACAATAATATTTTTTTAAAATTTATAAAATTAATACATAATTTACTAAAGTTTTATCATATTCAGTAATGCTATTTTTGATCGAGGTCAAAGAAAAAGAAAGGCACGACAGCAGGTAAGCGAAACAGACATTAAGATCGCGTGCGATCCGTTCTGGCTTTGGCGGTATTGTTTCTTTATATATACTCACATTATCACATACCATACGTACTAAGTATTTAGTAATCACCCAACATTCGGTATCATTAATAGGTATAATTCTATATTTCGATGTAAATTTTAAATTATATACCTCATTATTATTTGTTTATTATTTATAAGTATTTGATTTAACGTGTTATAAGAAAACTAAAAACGCAAGATAACATTAGAAAATTTAAGTTGAAATATTAGGGAGGCGACGCATCGTCGGCCATGATGGTTGGGCGGGCGTGGCGTCCCGACGCCATCCAATCCTACAGGAGCTTTTCCATTATTGATTTCAGGCAGTTTTCCCCTAAGATATGAAGGAGCATACGATATTAATTTTATTTGTTCCCTAAAGTTTGTCTAACAAGAGGGTCTTTGGAAAAGAAATAAAAAAAAACAAAATAAAATATCCCGTAAGAAAACGTTTGAAATTTACGTACCTATAAAACAGAATAATTTATATGAGAATACAAAATACACATATATATATATATATACATATAATATGTACATACTACATAAATTCTATTTTTTTATTTTTGGTTCACAGGTATACATGAGAATCTACTATTCTGGAGAAGCGAGTAGACTTTGCGTTAGGAATTGTTTCTGGTTTTTCCGTACAATCATTTTAATAGATGAGGGCTCATGTACACTCGAGTGTGCTGTTAAATGAAGCGAGTGTAAATAAATAATAGTACTCATACACACAGTACACTCACACAGCAGGCGGTCATAACGTAACGAAGGGGCTAAATTTAATAAAATCGTTCATGTTATATACTTTTTTTTCATGGTGAAACTAACTTTTATCCTAGACCTATTATTATCATTATTATGTACTTATACGAATTTTAAAAATACATATTTTTAATGCAAATATAACATTTATTAATATTAAATTATATGATTCATATAAAAATTCATAATTCCTTAAGGCATTTGAAAGTTATTGTAAACGAAAAATATTAAAAAAAATTATTAAATATTGCAGAAATGCATTATATGTCGCCTAGGTAGATACTATAAGATATGATTACCAACAAGCTCACAAATAAATTATATAGATTACAGAGACACAAGTCAATTTTTAAGGTTCATAATATAGATATTCTATCCGTGAATTCAGCCTCAAGAATATTCTCTATTATTATCTATTATTATTATTATATTATTTTATGTCACCATTTTTAAAGTTAAGCAAAAATACATACATAGTTGAATTATACTTAATATAAGAAGCATGCCGTGATAAAAAAACGATTTCTTAAAATGAATTAATTATTGACAGAACTTAATTGTATTGCTAAGTAACTTATCGAATTTATATTATTTTAGCGTAAAAACCTCGTTGGGTGACATTGTAAAGTAATAGAACAAATGTAGAGTCACATAAACACATGTCGATTTACGTAAATATATACGTCACTATTCAGCAGCGAATGAGTCACAATGATTTAAAAGGCGGACGTTTTTATATAATAGAATCTGATGAATATATTTCATGGAAATACAAATTCTAAGTGTTTGGGAATAAAAAAAGTTGAAACGATTAATTTGCAAAACTTTATAAATCTATACTAATATTATAAAGAAGTAAAGTTTGTTTATTTGTTAAATTGTAAGGGGTAATCTCGGGATCTACTGAACCGATTTTAAAAATTCTTTCACCAATAGAAAGCCACATTATTGCTGAGTGTCATAGGTTATATAAAAAACCGAAAAATAAAAAGGCTTTTACGTGGTAGTCCGTTTTGCAAAGTGAATCGGAGAAAAAACGGTCGAATGAAAGCGTTTCGTACGAACGCTGCCTTAACTATGAAAGATATATTTTTGAGTTCTAGAGAAAAGATGTGGAGCTTGAAAATGCCTACAAAAAAGTCAACGACAGCATATGTCTAACTTTTATATTTAAGTTACAAAAAGTAGTTTTTTCAATAGTATAGATTATGCCCAATGAAGTGGACACGGGTCAGCTAGTAAATAATAAAGAAGTAATTGTCAAATCATTACCAAACTCTTTGCTATACTGTCTTAATGTCTCTAGACATGAGACATTATGATGGAATGGTTTCTTAATCATCGATTACTTTGCATGAATTGCAAAAAAACTTATTTACTGAGCATCATAAGAAAACATCCGGAAATAACTTAAATATTTAATGGTGTTACGCTATGATAACTATATTAACGCTATGAAATTAATGCATTAGCATGTTTGAAATTGTATAATGTACATGACATTAAGCAAACCGGTCGGCTAGTTGAGGTGCCTTTATTCAAAAGCGCATCTAAACGATTCCGAAGCGTGACCGACACTTTATGTTCGGTGTTACGACTTAATATAATTTTCATTTGCTACAATAATATTTATGTCTTCATTTTCGTCAAAATGGAAACCGGAAACGATGATGACGCGAACATACCTTCTCCTAGTACCATGATAATGAAGTCATTGCCGGATCCTTAATACCATTATGGCATGACTCATAAAAGTATTATTATAAAAATGAAAAAAGTATTATTACTTAGTTAAGAAATAAGAATACAAACATTTGTATTAAAATGTTTGTATTTAAGTCTTAGTACCTAGTTATTTAAAATAAAAATTACTAATATAAGAAACTCTGTGTATGTAACACATACATATTTAAGTACGATTATCCAATTCTATGTTTTCTTGCCAATACAAACTCGTACATATAAATAAAATTGAAGTGTCTGTTCTTAATTTCAAATTAACAGCTTTTCACTAAATGTATATGAAAGTATATACGGTATACATCAGAAAATATTTTTTTTAAGTTTTTGCCTGTGTGTCTGTACTGTGTCTGTTTGTTCCGGCTAATCTCTGAAACGGCTGAACCGATTTTAACGGGACTTTCACTCTCAGATAGCAAATGTTATAAGGTGTAACTTAGTCTTCTTTTATTTTATTAGAAAGTTATAAAAACCATTTAATTTATTTTAACTTAAGCCAAGAAAGCGGGCCGAGTTCGCTAGTTAAACTTACACAATACCTATGGTCTGGCGTTTTTGGATTACCGACATTATTCTAAGTAATTCATAATTCTTCTTTTTAAGGGGTAGTAACTATATAAGCTGAAACATGATTTGTGATTCCGACGAGTTAAAAGTTATGTATTTATTTTAGTCTTGTCATAATTGATACGACGCGGACGCTTAAAATAAAATCAGTACTCTACTTTGTATATTAATAAGCCACTTATAATATTTACCTTGCCGGTTTCTTTTTGGAAATCACATCCACGATTATTGTATGGAGAATGGTCAAAGACTAGTTGGAGGTTTGTTCCAGTGGTAGTAAAGGCAATTTCGGTGTGCCCCTCACGACAACCGCTTGTAAATCGCATCTGACGCTCTTCTGGAGGACGGTCCCTGTAACCTGTGTAGCGAACCTGATAACAAATCAAAATAATCTTTTATAATTTTATTTCTAAACTATAAAGGGAATATCAATACAACATAAAATAAATTTAAAATTAAATACTATATTAACATAATAATTATGAACAATATAATATCCTTCCCGGTACAGTATTTGTTCTAATATAAAAATTTTGTCGTGCACATTTTTCCTGTTGAGTCTATTCGAGAGAAGCAAGCGTTATCGTAATAATAATACCATTTATTAAACGAATTCAATTTCCCAATGATTTTATATTGTGGTATATTATTATATCTAACATTATCACTTACCTCACTTTCTCTGCTAAGTCTTTTAAATAAGTCCTCAGATTCGAATCTAGCTTTTTGATCCGGAACAACACGCGGCATCTTGAAGATGAACCGTGGTTTCGGTTGCTCGTACAAGCCGATGGAATCAAACGGCAACATTCCTGCCAAGGCAGCTGGATCACTCATTGCGTGCATAACACGTACCACAGGTTTACACCATTCAACATCACTTCTTAAACGCTTAAAACTAACTCCACTTGGAAAAGCTTCAGATGAGTTACTCAAATTAGTTAATTATATCGGAACGACGACCTTCCACTGAGAGAACCGACTGCAGAATGAGCCACGGAATAATCGACAGGAAGAGTTTTCATCAGGGCGGAGCAATAAAATGGTGGGGCGCCGTAGCGCCAATAACAGTGCTCTACGACGCCGCCCCACACCGTCCGACGCCTTCTTTATGCAATTTCGGGAGCTTTCAAGCAGAAAGAGGGTTTTCTCCCCTCGAAATGTTTCAAAATAAATACTGTAAGTAACAAAGCATATGAATGTATAATGATGGGCATTATGCTTTTTGGACGTCTCGAGTGTTTTATATACTTGTATCGAGCCTTTTGTTCCATTGTGACAAGATAAATATATGTTATATAATAAAATACGTTATTGGGGGAGCATGATCCCAGGATCGTGATACTGTCGAAATATGATACTTTTACTGTATTATAAATTTATTGTAATAATAGGATCTTATACTATATTATAGTAAGTGGCGTTGATCTATGTTTGCATTTATCCAATCCTAATTGTATTAAATATTGTTTTATAATATTAAGTTACAAGCTTTATCATCTTTTATGGTTAGTTATCAGTTAGATTGTAGGTACATAGATGGTTTTTGCTAAAGCATAGGTGCATAATATTATTATCTAAAACATTTGATCATATATGCCTATAAACATATTTAAATATAATTTGGGGCAAAAATAGTCTTTTTAGGTCTAAACGTTATAAAAATCGGTCTGCTGGTCTGGGCCATCAATTTGGTGGTATAGTACCTACCTACTTATATAAAATAATAAGCAAAGCAATCGGTACCTGTTAAATAGTTTGGTACCTACTTAAATATTATTTATTACATAAGCAACACTATTATTTCAATCAATATTTAAAATGTTAGAATGACATACCTACCTATCTATACATTTAATTATATAAAATAGCAGCATACTGAAAAATGCGTATGACTATCATGTAGTATTGCGTACAGAATATAGAGTTCGAAAAATCATTATTTATTAAAAAATACATACTTGTTTGAACGTTAATCATATTATCTTGTTGCGACTATAATAAATCTTATATTCTCAAATTCGTATCAAAATATGTTTCACTTAGCTGGGGTCGTCTTTGCTGAGTAAGTATCATGTATCGATGAAAGTTTTAGTAACGAGCGGGCTCGGAAAAAGACAAAGCCTGTGATTTTTAATTCTTACTATCGCGCAAAAAACAATAGAGCTCTACATAGGGTAGCTTATTTCAACTCAATATATTTAAAAGAAGAAATAAAAAAAATTATTAATACACCTAATACTATATACCGAACATTATTGTTCGTCGTTGGAAAACATCGTGAGGAAACCTGCATGTCTGAGTGAACCTAGCAAAGTTTTCGAAAGAGATTGTGTGAAGTCTGCTAATCCGCACTTGGTCAGCGTGGTGAACTATGGCCTGATTCCATGGGAGGCTCGTGACCAGCGATGGCAAGGGCAAAATCCAATCCTTCCATTCACAATTTTTTATTATTTTAACAAAGTGGTTCTAATAATCTCTATTTAGGCAGATTTTATATTATACCTAAATGTTAGAGCTGTATTAGAACTGTATGAGAGCTGTATGAGAGATGAAAAATAAAGTAAAAAAACTTTAAAAAATTAGTTTTTATTTAATGCGTTAAAAAAATTTAAACTCTTACTATCAACCAACTCAATGATTAAGAATAACTAGTCCGCCATCTTGGGTGTTCCTCCAATTTAGATTTAGAAAGCTAACATGCATTGCCATCCAAACTAAACGTGTATACAAAATTTCAGTTCAATCGGTTGAAGATATCTGCTTCAAAATTGAGTTGCAAGATTCCACCCTAACATACATACATAGCAAGTTAAATAAAAGCTTGTAAAATAGTCTTCTAGTATATAAATAAAAACGATATTCATTTGATTTAATCTTATCTATAAAACTTCCATTCCGGAGGATCAATATCGCTCAACAATAGGCGGCACGAAGTGTTGTTAAATGTATCAAATGTTTTAAAAGCATCACTAAAGTGATCGCTTCTTGATAAAGCTGTTTAAGTATCGCCATTGTTGTTAAATATCTATAAAAAGTAATGTTTGATGTACCCGCTAAGGTAAGCAATGCGTCCTTTTTAAGAATGTTTGTGATTAATTTATTTAAGTTAATAATGATGTGACTTTTTAAATAATAATAATAATAATATGTTAAAGCCTTTACTTTAAGAATTGCTGTTGTCTTAATTAATTGCTTACCAAAAATTAATAAAGCCTCAGGGCAGATAAATATATCCAAAGAAATTTCCTATAAGTATATCACTAGAGCCAACTGTAGAGCTTTATTAAATTATTAAGATAAGAAATGTACATACACCTACCTACTTACTAAATATTAAATTAAGAAATAACGCAGGATAACTGTTATAGTGGCACGTTTTTTTTGTTTCAAGTTAGCAAAATAGTTACAAGAAAGTAATACATAGATAAAAATGTCATGTTGGCCAGATATAAAATAATTATTAAGCAACTGTACTGCATCGCATACTTTTTCATTAAATTAAAATATAATGGCCACGTGTCACAGAGCCGCGACGATTGATCTTAATGCAATGCGTGGTGCGGGTCTTTACTGACGGAGGGCGTGCACGCGGCCCTAGTTAAGGTACTCTTTGATTGTCTACATAAGTAATATAACATAGAAAATATCACGTCTTTTTGATGAGATATGCGTATAGAGTTTGCTGATAATTTATAAAACAGAAGATATAGGTAGCTCGGTTCAAATGTATACTAGCGACTCAACCTCGCTCAGCTCGCGTAATAAAGATTCATCAAAGAACAGGAGTGACATTTTATCTCGGAGTAAAAAGTGTCCTATATAATGTCATTCTGATTAACCGTATCTCATAATACGAAATTTTACCAGAATCTCAGAACAGACAGACAAAAATTTCTAAAAGACTAAAATGGAAAATATTTATTATTTCAATAAGACTTTCCAAAAATAATATTTAATTTATAAAATCGACTCAAGAAACTTTATTTATATTCTTTATTATAATATGTATAGACTTTATAAGAAGTATTCATAGTTACTACCTAGGTACTAATAATTTTTAAAAATGTTAAGTATCATTATCATGGAAGAGTTTAAGGTCCTTGACGTCTCAAATCTTACATAGTATAGGTACGCGCTAGCTTTAGGGATCTATTATTATTATTATTTTATATCAGACGTGATATGTGCTTGATGAATTAGGTAAACCAAAATTGGAATTTCCTTTAACCCCTCGCATTATTGGTCCATTTGAATCTATTAAATGCAGTTCAAGAAAATAAAAGGTGAGGTAAGGTCAGGGTAACTTAAAAGAAGTACTGTGTCAGACAGTATTAGGGTTGTCACTGTTTTATTATTAATAGGTACTTTTATTATATAGTAATATGTAGTAAAACAATATTTCTATAATGACATGTATAGATTAGTAGACGATACTGTCAGAATAATTGATAAAAAAATTAAATAAATTTATAAGCCTACAATCTAGTATGGCCCAATCCACAATCTGCATAATTTAAAATTAAACTACATATTATTCACACTCTCACAATGATAACGGAACAAAACATAAAGTTGAACGATAATGGTACTCGTATGTGAATATTGAAATAGAATATATCACACGCCCACATTCTCTTTGAGATATTTGTTTTTGTTATACGAAATTTTTCTTACAGATCATAATTTGATAAATACTCACGTAACTAGTACTAACTATTCAATAAATAAACCCACATCATTCTGATTATAGACTTTTAATCTACTTATTAATAGCGTAAGAAGTAGGTATTCAACTCCGGCAAAAATAATATGATGTCCACCAGATCATTTTCGCCCACAGCAATTAATAGTTAAAACTAACTTTGCAGGAGTTTATTTCGTTTACTCTCAAAATTTTCTAAGACGAGATGGCTTACTCGCTGTCTCAACTCTCTAACGCACGGGGTTGTATCACATTTAATTTTCAACTAGTCATCTAGTAGCCTTCGTCAAATAGGTGACCGTGACTAAAAATATGTGTCGAAAGTTGTACTCTATATGTACTACATAGGGGTACTGTAATGTCCTCTATTAAGATACTTTGGCACGACCGGTGAGAGATAAGGTACAGGACAGAAGGTGAAACAGAAAATTTCTTTACATAATTTTACTCGATAACTACGCGACCCGGAATGAGCCTAGGACCCCCGGATCTACTGCCCTACCTGTAACCACTAGAGCATTGAGGCATTTTTTGTGTCCTGTAACATGTTCGACGCAGTTGGCTAGTCTCATCGAGGTATAGTTGGTACAGGTTTATTGTACTCGTAATGTACTTTGTAGGACCTTACAGGTTACTACTAGATTCGGTGATTTGTCAATTGCTGAGTAACAGCAACCTCAGCAATCTTCATATACTAGCTCAACGGAACTAGTGAAATAATAATAAATATATAAATGGTGTCGTGGGACACCAGGTAGGAACGAAGTTCCTTCGGTTAATGTAGAATCGACACAATTTGCAAAAAAAAATCGTGCTCAATTTTATGTAGGTTTACTTGATTTTTCTCTTAAATTTTACTGATTAATTTTTATTTAAGTACAGGAAAGTATTTAGGAAATTCAGTATTTTAGGAAATAATAAATAACGTAAAATAAAAAAAATCGTAATTTAAATTATCAACTAAAATAATAAAATATGTCTCTTTAAGTAAAACTAAAATGAAATCAAATAAAATAAATATATCAATAGAGTTTAGTAGTAATTTGAATAATTTTCATTTACCTAATTATCTTAAAGAGAAAACAAAGCTTTAGTTTTATTAAACCCAAAATTGTTTTGTAAACCATCCGATGAGATCGATTTACAAAATCACCGCAACCGAAACGTAAAATAATCCTGAAATATATATTATATAAAATATAAATATACAATAATCTTGAATCTGAAAAACATATTGTACTACATTAATCAACAATAAATGTGAAGTGAAACCTGACATAAATAAAATTAAATAAATCTGGACTACTATAAAATAGCGCTTTTGCATGCACTATAATTGTCATGAATAAATATCACTTTGTTTACACGATTATAAGTCAATCTAGACCTTTTGGCAGACAAAACTAACCTAGCGGTCGAGAAAACTCTTTCACTAGGCGTACTTGTTGCGGGTACTCCTAAAATCGACGTCGCTAGCGAAGAAAGCCACGGGAAAGAATCCTTATTTACAAGCCAGTAATTCAAGAAATCTACATCTTTAAGATCCTGCAGCTTGCATGTTGCAAAATATTTCCAACATTCTTGTTCAATTGGATCATCTACAGGTACAGACTGAGTTTCAATGCCAGAATGCTTTTCGGAAAGCCTGATTAGAAAAAAAAAATAAAATTATTAATTATAATTATTTATTCCAAAACGCTGTGCCAGCGGGTCGGTGTCGAAGTTTTTATGCTTGGTATTGGCTTCATAAAATCATCGATTTCACTGGAATTGCCATCATCCATCTCATTATAATCGTACACAAAATTATAAAGGATTGGATCCCTCTCGTCGTTTTCCAAATCTTCTCCTGTTTTTTCTAGTATTCTAGTAAAACAATTATTTTTCGCTGTTCCTTATCAGCTTCAGCTTCTAACTCAGGTAATCTATATCGCAGCTTCTTCACTATTTTTTGCACTTTGTAACCAGTCTCTTTACTTCTTGGGTCGAATTTATTCCATCGACATTCACCAAATTATGAAGACCATGGCCCAAGCAGAGATGACTGTTAAGTGAAGCCAAATCGACTGCACGTTTAACATTTGCTCCGGCGTCCGTGACAGCAAAAATACTTTTATCAAGCAATCCAAAGTCATTTCTTACTTCAGCGATCATATCACAAATTTTTTGACCAGTTTTTTTTTCGGTTATTAAGGTCGTTAATAACGTGAAATATTTGAGTTGCATATCTGTATAAAACATATTGTTACAATTAGATTCTCACTTTACATTGTACTTTAAATAAAGGAAAGGGGAAAAATATATACCTTCTGTCAGATAATGGGGTATGTGAAAGTGATATAATTTTGACACCGATATTGATCGCTCCACAAATCAAAGGTTATTGCTCCACAGCATGACGCATCTAGCTGAATTGTCTTTTTCACATGTGATAAACAGCTTTCAAATACATCGTCCAGAGCCGTTTCAGATATTGTAAAACGAGATGGTAAATCTGCCGTGTTCCCAATTACCTTGTATTTCTAAAAAAAGGTAACTAACTTTTATCATTGAAGTCAAGTCTATGGATTAAATGAAGAAATTCTTTATTTTAAGTTATCTACGTACACCACGTGTACCTACCAAGAAAAAGTCCTGCATTCATTTGTCTGATACTGAGTTAAATGGCATCAAAGAGCGACAAAACCAGAGAGCTAGATCTCGCGCTAGGAACCACTTGTCATTAGTTGACGACGCTGAGGATATACTCTGCTTTGAAGTTGAAGGCCTGCTGGTAGTAAAAAAATCTTGTATTGTCTTTTTAGCAGCTATACCCTTTTTTCGTAGACCATGAACATCGCGAAGGTGACGAATTAGATTTCCAGTGCTCACACATTTACTGTAAGACTTTACTTTTGTTCTAAAACATTAATCAGATAGAATTATATTAATATAGTACATGAGTAATGAGTTCGGAAGTAAAATAATAATAATAAAATAACCAATGTAAAATATTTTATATTTATAAATAAACTAATACTTACGTATTTCATTCTTTTGCACTAAATAATTTCCCACTATTATCACTGTCAATTGCATTCAAGTTACTTGTTACTTCACTTGCCATTGTTACTATGACGACTGTCGCGCCTGCGCACTATTTAACGGTTTTATTCCACGCTTTTACTATCACATTTTTTTCAGTTCGGTCGCGCAGCAAAATCCCTATCTCCTCCAGCCTGCCGTAAGGAACTTCGTTCCAATAATATTTTTAAATAAAACTATTGCTAATGTAAGTCATTTAAAGGAATTAAGTTAGAACCTATCTCGTTTATTATAAATTGATAAGATAAAAATTACCACATCCGTTTTGATAAAAGCTTCACAACTAGATTATATTCATAATAGTATTAGCAAACAAATACAAATATAAATTATAAAAAAAATGCATTCTGTTTGGAATTTTATTTTGTTTCATAATAGTATAAGTACTTTCTGTAAATTATTTTATTTTAAATCAATTTTTGCTCTCGATATTTACATGTAGTCTCACCGGTAGACTACATGTGATTTTGAATAAATGTGATTTCTTATAAATCTTATTGTGTACGTAGGTACATAAACAAATTATTTCTTTAGAACAATTGTTTTTTATTATTAAAGGGGTCGCTTATTAAACAAAGGGATAGACAGTAAAACATATGTCTTTTAGTTCTCACCTTCAGTATAATTTTTTCTTGCATAAAACTTTAATAAATCAAAGCATTGTTAGCAACTGCTTCATTTCCATATTTACTTAGTAACAATGACCGTGCAGACATTTAATTAATTGATCTATAAAACTTTTCACAGTTGACCCTCAAATAAAACAATAAAAAATAAGTACAATGAAAGGGTTACAACATGTTCCCATTAGGAAGTATTTTAATGTGGCGCGCATTGTGGGCAGTAGTCATTTGTTATTTTTTTTTATTTTAAATTAACATATTATTGATAATTGTTCGTTATGGATAAGCAAAAAAAGTTGAGAAATGAATCGTAATCCTTATAGAGCTATAAAAATTAATTTCTGTATACTTCGTCATAATATAAGTAGTAAGTATAACAGACAAAGAATTATGATAACATTGATTTTATTGGTGCTAAAATATTCAAATGTCGGGCGGGAATCATAAATGAGCAAAGAAGCCTTCAAAAGTTGTTTATGCGAGAGATTCCGGTCATTGCTTTGTCTTTCGCCGCGTGGCCTTCGGACGACACCCTAATAAAAGGCGTGGCAAAAAATGCCCTAATGGTTGTTGATCCTATTTCAAAGCAGTAAAATGCAACAAAATTAGCTTTTGTTAAATTTAAAACTGTGAGCGTCAAAATTTCTGACTAGTTCAGGGACGAGTTTCACCGGATCGGCTCTATTGATAGTATTGTTTTATGGGCGTCTAACTTTTGGGTCATTGTTGCAATATAATGAGGGTGCAACAAACAAAGCGATTATTTTTACAGGCAGTTTATGAGCTAACTTCAATAAAATAAAATTACCCAAAATTTCTCAATTACGAATAGTATTTAGATAATGAAAATATTTCGAGAAAGTTCTTGAAGAACTGTAAATATTTTTAAAATTTTTAAAACTTGTAAGCAATGTTTGCAATAAATTGTTTAAATGTACATAAACAAATTTTATGTTCTGAAATATTTTTAGTGTAAAATCTAATAAATTTCAAAACTAATTAATAAGTAACAAAGAAGTAATTAATTGTTGATGTTTCAAAAAGAAAAATCTATACGGCTTTATAATAACTATTTATAAATGCTGATGATAACTTTATATGTTGACATGTTGGCGCATAGTATGTTACTTAACAATAAATATTCAATAGCACGCGCGTAGTGAGTTAACAAGTGGGACAGGAAAATTGGCGCTTTAATTTAACAACGACACAAACTTGTTTATGACAAAACGATTTGTGATCGTATCTTGGAGTTGTGTACGAACATTACATTATTATTGATTCATTAGACTTTATTAGTTTATTAACTGACGCGAAATTAAGCGTAATTTTCAGCTACTTAATCGAACTTTGATGACGATATTTTTCTATAACATAAGAAATATCCAAAAAGTGTATTATATACCTATATTACTATATACAATTTATATTTACTAATTGATACTATTTTTTCATGACATAACTATACATCCGTTCAATATTGTTATGTAAATGATTATCTAATTAATTGGTAAAAATAGCAAAATATCTTGGGATGTTGAGTTGCATGGTAGTTCACAACAACAAGTAATTACACACATACCTTCTTTTTTCTGCCTTTATTAAAAATATAGTTGTATTATAGAATAATAAATATTTTTGCTAGTCATCCTGGACAGGAAAATGTTATTAAAAATGGTCCAGGAGTATATAGTAGGATATGTACATCGTACATAATATACGAATTGTGGATAGTTTATATAGTACATCTGTAAGCAGCTATATGTTATCTACATACACACTTCTTGAATTGAGTCAATGTGAATATTAATAGGTTGTTCTTTGTTATTTACTTAACAGTCAAACTTGAAATCATGTAGTCGTAATAACGTCCGTTGAGTAGATTCAAAATCTAAGAATAAGCTACTTCTACATGATTACTTTAAATCATTTTACAATGATGGCAATATTTATAGAAACGCTCGTTAAAACTTAAAAAAAATTAAGTCGGTAACTTAAAGGCACAAAAAATTAAGAAATCACTGCAAACATTGTGCAGTGCATACATAACTATTTAAAGTTGGTTTCACCTAACGTAAGGAACTCCTGAAATTTCCAAAATGGCCTGAGTCTTGAGATTTAATTTAAGCATTAAATCAAGTAAAAAGTTAAACATCATTAAAATAAAACCCCCAAATGTATTTTTTACGAATTCATTGTTGTTTTACCGAGTTCAAATATAAAGTGCTTGCACTTTTTCCACTTACCATCCATAAGGAAAAATCTCCAATTACTGATATAAAGTTTCTTCGAAAACACGAATGTACCTTACCTAACGTACCTAACCTCGAATATATTCCGTCAATATCGGAAATTCCTACTAGTCACTATGAGCGCCGCGCCGTGTAAGTTGCGCTCATGATGTTTTATTACGTCATCGACGTACGTCACGCCTTTGACCATTATAAAGAAAAATAAGTTTTTTCTATGTTTAAAGGATATTTTATATTTTGTAAACCTTAATTTTGTCCAACAAAATACGGCAAGCCTACAAAGCACAATCCGATAACAATTTAAAAAAATGTATTAATCTATATCTTGTGCAAAATGAATCTAATTTGCTATAAATATATCATAAGCAGATTTATAGAAGTTACGTAAAATGTCATTAATCACATTTTTTTGTAAAGGATGCTCTCAAGCCGGATCGCTTACACGTCATTACAGAAAGCTTATTTTGTCGGGAGCGGACGGCACCGTTTATAACGCGTTATCTTCAAATCAACACAATAACAAGTTTAATAATGGAAGTGATTAATGTGCTTGCAGGATGACGCGCACTTTTCGCCGAGGGCTAAGGGAGGCGCGAATACAACACAGCGCAAACTTGGGCCACGTCCCGCTACTGCTCTACGCCGCTACCGAACCCGCCTGTCCCAAATGACCAGACATTATTTAATTGAAATGGAAGCGAAAGGGTGACAATTGTAATATAAAAGAAAAAAGGGCTGTGATTTTTTTCAGAGAACGACCGATAAAATATCACGCCAGCCGTGCATTGTAACATTTGTCTTTTAGTAAGCGCGCATGATAATAATTAATGACGCAGTTAAAAGAGTTATGGTGTATTTAATATTTTTGCATTATAATATTTATCAATATTTCTAAAGAAACCTACGTAGGTATACCTAATTATTTTTTCTTGGAACTAAGATATCTAAATAAATAATGTGCTAATGTAACAAATGTCAAAGTCAATTACGTTGTAATTCAAAGTAAACAAACAATTGCAAGTGTAACATAAATATAATATGAGAAACAGTTGAAAATAATCTATAAATCACGTCTTAATCTGTTTACTTGCTTATTTCTTGTAAGCAAAAGGCAAGTGATCGAAATAGACACAATTGGGCTGACATTCGCTGACTAATGATCCCTTGTCACAAAGCTTTTGCTCTATGTCCTGTCGAGTGACTTTAAAAATTTCTTTGTCAACAAAAATTTTTAACACTTCAGTATTTGATTTGTGCGATTTTGCAAAGAAAAAATACGATTGATACGTCACGTTTTTATTACTGTTTGTATAGCTACCTGGTTCTTTTGTACTAGCGGATCACAAGGGTAGAAACTAGAAGAAGCATTGCGCGACGAAAATATTTTAACTGTCATTTTAAAATTTGTATTTGAAAAGTAGTATGAAGGAATTGTTACTTAATACTCACTATAAAAGTGATACTGTAGTGGTTGTGAATGATAAGATGAGAATGCAAGTGCCGGCCGCCAAGACAATAGCAATATCATAAAAACTATAAAATTGTTTATTTACAAACACTTGATAAGTAGCTTATTTCAATCATTAGAACAACAAATAACGACATCAGCAATTTAATATATATTCTTTATTGCACATGAAAAAAAAAACAAACATAAATATAACAGAGAAGTTGAGGGCAAAGGTGGACTTATCTCTAACAGAGATCTCTTCCAGTCAACCTATGGGGTCAGAGAGATTGTTAATTAGCAGACAAGATCATACAAAAGTGCAAGATCATACAAAAAAAAAGGGATTCATAAAAGACAAAATTTTCATATAAAATATATAGATGTTTATGTATATACGAGTACATCTTATATATTATATTCTTTAATATATATTTTACATGCATACATACATACATACATACATACATACGTACATACCTACATACATACATACCTACATACATGTTATATACATACTACATACATACTATACATATAAATACTTGATAATGTAGAGTTGATGATTAATTAGTAACTTGAGATAGAAAATAATCTTTTACTTGGTGTTTAAACGATGCAATAGAGGGACTGTCTTGAATAGTTTTAGGAAGCTTATTCCATAGTATTGGAGCACGTACTGTGAATGATTTTAGCCCAAAATTCGAATTGCACTTTGGTATATCGAGCGTTGATGTCCTATTAACTTAGAATAATTCGCAGCTGTAAACTAGGAACTTTAAAGAATTTCCCAACGAAAAAAGAAATTTTAACGGCTTCCAATAATACAGGTCGCCTTCAATTTAGAATTTAGCCATTTCTTGAGTAGTAAAAAGGAACAGATAAATTAAAAGCACACACACACATTTCTACAACTTTTATTGAAGTGTGAATTCTGTACAAAATACCTTTCTACTTACGTATTTTGTGTGGAGTATACACGATTAGTGTTTATTTAAAGTACATACAAATATTTCACTTACTAATTCTTTTTTATATAAAGAACTACATAAAATAAACCTAATTAAGACTTTCTATTTAGTATTTAGGTACTTACAATTTAATTTACAAGAAAACGAACTCTACCTCTTAGAACGGAAAAGTATTGAGTATGTATGCCTTGGAGTTAAATAACTTGATATAAAATTTCAAAGTAGATAAAAAACGGTCCAAAATGCTACATACGAGTATCATATCGCCCATCTATTGTGCATTGTGTATACAGTATGCAGCAAAACTTGCCATATTGAGAAAATTATAGTCTTAGAAAAAAAAGCTTTTAAATGCTCACATAATCTTAAACAACATTACAGGCTACTAAAATAAAGCATATATTTTCAACTATCCGGAAAACAAATATAAAATCGTCGCGTAGTGGAGAGTTAATTGGATTACCTATTTCATTTATATTTTACACCTAAATCAATATTAATTTAAAATTGCACGTCTGAAGTATTATATTCTAAGACAGTTTCTTGACATGATGATAAATAATGAACACTAGGTGTTTTGAATTGTAAATTGCTGTATGTTAGAGTGGACAAAACATTTTCCAAAAAGTCCGTTACCATCCAAGACAACAAATCCAATGCAGTTATTATTTCTGATCGTTATTTTCTCAACTTGGTGTTGCTGATGCTTCTCCTTAGATAAGAATAAAATGACCCTTATATAAACCCTAGATTATAATATTAGTATAGAAAATGTTCCAATAAATTGTACGAGGAAAATATATTATTACATAAGTTCAATGACACGAACTATTTATATAAATAAATATATAAATGGTGTCGTGGGACACCAGGTAGGAACGAAGTTCCTTCGGTTAATGTAGAATCGACACAATTTGCAAAAAAAAATCGTGCTCAATTTTATGTAGGTTTACTTGATTTTTCTCTTAAATTTTACTGATTAATTTTTATTTAAGTACAGGAAAGTATTTAGGAAATTCAGTATTTTAGGAAATAATAAATAACGTAAAATAAAAAAAATCGTAATTTAAATTATCAACTAAAATAATAAAATATGTCTCTTTAAGTAAAACTAAAATGAAATCAAATAAAATAAATATATCAATAGAGTTTAGTAGTAATTTGAATAATTTTCATTTACCTAATTATCTTAAAGAGAAAACAAAGCTTTAGTTTTATTAAACCCAAAATTGTTTTGTAAACCATCCGATGAGATCGATTTACAAAATCACCGCAACCGAAACGTAAAATAATCCTGAAATATATATTATATAAAATATAAATATACAATAATCTTGAATCTGAAAAACATATTGTACTACATTAATCAACAATAAATGTGAAGTGAAACCTGACATAAATAAAATTAAATAAATCTGGACTACTATAAAATAGCGCTTTTGCATGCACTATAATTGTCATGAATAAATATCACTTTGTTTACACGATTATAAGTCAATCTAGACCTTTTGGCAGACAAAACTAACCTAGCGGTCGAGAAAACTCTTTCACTAGGCGTACTTGTTGCGGGTACTCCTAAAATCGACGTCGCTAGCGAAGAAAGCCACGGGAAAGAATCCTTATTTACAAGCCAGTAATTCAAGAAATCTACATCTTTAAGATCCTGCAGCTTGCATGTTGCAAAATATTTCCAACATTCTTGTTCAATTGGATCATCTACAGGTACAGACTGAGTTTCAATGCCAGAATGCTTTTCGGAAAGCCTGATTAGAAAAAAAAAATAAAATTATTAATTATAATTATTTATTCCAAAACGCTGTGCCAGCGGGTCGGTGTCGAAGTTTTTATGCTTGGTATTGGCTTCATAAAATCATCGATTTCACTGGAATTGCCATCATCCATCTCATTATAATCGTACACAAAATTATAAAGGATTGGATCCCTCTCGTCGTTTTCCAAATCTTCTCCTGTTTTTTCTAGTATTCTAGTAAAACAATTATTTTTCGCTGTTCCTTATCAGCTTCAGCTTCTAACTCAGGTAATCTATATCGCAGCTTCTTCACTATTTTTTGCACTTTGTAACCAGTCTCTTTACTTCTTGGGTCGAATTTATTCCATCGACATTCACCAAATTATGAAGACCATGGCCCAAGCAGAGATGACTGTTAAGTGAAGCCAAATCGACTGCACGTTTAACATTTGCTCCGGCGTCCGTGACAGCAAAAATACTTTTATCAAGCAATCCAAAGTCATTTCTTACTTCAGCGATCATATCACAAATTTTTTGACCAGTTTTTTTTTCGGTTATTAAGGTCGTTAATAACGTGAAATATTTGAGTTGCATATCTGTATAAAACATATTGTTACAATTAGATTCTCACTTTACATTGTACTTTAAATAAAGGAAAGGGGAAAAATATATACCTTCTGTCAGATAATGGGGTATGTGAAAGTGATATAATTTTGACACCGATATTGATCGCTCCACAAATCAAAGGTTATTGCTCCACAGCATGACGCATCTAGCTGAATTGTCTTTTTCACATGTGATAAACAGCTTTCAAATACATCGTCCAGAGCCGTTTCAGATATTGTAAAACGAGATGGTAAATCTGCCGTGTTCCCAATTACCTTGTATTTCTAAAAAAAGGTAACTAACTTTTATCATTGAAGTCAAGTCTATGGATTAAATGAAGAAATTCTTTATTTTAAGTTATCTACGTACACCACGTGTACCTACCAAGAAAAAGTCCTGCATTCATTTGTCTGATACTGAGTTAAATGGCATCAAAGAGCGACAAAACCAGAGAGCTAGATCTCGCGCTAGGAACCACTTGTCATTAGTTGACGACGCTGAGGATATACTCTGCTTTGAAGTTGAAGGCCTGCTGGTAGTAAAAAAATCTTGTATTGTCTTTTTAGCAGCTATACCCTTTTTTCGTAGACCATGAACATCGCGAAGGTGACGAATTAGATTTCCAGTGCTCACACATTTACTGTAAGACTTTACTTTTGTTCTAAAACATTAATCAGATAGAATTATATTAATATAGTACATGAGTAATGAGTTCGGAAGTAAAATAATAATAATAAAATAACCAATGTAAAATATTTTATATTTATAAATAAACTAATACTTACGTATTTCATTCTTTTGCACTAAATAATTTCCCACTATTATCACTGTCAATTGCATTCAAGTTACTTGTTACTTCACTTGCCATTGTTACTATGACGACTGTCGCGCCTGCGCACTATTTAACGGTTTTATTCCACGCTTTTACTATCACATTTTTTTCAGTTCGGTCGCGCAGCAAAATCCCTATCTCCTCCAGCCTGCCGTAAGGAACTTCGTTCCAAAAACCATTAAATACGAGTATGTTGTTAATAAATAGTTACGTCCAAGCTTACTCTCTGTAAGTCGAAAAATATACAGAATTAAAAGCTACACTTAGGAATATTCGACAAGTAGATTATTATTTGATAATTATTATTTTACACGCATACATATTTTCATGACCGGATGATAAACGCTAGTCCAAATATTAAAACTGATGTAAAGCCGAAACAAAATCACGATAGAGCTTCTTATCCGTGCATTGCTAGAAAAAATAAACATTTCTAATATGCTTCGGGTCACTCTTACATCTTTTGCAAGTAGTAAATAAAACACTTACATAAAAATGTGAAAGAAAATAGTTCTCCTCCAGTATATGAATATGTTTAAATCTGGGAGCAACACAGTCACAGTTGCACAATTAATAGGGTGCAAAGCATGAAATCAAATTGTTAACGCGGACGTAGCAAACATATTGATATTTTAATTAGATTTACAAAGTCGACTCTCGCAGCTCCATGGGTCACACCCAACTCTTTGAGCCGATGTAATGGCACCCTGCGGACTATATTTAAGGGTTGTAGGGCCGCGCTTTTGTACAAATTCAATATTTACTAGCAAATGCATTACTGTAACAATACTTACTTAGTTTTTTAAGTTTAACTCAGCAGCTTCCGTGTTATCGTTTTCAATAGCTTTGAAAATGTTGCTTCCGGCGTAATTATAGAGAAGAGCAGCACAGCAGGTCACTCTGCGCTAATAACGACAACTAAGAATTAGTACATAATTGCTTTTTACGTTTTATTGTTATTGTAAAATAGAAACTATATTGTATGAGTTTGTCTTTGTTATACTTAAAAATTACCTAAAGACAATTGTGTAGCATAGCAAAAGTAAAATAATTGTAACAGAATAAACATTTCTAATTGTTTCAAAAATTAGGCTGAAGTTAGTAAAAATGTTTATAAATATTATTACAATGCATTTTACCATCTGTACTATTTTTTTATATTGATTCAAAAATAACACGACAATTTGATCGCACATCAAAGGTAGGGAAGTTGACAGGCTGACTGCAGCCCCCAGACGGCAGCGCAGCGCCGTGCCGTCACCTCACGCTGCGCCGTCGGCACACAGAACTCTAATTGATACACTAAAATTCATCATCACACAGACGTACATTATTTATTTTTTAATATTTGTTAAAACTATGGTTTTCTATTTTTTACATTTACAAGAATAGAATAATCGCTTAACGAAGACATATTTTAATTTTATCGCATTTTATTTTAAGGTGATTATAAAATTAAAGTGATAAAATAAAATTTCTAAATTAAAATTATGCATTTATTACAAATTTTATTTTAAAAATTGATTAAATGTAAAATATAAGCAGTAATAAATGTTATGCACACTACTGTTTGCTAATTTGATGATGATAATTTCGTATTTATATTAGGTGCAGTTCAAGTATTCAGTATTAGATACGTTTTAAAGCAAATTTTTAAGCAATTTAGACCTCCCAGTATAAAAATAAGAAAATCACACAAATACGTTTATTATAAACTTCTAATTTAATTGAATCTGAAGTAAGAAAAGCATATATCCAAATTATTCGCAAAATAATAATTAATATTTAAAGTTTTATGGCACCCTCTTTTTACTTTGCCCTGGGCTAAGTATCTGCAGAATGCGTGTAATTATTTATTTGCCCTCCGATCCCTCGTTGGGTCCACTCGCTTCTCTTTAGACCTAACAAATAAGTGAAAAGGGAACACAATGTGCAATATTCAAAAAATGTGCTATTATATTTGCCGGAATTATAATGAACTTATCAATATGTGCCTTGTTTATTCCGACGACGACAATGTTTCATATGACATATTTGTATAATTTGGTATAAAATATCGGTAGGTATTTGTACATAGAGATTTCTTATGATTTACTTTTATACCATTTTGTAAGCAATACAGCTAATAGCTGTTAAGAAAGAGTGCGTAACAGCTGAAAAACTAAACAAAGCAAACTTCCATTTTCTAACATTGAGTTGGGTATTTTAGACTGTGTCCTTTTTGTGAATGAATAAAGAGCTTAAATGGTATCGTTTTTCGGCTGTACAAAACATAAAAAGCACAATAGCGTCTGACAAAGCCGGAGACAAATATGCACTACGTCGCTACTATTTTGACATTTTAATTTCACCCTTGCTCGAAATCCTTTTTAAATGGCGTTGGGGGCGCGACGACCGTCGAGCTCTCTTGATACTTGTATCAATCTCACGTGAAATTGATTGACATTTATCGCTTGGATTAAAATACAATTAAACCCTATTTTAAAATGAATATAAAATGTTCCTCCCTAGAATTACATTTACAATCTATACATAAAACGTAACAACGCAGTTAAAGATATCTTCTCCAAAAGATGAAAATAACACGGCCCATATTCGAAATTCTGATGTATAACAATTTAATTATTACAAAATGACAAATAACAAAAAAAATATTTATATAATATATTCACATCTGTTTCTCTTAAATAAAAGTAATAAAACTGTAGGGACTGTAGATTCGGTTCAAAGTCTGTTCTATGGAAACGTTCGATTAGATGTAATTTGTGTCAATCACAAAGCATTGAAACGGCCATGTACATTCGACTTCGGCCCGGGCCATTTGCCCTAATTAAAAATAGAGCCCTTAACAAAAGTCAATCGCAGGATTAATGTTTGACGTGGGCTTCACAAATTTCGACTGCACTTTGTGCTCTTTGTTAACGCTCTATTACTTCGACGGGCACTAAAAAGATTAATTTATCTGCCAATAGGTATCTAATCTTATTTAATTTTCAAAGGTATAATCTTTTACATAATACCTAAATCATTTTATCCACGAAATAGATAAAAATATTGTCCAGGTATATTCATCTGCTCTGTGATTTTATCTATAAATGGAATTTAAAATATTTTACTTCTTGAAATAAAAATGGGACTTATTGCAGTATTTTTTTTATTATGAAACATGATTTTATTCTAAATCTTTCATTTAACTTCTCATATTAATAGGTATCTATAGATACAAGTCTTTATAAGGAATGCTTATTCAAGACTGACCAAAAAGATGAGAACAAGTTGATGAATGAACATAACAGTATTATGCAGTCGGAGACATGCATTTTTTAACGTTGGAATAAAAGTTTTGTTTTATAGTATTATACCTACATCTAAGTAGGTATATTTCAAACCATCTAATCAATCTCGAAACGCCTCAATAGATACGTACCTAAATAGTCACAAAAAATAAAATAATACCTTTTTTAATTACATAATAAATATATTTTACTTAGAATTATCGTGTAGGCTCAGACCAAATAAATTTATTGGGTCTAAATGTGTAGGTATGATTATTGTGTTTTAACTTACTTTAATAAGAAGGATTTAAACAAAATTAAAGAATTACGTAAAGAAAAACTTAAGTAAAGAACGTGCTCAATAAAACTGTATTTTTTATTAACCCTTCATTAGACAAAAAATATAAAATAATAAATATAAGTACCTAGGTAAATATTGAAAGTATTACACATACATACGTATGTATGCATCCTAATCACTAGGATTAAATGCCGATAATTCCTGGCTACTTAACTAAAATATTTATACTGTACCTACCTTATTTTTATCAATATAATATTATTTATGTGTATGTATGCTATAACAAGATAACTTAATATGACCTGTGGAAAAATTTTTTAATAAACATAATTATTAAAAATAATAGGCAATAGTTCTCAGTTCTCACAATAATATGCTTTGGTTCCCATTGGATTAAAGGTACTCTTTTGAAAATAATAGACTTTGGTGATATTGTGTGGGTAGAATTTGACATTCACATTATATTTAATAACTTATTTTATCGCTTTCACAAAACCAATTTCATGACTAAATTTGTTTGCATTTTCGATTTGCACAATTCATGATTTGTGGTGTATTGCCACGAGATGAAATTATTTTGCCTCTCTTTCATTCCTAGTTTAAAATACTTTAGAAAAAAAGAGATGCCAAGGGAAGAATTGAAAGGGTGGTATTGGTCACGGAGAGCCATAGAGCAACCCTTTGACTGTGCTTGCGACCGGTTAACGGTAGTTTGATTTCACGCGCATCTGATGATTTATGTCGGTACCTTATCGCTCCATATTTTACCGATTTAGTCGTTTTCCCCTTTATTACAAGCCGATCATACAACTTCATCCGATTTCTAAATAAAGCGTGTAGCATTAAAAATGATGAAAAATATTATCTTAACTCTTAGTTACGCGCAGTTAAATAAGTTAAGAAAACTAAAATTGAATTATTTTATTAACAATTACACTAAAAATAATTGTTTTCATTTATAACACTTTTAATTTAGTTTGATTAGATATTAATTATTAAATATTATTAATCAAATAAGCACAATATAAATTGCTATCATCAGTCTACTATTCAATGTTAATATATGTAGGTAGTAGGCACATATATTGTCTTGTGTCATAATTGATAATTCTTTTCCGTACATTGCATTCTGCTTATATATTGATACTAGGCGTGCTTTAAATCTGCAAAAACCAAGGCAAACTCAGTCCTGACAAACAGTCTGTGACCTCCGGGTTTGTGGGCAATGGGTATTCGTAACAACCCTCTCCTCCATGGTCGTACTCGAAGGTGACATTAAATTATACTATCAAATATTTTAAAGAAGGACACATTTATACCTACGTACAAACGTACTTCCTACATTATCTTTTTATTTTTTAAAACCATCCTTAATACTTGTAACATCTTATACTGATAATATTTTTTTTTAAATATACGAATAGGCTATCTGTTAACGTAAGTATATTGTTACGTTCTACGGGTTCTTGTTATCTAATTGTCAAAAGTTAGAAATTGACATTCGCTGTTGTAAGGCATGGTACAAGCGTGCTATTATGACGAGTTCGCACTATATTCCGCGACAATATCTATGTAAAATACTTGTCTGTATGCTCTACAAGTATTGATTGTTGCGCAGTTGGCAAGTGACGAAATGCGCAGGCTCGAGTTCGATAAGCCGAAGGTAGGTTAAAAGATAAAAGCTCATTACATTTATTTATATACTTTCGTTTTTTTATACAGAAAGTAAATAATAATAATTGGTCCAAATCTCAAAAATCTAATATAAATAAAAAAAACTCAATGAATGTAGTTTTTTGAATGTTTTACGTTGGAATGTACATTAAATCCTCTTAACTCAAAGAAGGTACTCTTTGTGAAAATAATAATGGATCTATTTTAAGCTCCGATCTTCGTATAATGTGTCTAAGTAATCAAATAACATTGCGTCTGTCCTAATCCTCGCTTAATACGTTTTGTTAGTTAGTTTCATGCTCCGCTACGCCCCCGCACAAATATTTGTTGATCTTATATTATGTGTTCACTTTTATCGCGATGTTTAACGCTATTGTTAAAAATACAGTATTTTTTGCTAAAAAATATCTTTTCTATCATAAAAACGCGAAAGCACGTGGCGTGTAATGATTGATCACCTAATCACTATTCGTGTTTTGCTATTTTATCACGAGTCGCTCTACCTAGTATATAAAATGCTTAAGGTCTGATTTAACAAGAAACACAATTGAAATATAAGATACACTTTATTCACAGGATTCAAAAATGATTATAATTTAAATTGCATTTATAAGTAACCATTTCATTCCATTAGTCTTATTTTAAGGATTACGTCGATCGATATGCATAATTCCTCTTCCCTAAGTGTGAACATCTGTATTTGCGTATTGCGCTCCCACTCGTACACCTATTGCAATAAATCCGTATTCAAATAACTTTAATCGCTTAAGTACACAAATTCATTCTAGCTACAAATGAATATAATTATTCATACGCGTTGACGACAGTACAATCCTTTCGGTCTATACAAGGATTGTTTGCATATCGTACGGCGTTATAAATTGGACGTACAACGATTTTAAACTGATCTGTGAACAGATGAAGGATCAATATACGTATGTGGACTTTAGTTTTATATTATTGCTTTATTATTTACTATAATCATTTAGAGAGAATTTACAATTTTTTTAAGAATTCGACTAATTGTATATTTAAATTAAAATACCTCATGAGAATTTAGGTATATGTTATATACCTTTTTATTATTATATTCCGAGTTTTTTATAGTATCGACAAGCATGTAAAACGATCAATAAAATTATCCGGACTCACGCTTTTCATGCGCAATCGATTGAAAATGTAAAGCGGGGCTCTTCATTTCGTGCATGGCGGAACAGATCGCAGTGACAAGTTCTCACATGACACGTACTCGTGTATTTGGTACCAGTGAAAAATACATTCAATCTATCATTTTTGTGACAGTACCTTTGATGATAATTTTACAGGTCGGTGGAATTACATTCTGATTATAAATGTTAATAATAGAATTGATTAACGCCTTCGGCTTTTAGTGACAGAGGTGATCTACAAAACTTTGATGCTAATGCTTATGAATAAAAATAAAAAGTTCAAGAGTAGATATCGTAAAACTACTAGTAAGTACGACAGTGCTTACCTTACCTCTGTTCTTATATAACTACCACTACTACTATTTTATACAAAGCTTAAAAGATCTTCCATAAATATAAACAGTGATGTGATTTCATCCTATATATTCAAAACCTATGTCGCAACTGTTTGGAGTACTTACGCGACTTGTACCTACTTTGAGTGATTGTCATTGACTGAACTATTTTTATAACTATGACAGTTAAATATTATAAATTATCTTGCTCTTTTAAAGGCATATTATGTATAATTTAGTTACCGAGTTTTGATGAGTAGGTATTACTTCAAAAGGCAGTTTGAAAAATAGAGACTAGAGTATACAAAATAAACCCTTACCTAATTTGCTATTATGTTTAACCTGGAAAAAGATTGTACACTTATAAGGAATCAATAAAATTCTCATTTTCACCAGATGTGCGATAAACGCTATCAAGAGGGTTAGCCATGACCTCATAAAAAAGTAGAATTTATTACATCTCACGACCCTTGCCCTGAAACTAAGACAGCAGAGGAAATAATAGAAAAATATCATAATTAAAATCCAACCCTTCCTGTCGTTGCGTTATTTTATAGAGGGCCAAAATTGAAGCAAGGCGCGCGTGACTGATGCTATGATATAGTGGTAGGAAGTGCCAGCCAACGAAGCCCGACCCTCGGGGCCTCGAGCCGAGTGGGCGTCGGGTGAAGACATACAGCAAACTATGGGTTAAGCGATCTTTAATGACTGTTACATCGTTTATTAAAATTTAAACATATGACGACCTTTTTTATTATTTTAAGAACGGTTATTTCCGGACCCTTATTTTGGACGATAAAAATGAAAAGGAATGATTTAATATGTAACATTTATTTTTTTATTGAAACAAAACTTTTACTCAATAATTGCTAAGTATTATATGCTAACCATGTGTGCTAACCATTCGTAATATAATTTTTGGAGCATTTCTTATTAGGACGTTTTAAATATTGTACCTGTAAATAATCGGAGCTTAGCTTGAAATCGTTGCTCGCATTGGACGTGACCGGACGGGATTGCGTCTGTAGGATGTATTCATCCAGTTTTATCACGTTTCATATTATTTTAGCCGCCATAATGGAGCGTATACTGGCAGCCGTTCATTATTACAATCACATTTTTTATCTCCACTATAATCTGAATAATCATAAAAACCACAATGTTTTTATAAAAACTTGATTACTTTACAATGTATTGCAAAAAACTTTTAACAGTACTTCTTTAATCAACAAAAATATACAACATTCTAGCGACTCACTCTCGCTTCCGTCGGGTTCGTCCTTAGTGAAAAAACAAAAAGAAATCTACCCCATGACCAGACTACGACGACTACAACCTAGACTGTACATTTTTCCGAGCTGTAAAGTCTATTCCCTACTAAAACCTATATAACCTAACCTATATATCTTTGCCAAATTTTAAAACATATCCGTTCAGCCGTTCTGACGTGATTGGGTGACAAAAATCTATCCATTCCCAAAGAACCGATGACATGCCATCAGGTCTCTTGCTATCGTTTCGACTTGTTCTAGAAGGCTCAATAAGAGAAGGAATGGCAAGAATCATTTTGATGGAAGTATCTATAATCGTAACTAGTCGTAACTTATTTTATACAAAAACCACGGGTCACGAATACCCCAAAAGTCCATACTGCTGTCAGGAAAGGACTGGGACCAATCCGCATGCGACACAGCCTATCGAGGTGAGCCTTGCTATTAGGTGTTGGTCTTTGCTAATAGGAGTTTCTTGGTTTCGCGCTCGACTGGACCGTCGGACGCTAATGGGGGTCAGTAACGGTCCAGTACAAATGGTACAGTAACATGATGAACGGACATTTGGGGAGAGGTTAAGTGTTACTAATACCTACCTTTAACATTTATCCTTTATATAAAATGATTGTAATTGAGTTTTTAAGACTCCTAATATAATTGAATTATAATAAACACATAGGTACCTACTACACAACAAACTGAAGTATACAAAAGCTAGGTTTTTCTTGCTCATTCTTGATAATTGTTATAGGAAAAAAGCATATTGTATAATTGTATGCTAAGGTGGAGTTCCTTTTATCGAATTACTGACACAGTGCCAAACAATTCAATAAAATTTTATAAAAACTTGAACTTATACAAAAGATTAAGTAAGAATAATATTGCCTTGTGCTATTATATGCCGCCTCCATTCTTTAGAAGAAATGTTATACAAAAATGATCTCTCACATCAAGCATTACAGTCGATTTTAATACCACTTTTCAAAAGTAGCGTCGGTTGTCAGTAGCTAGGTGCGATGTACGAGATGCAACATTGTTTGTTGTTTGTTAAAGTATGCGTGAACAAGAGATCTTCAGATGATAATTGATTGATATTGAATAGCAAAGAAGATGAATGGATACTTGACAATACAACGGTCGACTACCTAGAGATGATACTATAATTTCTATAATGGCGATGAAAAGTAATCGTATAGCTAGTTATGTTATATAAAATATAATTAAGATTTAAGTAGGTAGGTATTATTATGTGTTAATGCAATATAATCAGCGTAACATAAGTTAACACTATTTTATTCCATCGTCATTTAGGATCACATTTTTATAATGTAACAGAGACCATATTATATGTACTTATTTTTAATATTTGCAACTGAAATATTTACTGAAGTTATTTTCTCACCTAATATATTTTAAATACATTAATATGAAACGAGACATAGGTACGAGATGAATAGTCATCTCTCTGTACAACTTAGCTCTCCATCCCCTGAATTAGAATAAAGACATAAAAATTAAAACTGTAAAGCAAATAATATATTAGTTTATCAATCAAGATGCAAAGATCGCCGCCTATGCCGGTGGTCTACATACTCAGTGAGTTTCAATGTCCATCGCAATTCTTACGTATTTACATAATGCCTTTTTTTGAAAGACTGAAGGCTCAATGAAAGTTATTGTTGTCTTAATCTAAATCGAGTGCATCCTTGCGAATGACGGTTTTGAACGAGGCAGACATTGTGACGTCTTCTGGGTACCATTATATTATTTCTAATCTTTTTTAAAAAGAAAACATGGTACATTTATTTAAAAATTTATACTCGTTTTTCTCTTTTCTGGAACGGATAGTCAAATTATAAATATTACAAAAACACCATTCATTTATAACCTCCCCCCCCCCCCCTATTGTAAAAAAATAAGAATATGCCGACCCCCTCCCCTTTGTTTAATATTTATTACGTAAGAGTCTAAAAGAAAAAATGAATACACTTTTGGTTTATTTTAATGCTTATTTTTCAAAGTAAAAATTTTTTGAAATGTTTATTTGTAATTTTAAATGTACCTTGCGCTCGGTTGACCGCGCTTTGTCAAAGTATAATTTTAACTTTGCTCATTTTTTTGATCATACTATTTTTGGTTACGGAAATAGATAATCATATTATATTTTATATACATAATAAATATAGTAGTAGTGTTAGTATTTTAAATGTCCCACTGCTGGGCACGAGCCTCTCTTAAATACGAGGGGGATCTGGCCTAAATCCATCACTGTCCACACTGGCCAAGTGCAAGTTAGCGGACTTCCCATTGTTTTGTCAGACTTGCAGTTTATTCATGATGTTTTACCGTACACCGTACTCCTTTACCGTAGTAATACAAGTGGTAGGTAATCATGTTAGAAATGATTGATAAATCCAAATATCATAGGTGCGAGCACTGCCTTAACTATAGGTACTACTAATATTTATATAATATATTTTCAATAATATACCTACTACTTTATCATAAAAAAATAAAAAATTCAATGCTCAATGTCTTTTTTTTTCGCATACAAAAGTTACTTGCTTTTATTTCTTATAATTATTACTTTATAAATTAAAATGTAATATCATAATGATAAATCTTATTACTTTAAAATTCCTTAGCATCCAGTCTTGTATAATTTATGTAGGTATTGCACGGTTGAATGGAAACATTCCAAGGATGAATTTATAAATCTTATTACTCAGTGTCTCCTTCGTAAAACAAAAATTTGCTAGCACTGCACAAATATTCGCCATATTCAAAATATAAATATTAATATAATATTAATATTACCTATCTAATATATAATATTTCTGTTTTAAGAACATTATAAGTAACAATTATCCATTTCACTTACTAAGTACCTATTTTTTATAAATTACAACTAAATTTGGTCAAAGCCGTTTTGTGTAGAAACGGGAAATTGATTATTAATAATAAACGGGATTGATAAATAATATGCTCATTATTGTTTATTAATGTTATAGTAATGGAACCTATTACTATATAATTCTCAATTAGTAATTAATATTTCAAAGAAAAAGTAACAAAAATAGAGAATGGGTAACGGTAATCATCACTACATAGTATAAAACAAAGTCGCCTTTTCTGTCCCTATATCCCTATATCCCTATGTGCGCTTAAATCTTTAAAACTACGCAACGGATTTTGATGCGGTTTTTTCCAATAGATAGAGTGATTCAAGAGGAAGGTTTATATGCATAACTAGGCGATCCCGCGGCTTTGCCTGTGCTAAATCTAGGGAAGAGCCCGAGCGAAGCGAGGGCGAGTCGCTAGTAGAAAATAAACATACTTAATAGAGAATATAAAGTTTTTTGTGCTTAAGTGAAGCGGATTTGAGTCCGGGGTGACGGGTGTCATACCTCTTGAAACCCGCACTTGGCCAGCATGTGGGATACACTTATTATCCTCCTAAGCATAAAAGATGACCTGTGCCCAGTGCTGGGACGTGAAGTGGGAGTGTAATGACATACAAACATTTCGATAATTGATTTCAGAGACGGTAGAATAAGCGATGTTTAGTTTAGGTAATGTGGAGTGACATTACAAAAGAGGTATAAAACAAAGGGACGCTCGGAGGAGGCGGCGGCCCACCGCGCACGCGCCACTTGAAGCTCGTTAGCGACGCATGCAAATAATATTAAAACAATGCGAAACAATACGTTGCCATCATGCTAATTGCATCCAGACTGTTGTTTTTACCCTCGTTCGTCCCTATACTCCCAATTCCTATAGCAGTGTATTGATGTCAATTTCATTTTGCGCAATTAAATAATATAATTTTACAATAGATGTCGCATAATATGGTGATGTTATTAAACATTTTATATCAAAACAAAATATCAATACCTATAAAAGGAAAAATTACATATCTAAAAAATAAAGATCTTCGACATTCTGTGTGGAGGTCCGTACATTAGTCACATTAGTACCACTATGTATTCAGACCAGACAGACCTCCACGCACACTCCTACTTAATTGATTAATTACAATAAACGAAATTACAAGGAAACTTAACTTAGGTAGGTATATTACTTAATTATTACGGAACTATTGTAAGGTTTTAAAAACCTTCTTTTAAGAAACTTTTAGTTATTTGTTTAATACCTACCTATAACTACCTACCTACTAACCTATTTATTTACAATCGCTGGCAATGTTCCTAATGACAAAACAATAACCGAGGTTAAGGACATGGTTTTACCGTACAGATTTGCCAAACTTAGTCATGGTTCTAATAAGTAGGTACCTAAATATGCAAGCTTGATGCGTAAGTCATAGTATGTATGTATATGTAAACTTCTTATTATAATTTATTTATACTATATTATTTAAAAATACTATTTTTACATTATAATTAATGACTAGTTAGAAAACAATTACTTAATCTGACGATTCTACTATAATGACTGCCAACAAATAGTCCTTCAACATTACAATAACGTCACAATATGTCGACAATTAAACGACAGCGCAGGCGCAAGCACATTTAAAGCTAATGTGCCTATTAACAAATGTATTTGCTGTGTTCGAGAGCGCTCGTAAATTCAACGGACAACTGGAACAGTTGCTTCCTATCGTCTTCACAAATATATCATTCTGCTTTTAAATAAAGTCTGTTAAACGTGACAAGATAATTCTGAAATGAGAAACCCTCGTTCAAGTTTTATGAGTACCTAAGTATTTGTTATTTTTACTGATAGATAAGAGAGTACTTGTGATGATGATGATGAGTAATAAGCATCATAAACAATAAGTTTTCGACTTACGAGATTTGAAATTACGAGTAGGTAGGTACATATTATGTAGGTACGTATATAGTAGGTATACCCATCCGGTAACTTCATGAGGTCAAATTGCATTTTGTATTCCAGTATGAGATAATAAATTAAACAGCTTGAAAGACCTAAAATAACACACTTCAGAGATAAATTTATTGATTTTAAAGAAAAAATTGTATCTTTGAACGTAGTCTGTCTCCAAAATAATTTATTAACCGTCATGGTACGACACGAGGCAGCCACCCGCGCGTCGGCACGCGTGCCCTTTTCTCGGCCTAATAACTTAACCCCCTTTTGTTTTTCTATACAAAGCTCTCAATTTATTTGTGAGATATATTAAATGATTATGTACCAGCACGCTTCTTCATATTGAAAAACTAAACCGGTTGCGCAGTTAGGACTGCAGTAACGAAGTGTATCTACATTTTAAAATTATTTACTTAAATAATTATTTAATTATAATTAGTGCCAAGTACTCCACTACATGCAATCAGCTTTTAAATTTAAATATAATTTTACAACCCTATTTGCAACGAGATGCTTCCCATTATAGTCGAGAGGCCCTCATTCAATTGTCAAAAATATGCCTTTCACGTCGCACTTATGAGTGTCGCATTGCTTGTCATTTGAATATGCAATACAAAACAGTGTGACACATCGTGACGACCCGTTGTCAATTGTTTATAACTTTATATAAAATCTAAATGGGATTTTACTTTGGTTGCCCTACTTTATTATACAAAATGAATAAACTATTTTTAACTGATTGAAGGCTGATGTGTTCATTTTTAAAATATCGTACCTTGCTTGAGACGCTAAACACTAATAGGCAGTCAGATCAAACTTTCACCATTTAAGTATACAGAATAGTCCACTGTCCATGAAACTGTGTAGATGTCGAAAAGTAACTTATGTAATATTCTTACAGGAACTTCTTACAATACTCGAATACTTTCTAAGTAGGTAATGTGTTTATGTGTGTATTCGAAGTTGAAGTAGCTATTTCGAATTGTAAATTGAATGAAGAAGTCGCGCTCTAGGTTATAAATTTTTTCTAGAAACTACTCCATACGAACTCTGTTTCTTCTTAATTTATTCAATTTCAAATTTTAAGTAAATGATACTTTCACTAGTAATTACGAAATGTAGTATTAAACAAAGGATTACATTAGAGCGAAGAAGATGCTTAATATCCGTGCAAAAACATAAGCCTTGTTTTATTTGAATCCGATGAATTAATTTGAGCGAAATTTAAGAATTACATTTTTTTCCTTTCTTTTTAGAAACTTTTACATTGGAGTTACATTGCATTGTAGTTATTGGGTTGAAGTTGTAAGTAATAACACAAAATAGTAAAATAATTAAAGTTTTACAACAAATGTGATAACTGATAATGTTATTAATGGAAAACGTACAAACACTGCTAATTAATACTATTGTGCTTTGTTGACTTGTTCACATGTTATTAGTTCGCTTTTTACGCAGTCGGGTGTCTTATTTGTATCTTTTTATAATTTCGTCTGAACCAACCTTTATCATGTAGGCGATATGCTGGTACCACTACGATGAAAGATTTGCGGTTTTGTCATTGGCTTTGAAAGAATTTCTACTTCGTAATCTTGTGGTTCTCTTAAATGTGCACGCATTTTCGAAATGAACGAACTATAAATCATAAAACTCATTTTCAAGCTCAGTTAAGTTGCAAGCATGAAAATTTCATAATAATCGCATAAACATAAATAACAAAAATGTTCTAAATACACAACAAAAAATCGTCGCAATAGCATTAATAAAGGTATATCCATAACTGGGCATTAACTCGTTAATCCGTTAATCGTTAATTAACGAAGTTAATATTTTGATTAACGATTAACTTTTAAGTTAACCTAGAGAAAAATTAACGGACTCGTTAACTTCCTTTACATTTTCTCAAGTCCGTTAAACGTTAATCAAGTACCTACTCTTTACCAAGCACCGCGTCGCGTCGAGTAAAACGAAACCAGTACCTAAGTAAAGTTTGGTAGGTAAGGTTGTCGATGCGTGTTCACGTGCCGGGCGCCCGGTAAGCATCTGTGTCCATGTCTGAAAGTAATAACACCATGTGGGCCTCCTGGCCCAGTGAAACAGGACGAACGGCATCCTCTTTCGCCAGGCCAGCCTCTGGGTTTTTTAGTTGCTCTCTCCATCGTCGGATCATGGCCTCGTCAGCTAGACGGGAGGGATCCCACATTGGAAGTTTTCTGCGCGCACGCTCGCACGAAACTGGTACACTTTGGCGAGTACCTCTGCCTGCGTCTGGAGTACCCAGGGTGAACACCCGCCAGAAGGACACCGTGCGTCATCCCCTTATCGCCTTCACCACCAAGTCCCACTGCGTACTGCACAATTGGACCCCTTTCGGGACGGAGAGGGCGTCGATCCAAACGGGGGCACCATACAGTGCCATGGACCTTACAATCTCAAAACTGACAAAGAGATTCAATGCACCGGACATTCGGCAAAAGCCTGCCGAAAGTCGAGACGGCTTCCATCAGTATCGGGGTGAACTGAGAGAAATGAAAAAGGAACGACCAGCGTCTGTCCAAAGCCAGAGAGAGGTGCCTCATGATAGCGAAGTGGCGGATTAACGATTAACGTTAACTTGCGTTAAATATCGAAATGTAACGCTTTAACGTTTAACGAAGTTAACTTTTTTAAGTAACAGATTAACGATTAACGAGTTAATTATTTGTTTAACGGTGCCCAGCTATGGGTATATCCTACTATTTTTTTTTCATGGACTTCTGCCTCAATGTTAGCTATATCAATGTAAGTTGAAGTTACAATATTAGGCTCTTTTAGAAAGTTGATAATAGTATTATTTATGTCAGTGCTACAAATAATTGCACTTTAAAAGTGCAGTTAAAGACAAAATGCGTGTTTAACGGAATAGGAATACCAACTTATACCTAGTAATTACTAAATACACGTAAAGTAACAACACAATCGTGGCCTTTTCTAATAGATTTCGAAAATTCTTAATTCGTCGGAATCTCTTTTTTATGTAACTTAATCTATTTTATTATTTACTTATACTTTTTTTTTTCAAAGTTCTCTTTGAAGTACTTCCCAAGTGGTCCCACTTAAATTTTATCAAAATCAATCAAGCGGTTTTTGAAAAATGACCGAATTTTTTTTTTTGTTAATGATTATGATAGTATTATTTTAACTTTTGTTATAATTACTTTATGTTAAACTTAACTTGGAATTTACTAATTTCTTAAAACCATAGTATTTGAAACTTTCATTGCAATCGAATTATTAGCTTAGAAATGCTGATATTAATCGTAATTCGTAACTCAGTTTTGGTAGAGTAAGAGTAGAGGCTTTAAGTTCAGCTGTACAAAGTAGTAGTAGTAAATTATATCTGGATTAAGTTTGTATTAGAAATTGATAGTGTTGTAGTAACTTATTTATTTATTTATTTATTTATTTATTATTCGGAAGACAAACAGTATTTAATTACATATAAAACGAGAAAAAAACTTCAGTAAGTATATTATTTCATAAACTCACATATTCTTCCATTAAAAATAAATGAATCTATAACAATGCATATGCACATAGGTACTATACAAACTACAAACGTTACATCATGTGTTCGTGTGTTAAATTTTATATTTAATATATTAAACTTTAACTAATTAAATATTAAACTTATTATGAGATATTAAATAATTACAGTACTTATTTAATATCTGTTAATGATTAAAATTATATAATAAAGATAAGCGAAGTATTGACAAATATGTATTTCAATTTCATTTTTGAATATTCACTATAACTTGAGACATTTCGTTTTTTATTATGATATTAATTCGATCAGATTGTAATCTGACGCCTGTCAGGTCAGTCAATAGGCACAAGGAGTAGAGAAATCAGACCACACACATTGTGGTTGATGGTCCTCGTATCTAGATACAAATATACCTACATATTCTTTGAGTCATTACACGATATTAGCTACATATCTATTTAGTATTTATTAATAACATTTAACATTTGAGTAAAAACCGATATGTAAGCTTTTTGCTATTGCTAGAAACTAGCGATTCACACTCGCTTCAACCAGGTTTTTCGTAAGTATGTATTTTTTTGAACAAATCCTAGTTATAAATTAAACTATCTTTTTGAATTCATTCGCGGATTTATTTTGATTTTTGGTTCTTAAAGGGGACAAAATCCGAAAAGAACTATCTTAATTCTTTTCGGATTTTGTCCCCTACAGACAGTTTCATTTATAATGTCAAATATTCGCGTTAACCTAAGAAAGTATTATGAGAATCCTAATTCTGCCAGAAAAAGTTCCGTAAAGATCGGTTCAGCCGCTTCAGAGATTAGTCGGAACAATAGACAGACAGACCAAAGTTGTATTAATTGTTTTCTTCATTTGTACTTACGTTATTTCATATGCCTTTAGGTAAAGCTATTATTTTGACATTACAACTTCACCAAAACTTCAATTTTATTTATCTGTATCACAGACAATTCAACCTATAGACGACGCTTTACTGGGGATATGCTTTAGTTAAGATTTGGTACTCACAGTTAATAACAACCGGCCCCTCCCCTTTACGTTCCTCAGTCCACCGCCGAGAGTCACAGCGATAACATTGTCCGAATTACAATTATAATGCCTTATTGTTCAATGAAATGGCGTGGAAAGTGTAGTACAACTATCTTAATTCTTAATAGTACAACGTCTAGTCTCACCAAAAATGGTATTACATTTCACAGATAAGACTAATAAAAATTAATTATACAAAAATAAAATATAAAAAGAGCTCGCGTTGATAGTTTTTTTGACAGCTCACGCCCATGAAGTTTCGTATTTAATGTTTAACCGTTAAGATAAAATGTCATACAAATAATATTGTACTTCATGGACGGGTACCGTAGTAGGGGTATTGATGTCAAATCCACAGATGTGCCACGGCACAATAACGATTACTACGATTGTGCTACAGATTACAAATAATCGATAGAAATAAATGCTAATATGTAAATAAAGTGTAATATGTTATTTAATCAGGAGGACAACAAAATTTTAAGGTCGAAACCAATAATTAAAATAACTACAACAATACTAAAATAGATTTGATTAAGACAACGTGCATCATTTAATTGATTTAAAAAACGTGTGATTGATAAATATATTGGTATACGACTGGCTTATTTTAAAAAAACCGAATCAAAATCAATAAGAAGAGTTTATATAGGTACACAATGAATATCAATAGTCGACATTGAAGTGAAAACTTCTATAGGCAGGTTTGGATGGGGAGTATAATAATAATTTAAACAGTTTTAATTAACAAATGTTAATTTAAGATCTAACAATTCATTTACTTATCCAACTATAATAAATAATAACTGATTATGTATAGTTTTAAGTTTTCACCTCTGTTGGCAGTCCTCATGACTGATTTTTGTTTCTTTTTTACTTTAGTGAGATGTTTACTATTCTTACTATATTAAATAATTTGTATAACAATTAACATCTCTTTTTATTATCCCGTTATACAATAATCGATTCGACTCAGTTATCGATATTAATAAATGAGTCTCGTCCATCACTAGTGAATTTTCACTGACATTGTTAAGTTTGACATGTAATACTTTCTTAGGTTTACGCGAATGTTTGACATTATAAATGAACTTATAATTTATAAATAACTTCAGACAGACATACCAACTGACATACTAAATGACATTAACTCATTTTATAGTTTAAAAGTTATAATTCAAAAGAACTTAAAGAGGTCTATGTGGATTGAGCATAGTTAGATTTGTTTAATATTATATTATCAAATTTAAAAATGATTTAGTTTGCAGTGGTGTTGCTTAATATTTAACTTAAAATTATTATCTAAACTCAAGTTGTTTTTAACTATTAATCTTTAATTTATAATATATGAAAGTTTAATATTGCTTTAATAATTTATATTTTAATATAACACATTATACATATTTTAATAATAGCAACACTACTTAATATTATTTTAACAAATGTTAGAAAATTATAATAATTATAATTATAGTAGCTAAAAATAAGTTAATAATATTGCCATATTTATAATATAATTTAAAATTTTAAAATCTTAAAAGTATAGAATTGAAATGTATAATTTTATAGTCTATCATTTTGAATATTTGTAAAAAATTGTGGGTAGGCACTGTCTGTAACAAGTATATAACCCCCTGAGACGTCTAATACCTTAGTCTCTCCCGTGATCATGATTGCTGAAAAAAATCCGAAAAGATAGTTTCATTTATAAGTTTGACATGTGTTTTAACGAGCCAATGAAAAATTGCCAACCTCCCCTACAACCCGCCACGTTTTGGCGATTCTGTTTTCGTACTAAAATTAATGAAAGCAGAGTCTATTAGGTTGAATTGTCTGTGATCTGTATAGATACCTAATGTATTCACTTTATCCGTTTTTTTCAGGAACTTTTTATAAGTGAATAGAAAATATATATACATATTTTATAATGAGCTCAACATCAACTCATACAGTGAAGGATGCGGCCGCGGTTGCGACAGGAAACCGCAAACTATCCACCTAAATAACTCAGCTGTACCGAACAACAGGCTTGCGTATATTTCGCTTTCTGATATGCTTGTACCTCTTATGACATAAACATTATTTTTATTACAAAAAAATAGGTTAATATTTTTTTATAAAAAGGTAAAGTAAGTATCTTTTGTCCGTACTAATTGAGAAAGTTAGTGTATAAGTACTAGAAAAGTATATATGTAGGTTCACCTACCGTGGGTATCATTATGATATAATTATTATAGTAGTAAGTATAGTCGAAGAACAAAATTACTGGAAAATATTATTGGGTAGTATGGACATATTTAATACATATCAACCGTCGAAAGGAACAAATGTTCAAGCGACAATTTTACCATTGGACTCTCATTGGACTCTTTCTGATCCTATAAAAAATAACTTGGATTATTGACTAATCCAAAATGTACCTACGCAAATTTTTCACATTTTTGTTACCTTCACCATTTAGATCTTACCATACATATTTTTAACTTGTGGATTAAGTGCGAGCGAAGCCGTGGGTTCCGCTATAAACCTCCCTTTTGAATCACTATGTATTAAAAAAACCGCATCAAAATCCGTTGCGTGGTTTTAAAGATCTAAGCATACATAGGGACATACAGACAGTGGGAAACGACATTGTTTTATACTATTACTAGCGACTCGCCCTCGCTTCGCTCGGGCTCTTCCCTAGATTTAGCTCAGGCAAAGCCGCGGGATCGCCTAGTTATGCATATAAACCTTCCTCTTGAATCACTCTATCTATTGGAAAAAACCGCATCAAAATCCGTTGCGTAGTTTTAAAGATTTAAGCGCACATAGGGATATAGGGATATAGGGACAGAAAAGGCGACTTTGTTTTATACTATGTAGTGATGACTAGCAGTACCCGCGGCTTCGCTCGCGTTAATTTTTTTTATCGCAACTAATCTTTCAATAACTCGCTGGGCGATCTGTGAAATGCCCGAAAATCGAACCCATCGTTAATATACTGCTGAGATGCGCGGCTACCTATTTCATATATTTGCACGCACCTCTCCCGCTCTTGGCACCCCTCCCTCTCCCCATTGCCCGCTGTGCTGCGCTTTACTTTTCTATTAGTATTTTGTTTTGATTGACATTTTCAAATTATCTTTTGAATGGAGTGTCCGCTTAGTATTATCCTAAAAGTTATCTGCTCACTATAAATTAACTGCCTGCCAAAGAGCCTTTTTCAGTGTTGACAGTACAAGCATGTTGTTATGTATAAATAAGTAAGAGATTCAAAGTTTGTAAAAAATTTATGCCAAAGGGGTTACCTAAAGACGAACCCGAGCGAAGTGAGGGTGAGTTGCTAGTATATTATATAGATTACACATTTTTTTATGGTAACAAGGGGGCAAACGGGCAGGAGGCTCACCTGATGGGAAGTGATCACCTCCGCCCCTAGACATCTGCAAGCCAGGCGTGCGTTGCCGGCCTTTTAGGAAAGGGAAGGAGGGAGGAAAGATGGAGGGAAGAGGGAGGTGAGAGCAAAGACGGAGGAGGAAGGGAAGAGGGGGAGGGAGGAGATATGGGGAGTGGGCCTCCCGGACTCTCACTTACCGGACGAAACGCGACAGCATAGCTGCCACTTCACGCCGGTCTTCTGTGAGAGAGTGGTACTATACGGGGCGTGCCGGCCCATTCGGCAGCTACCCGAAGGTAACAAGCATGGCACTACCACTTTAAAAATACATATACATACATACAGTTACAAATGCATGTCATTGAGTGATTTTCTACTATTCTCTAAAAAATCATTTACCGCTAAGAGAAAAACAAAAGTAGTCCGAGTAATAAACGCAATTAGTTTAGTCCGTATCGCATTTTCGTATGCGATGACTATGAGGCACATCTGAACTAGCTCCGATCACAATGTGACCATCACATAACCCATACATACAAATTCTTCATCCCATACAAAGAAATTGGACACGCTTGACGCTAATGCATTCTTTTTTGTTTACATGAATAAATAATGTTATTATGCCACAATACTACAGTAAAAATAAGCGGTTTTTTGGTCATACTAAATTTCCGATCCAATATTCTTTTTATAAGGTCCATTTAATGAACCGGTTGTTCTGTCTCTGTCGACAACTCTCAAAATATTGGATTAATCAATAAAATGCATGTTCATTCGTTACACCCTTAATTACGAGGAGGTAGAGGACCTCTTAACTAGAATAAGATAACGACCCCACTAACCGCAAACCGTAACCTGCATTGATATACCTATATGTGGACACGTAGATCCGATCCCAAGGAGATCCCAACTCTCATACGCACGCACGCACGCACACATACACACATACACACACAAACACACACACACACACACACACACACACACACACACACACACACACACACACACACACACACACACACACACACACACACACACACACACACACACACACACACACACACACACACACACACACACACACACACACACACACACACACACACACACACACACACACACACACACACACACGCTTCTCTTGTTCAAATTTGTTTAAATTTTTGTTTAACTTCTTGTTTAAAATTAAATGCAACTGTTATTGGAACTAGCTTACTAATAACATATTATAAAATAATATTGTAATAAAAAAGACCTAATCATAGATAATGCAAATGGGAAGCAGCGGCCATTCCCAACACAAGTATCTTCGGATTACTTACTGGGAAGACCCGAATATAATTAATTGTAAAACACGATTAAGAAATAAAAAACTATTTTATTTTATTTTATTTTATATTCGTAAGCGGTAAGTTTTACAAAAAAGTTTACACAGAATAAAAGATGCAAAATTTATTCTCTACATTAATGGTTTCTGAAAATCTGAAGAGATACAACAAAACATTGTAGTAGGAAGTTGTAGGTCCTAAAAAGTCGTACAGAAAAATCTATAATATTGAATATCTATCTTCTAAGTTAAACTCGCAATACCTATTTTTTCACGCAAAAAGTACTGAAACGATTTAAACTAAATTTTGTGTAGTTACAAGTTATTACACGAGGCAAAATTTAAAATCTTGAATTTACCTTCCTTTTATTGAAGGAAAACATTTCGCCCGCCCATTTGTATAAAGCTAACTCTTGCTTCTTAAACTTAAGAGATACATCAAAAATATGTACTAGAAAATTATAGGTATTAACATTTATTGACAATGAAACAAAAAAATCTTACAATAAAACAACATAAAATATAATAATATCTTTCTTTTTACAAGCTTTTAGATAACTTGCAATGTAGGTCGTAATATCAAAATATGTAGGTAATGTAACTGTTTGTTTAGGTGGAATCTTGCAACTCAATTTTTAAGCATATATCAACAACCGATTAAGATTTTAGCGTAGATAAAAAAGTTAATTAGGTACCTAAATAATTTGATCTGATTGATTTTAAATTAACAAATTCTCAAATTATATGTAGTATTTCAATTAGATTTCCAAATAAATTAATCGATGTGCAGATTCGACTCCGTTAAAATTTTATTATATGTATAGATTTCATTTCGAGAAGAGCTTTAATTTAAATGGGCTTAAAAGAATAGTTCATTTCAGAGCTACCTTGTCTGTGTTTTACAAGACGTCGTATGCGGCTACAAATATGTAGGTATATACATGTTATGATGAGTCAGTAAAAGAAAGAATCAGCGCTCTACTCACATTAGCACTCGAGTACCAGCCATTTTAGTGAAAATCTAAAATTGTACTACCCGGAGTGGAATTTGTGGGCATTGTGACTAGAGTTTTCAATTGTTTGTATGTTTTATTGCTGTTGCAGCCTTGCAAGAAGCCACACTAGTTGTTTCCAAATCAATTGAATCGGAAGCAAATGTATTTTTAGAGAAAAAGAAGTAAATATCATCGGTTAAATTTACTATCACTTAACTTTGACTACTCCTACTGAAACAATAATAAACTAAGCCCAGCAGACAAGTTGATTAAAAAAATGGTCCGTTTCATGGAGATTCTAAAATGCTATCACATGTACATCTTCTGTAATAAAATAGTACTTAATTTTATTTTTTTTCCGATAGATGACCCGTTTTATAAACTGTGTCATTAAAAATAAACATTTTATTCATTGGAAATAGATCGTAATTCTTCTTATAAATTAATTAAAGATAGCCGACTAGATTAAAAGGACACGGTATTTTTAGTGATCATTTAAAAGAAATGCTCAAGTTGTCCACGCTCATGCTCTACATCTTCTTAAAAATAAACTTTTTATAAGTGTAGTGTGTCTTTTTCAATTTATTTAATCGAAATTTGACGATTTTTGAAATTTTGAAAAATTCGGAGCGACCTCTTAAAATTTTTTTGAGCTGTCCTTTGGCGAGGGCTCCTTAAACATCAAAAAGTAACATTTTTTCACACGAGACTCAAAATAAAAAAATAGTCGGTTTTTTTGCGCCACCCTAATATTATACATATCACTACATAGTATAAAACAAAGTCCCTTTCTCTGTCTCTATATCCCTTTGTACGCTTAAATCTTTAAAACTACGCAACGGAGTTTGATGCGGTTTTTTTAATAAATAGAGGAAATTCAAGAGGAAGGTTTATATATGCATAACTAGCGGATCCCGCGGCTATGCCTGTGCTAAATCTAGGAAAAAGCCCAAGCGAAGCGAGGGCGAGTCGCTAGTTATAAATATAAACACCCATGACTAGAGTACAAACATCCGAGTTTAACAAATGAATGCCCCCAGCGGGACTCGAACCGGCGACCGCTGGCGTAAGAAAGTAGGGTCACTACAAACTGCGCCAAACGTGTCGTTATAATGCATATTTTATTAAGTTCAATGGCGCGAACGATATTTCAAATAAAAAATATAACAACTAACAAGTATTAGTTTGATAAAATACTAAAAGATGTATTCTATAAAATACAAAGAATCAATCATACTGGTACGAAAATAAAACATGCGAGTAACGAAATGTATTCGAGAGTGACGTTTCGTTCGTAGACAAGTTTCGTTACTCGGTACTAGATGGCGTACCCGTTACTCAGTACCGGGCCCGTGGTTACCATAGACTATAACTATAACGTGTTACGTGAAATTTGATGGGACTTGAAATGATGACTTGGGATGAAACGATGATTTGAATGAATACAAATCGATATAAATATATTAGATACGAGCGACTCACCCTCGCTTCGTCCCTAGATTTAGTGCGAACGAAGCCGTGGGTTCCGCTAGTTAAAATAAATTAAATTGTTAAAATAAAATTAGCCTAAATTACTTTTTATAACATACTAAAATACTAAATACTTGCGCGTGAAAGTCACATCGAAATCGGTCCAGCCGTTTCAGACCAATTTTTTAAAATTGCATTTTTATGTTAGTACCGTATATACTTTTATAATATTATGCATTTAGTGAAAAGCTGTTAATTTAAAGTTAAAAACAGACACTTCAATTTTATTTATATGTATAGATGTATAGATAAGTATATTAGATATTAGATAGATCTAATTTTGAATAAGTTTTACCTATCTTATCGAAGTCAAAGGATGCAAGTAAGAAAAGAGAAATAAATAACTTCCTCCTCCTTGTGGGAGTCGGTTAAAGATATGTAGAGAGAGATAGCGAACAAAAATATTATAATTTATAACTAATAAAGCATAGCAATCAACTAGCATGTACAAACTTACAATACATAAATAAAAGTAACTTATACTAATTTGTTTTAAAGGCGAAAGGCAATAGTACCGTCTATTTTATTATCTATATTACCCTTTGTACTATATCTTTGTTAACGTGTTCAAATTAGTTCCGAAAAACTTAGGAATTCAACATTACATAACATACATACTATGCTTTTTAAAATAATTATTTTATACGAGAAAACCTTTGTTTGAAATGAAAAAAGACGTGAACGAATTCTAATTGTATTATCTAAGGTAAGCTTACAACACAACATAATTCGAATCAATTTCTTGATTAGAGTCAAAGAAATTGATTCGCATCGTCAAACTGCGCCAGCTCATTCGAATCACGTCGACAGTTCGAATCATCGAATCAGCATAAAATCTCACTCGAATCGGTTTTTCATCGTCACTCATCATTCGAATCAAATGTCATTCGATTTAGGGATGACCACCATATGGGCACGTGAAAAAAATATATCGATATTTATCGTATCTATTTTTTTATTTTTTTTTATGGTAAAAAGGGGGCAAACGGGCGGGAGGCTCACCTGATGAGAAGTGATCACCTCCGCCCATGGACATATGCAAGCCAGGCTTGCAGATGCGTTGCCGGCCTTTCAGGAAAGGGAGGGATGGAGGAGGGAGGGAAGTGGGAGGGAGGAGGGAACAAAGGCGGAGGATGAAGGGAAGAGGGAGGGGGGAAGGAGTGGGCCTCCCGGACTCTCACTCACCGGACTAAACGCGACAGCATAGCTGCCACTTCAAGCCGGTCTTCTGTGAGAGAGTGGTACTAATGAACTATACGGGGCGTACCCGCCCCTTTTGGTTGCTACCCGAAGGTAACAAGCATGGCACTACCACTTTAAATTTAAACAGTATCGATAATTGAGTGAAAAATATCGATATATCGTCACTTTTCGCATGATTATTCATATATAAATTTCCAAAGCATTCAAACTTCGTAGAAAAGAATAGACGAAAATAGAAGAAAATAGTATTTTTTATTAAACCTCCAGCCTAAACAATTATACACATTACACAATTTAATAAAAGTTCCAGCTCCGTCTTTTGATGAAACGTATTAACATTGATTTTGCCGATTATTTGTAATCTGTGGCGCAATCGTAGTAATCGTTATGTGAGGCACAGCAGTAAGGGGGCGGTGCCCGTCCATGAAGTACAATATTATTTGTATGACATTTTAACTTTAATGGCTAACCATTAAATACGAAACTTTGTGGGCGTGAGCTGTCAAAAAACCATTAACAAAATGGACAAACTATACTCGGAATTATAATTCAATTCCACATTTGACATTAGCTACTGTCATTTTTAAAATAATGATACCACGGACACGGAGCGTTTGCCATTTGTCTAGAGGGGCTGGAATCGAATTAAAATTCCGAGTATATAGAAGTAGAACTCTTAGAAGTCAGACCATAGATGAATAAGAAACAGTCAGTAAAAGCTGTATGGTCTATAGTCTTTTGCCATTCCCTATTGGGGATAAATTTTTAAAACAACAAAGAAACAGTTGTCAGTTAACAGTCAGCTGTCAGACGTCAGTTTGACAAGTGAGTAGGTACGTACGTACTACTTTTAGGAAGTAGAAAGCACCGACTAGGTAGAAAGTAGAAACTAGTTACTTAGTCTTTCCTGTACTATATTATTATACTCTTTGGTCTTAATTCTTACAATTTTATTATTTGCGTCTTGCGATATTGGCGACCAACTTAATTGTGCCCAAATGACTCGAATTGAATAATTTTAAATCTGTGCTCAACTGGCACTCTTTGAAGGGATTAACAAGAGAATTGAATTGAATAATTATTGTAAACAAAATAGAACATAACAAATATTCAATCTACAACATTAAGTACACTTGGTCATATAAACTAACCTAACACCCAGTGGCATTTATCATGGATTCTAGTAAATATGTAATACCAAAATTACCAACTACTCAGAATGTATTGGATGATATATTGGATCCCAGTGTATTACAATCAGATAAAGAGTACAAAATAATACAAATGGATGGTATATTGAATGACGCCTACAGATGTTACTGTAGCATTAATAAATTAAGAAGAGATATTCATCAACAGAATGATTTAAATGCAAAATTAGAAGATTTGAACAAAGAACTAGCCATTAACATTGAAAATATGAAGAAGCAACGATAAATTTATTGTTACCTTGGATTAAATCTATGTTTAAATAAAACAAGTTAATTGAAATGTTTATTTTATTATGCTGCCAAATTTTATTAAATCTTCCTCTGTTATTAATTTCAAATGATACAGGGCTACTAAAGCTGCACCTTGTTCAGCAAATTTTTTATTTTTTTCCCAAAATGTTGATGTGTACTTCTTTCCATCAAAAGAAAGTATTGAACAAAACAACTTCTCAATCTGATAAGTTTTATAAGTCGGTAGCTTGAGGCCTTTTTTTCCAGCCCATGCATGAAGTTGTGCTTTAGGTAGATTAAGATCATTAAAATTTGCTCTAATAAAACTAACCTGGAATGTATTAAATATGATTAATATTTAATATAAAATAACTACAATATAACATTTTCTATAAAAGTATACCTTCATTTTTATAACATCTTCTAAATTAATTTCCTCAATCCTTAATTTCTTATTTGGAGGTTCTAAATCCTCAGGGCTAACTTGCCATCTTCCTTGTATGCCTTTTTTGTGATATTCACTCTGTTTCTCTTGGCAATATTTTTCTAAATCCCATATAGCACTAAACAAGTTAGAAAAAAATTACAAATATAGAATACTTATTAAACAACCTTATTTTATATGATAATCAACATAATATTTTAAATTTAAAACAAATACCAGATTTGTTCCAAAGTTTGACACTCTAAAAATTTTCTTCCTCTTGGAGTTTCTTGTAAATCCCGCAAAATGTTTTGTATACAGTATTTTGTGTTAGAAGGTGAATTATCATAATCAATTGCAAGTTTTAGATAATCTTTGATAACTGTGTCCATAGGGAGCAAGCCATCTTTTCTAAATATTGAGCAATTCCATTCAGCTGCTCTTGCAATCATAATACTCTTGCAACCAGTAAGCTCTTTAAATTTTAAAATATCTGCATATTTTTCTATTTCCTTTGATCCTCCACTGAAAAAGTAATTAGGTATACATTGAAAACAACAGTAATCACAACTACTATTAGTTATTTAGGTATTATATTTATGTAGATATATATTTTCATTTTATTTAGATTACAGCATCAAATATTATTATTTAACTTACTTTGCTATAACAGGGATTGATATCTTATTTGCAATATAATTAATAATATCTGTGTGCACTGGATGTTGCGGTCTTTCCTCCCGGGTTCTGCCATGAATAGCTATAGCCTTTATACCAGTACTAACTAGCTTTTTAACAGTGTCATAGGTTTTTTCTGGTGTATCAAATATCCTAATCTTACAACTCACTGGTATCGATAAATTATCAACTAAGGTCTTCAATATGCAACAAGCATTATCTGTATCTTGTAAGAGTGCAACTCCCATTCCACCTTTGATGGAGAATTCTTTAGGACAACCCATATTGATATCAATTGCAGCTACATCATTCTCACTGAAGAAAAGAATAATTCTCTGATTAAATGTAATGATGTGTCAATTCATCCAAAAATCAGATTAATTAAAAACATTATATTCATTTGACTATTGTGATAATTGTAACTTATCAAGTTGTGTAAATTTTTAAAATTATCTATAGTTAAACTTTTAAGATTCACATATGATTGATTAAATTAAAAACCTTTATCTTAAAGATTAGCTTGTTTATATTGGCGCAGTAATGTGCTGTTAATAGAATCAAATTTTAACTGTTTAGGTTAATGCTCTTTTAGGACAAAAACTCTTAAACTTAAGTATCCTTGGGGCCTAACTGAATATTTTCAACCTATCTTATTATTTTTATTCTGCAAATAAAATTAGCTGCACTTAAAAGACACTTATTTTACATTAGAAAAAAAGTTAAACCAATATTTTTTTCAAAATTATTCAATTATTAGATGAATACCAACAGACTTAATGTCAATGTATATTTAAATGTTGATAATACTTACATTAATTTAGCCACTTTTAATGCTCTTTTCGCGCAACAGGTACCAAGTTGTAAAACAACTTTATCTTTTTCTTCAGCACATGTACGAAAAACAATTGTGCCATCCGTTTGATCAACGAAATCCACTGTATTGAGGATATCTGAAATTAAATTATTGATACTGTAATATAGCACAAAATACAAATTACTTTTAAGCATTTAATAGCAAAACTATTTTATTGAAAAACATACCATTATACCTGCGTTTAGATCGTAAGAACTTCCAATCTATTAATTCTTCAGAATATACAATATCAGCACCGTATCGAAGAGCTAGAAGTCGCATAGGCAAGGTTCCAATCCGTACCATTGGTGCTAAAATAACCTTATTTTCATATGATATCATGTTTTGAAATTATTTTAATTCTTTTATTTCACAATAGTCTTATTAAAATATATTTATGATTAACTTTTAATAAAGAACACTTTTTGCGGAATAATCTCACACGAAATTAAGTTATTAGGCTAGCTAAAAATTAAATTAGCTTGAAAATTAAATTTAATTTAATGTCTGTTTTTCTGTCAGTGTCAACTGTCAACTGTCAAGTGTCAACACTGAACACGGTCTAGAAAGCTGAAAGCATAGATGACTTAATAAAAGCTGAGGCAAACATTACAGTTCAATAACTAGCAATTAACACCCTTCATAGACTATACTGATTGCACGCCGTGAAGCAGTTATCAGAAAATTGGATTTAATTTAATTTAATTAATGAATACTAAAGGCTTAGCTCTGATTGAATGATGTGAATGCGGAGATCGTGTTTGTAGGAGATTGAAATACTGCCTGTGAATAAATTAGGCTTTATTCATCTTTAAAAATATTAGTTACATGTATTTAGATACTTCTATAAAATACATAATATGATGACAGATATGTTATAATAAATTTATTCTAAATAAGCAGCCAGTATGACTGTGAATGAATTAGGCTTTATTCATCTTTAAAAATATTAGTGTATTGTACATGTATTTAGACACTACTATAAAATACATAATATTATGATGTCAGATATGTTCTAATACATTTATTTTAAATAAACGGCTAGTATTCTTACTACAGTATTCCTAACATTTGTTGTAACGTTGGGAATACATGCAATAATTACGCATAATACAAGGTGGTTATATAGGAGTCAAGGGCATAAACCAGTATTAACCCATTAAAATCTCTCTACGTATTAATAGGGCCTCGCAGGATCGCATCCAACCACGACGCTCCGACGGCAGGTGCCGAAGTAGACGATTACCAATGTGTTGCTCCGCAGTAAACTCAGCTATCAGAGAAGTACCTAGAGCTACCCGTATCCGCCTACCGAAGTGGGCCACCTCTATGTATTATGCATCTCTTCGCTTCGCGCCTGGCCAGATTGCTGACCGCTACTGAGCATCCCCACCGCAACAAGGGCTTTTGAAACCCTTGACCTACATATGCGGATGTAGAAGAATGTGGATGAAGAAGAAGCATGGAAGCCGGGCTAAAATAAGAAATGAAATGCATAATATGTTTACCTTTTCTTACTTACGATGTTAATAGTACGTAGGAAAGATACATATGATGCCGTTCTGTTTCGTTATTATGCAGGTTGTCGTAAGTTAATTTTTTGATAGTGATGAGTTTATTATCGACATTGTCGTGTCCATGTCGATGAAAGACATGTATTTAATTTTACGCGGAAAGTTTGGTGATGGCTATGATATTATTTAATTAATTCATCATTATCATCCGAGCGTTTGTCCCGGTTGCTGCCGTGGCTTTTACCTCAGAGCCCGGGGTCCGCTTTACTTATCATCCGCCTCCACTTCGGCCGATCTTACGCATCCATGTGAGTTAGTCCATTGGCATTTTATTGTTTGATATTATTTAATTAATTAAATTGAAAAAAGTTAGCTTAGATTAGGTATTTTTAATCATAAAACTCCAAGTATTTTTTTGCGAAATATTTGTTTGTGAAATCTTCCTATCTATATGTAACAGTTAAGTCCCATTTTAGTTGGAACTAGTTTTTACTAGTTAGTAGACTTTAGTAGGTTTTCTCGATTCGTAGGTTTGTATCAGGCCCGAAGAGCCAAACTAATTATTTACTATTTTACTAATTATTATCGACAATCATTTTTACATCACTAGACATGTATCAACAAAATATAATACTGAAAAATTAAGTTGATAGCTGACTTAAAGGCCGAGTTCCGATATACACTGTGAGCACTGCGCAGTATAACGGCAATTTAGTATACTGTGAAGTCGTTTCTTTATAGTCAGTTGCACTGGTTACTATTTAAAACGGAACGCGGTCAAATACACAAAAGCAAAGACAATATTTACTCTCGAATAAAAGTCATAACAGAAACAGTTCAATGTCTGGATCAGAAAATCTCCCGCGCAACACTCAAGATTTACTAACTAATTTAGATAACTATTCTAGTATATTTGAATTTATTTCCAACACTATCAATGATATTTGAAACAGGACCTATTTAATTTACTCGGATGTGAAATTTATAGTATGACTTCAGGCTTCGGCCTAATTATTACGGACTTGGTTTCGACCTTGCATATCATCTATTGATGAAATACGAAGAGAAAACGAAAATATGATATCTCAGACTTGGTTTCGGCCTTACCAACAATGGAATCAGAAGATAAATTAAGTTTTTTCAGACTTGGCCTCGGCCTTTCGTCATATCGGAATGAAAACAAATTAAGACTAGGCTGTATGGACTATAGTCCTTTGGCTTTCCCTATTGGGGATAAATATTAAAAACAACAACAAACTAAAAAGTCAACTGACAAATGCAAAAGTAAAGAGACGATTAATTTAGATTAGGCTGTATGGACTATAGTCCTTTGCCTTTCCCTATTACGGATAAATTTTAAAAACAACAACAACAACAGTTCAATGTCAAATGCATATTGTCAATGTCAAATTTAGACTAGGCTGTATGGACTATAGTCCTTTGCCTTTCCCTGTTGGGGATAAATTTTAAAAACAACAAACAACAATTGTCAATGTCAACGTTAGGAGTATTTGTAGTCATCTATGGTATTTGTGTTCTGTGATGTCAACTGTCAAGTAGTCTGTGACTGTCAAGTAGTAAAGCCATATATACAAAGAGTATAGTTATAAACAGGGAACATATATATTTAAGTTACTTTATGGTCTAAGCCATCTATGAGTCTAAGTAACTTTAAAACGAAAAATCTGTTCAAGGTGTAGGTAATAGTTATAATTTTTCATAATTCTATTTCTTATACACATAGTATAATGAAACCAACAGTGGCTGCAGATGAAATGTTTCCGGAAGGAGTTGGACCTTACATGGATATAGAAGAAGTAGGTAACATTTTATTCTTATTTAGAGACTCATCCTCGCTTCAATCGGGTTGTCTTTAGTTAACAATTAGTATAGATTGCTTGGAAATTAGATATTTTCCCACTTTAAGGTAACCTATATATTGACCCGGACAACCAACAATCATCATATCAAATATCATAAAAATCTGTCCAGTGGTTTCATGTGATTCGGTCTCAGAGTCAGACAGACAAAGATTATAAAAAATATAGATTCAGCCTCTGTAATAATGACAATTTAAATAAGATTAAACAGTACATTATTCATTACAAAAATATTTAATGTCAGATTCCACTAAGTTAGAATTTTATTATATGTATAGATGTATAGCAATGTTTAATAAGAAATAGCACTAATTTTATTCAGAAATTTAGGTATTTTGAAAAATATATCGTGAGGTACTAATTAATTTTATTTATATTTATAGGCTGGTGGTCCTTCTAATTTACTAATGGATTTAGCTGCTAATGAAAAAGCTGTACATGCAGACTTTTTTAATGGTATGTTCCTTATTAATTGTATAATGTAATTTTTTTTTGATGTCTCTGCTTCATGGCAATCTGTTCTGGGAACAATAAGCCACTAAATTGGCTGATAATTATCTGAATATTGTGATGTACGAGAGCCATAAACTTGTGGAAAGTTAATATCCATCAAACTCTCTCTTAATAATATCTTTTGAATAAATTAGGGATGTCGTGTCTTTGTAGCCGGGTATGTTGGAGTCCACCTTGTCCGCTCAGAGCCTGGGCAAGCTCATTCACGTGGGTTCTTAGCTTCTTTTGATACTTTAGGCTGTTTTGGCTAATTTCTTGCCGGACAGATTTTATGCCGAGGTCTAGATACATATATTTATTGCTAATGCATTTGGGGATACCGAAAATTGATCTTAGTGTTTTGCTCTGGAATCTTTCTAGTATGTCGATGTTGCTGTTGCTGGCGGTTCCCCACAGCTGTATGCCGTAGCTCCAGATGGGTTTTAGTATTATTTTGTATATCATCATTTTGCTGTTATCATTTAGTTGTAAATGGCGTCCAATTAGCCAGTTTACGTTACGAAGTTTTCTGTCTAGCTGCTTTCTTTTGGTCCAAATGTGCTTTTGCCAGGTCATTCTTCTGTCCAAGTGCATTCCTAAATATGTACTTCGCATCATCTTTTTGAGGTATTATTCTGCTATTAAATGTAACAGAGGGGCAGGTTTCTCTCCTGAGGGTAAATGTTACATGCGCAGACTTACTTTCGTTTGCCTTTATACTCCACCTTTTCAGCCACAACTCTATTTCGTGGAGGTGATTTTGTAACATAAGCGAGGCAGTTACTGGGTTTGTATGAGATGACAGCAATACCGTATCATCGGCATACGTCGCAGTTGTCGTGTGATCGTTTGTTTGTATGTCTGCTGTAAAAATAAGGTATAGAATTGGGCCTAATATGCTACCCTGCGGGACACCTGAATTAATTTCCTGAAGCTCAGAGTATCCTTCGTTATACTTCACCCTGTAAAATCTGTTATTAAGGTATGATTTTAGAATGTTAAGGAAGCAGTGTGGTAGCGTCTTCTTAATTTTAAAAATAAGGCCATCGTGACACACTATCAAATGCCTGGCTGATATCGAGAAAGACTGCAGTGCAGTATAGTTTGTTTTCTAGGCTTCTGCTAATATCAACAATACGGTGGACTTGTTCGATTGTTCCATGTTTTTCGCGGAATCCAAATTGGTGCTTAGGTAACACTGTGTCTAGATGTTCCTTCATTCTGTTAAGCAGTATTCGCTCGAAAAGTTTCCCAACTACTGCAGCAAGCTGATGGGTCTATATTATGAGGTTGTCTCTTGTGTGGGTTTCCCAGGTTTTGCTATCATTACTACTTGTGCGATCTTCCACTGTCCAGGAAAAAGTTCAAGCTTCAGGCAGGCATTGAATATGCAGCGTTGCCACTTTTCACTACCTCATGTTACCTACATGTTACACGACTCAAAATGTTACTTTTACGTTACTTTAAGGAAGTAGCAAAAATATTTTTTTTTCATCAACCAAAATTAGTCATGAAACGGAACGCATCTCGTTTCGGAACGGAATTTCGTTTGTTGTACCTATTGGCGTACATGTCACGTAATGTCATAGTCAGTCTCAGTTCGTTTCATGGTTGCCATTTACACGGCAATTGCCGTGTTACACGTAACACGGTATTTGGGGGCCATTACCAAAAAACATGGTATACGGCAGAACAATCGTTGCTGTATCCTGAAACACGGCAATCAGCGCACACGCACAACACACGCGCATTAAGCCGCGGGTAACAGCTAGTCGATAACTAAATTTAATATATATCAACCTAAATTTAATATATAACACCGTTCAACTGATTTCTTGAACGGTAGATGTGGCTAATATGAAAACTTTGATACTAAAAAGACACTTAATGACTGAATAGAAATCTTTATTAATACTTTAACATTTTGAATCTATTTCTGATAGAATGGAGTCATTACAAAATTAATATAGAAATACAAAATTATGTTAGATAACTAAAACATGTTACTACTTTGAGAGCTTCTTACGGAATTATATAAAATATGACATAATACAATTTTTACTAATAAAACTAACATTCCAAACTTAAAATAATTCAAACATAATAAACCAAACAGGTCACAGTTGATATCAAAATAGTTTGTATGTATAATCTGAGATTACCATTCAACATGATTAACTTTACTATTTATGTTTAGTCGATAAATGATTTTATATAACTAGTATAGGAAGTCAAACTAATTTTAAACCAACCAAACAAATGTTAGATCAAAATACGATTCAAAGAAAGAAAAAGTAGAAGAAATAAGTATTAGTGGTATCAGACAGTTATATTATGGTTATAATTTTTACCAAAGTTGTTTAAATAAAATTTGTTAATCTAATATATTTTAATAAATTATCTAAGGAAACCTGGCTTTTCGCCACTAAAACTATAGGAACAATTTACAATTAGGTACAAAAGTCTACATTTTCGTTACATTTGTATGAGACACGACAATTTTTATACTTTTAGTTTTTACCATAACACACGGCAATCTGACATCGGCAACACGGCAAAATAAAAGCCTAGCTACTTGCTGAACTAGTTTCATTATTCCTTTGTGAGGGAGATTTTTTAGAAGTGTCGCGTCGATATGGTCATATCCAGGAGCTTTTCCTTCTTGTAAGTTGCTTATTTCTCGCCGTATTTCTTTGGGACTCGTGGGTTTCAGTGGAAAACACATTTGGTTTTGAGTTTCAAGATATTCTTGGGTTTCTTTACTATGGTCATTACACGTTTCAGAGAGCGATTGAAATACAGTATTAAGATGTTCTGCAAAAATTGCTGTTTTCTCTACATCTGATCTAGCCCATCCCTCCTTATTGTTGTTAATTGGTGGTATGTGGGTTTTAGGACGCTTTAGAGTTTTGGTGACTTTCCACAACGAATAATTGGTATCAACCGTTGGGTCAAGATTCGAAAGCATGTTTTGAATGTTGTCATTTTCGTACTTGCTCGTAAGATTTTTAAGTACTTTTGAAAAGTTATTAAATTTTGTTTTGTCGCTTGGGTATCTTGTTGTCTGCCAAATCTTTCTTAGTCTACGCCTTCTCTGTATTTTCTCCTTTATCTCTTTTGGATATGTGTTATGTTTTGGCGGCTTCCCTTTACTTTTTCGTGTGGTGGTAGCGATATTAGCAGCATTATGTATGGACATGTTAAATTTCTCCACCTCGTCCTCAAGCTCTTCTGGTGTACTGATTTTGTTTTTTATGTTCGTTTCTGTCGTTATAGTCCTTCTATACATTTCCCAGTTTGTAGTTTTGGAGTATATTTTTGTAGGTGGTTCTACTAGAGTTACTTTTGAGTTAATATTTAGGATAACTGGAGTGTGGTCTGAAGTTAGATCTATGCATGATTCTATCGTTATATAATTACTGTCTAAATTATTCGTAATAAAAAAGTCAAGCAGATCAGGGGTCTTTTGTCTGTCAATAGGCCAGTAGGTAGACTCCTCGCCAGATAAGCATTCTAATTTCATTTCTTTGTTTACTTTGAAGAGTTGTCTTCCTCTCGTATTGGTCAATCTGGAGCCCCAGTGAAGATGTTTAGAGTTCCAATCACCACCACAAATAAATCTTTTCCCAAGTGTAGAGAAAGTTTGTAAAATCTTGTGCAGTTATTGTATGTCTAGGAGGACAGTAGACAGCAGAGAAAACTGTTTCAATTTTGTCATTAACTAGTGCAATGAGGGCTAACGCGTATGAATTTGCCGCTAGGGGCGCTTGTGTAGCGTGAGGTCTCCGAAATGTCAAATGTCACTGTTTGCCGGTTGGCTACGCGGTTTATTTCTATTAAGATTACTGTTACGAATATTTAGCAATACGTTACATTAATTATGGCAAATAGAAGTTGCGAATCGCTACTTACCACTGCTTCGGAAACTTATGTTCGCTTTTTTTCCGAGCAAAACAGGACTGCGCTACACTGTAGCATGGACAATACGTTTACTCTACGGTTCTTTTGTATTAAATATGATTTAAATGTAAATTATTCTTTTGGCGCCCGTAAAAACTAACTTTAACAGCCGTACTTGAGGACCTCACTCTACATTAGCGCCACCTGGTGAGCCAAAAAACGATAGTCCTCATTGAGGTGGCTTGAATTTTATCTGTGCGATATTCCTCCATAGAGTAGTGCTTAATATTATTTTTGACAATTACTGCAGTTCCACCGTGGCTGTTTCCAGAAGGATGGTTGGTTGTGTAGATTGTTTAGTTATTAAGTGTAACATGAGACTTTGAGGTGAATCTTGTTTCGGATAATAATGCTATGTCGATCATTTCTGTTTGAAGAAATGTTTCTAATTCTTGACGTCGTTCCGTCAAGCCGTTGGCGTTCCAAGTGATAACTCGGAGGTTGGAATTCATTTTTTTACTAGGCCGTTTACTATCTGAATCATGCGATCTTTTTCCATCATTGTCAACATTGTGTGCTGTAATATTTCTAGTATTATTTCCATAATGTCAGTCATGTTATTTAGGTTGCTCGTTCTTTCTAATGGAGGAGCTGGTTGTTTTGTTCTAGTGGCATCTGTATATGTTTTAATAAAGTTAAGTTCACGTGGCGTGATATTGTCTTTGTTGTTGGTTTTTATCTTCCCTGAAGGATGTTGTTCTTTGGGTTTGGAGGTAGTCTTCAGAATTCTTTCTTTGTATTGCTTGTAGATCTTGCAACCTCTGTAGCTGGCTGGATGTTTCTCATCACAGTTTGCACAAGTAGCGTCGGTATCAGGTTTTTTGGTGCACTGTGCTGTCGGGTAGTCGTTTCCACATTTAACACAGGGAAAAGGTCTGTAGCACTGGTTTTTGGAGTGTCCAAATCTTTGGCATCTTTTGCATTGAAGTATTTCCTTCTTTTTATAAGGTGATTCAAATGAGATTTTCATTTCATTGAGATATCTAACGTTAAAAATGTCCTTGTTATTTTGCTGTGGTTCTAGGTCAACATAAAACATAGGCAGTGGTTCTTTTGTAGCTCGGTGTCGTACATTAACTATGTTTCTTACTTTATGTCCGATACTTTCCAAGTTTTTTGATATTTCTGAAGTATCTTCTGAAGCGTGCAGTCCACGAAGTACCACCCTGTATGCTCTCTCACTTTTTAGTTGGTATGTATAGTGTGAAATGTTATTTGCGATGAAGTTTTCTCTGATGGCTTTGTACGTCTTGATGTCCTTAGGCATAATTTTGATTGTGTGTGACCTGAGTGTAGTCATGACAAATAGATCAGTTCCAATGAAATTGTTCAGTTTTTCCTTCAGTGATACTATGTTAAGGACACCTGTTACAAATATGGGTTCTGGTTTTGGTATGTATTCTTTACCTTCTATTTCGGTTTCCTTGTGGGTTTCTTCATTTAGGATTTCGAAGCTGTTAGGGGCCATTCATTTATTACGTAAGACTATTTTCGCTACTTTTTGATCCCCTCCCCCCCTATTATAAGAAAAAATAAGAATAGGCCGACCCCCTCCCCCCTGTTTAACATTTATTACGTAAGAGTCTAAAAGAAAAAATTAATACACGTTTGGTTTATTTTAATGTTTATTCTTCAAAGTAATATTTTTTTGAAATGTTTATTTGTAATTTTAAAGGTACAGTACTTTTCGCTCGGTTGCCCGCGCTTTTTCAAAGTATAATTTTAACCTTGCGCATTTTTTTGATCTTACGTAAGAACTATCGAGACTCCCTCCCACCCCCTAGTAAGAAAAAATAAGACATGGTCAACCCCCCTCCCCCCCTAAATTGTCAACGTAATAAATGAATGGCCCCTTATGAGTGGATATCTGAAAAGCCGAGGTGTTTTTGACCTTCTTATTTATTTCATTTTGTATGGGGCTAGTTTCTTTCCGTTTCTTTCTCCTATCTTTTTGCCATAGCTCTGTATCTGTGTTTTCTTGGTCACTTAGAACTTTCTGTATCTCAAAAGGCTTTTGTATTTCTTTGGGTAGTGATCCTAATGAGTTGCTTCTTGTTCTTTCGAACATGCTAGGATGAAAGGTTTGTTGAATTAGGTTAGGTTTTTGTAAATTAAAGTTTTTATTATTTTGGGGATGGAAGGCCTGTTGGACAGGTTTTTTATTGCTGCTACTGTTGATACTGTTGCTGCCAGACGCATTTACCGGGACAGGGGCCTGGTCGCCCACCCCTGTGCGGTCTTCGGTAACAGACTTCACACTTGCAGGCCCGGGTACCTGCAAACGCCGGGGGTTAGCCGGATCGCATGACATCGCATTTCCATTATTTTCCATTGTTCATAAAGAGATGAAGTTGAGAGAATAAGCATGGTGCCAAGGCATCATGACCACACTTTTAAAGGGGATTTAATTCCTTTTGGCTAGTGGTAGCTCAGGAGCAGGTTAATTAACCGCCGCCTATGACTCGGCGTTGTTACTCTTTTAGCACCACCCAGGGGGCACGTGTAGTGAGAGCCTAAAAAAGGTGGTGATTCCAACGAACGCGAGTAACATAACCCCCCTATGTAAAGAAATTTTTTTGATGGATATGTAAAGAAATTTTTTGCTTGCATTCCATTCTTTCTAGGTCCCAATTTAAAAATATGATAAATTAATGTGTATAAAGTGATTTTGGAAACGCGGATATATTTACTAGATCAATCATATATAAAAATATAAACTAAGTGTTGTCAAGTTATATCTAATTTAATGTTTATTGCAAATGATTTTCTGTAATTTTTGTATTTGTTTCAGATTTTGAAGACTTATTTGATGATGATGATCTAAAGTAATTTTGTGAAATAATTTGTAACTTAATTTAATTAATGAAATTATTATGCTTAATAAAACTTTATTTTAAATCTCACATCTTAGTTATTGTTTTTTTTTTGCCATTATTTTATTCACAGACAATTTAAAATTTTGTAATTTTCGTTCAGATATTTTGAGTAAACGCCTACTTTATGATTTACAAATTCCATAATAAGGCGGCATGAGCATGAGAGTATGGTCAACCAAACCCTTGGGTTTATTTTTAGGGAAACCTTTAAAGGTTGAGGCAAACTACATAGTTCTGGAGTTCCAATTGAAAGCTGTTTTCTTTTATGAGGAAAAGTTTATGCTTAAGTTACTTAAAATAAAAAAAGGGTTCATTCCATATTTTTATTTAATATTGATAAAAATTAGAAATTATTCTGTATTTGTAACATGTGATTTTTTTTTGGCGACACATTTGGCTCAGTTTGTAGACACTTATATATACTATATACTTTCTGCGCCAGCAGTTGTGGGTTCGAGTCACGCTGGGGTAATTTGTTTGTTAAGCATGAATGATTGTACTCCAGTCATTGCTGTATTTTTAATATGTACATATTTATAAGTTATACATGTGTAGTATATCAATTACCACAGACTAGATAGCGCTGTAAAAAGAGAGTATGTAAGTTGCCACCCCTCAAGTTGTGTAGCCCTAGGTCCAGGGTTCACTGGTCTAATAAGAAATCCAGTGCTGAGCCTAAGAATTAGCGCTTGGAAAGGTTTGATTAAGCAATTTGCTAAATATGATGCCAGAAAGTGTACACTAATAAATCGTTGATTTGTGGCTACTATGTACCTCTTTAGATCTGGTGATTTTATTGAGGACAAGAGATTTAACTTGACTGTAACTATCAGTACATATAAATAAAATTAAAGGAGTAACTTAGGCTACTTTTATTATATTAGAAAATTATAAAAACTATATTTTTTGAACTTTGCCCAGCGGGCTGGTTTTGCAAGTAAATATATTTTTATATGAATTGGCGTACTACTAATCTACGTGGGTTCCTTAGTAATAATAAAATGAACATGACCACTTAGTTATTAAAACCTATTTATTATTATCTAGTACACAATTCCAAATCTGAACATAAATTATAGATTTGTTTAATTGGAAACAATATATTTTACAGATTATCTCATTTTCTTGTGCATGTCTTCTTTTCAACATAGTGAAATATTAGTAGTAGTTACACATGAGATCAAGTTTTACATGAACATTGAAGTTTAATATTCATACTGCTGTAATTGCGTTGCAATTTGCTTGAATAGCTCATAAAAAAAGCTATGGATATCATGTACAAAATCAAATTCCAACCATAAAATATGTAGCAAATTAATATTGAATAAAATTTATGCAATAATCAGTTTTATATATGTGTCATCAGTAATGAATTTAAATGGAAATATAACATTTTTACAAAGATTTATTTTACTCGAGATAAAAATTTTCAAAAGAATATATTACCAAAAGTTATCAAAATGTCTTTATTATATTTTTGAGCTCAATTTAAATTATTTGATACACAATAAGTACTGTGTGTGTGACATTAATGCACCATACTATTTATGTTTGTTAAAATTTATATCAATTTCATACCAGTTTGTGATATATTTACAATTTTGTTCTTAATTGTAATTAACAATATTTTAATAATTTGAACTTATTACTTTATTAATATTAGTATACAATAAATAACCAAGATATATGCACAAATAAAATATATAAAAATAGTTCATGTGTGTTTCAACGTTTTTTTTATTTGCTCTAGTTGTAGTTAATTTTAGTGCCTAATAATTCTGGAATGCCACTCGCAAGACTTCTCCAGTCATAAAGGCGTAATGCAAAATACCAGAATGGAAAAATGAATTGCTTATAATATAATAACTTATAATTTCAATACACATTATGTGATTTGTGATAAAACTTCTATTGCGATAAATTAAAAACTCTGTACCGATTTTCATGCTGTTTTCACCAATGGATTTCGAGGAAGGTATATAAATTAGCGGAACCCGCGCCTTCGCTCACGCTAAATCTAAGCACGACCCTGATCGAAACGAGGGTGAGTTGCTAGAATATTATAATATGGATATTTTACTTTTAGTCCCGCTGAGTTTCTTTCGTCATTGTTTCTCAGTCCTGAGGCTTCTTCTTTCCGAACTCGTAGTAACTCATGACATTCAGTAAAAAATTATGCTGAATAAAACATTTTAAATTTCGAATTATATGACATTACATTAATTACTCAAAAATTTACTGTTATTTGTTATATTGGTTACTCAGCATTAGCTTGAAGTTTTTTTAATAATCTCGTCTCTCACTTTAAGATCGAATTCTAATGCCGGCTAAATATCTTGATCGGTTGTTTGACATACCCAGAATCGCTGTCCGATATTGTTTCAGAGCATACGGGTACACGACCCCGGGTCCTCGAGCCAACACTATTACACCTTGATCTAGTCTGCATTAGTTGTGTACACCCCCCCAAATCTCTACCTCCTTTCCTGACCCATTTATTCCCTAGTTTTCTCACGTAATGTGAGTTTTAAAGTTTAACATTTCATCAAACAACAATATTAATCCTGGGAATAATGCCAGGCATAAAAAGATCTTTGGTTGATTGATCTTGACTACCTTCATTTAATTTTTTTCTTCATATTTCTTTTTCAATTCATTTGCGAATATTGAATGGACAAACACTTCATTACTTTGTTTAGTATTTTGGTTTTTAAGTTCCAGTTCCAGGTTCAAGTTACATCAATAGACGAGTTATTTTTGAATTTTTAAAGATTTCCTTTGTTATCGATATGTTAGGATTGTTCAATTTATTGTATAAGGAACTGTTCCTTTCCGTAATGTCATTACTTTTTTGTGAGTAGATCTTGAATTGCTAATATAAATGTGTTATATTATTAATTAGCTATTCCGCGGCTTCGCCTGCGTTCTAAAGGCTGGAAACCAAATACAAAAATATTTTCTCCCATTTTTGCAACATTTTTTATTGATGCTCCGGTCCTATTAGTCTTAGCGTGATGTAATATAAGCCTTCCTCGATAAACGGACTATCCAGCATAAAAATAATTTTTCAATTCGGACCAGTAGTTCCTGAGATTAGCGCGTTCAACCAAACAAACTCTTCAGCTTTATAATATTAGTATAGATTTAATTTAAAATCGAAATCGGTGTATTCATTCGGAAGCTACTATGCCTCCTACAGACACACAGACGTTAAAATTATAACACACCGTCATTTTTGCGTCGCAACTTAAAAATACACCTTTTTAATAAACAAAAAACATTACCAATGACACATAACATTAAATATATACAAAGGATAATATAGTTTCCTTAAGAAATTTTGCCAACAATCCATAATAATCAAAAATAACAGCATATTCTTAAAATGTAAGAACCAGTTCACACGGAAAATCATCCCATCGATACTGATAATATAATTGCTAGTAAAACTAATTGAACAATCAATGTCATACAAAAAGGGCAGAGTCTTAATACTAAAAATTTAAGGCATTATACTGAAAAAAACAAGGTGTGGTGAATTTCTGTGTGAATCAGCTGTTATGCCTAGTATACGGTACAAATATCATAGTGTGATAAAATATCGTGGTGATATTATTACACGTCTACGTCGCTGCTGTCTTCACTGTATTCGTTAGCTTCCACCTCCTGGTCCACCTCCGCCTCGCCCTCCAGCGTGGAGTCTTCGTCACCAACGTCGTCAATATCTTCTTCATCGAGAATATCTGATAGAGTAGTGTTTACTCCTCTACCCATTTCTGGAAATAGTTAAAGCAAATATTATTATACAATATCATTTACATGTTTGTAAAATTATTCTTGCTAAAAACTAAAACTGGCTGGACCGATTTTAATAATTCTTTGTTACTTTTGTTGGGGGTGCTTGAGCGGCGGATTGAATATATCTTTTAGATAACGATTATCAAAAAAAACTACCCATAATCACTAACTGATTAATCAAACTCAAGGACAAATCCGAGCAAAGTGAAGGTGACTCACTAGTGATAAATAAATTGCATCTACTGATTACCTCATAAATAATGAGATATTGTTACATTATTTATGTAATACTTCTAAAATTTTTATGTAAGTATATAATACTGATTGTATAAATATGTCGTCATATTATTGTAGCAAGCTTTTTGAAAATATTTTTGAGCAAGCCACTAGCGAATTAGTCTCGCTTCGCTTGGGCGCGTGTGCTGTTGAGTCTCTTAAAAGTAATTTCATTCAAATTCAGTGTGAAGGAATTAATAATCAGACATAAACATAAAAGTACTTACGTTCTACATAGCTTTCTAGTGACTTTGGTACCATACTTTTTACTTTTTCAATATCTTCTTCAGTACATTCTCCTTTGTCTAAACCTGAAAAAGATTGTCTGAGATAAATACCATAAATATGATATTATAATATTGTTACATAAAATTTACTGCCCATGTACACTTACCAAATAAGAGGCCCATTCTCTTTAATATGACTATGTCATCGTGAATTTGAAACCTTTTATTAAAGTTGAACATGTACTCTGTCCTGGAATTGATAATAATAAATAACATAATAAAAATCATGAAAATTTCATTAATTAAAACAAATCAAATTGTACATTATTAAATGAGATAATTACAAACAGTTTGAATTGTAATTATTTTACATTATTGAAATATTAACCCTCTTTTTAGGTTGAGAAATGCATTTACGCATACCATCAGGATGTTATGTGGGACTCACTGACTTACAAGAAGTTCGAATACCCACTAAAACCTCCTGATTATAATGGGGCTTGCGCATTCCACCCAGACAAGGGGTTTGCTGCACAGTCCACTCTGCTATCAGAGCAGTACCAGGAGCAACCCGCATGACAAAGCGCCTACCGAATTGGGCCCACTCTGCGCGTTTCTTAGCTTCGCGTCTGTCGGATTACCGAACGCTACTGACCACCCCAACTCGGTTACGTTGTTGTAACTTTGATTATAGGGTTTTTATTAAAACATTTAATATATTAAACAGGTTATAACTCTTTCCATTCATATTTTATTATTTCTTTAATCATATTTTTAGAAAGCTTATTTTAGACATAAAACGTAATGTAATAATTATTAAGATGAAAAGAATAATACTCACTTATCATTAGAGATGCTACAGTCAATTAATGCTTTGTCACTTGTATTTACAACAATAAATGGTAAATGTATGGCTGATGACGGCGAAGGTTTTGTACCTTTACTTTCTGCTTCCTTATTTCTCTCTATTAAACTTTTAAATGAAATGTGCTGTAAAAAAGTTTATAACTGTAAAATCAAATTTCAGGTTATCATACAAGGATTTTTTTTATTGTTTAGTGATTGTAAGATTAGTTTTTTAATGAGATCATGTTTCGTTAGGGTTTTTTTTAGAATTATAAGACTTTTTACAACTACAACGATAAAACGAACGATTGGCATATTTCATTATTTTATAGTAGCGACCCTAGCTTCGCACGGGTTTCCCCTTTATGATAAAATTTTTAGAAACTTTGAATATCTTAATTGTTTATATCTAATGAGAATCCTAATAAATAATTTTTTTTTAATTTCCTCACTTTCATCTCCTATTTCAACCCCTTACGGTCCTTTTTTCGTCTTGAGAAGTAGCCTATGTCCTTTCTCAGGCTCTGTGTACCCAATTGCATTCAAATCGGTTCAGTAGTTTAGGCGTGAAAGCGCGACAGACAGACAGTTACTTTCGCATTTATAATATTAAGTAAGGATTGTCACTACATAGTATAAAACAAAGTCGCCTTTTCTGTCCCTATATCCCTATATCCCTATGTGCGCTTAAATCTTTAAAACTACGCAACGGATTTTGATGCGGTTTTTTTTAATAGATAGAGTGATTCAAGCGGAAGGTTTATATGCATAACTAGCAGATCCCGCGGCTTTACCTGTGCTAAATCTAGGGAAGAGCCCGAGCGAAGCGAGGGCGAGTCGCTAGTTATTTAATAAACAATGGTAAATTATGATCAATACATAATATAAATAAAATCTGTTTGTAACATCAACATAAACACTTTATTGACGACATGTTTGGCTCAGTTGGCAGTGACCCTGCTTACTGCGCCAGCGGTCGCGGGTTCGAGTCCCGCTGAGGGCATTCATTTGTTGATCACAAATGTTTGTTCTCCAGTCATGGGTGTTAATATTTATATTAAGTATGTATTTAAAATTTATATGTGTAGTATATCAACTATCTGGTATCCGTAATACAAGCCTCGTAGCTTACCACGGAACTAGATGGCGCTGTTGTAAAAAATGTCCTAACATATTTATTTATTTATATATTATTATATTTATTACTAAATGCATAGTGTCATATTATAGTTGTACAATACTCATAAAACACAATTTTTTAACATTGTCTGTTTTTGCTAATCTGGACTGATTTTAATGGGACTTTCATTGACACATGGCTGATGTTATAGGAAGTAACTTAGGTTACATCATTCTTTTAAAAATAATCATGGTTCTACAAAAAAATCCGAGTCGAAACCGAGAGATGCGACGGTAAATCAATAGTAGAAAGTAAATCGAAACTGTACACGACATCAACCTCATAAATATGCTAGTAATATAATTTAAAATAATATGAATATTTTACAATAAGAATAAGTAATATTAAAATTAAATAACTTACTTGTAATATTAATTCTTGTAGCTGTTGTGTTTTCTTTTGTATTTGTTCTAATTTAGTTTGTTTTTCCTTTTCTAGGGCTGTACATTCTTGAACTGAATTTGTGGGAAGCCCTAACCATCTGATCTCCTTTTTTTCTTTTGATATAATGTTCATTGCCATTAATACATTTAAGGCATCATATACTCTTCTTCTTATATTCTTTTGGTCATATTGCTGTAAAGGTAAGATTTTCTGAGTTACATTTTAACTAGGCATTGCTTCCAATTGGTCATATCTTAGAGCAATCTTGTTCTTCAACCCGTTAATTAAAATGAATATTCTTACAGAAGGGTAGACTTAAGTTCTGATACAGAAATCAGCCAGTTTATAGATTCATAAGTAACATACATGCATCCTTCTGTACTCTCTTAAGTATTGCAGAGTTAAATAGTTACTAGTCCAGTACTTGAGTATTGTGATTAAGCATATAATACATGTTTTTCTGTCATATAAATTAGAAACAAGACCTTTCATAAGCTAAATGATACTTTAATGTATACTAATTGTGATGATTTTTATATTGAAAAAAGAATTAGTAAAAAATGTATGAATATACAAATATATGTATTCAGCCCTTTTTAACTTCGACACGAGACTCCCTTTATACGAGGATGATCAGGGCATAGTCCACCACGCTGGCCTAGTGCGAGTTTGCGAACTTCACATATCTTTCGAAAACTTGCTAAGTTCTCTTAGACATGCAGGTTCCCTCACGATGCTTTCCTTTACCATAACGGTACCTACGCACTATGCGGTTAGCCGGAATACGGTCAGCCGAACGGTTATCTGCAATAAAAAATATGTACGGGAACGTAGTTTTTATCCGCACTGCGATACGGCTGCCATCCGACCGTTCCGGTTGCTCTGAGCGAAGCGGCCCGAGTGTGGACAAGCGCAACCGCATCCTTCGGTTAGCCGGACGGCTGACCGCGTTCCGGTTAACCGCATAATGCTTAAGACAAGTCATAATCATGTTAGAAATGATTTGCACATAAAAATATCAGAGGTGCAAGACCTTGAGACGCGACAACTGCTGAAAAATAAAAAAAATATGATTATTAAATTATTTTGTTATATAGATATAATAAGTAGGGCATACATACTTGGCTGTCAGAGGATCCATGCATCCCAGCAGCAAATTCTAAAACTAATTCATCGGCTACCTCATTGTATGAGGTAAAGCCTTTATTCCTTACTTTCTCACATACTTTCATTGAAAAATGTCTTAAACCTTTGCCAACTTTGTCTGCGTGTTTACGACGTTTTGTAGTGCTGTAATAAATAAAATAAAATATTATTATATGATTGTTTCTTATACATACAGAGGTGTAGATTTATCAAACTTTTCATATAATTTATATGTGAAAGTGTGTCAAATAAAACACAATTTACATTTTTTTTTTTGGTAAAGTAATTCACAGGATTAAAGTTAGAAACTATATGAAAAATATTTAAAATGAAATATTACTCAATAATCAAACGATTTCAAAATGGTCAATTACCACCAACTTAAAACACATAACACGGAGAACGACGATTATGAAATAAAATAAAAAACACACAGGAAATTGTGTTCAAAATTTACAGAATTTAGAATCTAAATACTAGCAAAACAAACATGCAGAGGCACCACAAGCACTTGCCGTAAATATCCTTTAATTAGTAAACACAACTCTTTTTTACTAATACTATATATAATAGTAACAATATTATATTATGAAATGAAATACATTTTAATAAGAAAGTATTATGGAATTAAATATAATTTAGCGCGATCATTCCTTCAAAAGATCAAGAATATATCCTGGGGAAAATAGTAATCACGGTATGTTACATTACTACACACAGTTCACAAACTTTAGATATCAAAACATGTGACTAGTCAAATCTATCAAATCTACGCTTTTTTTTTTGAATATGCTATTTAGATAGAGATATGATACAGTTATTTACAAATTTGAGATAACTAAGAAATAGTCAGGCTTTCAGGATTTCTGAAGAATAGCCAGTTTCCAATTTTTATGTTTAACTGCCCTCCACTAGTATAGGTAGGTTCACACGTCAATTACCAGAGTTTCAAGATACTGTGGGACCGATCACTTCGGAAGATGATGCGAAGCAAATTTTTCAGTTAAGTCTCTATTCCAGTTTGTGAATGAGTTGTACATATATAGTAAGGTTAAGATAAAAGTATTCCAGCAAAAATTTAAGCCATTTCACCATTTACTACTAGTTTCATACAAGGATACATCACCATTGCTATGCATTTTAACTTGTGAAGTTTACCCCAAAACCTAGACCTTAAAAATCGCATATTCTAGAGAGCCTAGACTGTTAGTAATGAATCCAAATCTTGCAGTTTTTACTTAAAAATTTTACCAATGGTGAATTGTAGGTGTTTTATATTGACCGTAAATATTTTAAAACAGTTTTGAAAAAATATTTTTCTATTGTACTTTCTTTGACCTTATAACTGAACAGTTAACTTTGTACTTTGTACTACACTTAGTATTTAGAAATATCATCAATAGTCAAAAAGGAATACTAACAGATAGATATAGAAAGCTGATTATAATTCATCTGACTTTTGAATTATTTGAAGTTTTTATTATTGAGGCAAAATGATTTGTGGGGACCCTTTCAAATAATTTATACAAATGGCTTCTATTTTATTCTTTAGAGTTGTTTCAGTATGGCTTATGAATCTTCCACGCGATGGGACTTAAGTGGAAATGTTAATACCAATCGAACTTAAGAGAAAATAAAAGCCCATCAATATTTTCACTAAAAAATAAAACATACCTAGAGACTATATGATGATATATTATGACTATATTATATACTTACTAATCTGATGGTTGGTCATTATCTGAATCATGTCTTCTTCTTGATGCATGTGACATTGCTGGAGATAGATTAGGATTCTCTATAGGAATATCTACAGGCTCTGTTTTTGTAATGATTGAGAGATGTGCTTTGTTATCACTATTTACAGGTTCTGATTTAGGTAAAATGGGCACAAGTTCAGGTAATGTTTGCAGGATACTCAGTTCTGCCAGTTGATTTTCAGTTTCCTGTAAAGAAAACATATGTTAAAAAATGTGCATTTAAGAAAAAGTATAACTAACATTTTTTATAGAATAGATCAAATAAAATGCATCAAAGTTTTTTTACATTGTTTATTAGATACAAAAAGTATATCCAATCTACCATTATATTCTTATTACCAAACCTCTCTGGGCGTACGTTAAAATAAATTTAACGGTTTTTATAATTTTATAAAATAAATGTAGCCTAAGTTATTCCTGATAACATCAGCTATCTGGGAGTGAAAGTCCTGTCAAAATCGGACCATTTCAGAGATTCGCCGGAATAAACAGACAGACAAAAATATTAAAAATTGAGTTTTATGTGTAAGTACCATATATACATGTGTTTAGCTAAAAGCTGTTAATTTAAAATTAAAATGTATTTATATGTATTGATTTATAAGGGCCTTATTATTGAGGTTATTACAAAATTATTTTAGTATTAACTTTTATTTAATTGTTTTATTATAACAACTAGCGACTCGCCCTCGCTTCGCTCGGGCTCTTCCCTAGATTTAGCACAGGCAAAGCCGCGGGATCAGCTAGTTATGCATATAAACCTTCCTCTTGAATCACTCTATCTATTAAAAAAAACCGCATCAAAATCCGTTGCGTAGTTTTATAGATTTAAGCGCACATAGGGATATAGGGATATAGGGACAGAAAAGGCGACTTTGTTTTATACTATGTAGTGATAATAATTAATAGAAATGTTTTGTATTCCTTTTTAAATAAAATACTCACACAATTTGATGTTGGAGAACCTGGCTCAATCTTAGGGGTGACCTTTTGTAAACAAGCCAATGTGTCAACAGGTACTTGAACTAATTCTAAAATAAATTAAAATAACTGTAAATACATTGATCTTAAATAAATTAATTTTAAGAGTGCTCTATCTAATCTACTAATTTGTAATGTTTTTGATGAGTAGGTATGACATTTATTTATTTTTGTATTAATATTACTAGTCTGTACATTCTGGCTTTACTCAAGCATGTCTTTAAGTGACTTAACACAACACTTTCATATAAATTTGTTTTTAATTATAGCATTGAGATATTATTATTCTTAGGATCTCTCTTGCCAGTTTATTAGCTGGAGACTAGACCTGTACACAAAATAAATGTTGCTTTAGCACTGTTGCTGCAATAAAAGATACAGATATGAACAGACTTTCCCATAACAGATGCTATATTCAATTAGAATAAACTGCTGTAAACTGTGTAAAAGCCTGTGCCTTTACACTGTTAACTACCTCTATGAATTAGTTGATTTAGCATCAAAGGAAAATCAAGAAGGGTTCTTCCACTTTAAAGTCATTAGATGAAAATATGTTAAGATAGGAATGTTGAAATCTAAGAAAAATCAAGGATGTTTTTTGACTAAAATTATAACAGATAACATGCAGGATTCACTCTCATATTTACTTACTTGAGGCACACTTAATTCCTGATAATTTAATAGGTTGGTATACAGGTACCTGTAACAAGATTTTTACTATCAGCATACCTATTAGATTTTCTTAAAAGTATTTTAGAGCTTCTCAGTAAATATTACTTGATACTACTTAGACTAATGCTAAAGTTAATTTTAAACTATAACCTTCTAGACATTTTTAGAGTATTTAAAGGAATAACAATAAAGAAATGCATTTATGATACTTTTCTAAAACATAAGAAAAATAAAGAAATCCTTGATAAAAACATTTAAATAACACTTATAATATTATGTCGTTAAGTTTATGTAACCAAATACATACCTGATTACGCCCTTGGTTGGATGACGATACTTTAAACACCTTTAAAGGATGTTGTTTAATTTCGATTTGAGCAAGAGGTTGGTTATTTGTATTTTGTACTACTTTGACCATTTGAGGCTGTCCTAAAACAAATTTTCGTAGTAATATACTCCGGTCTCTTGCTAATTAAAAAAACCCATGAGCATATGTATCGAAATAAAGAAATACAACAAATTTATAAAAACAAGTTTCTATTACAGATCCGGAACGACACGACGCCTAAAATTTTAAGGGTATAGTTTATCTTATTTAAGCTATTAAAAACGTTTTTGCCGGAGTTAAACGGCTATAATAAGTTGGAGGTTAATAATAGAAATGAAAAATGAAAATAAAAAAACTAAATCGACGATATTAGCGTCGCTACTTACTAACCATTGGCGTCATGTATAAGGAAATTTACTACACTAGTATTCTGGGACATTGTCGTAGTCCTCCTTGAAATGAAGCATCCATTTACAGTTTTCACTAGGATATGTCTAGGAAATGAACAAATGGAAATAAACTATATCAATATTAAATAGCATGGTCAAAATGGCGACAATATTTAGGATAAGATTGAAGGTCAGAAATCGTGATAGTCAACGGTCTAAACAATGAACCACCTATAGTCATTTAGCTTCTCCCACTATCACACATAACATATACATTTTAATGCAATGATTAGTTAAAACTAGAAATAACAAAACAAGCTCGCAAAGCAAACATTGACAATTTAGCGCCGGCCTTTCAATTTACCAGCTGATTGGATGACGCTGTTCACGTGTACTCAAAACCAGAAACCCCCGCCGGATTTATTTCCGGAAAAGGCGCGAAACGGACAGTGACATCTGCCGAAGGCCAAATTAAAATTTGAAATACAGGTTATAAAATATTAAGCCATAAATTACAGATCTATTTTAAAAACAGTGAATATATTGTAAAGGTGTTTAGACGATCGGTTTTGTCAAAGTTCTATCAAACAACATTTCTTTTAATAATTATTAATGCACGAAACTATCAAAATATGTAATTAAACCTAAATAACAGTATGATTAATTATTTTAATTTTAAGGAGCTTATAAAATTATCAAAAAGTGAAATGCAATATGAATTCAAAAGATGTTTTATTGGAAAGGGACGCGCAGTAAATTATCCATGATATATAATTCACGAAGATGTTGTATACCTAATATATAATAAATTGTATTATATTAAATAGCATAAACTTAAAAATATATTCAATTTTTACTAATGTTCTCCCTGACCTGCACTAATACTACACTACACTACAGCTACACCAATGTGTATTATTTTAAAAATTCAATCTTTGGTCAAGCTAATTAACATGTTTATTTCTTATAGAAAAAGTTTCCCTGAAAATGAAAAAGACAATCAAAGTTCAATCAGCCTATTGCCGTCCACTGCTGAACGAAGGCCTCCCCTAATGAGCGCCAACTATCCCGGTCCTGGGCAGTTCGCATCCATCCACTGCCCGCCACCTTCCTTAAATCATCGGTCCATCGTGCTGCAGGGCGTCCTACACTACGCTTGCCTTAACGCGGTCTCCACTCTAACACGTGTCGGCTCCATCGACCATCAGTACGTCTGGAGACATGACCGGCCCACTTCCACTTCAGCGAGCTAATTCTACGCGTGATGTCGGTTACTTTAGTTCTCTGGCGAATGACTTCATTGCGAATTCTATGTGCCAGAGAAACCCCAAGCATCGCGCGTTCCATTGCTCGCTGAGCTACCTTGAATTTGTGAACCAGTCCCAAGGTAAGTGTCCACGTTTCGGCTCCGTACGTCATTACGGGTAGGATGCACTGATTAAATACTCTGGTCTTAAGAGATTGTGGGATCGAAGACTCAAGGATATGTCATAGCTTCCCGAAAGCCGCCCAGCCCAAACGTATTCTTCGATTAGCCTCCTTCTCAAAGTTGTGCCGGCCAAGTTGTATGGTTTGGCCAAGATATACGTATTCGTGCACAACTTCAAGAGTATCGCCATTCACGACCACTGGTCTCGGAGATACATGGGCGTTTAGCATGATTTTCGTTTTACGAAAATTCATTCCGAGGCCCACCCGTCTTGAAGAATCATCTAGGCTGTTTAGCATTTCTTCCAGATCATGCAGAGTCTCTGCCATGATGACTATGTCATCGGCAAACCGCAGGTGTGTTAAAAATTGCCCGTTGATGTTAATGCCGCGTCCGTTCCAATTGAGTGTTTTGAAGACGTCCTCCAATGCACAGGTAAACAGTTTCGGGGAGATAACGTCCCCCTGCCTTACCCCGCGGTGCAATTGGATTGGCCTTGTGCTCTGACCTTGTACTTGGACGGTCATTGTTGCGGCTTTGTACAGACACCTTAAAACTTGGATATAGCGATAGTCAATGAGGCATCTCTGCATAGATTCTAGAACCGCCCAGGTCTCGATGGTGTCGAAGGCTTTCTCATAGTCCACAAATGCCAGGCAAAGAGGCTGATTGTATTCTTCGGTCTTTTGGATTATTTGCCTTAGTGTGTGAATGTGGTCTATGGTACTAAAGCCTTTTCAAAACCCGGCCTGCTCTATGGGTTGGAAGTCATCGAACTTTTGGGCGAGACGGTTCGAAATAACCCTCGAAAACAACTTGTATACATGGCTTAGGAGGGATATAGGTCGGTAGTTCTGTAAAAGGGCATTATCCCCTTTCTTGAAGAATAACAACACGACACCCCGGCTCCATGCCTCCGGTGTAATGCCCGTATGAAGGATAGAATTAAAAAGCTTAGCGAGCTCTGTTAAAATAGGTGCCCCGCCCACTCTCAGAAGCTCTGAAGTAATTCCATCATCCCCAGGAGCTTTGTTGTTTTCTAGCTGTCCAAGAGCTATTCTAATCTCGCCCACGTCGATGTCAGGAAGCTCGTCTGTTTGGTGACGTACTAGTCTGGCTCTTGCATCATCCACGCGATGAGCCTCAGGTGGAGGTATTCGTGAGGAGTAAAGATCTCCATAGAATTTTTCGACTTCAGCGAGGATCTCTGGTCTCGAGGTGACGGTGCTGCCTTGAGCAGTTCTTATTTTATTCAGGTGACAACAGGAAGAGTGAGATTTGGCGAATATTGCATCTTCAATTTTTCGGGTATTCGCTTGTCGTATGTCACGCCTTATGAGATTCTTTATCTTCCTGTCAAGTTGACCTTACGCTTAGACGGTGATGCTTCCACCAGCTCGCGTCTCTTCGTCATCTCGTCCAGAGTCTCGCTTGTAAGCTTCGACTTTTGTCTATTGCTCTTTGGTCGAAAATATTTTTGGCCCATCTCACGAATCACACGAATCAGACTATTAGTGGCGTTTACAAAAAAGACAATATTATGAGTGTAAAATGAAGAGAAGTATAACGCAAAGATAAACTATTTATGATACACACAATGGCTTACTGACTGTCTAAAAAATTATATTATATAATTAAATTAAATTAATTCAATGATCGGCTAAAATATTCGGAAGCTTTATATTTTTTAGATGGTAATTATTAATTATTATGTGCCTCTGTGGTATAATTGTCAATGTCAAAATTAATAACAACCAAACCATAGATGACTAATAACCAAACCAATAATTAATAAGAATCTGTTTTATTAGTCGTCTATGGTTAATAAGTCCTAGGCTGTATGGACTATAGTCCTTTGCCTTTCCCTTTTATTAGTGATCTATGCCTTTCCCTATTGGGGATAAATTTAAAAAACAACGATTAATAAGTCCCTTGCTTGCAGCTTGCCTTTCCCTATTGGGAATAAATGTTAAAAACAACAACAAAAATCAGTATCACACTCGAGTACAGTTTTCTAATTTCTTAGAAGTTAGACCGTGATAACAACTAAAAAGTTTTGTTTTTATAATTATTAGTTAATTATTAATTAGTTCAAATGTCTTGTAACTTAAAAAATATGAATCTCGCTAAAATGAAGATTTTCGTACGGATATTATGTGTCTTGTTTATGTACTTAAGTGAAACATATTCCACTCAAATAGAGGAGTTGAATATTCCTCCAGAACACATTCCTTACGTATTGAATTTATTTAATAATTTAGCAGACTCCTGTAAAACTAGTCCAGGTTGTGAATATAAATCTTTAATTGGTAATAAAGATTGTTGGGGATATGAGTCTACCTGTAATAAAACCAATTCGTACTATGTTAGGCCTAGATGCCCAGGTGATCATAGAGGTTGGGTACAAACAAAAGAAGCCCAGTATGATACTTTTTATACCCAAGCAGATTTTGGTAATATTATATAGTAAACTTCGCGAGCTATTACACAATTGTAAATGAAATAAGTTATGACTTATGAGCTTTTCTTATTTTGTCTGAAGGTTATATCAAGGAACAAATTCAAGAATTAATGGTAATGTGTGAAGCAACTTATCCTCATGACAGTTCCCTTGAATGTTCTAAATACTTGAGGTTAGTGTTAAAATTTTCTACTGAAAATATTGAATTCTGTATCTACTTGTTATCTTTTTATTAAGTTTTCATTGTGTTTCAGATTTTGTAGGGGTCGTAATATAATGGTTAATTTCACAAGCTTAGTTGGGAGAGGTGATAATCTCAGATACAAGATGGATATTCTAGGTCCTGGTCAAATAGGTAATTGTATTTATTATATATTTAAATAATTTATTGAAGGATATACATACCTTTTGAAATTAATTTAAATAATCTTATTTTTTCAGGTGGATATTGCCAATTCTACAAAGAAAGATTAATGAAAGAGGCAGAACATATGAGTGCATTGCAATCTTGGGCACCTGAATTTGTAAATTTTATCAGAACTTCAAAAAGGCCCATTGTAGATGGAATGTGTGACGTTGTTATAGAAAAGCCAACATATATAATGAAATTAGATGCAAGTAAGTTGTAAATTGTAATCATGTTATGAATTTTTGCTTATGGTATTTGGAATATGGCTCTTGGAGCATAAGTTATATTTTTAAATATAGTTAATGATGTGGGAGTCTATTTTTTTAATAGAAATCACACAAAGTATGCTGTATTTTAAATTTGATAAATTATAATCTTACTAACTTGATTTAAATAAGTGTCTCTAACCTTTTGAAAGAGTATGCAATTAAAAAAAAGTATAATGTGGTAAAGGAATAAAAGAAAGCACAAGAAAGTTATAGCTTAGTATAAAACATATAGTTCAGAAGTATTCTAACATTAAGTTTCTATAACTTTTGTCTCATTTGTATTCCAAATTATCATATTATATATTTATTTAGAAAATATTACCCATATATCGCATATACTTAAAATTTTACCAGAATATTGAATGAATTAAATGTAAGTAGTAATGTCTAATGTTTTTTTTAATTGTAGCAGTAAACATGTATCACCATTTTTGTGATTTTTTCAATTTGTATGCAACAATACATATTAATTCTACACACCCATCAACATTTGGAAGAGACAATCATATCCTTATTTGGGAAACTTTTACATACCATTCAGCATTTAAAGACGCATTTAAAGCTTTTACAATAAATCCCGTATGGGATCTGAAGGAATTCAGAGGAAAAGTAGTCTGTTTCAAAAATGTTGTTTTTCCCCTTCTCCCACGAATGATATTTGGTTTATATTATAACACCCCATTGGTAAGTAAATTATTCATGTACTGAATAAAAGCAAATTAACAAGTTCACGTCGTGTAAAAAGAACGCTGGCTGTCAAGTTGCGAGATAGGTGATTTATCGGCCAAATTGGTGGTAAGGTTGGGTTTTATCACTCGCCGCTTACTTTCCGGCTCGCTATTGGTCCGTCAGTTACCATCGCGCACAAAAAAAATATTAATTACGAAATGGTTTTATATAAAAAATAGAAAAAAAAACAAATTAATTGAATTTTTGTAAGTGGATTAAACATTCGACACTGAATAAAACATATTTTATTAATTAATAGAATTCTATTTAATGACATTCTATCTAATATATTTTTCAATGTAACCTACCAGTAAGAAATATCCGTCACGAGCGAAAAAGCTAGCTAGGCTAGTCCAAAAATAAAAGAATAGGCTTTGTAATTTCGTGTGCGAATGTACCTATGCGCAAACACACCATCTACCACTTTCTTCCAGCGTTCTTTTTTAAGCGCGATTTTTTAAGTCACATTTATTTTAGTATTAAAATTATTTTTTATTTACAGATTTATGGTTGTGAAAGAAGTGGTTTATTCCACGCCTTCTCTAAGCACATGCTGCATTCATTAAATGTGAAATTACATTTAAGGGATAATGACAAAGTAAGAGTTACATTACTTTCAAGAGGAACTACATACCGCACCATACTTAATGAGCAGGAAATTGTCAAGGCACTGTTAAAGAACAAAAAGTATCATGTACAAAGAGTTGTATATGACAGAACAGTGTCTTTTACTGAACAGTTGGAAATAACCCACAATACTGATGTTTTTATTGGAATGCATGGAGCTGGCTTGACTCACTTATTATTTTTACCAGACTGGGCGGCTGTTTTTGAAGTGTAAGTAAAATTATAATATACAATTGTGATTATTACAGGTATTAGGTGTATTGTAAATGTTACAAGGATATTGTAATGCAAGCAAAAATCATCCTACTATCAATATATAAGGTTCCACTCATCATCAGCCCTTTTTAACGTCGCACTGCTGGACACGGACCTCCCTCAGTACTAGGAGGATTAGGCCATAGTACCATAGTAAAAAGAGTCATTCTTTTTACTATGATAGTACACCGCGCTGGCCCAGTGCGTGTTGGCGGACTTCACATGTCTTGCGAAAACTTGCTACATGCAGGTTTCCTCACGATGTTTTCCTTCACCTTAAGGCAAGTGGTAATCATGATAGAAATGATTCCCATATAAAAATAAATAAATCAGAGGTGCGAAATCCGGATTTGAACCCGCATCATTCGGTTATCCAAGCGAGCGCGTTACCGCTGGGCTACCACTGTCCATCCATAAGGTTCCACTACCAGGTGGTAACTAATGAGTAATGTTGAACTGCCTGGTTGGTGTAGTGGCTAGAATGTTTGGCTGCACATCCGAAGGTCCTGGTTCGAGTCCCGATTGGGGCCAAGTTCAGTTATCGAGTCTTTGTTTCCTATGTCTTAAGTAACAGCCCAAAGTTAGGTAGTGAGTAGCGGTGCTCCCCTGTCTAGAAAAGCTCTTAAAGCCGTTGATCCTTCGTCTTGACTGTCACCGGTTCTGTCGAGTATCGTCGAGTATCGACTAGTATCATAAGAGTAAGACTATTATCATAAGTGTTAGTCTCACATTCTCATTACTTTATTACTAGTTAACTTTATTTACTAGTGCCTACCCCAGGCACTATGATATATCATCTATACTAATATTATAAAGCTGAAGAGTTTGTTTGTTTGTTTGTTTGTTTGTTTGTTTGTTTGTTTGTTCGTTTTTTTTTGTTTGGTTGAACGCGCTAATCTCAAAAACTACTAGTCCGAATTGAAAAATTCTTTTTGTGTTGGATAGTCCATTTATCGATGAAGGCTATAGGCGAATAGGATATAAGCGAAGCCGCCGTAAAGGCTAGTTGTAAATAAAATGTATCGAAGACATCATTTAGAATTATTATTAATTATATGAACAACAAAACCAGCTGATTAGATATTATTTCATTTTTATAATTAGTAGGTACTTGAAAGTGTGTTTCAATTAAAAGTTCTCCTCATTCCAATGTTAGTGTAAACTTATCTTTCTACTAGCAATTCCCGCTGCTTCGCACGCGTTCTAAAGACCGGAATCCAATTTTTTTCTGAGTCGCGCGGTAATCGCAGAACTAAAGCCCGTCCTTCCCGTTTTTGCAACATTTTTCATTGATGCTCCGCTCTTATTGGTCGTAGCGTGATGTAAAATACCGTATAGCCTTCCTCAATAAACGAACTATCCAACACAAAATGAATTTTTCAACTCGGCCCAGTAGTTCCTGAGATTAGGTTCAACCAAACAAACACTTCAGCTTTATAATATTAGTAATCTGTTATACTTATATCATGGCTCTAGTTTTGATATCAGTAGTTGGTACCAAATGCTTTTTAGGATTACATTTAAGAGTTTTTGACCAGGAATTCTATAACAATTTTTTTATTATACATTTTCAGATATAATTGCGAGGATCCTAATTGTTATTCAGATTTAGCTAGGCTTCGAGGGTTAAAGTACGTGACATGGGAGAATAAAGCAAAGCTAGTACAACAAGATCAGGTAATTATTTCCCACTGTATTCTATGTTCGACACAGTGTTCTACATTTACATGTAGGTAAATTGAATATTATTGCACAGGTTCTACTAAGTTAGAACTTTATTATACCTATGTATTAGTTACTCCAGTTATACACATAACAAACATATGATTTTTTAGTACCTACTTTCCTATGAAATAATTTTATTTATTATATTTATATATTTCAGGGAAACGGACCTGGCGGAGTATCCCACGCAAAGTTTACAAATTACAAATTTGACGTTAAGGAATTTTTGAGGTTGGTAGAGGTTTGTGCATCTTATGTGCGTCAGCGACAGGACTTCAGGAATTTCATTGAAGCCTCCACAGCGAAAAAAATACATGAAGAGCTTTAATAGGTGTAACGGAATGTGATATTTTTTTAAATATTTTTGTACGTAGACGTGTAAAAATGATTTAGGTAATGGATAGTTTAAAACTAAAATACTAAAGCCACAGCAAGGTAACGCTTCTACTAAAATGCTCGAATTTTCTCATTACCGTGATACTATTAAAGCAATAGGTTCGATATATTTTTAATAGACAATTACAGTTCGCGTCACGTAAAAAGAACGCTGGAAGAAAGTGGTGGGGAGTGTGTTTGCGCATGGGTACATTCGCATACTAAATTACTAAGCCTATTCTTTTATTTTTGAACTAGCATTTCGCTCGCGACGTATATTGGTTATTGGCAGGTACATTGAAAAATATATTAGATAGAATGTCATTAAATAGAATTATATTATTCAAAAAATATGTTTGATTCAGTGTAAAATGTTTAATTTACTTACAAAAAATATAATTAATTAATTTAACATATTTTTAAAAATTATTAACTGTATTATTTTCAAACTCTCTCTTTATAAAATAATATACGTCAAAAATATTTTTTCTCTATGTTTTATATAAAACCATTTCGTAATTAATAAATTTTGTGTGCGCGATGGTATTTTGAACTGACAAACCAATAGCGAGCCGGAAAGCATACGGCGCTTGCCTCTATGTCCCGCGCCCCGCGTCTTACCACTAAATTGGCCGATAAATCGCCTCTGCGCAACATGACAGCCAGCGTTCTTTTTACATGACGCGAATTATAGGTAATAAGTATAATAGGGACTTTCTTAGATTTACGCGAATATTTGACATTATAAAAGAAACTCTTTTTGTTTTTTTTGCGGATTAATAAATAACAAAACTGTGAGAATTATAATATTAATACCTTTTTAATATACTTTTTTTTAATTATTAACTGCATTATTATCAGACTCTCTCTTTATAAAACAGTATAAGTCGAACATATTTTTTCTCTCTTTTTATATAAAACCATTTCGTAATTAAAAACTTGTGCGGGCGATAATATTTTGAACTGACTTTCCGGCAAGCATGCGGCGCGTGCCCAGCCGCCCCGCACTCCCCCTCTTACTACCGAATTGACCGACTGCGCAGCTTGACAGCCAGCGTTTTACATGACGCGAATTATACTTTGGTGTCATTTTTTTTTTTAAAATAATGTGGGTAGGCACTGTCTGTAACAAGTAAAATATTACCTCTGACTTCTTAGACATATTACACTTTAAGACTCACCTATGACCATGATTGCTGTAAAGCATTCGAAGCGGCGGGAACCAAAAATCATAATAAATCCGCGAAAAAATCCGAAAAGATAAAGATAAGAAAGTTTCATTTATATTATGTCGACATAAGTATAGTCAGTACTGTTAAAGTTTCGAGTTTTTTTAATCTAATGGAAGTTGTATGTATGATTTAGCCATATTTTATACCATAAAAGAACAGCTATCTAAATGGAATGAAATTCAGTTGTGCGGCTATCATTATACCATTTTTCATCAAAATCTGTCTAGTGGCTTTCTCGTTATAGGACCATAAACAGACATTAAAAAAAACTAAAAACTATAGATTGGAGTCACTGTTTTTCATAAAAATATTTAATTTTTTTCGAACAAGCAGTAAATTATAAATACAGTGCCACCACAGTACAGTGCTATCACTACCTATAGCCTTAGTAGTTATAGATCGGACATACTTCTTAACATCATTATCCAAGACTGTTTTGAAAGAGAATTGAGGCAGGGTCAGTGGGGTATAAGTAGATAAAAGCGAAAGAGTAGCGGTTTTTGTGGGAGAATCCAATGTAATGGGTGAAGTAGAAAAATAACGGTTCAAACTCTGGATATCCACAGGAAACTGACTAGTTTCCGTGGTTTTGCCATCCCCTAGTGACCGTAGGAATCGCCAAACTTGCGCTTGGCAACGATCCTGAATTGAAGAATGAATATAGCGACGCTTAGCATCCCTACACATTCTGTTGCAGATGTTACGCATTTTCTTATAATATGTTAGGTTTTCCAATGTTGGGTGTTTTTTATATTTTGCTTAAGCTTTATTGCGTTTAACCATAGTCCTCTTTATGATATGATTCAGCCAGGGAGCAGGAACATGTTTCATTCGTACAGGTCTTGCTGGTGCATGTATATCGTATAACTTAATCAGCTCAGTAGTTAATGATTCTACCATTAAATCAATATTGTTTGTTGCGAATATAGACGACCAGTTTATTTTTTTTACATCCTCTCTCAAACGTGCTAGATCCATTTGCTTAAAATTGTGCTGAAGAACAACTTTGCCTCTAACCTTTGGAGGGCGCACTTTATAAGCTAAATAGAGTAAGTCATGATGAGAAAACGGAGCTGTCATTTGTCCGTATGAAATAGCAAGATCAGGGTTAGAGACAAAAGATAAGTCAATGAGAGAAGGTCTGCAGTTAGGAAAGAAGTGAGTAGGAGAAGACAGAGGAAGAATTTGCATATTGACCGACGAAATAAGTGATCTTAACGATTGTGCCCTTACGTCATTTTTGAGTAAACACGTGTTGAGATCACCCATGCAGATAACGTGATCATAACTGGGAACAAGGTTCTCGAGTATACCTTCGAGAACATCAAAATAATTTATTTTTTCGTTTGGACAGTCAGTTGGACAGGACAGGCACCAAGAAGTACTTTTTTGTGATTTAAAGTTGTTTCTAAAAAGAGGTGCTCAAGAGTTCCTGACGAGTGAGAGGTAAGGTTTGAAACAATACTTCCGGGAATTCCACTGCGAAGGTAAATGCCAACACCACCACCACCCCGGTCAGTGCGATCGGCACGAAACAGCTTAAAACCTGGAATAGAACAGCTGGTGGACGGAATTGAAGGTTTTAACCATGTTTCAGAAACCATAATACAATCAATCGTATTGCTACTAAATGATGTGAGAAGATCAGAGTAGTGAGCCATCAGGCTCAGCGCGTTGATATGCACCAAGGAGAGGGAGCTCGATTTCTTGTCAAAAACTCGGAATAATTTATTTTCAAGTAAATCGGAATCAGATATTGAGCTATTGCAGCTACTTTCAATACTTTCATAGTCGTCAGAAGAACAAGTATAATAATCATCATCTAACATAATTATTATATAAATATATATAGATACAATATAAAATTAAATATATTATATAAAATAAAGATTAAATATTAATATGATAAGATTAAAAACCAATACTATCCTCGCGCATAAGTTGACTGCAAAACTTAATCTATGACTGTAAATTTACAAAGGTATTTAACGCACCAGAAAGTTATAAAAAAATTTAAAGTTAAATGCATGTTACATAAATGTTGTCAAATTAGTTACATGTAAAAATATCTAAAGATATCAAAGCAGGCGGTGAGAGAAAAATAAATAAACATATCTACCGTGCATTGCAAAAAATAAATGTAAACAACAAACAATAAAATACATAATAGATTAAAGGTAATGCCGTGCATTGAAGTAACAAGTTAGTTATAATACAGATGGTAAAAGCGGAACAAAAAAGTGAAGTTAATTTGTTATTCATACAGTGATTTTAACATAATATTTGTTTCAAAATGTATGTTATGTTTCGACGAGTCCGAGGATTACGATATTGTGTTATTAATTCTTTTAACTCCGATGATGAAGTGATTTTTACCCGGGTTTTGTCTGGAAGAAGGATGATAATTACCCCATCTGAGGACCAGCATTTTTTCATCCCGAAGTGATTGCGAGCCGTTGCAAAGACATCTTGACGGGCCTTAGTCAAAAACTCTGTTGTTGTTATTTTAGTGCCCTTTAAAGTTGTTTTCGCCTTCCAAACTTTCGAGCGACAATGGTAGTTTGAAAATCGCACAAGAATAGGTCGAGCCGAGTCCCTCTTCACGCCCAATCTGTGACAGGAATCAAAGGAGTCGCATCTGATGATGATTCACCTTCAAACGGAAACACTTCCAAGCAGTAGAACTTCGTTTTAAACTCTGTTTTTAAGCCATGTGCAGTGATACTTACGAAATCATTCATATTAGATGATGAACTACTGCTTCAAATATCACTTGTTAATTAAATGAATGGGATATCCATCAATATAGCTTTAATTTTAGACTTAACACCATCATACATACTTCGAATAACTTTTTCGGTCAGGTGAGTTCGGGAAACGACTTTGTATCTGGGGCACAGTTATTCACTTGATCCAAAGGTTCCATGTCTTGGTAGCTTTCTTCAGCAATTAACTTTGTAATTTGAATGGCTCTTGGATCTTCCGAATCAAAGTAATTTTGAGATTGTTTTTCGAACAAAATGTTTATAGTGCTTTGTTTTTTAGTAGAGGGTCCATCGCTTTGTTGAGGTTCCGCGTTTAGTTCCTTCAGTTCATTAGGATGAGAACGTCGCATATGTCGCTCCTTCCAACGAATATTATCGTATTAGCCCATAACGATACTTTGGGTTTTATTGCATATTCGTCATGAAGACATTCTTGTACACCTTGTAATTTTTTTTCACATTTTTCCTACGAGTATTTTAGAAATTAGCATTTTTATAATAACCATATCCTTATTATTCCGTTACAGGTTCAATACACTTATTTAGGTGAAAAACATCGCTACTAGTGATTACGGGTTGCACTAGAAACACAGTTTACAATATGTTACGATAGCGATATTATTCGAGTAAAAAACTGCAAACCCGTGTTGTAGTAAAGTATTCTAACAATACTATTCCTGTAGTAATTTTATTTGAAAAATAAGGTTATGTAGGTTACTATTCAATTATATCTAAAAAATAATAGTTGTATCGTTTGCTATAGTTTATTGACGCTTTGTTCACACATAATGTACGATTGCTTTGTTATTAATTACCGCGAGCTGCGAGTAATTTGTATTCCTTTCTTTAACTAAAGAAAGTTTTTTACACGAATAATATCGTGTTTTTGTAAAAAAAAATTCGTCTAAGGTGCCATTCATTTATTACGTAAGATAATTTAGGGGGGGAGGGGGGTCGACCATGTCTTATGTTTTCTTACAAGGGGGTGGGAAGGAGTCTCGATAGTTCTTACGTAAGATCAAAAAATGCGAAAGTCAAGAGAAAATGTGAAATCAAAAAAATGCCAAAGTCAAAATTATATTTTGAAAAAGCGCGAGCAGCCGGGCGAAAGGTACTGTATCTTTAAAATTACAAATAAACAGTTCAAAAAATTGTAACTTTGAAAAATAAACATTAAAATAAATCAAACCTGTATTCATTTTTTCTTTTAGACTCTTACGTAATAAATATTAAGCAGGGGGGAGGGGGTCGGCCTATTACTCCGAAAACTAGCGAAAATAGTCTTACGTAATAAATGAATGGCCCCTAACGTTTCCAGTAAAAAAAGTTTTCTTTAATAATTTAATAACAAGAAGATATAACATAAATAAGTTTACTTAAAATAATTCTATGAAAAATTAGCTTTCATTTGATGTATAAATCATCCTCTTAGGCTGAACAATATTTAACATATTAGTAAAAAACACTATTTTGTTTCTCCTGTAAAATTTAAATTTATCGATAACGATATTATTCGGTGGGGGGAGCGATGTGTCCACATGTTTGTAGTAGTAAAACCTTTGGATACAGCATTTTGGCCACCTTGCGAAATTTCAGTATTACAGTAATTACAAACAGCTTTATTCTGTATATTTGGTGGGCCTTTCTCCCATATCTCATATGGCCACATCTCACTGGCCATATCTCACTGTGTTCGTGCTGTTTTGGCATGGTTTTCTATTAAAAACAACACCAAGACGTACTATATACACAATAAATACTCAATTCAATTCTCTTTTTACAACACTAACTCGCGCGAAAAACAAATGTCATCAATATTTTTTTTTCTTATGGCTAATGTCACAAATTAATTGTTATCAGTTATTTGTTAATGTCTTATGTCTAATGTCAGTGTCAAACGTCAAAAACTCAAAAATATGAAAGATGGCTGTCATTAGTGTTGCCAGCGCTAACATCAATGCTGTCTTGCATTCCTTTTCGCGAAAAAATTTTTACATCAAACTAGTTTTAAGAATCGTTATAAATCGTAATACTTTTTTCGATACGGATGATCGTCAAAAATAACGATAACCTGCGGTTTACGATTATCGGCATCGGTATCGTTGCATCCCTAATATATATAAATTATAAATGTTACATAATATATCGATGCGTTAGTAAAGTTGGATTGAATTGACAGAATAAAAGAAACAAGAAAACCCAAAAATCGTTGTTATTTTAATTCGAATGTACCTAGTATAATAATAATTTTTCAATATTTAGCAAAATTTTACACATATTTATAAAATCAGTTTATATAAATTATGGTTGTCGTTTAATTAAATTCATTAAATGAAATGAGACATCTTTTTAATTTCTTAAAGTTATAGTGATTTCATAAACACGTGTAAAATTATGTATGGTAAATATTATGTAATATGTACCTTCAGTGACTGACGGTCGTAAAAAATTATTCTTAACTAATTGCTCACGAAATTTTTTCAGGTTTTAGAAAGTAGTTGCGTTGAAAGTAGTAGAGACTATAGGTATAAGTTTTTCTTTTACAAAATTAAAGCTGCCCCAGCTAAGGAAACCAGATGACTGACGTCAGGTTATTTCTCTTATATTTATTGTGACACAATATACAAAAATCATTAATTTAGGACTTTTAGAATAATTAAAAAAATACTTAAAGTTTTTGTGGCTCGTCTCTCGGGCTATAGAATTTGTACCGTGTAATAAAGAACAATTTTTGTATCCTACCTCGTTTAACTTGATTATTAAGTTATTTGAATGATTTCGTACAACTTAGTGTTATCTTAGATACTGTAAATTGAAATTATATTTATTAAAGTATTTATATATTAATTACATGTGATATCGTTATATTTTAACATAGATAAAAAATGATCTGTGAAATGAAAGCATTCCTACTTTTGTATTTTTATTTGTACTTAATAGGTTTATTTATAAAAATTGTGTAATAGTCTTATGAAAATAATTTTACTGTAATTTAAAAACTGTAAATTAGATTAATTTTCTCAAATATTACATATTTTATTCTTCGTGTTTAATTTTAATTTAACATTAATTTTGTCATACAATGGTATTAAAATAACAAATTGAAGACGTCATTATTGGTCTGATTAATTATTACTTATTTGTTTTCAGCTAGAAATTACTTCGCTTTTTTGTTTCATTTAGATAAATGCCACTAACAATGATAGTATGGATATTCGAACATTTTAATGTTAATAAATAAAATTTTATATCATTTGCTTGTTGTTTATATTATTACTATGTTCGAAAAAATCTAATAAATAAACGAGTTTTAAGGTGAACACATACTAGTCTGCTCTGCCTATAAAAAATTACTCGAAACTTACGTTAATTATTAACTCAAAAGTAATTAAATACTTATTAATAAATTACTGTTTTATTTTGTTAAACATAGCCCCAATTATAGCAAATTTAAAGCAATCAGTGCTTAAAAAAATATAGGTAAACTAGCAATACCCGCGGCTTCGCCCGCGTTTACTTTTTTAATTGCTACTAATTCTTACTACTTTATTCGATCTTTCGCAATCGGTTGATCTGTAGATTGCCTGAAAATGCTCTACAATTACTTTAGCTATTTTAGAATCCATCCTTAATATACTCTCTCCTGCTCTTGAAACCCGCTCCCTCTCCCCATTGCTGTGCTGCTCTTTATTTTATAAGAGCCCTTACACCACCTTAATGCTATAGTTCGTACCACAAAAAATTAAGGCTTTTCATATAAACGTTCGAGAGCCCTAAGACCTCCTTAATCCCCTGTCACAAAATTCGTTCTAAACGGACATTTATTAACTATTAACTATCTCCCTGCCAAGACCCTTTGACCTTCTGAATTCGACCCTGTCGCAAAATCCGTTCTTAAGAGACATCAACTATTTTTAAACTACCTCCCTGCCAAATTTAAAGTTTCTAGCACACATATAATATAGAAATAGATTTTACAAACTATTATTTACCTCCCTACCGAATTTAAAGTTAAGTTAAAAGTAGCACTAAAAATGAACGACTTTCATACAAACTTGCGAGTGGCCTTAGACCATCTCAATCCGGCCCAATAACAAAAAATGAAGGAATTTAAAAAACCTTGCGAGAGCCCTTAGACCTCTTAAATCCGGCCCTGTTACAAAATTCGTTATGAGCGGACATCTACTAACTATTAACTAACTCCCTGCCAAGTTTAAAGATTGTAGCACAAAAGATGAAGGACTGTCATACAAACTGGCGAGAGCGCTTAGACCACCTTAAAAAATGAATGTTTATAATTAACAATTAAAAAATAGGGGTTGATCGTAGAGGGTTAAAAATTTAGGGTTGTATGTATTTTTTAATGTTGTATCATAAAAAAATAAAAAAGAAGTAATTTATCTAAAAATTAAAAAAAAAATTTAGGGGTGGACTACCCTTAACATTTAGGGGGATGAAAAATAGATGTAGTTTGATTCTCAGACCTACCCAATATGGCCACAAAATTTCATGAGAATCGGTCAAGCCGTTTCGGAGGAGTTTAATTACAAACACCGCGACACGAGAATTTTATATATTAGATAAAGAAAACGTGCCTCGTCTGCGTAAAAGCTAACTTACCGGGGGACCAGTTCGCGAAGGAAAATCCCATTTTACATAATGAAATATAAATAGCTGAAACTGAGAGATGATAAGATCACACTAAATTAGAAAAAATATATAACTAAGTAAAAGTTCTATAAAGTTGAGGGGGTGTCAATCTAGACAGGGGTAAAGAGGTCCCAGCCTCTGATATTTGACAATGCGAAGTTGCCTTCGATACTATGAGATAGAGCCACGTTGGTTGGTCAGCAAAACTGCGAAAAAAGTTATATCATTATTATGTGAAACTTATATGTGTTATATTACATGTGAAACTGTGTAATAGATGTTAAAAAGGAAAAAAATCGATTAAAACTGCATCAGTGCTATTATGAATTATATATTTTTTTAATAGAGGAAAACAAAAAAAAACTATTGCTGAAATAGTAAAATCAGTGTTATTACTGCAAACAATAACTTTTCAATTTGCTGCACCAATTTTTAACAATACCTACGCATCCAGTATCTACTTTTACAAAAACAAAAACCTTACACCATTTCAGATCCTGGCTTTTTAGCAAAGAGGCTAAATTCGTAAATTTATACGAGAAGTTTGACTTTTAAATTCGCAGACACGAAATATAATAATTAAAAATTGAAACTAAAAAGAAAAAAAAAATAATTTTAATTACTTAGTTATTGTTGTAGTCGGTGCCAGCCAAGAAGGACAGTTTTATCCTGCCTTTGCAATGAACTTTCGAACGGATATTTTGATTATATTTACAAATTGATACATTAATTAAATTGTATTAAGATTATTTTGCTTTGGCTGGCACCGACACTAACAATAACTAAGTAATTAAAATTATTATTTTTTTCTTTTTAGTTTCAATTTGTAAGGTTTTGAAGTCGGTTTTCATTTTTGTTAAAAAATAATTTATTTTTAATTTTTTTGTGGAAATTAGATATTATGTTTAAATATAATATTGCAATGCTAACTAAACTACTGCTCCAATAAGTCAGCGAAGTTTTGAAATGAACGACAATAGTCAATCCAGATTTGTCCACGTCTATTTTTCTACGTAACTCGTAGACGTTAATAAGATTTACCTTCTATTATCAATCCACCTAATATCCTGAATGAATACGACTATCAGTTCATAAGTACGTATAATATTAAAAGAATTTTCTTTCAACTCCTAACCGTTGAGGAGATATACCTTACATCATCACAAATTCTTGAACAGCTTTAGAAAATATATGAAAAAGGTAATCAGTGCCGATAAAATTTAAGGGTTGCCCTCGATTTCTCTAGGATCCCATCATCAGATGCTGACTTGGTGACAATGAGAACATCTTGAATGTATACCCTACCGAACAAAAAGAAATTTTTAAAATCGGCCCACAATTCACGGAGAAATCGGTGAAAACACATAAAAAACAACTGTTGAGGAATTTTACCTTCCATCATCAGCTCATCCATATGAGATGATGATTTTCATACGTAAAAGCTTTATCGGGTTTAGAAAATATATCAAAAACATAATAGGTGCCTGTAAATTTTGACAGTTGCCTTCGATTTCCCTGGGATCCCATCATCAGATCCTGACTTGGTGACAATGGGACCACCTCGGAACTATACCCTACCAATCAAAAGAAAAATTTTTGAAATCGGCCCACAGACGGCGGAGAAACCGGTGAACATACATAAAAAAAAAAATACATACAACGGAACATATAACCTCCTCCTTTTTTGAAGGCGGTTAAAAAGTTACAGTAACATAACAATAACAACACAAAAGCAGACATTAGACATACCTACCTAAATCCTATAATGATCTTAAATGTTTAGTTAAATGGCTTTGTTAAAAAGAAAGACAATAATAATGTGCACTATGTACTAAAAGCCAACTAATGATTAGATATTGGATATTGATCAGACTCAAAAAGAGTATTGCAAGCCAAAGATTTCTTTGTTTGACGAGAGGAGAATCATTGCAGAAAAAATAATAATTATAAAACATGTCTGAAAAGGTCTGAAGTACGATTCATACTTATATCGTAAGACAGTTCTTAATACTTACCTAATTGTGAATAATGTGCTGCAGAGGAACAGAACATTTTTAATGAAGGAATCGAAATAAATATTCCTCTATGTTTCTAATTTTCAAGCAATAGAATGTTCTTTATTTATGCACATAACAAAGGTGACTGTGTGTCGAGAGATCAGTTGAGTAGGAAGTGAAGACGGAAGGAAGCGAATTTTGTTAGATTGGCTCATGAATGATCCGCGACTCAGACTGATACCCAATACGCAAACAGACTGATACGCCGCCAAACAGACGAGCTTCTTAATGCCGTCCTTCATAAAAGAATTACTTCGTTGTATGTATGACGCAGAACTGTCGTGATATTCGCCAAGAATATAAAGTTGTAAGGCCCTATTTATTCGACGGTTATCTCGTACCGCCTCGCCCAAAAGTTCCCACTTCCAACCTATTGAGCAGGTTAGTCGTTGATCGTTTTCCCATTTCACTGCGGCCATAGCTGGGCATTAACTCGTTAATCCATTAATCGATAATTAAGGAAGTTAACATTTCGATCAACTTTTAAGTTAACTTGAAAAAATATTAACGGAATCGTTAACTTCCGTTACATTTTCTCAAGTCCGTTAATCGTTAATCTAGTACCTACTGTTTACCAAGCACCGCGCCGTGAAACACGAACGTGAAAAACGGGTTCTGACATGTAAGTTCGGTAAATTCGTCACCATAAAGGACACCTTACGGTATGTGCAATTGAGCCCTGTTCGTGGCGGAGATGGCGTCGATCAAAACTGCCTCGGTTTTTCTCCTCGAAATGCTGAGAAGCTTTTAAGTTCCAACAACCAAACCAACAGATTTTATAATGATGTAAAAATGTAATTTTAATCACGTGTTAACGGATTAACGATTAACGTTAACTTGCGTTAAATCTTCCAAAATGTAACGCTTTAACGTTTAACGAAGTTAACTTTTTTAAGTAACGGATTAGCGATTAATGAGTGAATTTTACGTTTAACGGTGTCCAGCTATGACTGCGGCGTATGACAGGGATATGCTATCTCCCCCACCACGTGCGTTCACCTTATCGAGGTAGGGTCTCAGTAGAGTCCGGCAATCCAGCCGGGCGCGAAACCAAAAAACGCACATGGAGATATCCCACTTCTGTAGATGGTGTGCCATCTAACCCACTAGTGGTGGTCTGCTTTGGCAGACTCGCCGTAAAGGCGTCGTGGTTAAATGCGTAAGCGATCCTGAGATGCCCTATTAAGACGGGGTAGGTATATTTTATTGGATAGTACCGGCAATTCTAGCCGGTGAGTCCCACACTTGTGGTATGAGTAAATGCATTTCCCAACAATAAAAACAACGTATGGTAAATTTATTGAACAAAAATCATCAAATATTTTTGAATGACAGTGATAGCCTAGTAGTAACGCGCTCGCTTAGGTAACCGAGTGAAGCAAGTTCAAATCCCGAGTCTTGCACCTCTGATATTATAATATGGTGATATTATAATTGATGAGTAGAGAAAAACACTGAAGAAACCTGCATGTCCGAGAAAACCTAGCAAGTTTTCGAAAGACAACTTTGGAGAACTATGGCCATAGTATTGAAGTCCAGTGCCAAGCCATGAGACGCTAAAAAGATCTAAATGAACATAAGTACCTATAAAGGCTATGATATTTTTATTTTATTTTATTCTGGATTAGTGCTTCACTGCGTTCCACCTGATGGTAAGTGGTAACGCAGTCGGAGTTAAATAACTTAATTTAATTGAATAAACAGAAATCGGCCTAAGAACGAAAACTTCCTTAGGTGTTCATTTTTCTGCAAGGAAGTGAAGGGTTAAATTATTACAAAAATAATAATGACCTTGTATATTATAGTAATAATAATGATTTGCAGATTTTGAACAATAAATAGTCGAGTTATTCAAAAGAGAAACTCGTGAATGATTCTACATGTTTATTACATGTTTATTGTATTTTCGAACTTTTATTGTAGTGACAGACCCCTAAGGATAATTATTATTTGTTCGAGTAGCGGTAAATTGTAAGACAATCGTGTATGGAGGCAATATTTACAGATGAAAAGTAATGAATGACCAATGCCCGCGAGCTGCGGGCGTTGTGGTCATAATTTTTGATTTAACCAGATTGTATCGCTAAATAAGAATCAACAAGTAATTGAAATAAATCCGAAGTTATTTTAAGATGTAATCTTTAATAGTTTTTACGGTACGTCTTAATGTATGTCCTGCTTATGAGTGAATTTATGACTTTTATATTCAAGAGGTAAGTAAGTACATAAATTATTATAATGATGTACGCATATTGCCATTTTATTTGGAATAAGAAAAGTAATTTGCTTAAGAAAAAATATGGACTAAATTCAACAAACTACTATAAACGCCACTAAAAATCAAAATAAATCCGCAAAAAATATACAAATATAATAGATACTCGCGTAAATCTAAGAAGTTTCGATTATAATAATTATAGATTATTTTAGTAATTAGTATGTAGTGTAATTCTTTGGTGGTAGTGGCAGCGAGCACGTTGGTCGACTGTGCGACGACGCCTGTTTTTGTCACTGATAGCAATCATAAGCGCCGGCGCCCGGTACTTAGGTACTATTTTCTAAATTATCGTTTGAAGGTCAATAAAACTTAAATAAATCGCTTCATTATCATTATCATTACATAGTATAAAACAAAGTCGCTTTCTCTGTCCCTATATCCCTATGTATGCTTAAATCTTTAAAACTACGCAACGGATTTTGATGCGGTTTTTTTTAATAGATAGAGTGATTCAAGAGGAAGGTTTATATGCATAACTAAGCGATCCCGCGGCTTTGCCTGTGCTAAATCTAGGGAAGAGCCCGAGCGAAGCGAGGGCGAGTCGCTAGTTTAGGTATATTATATTTTTTAATTTAATAATCATCTTTGGTTATCTGTCTTTCATGATTCAGTTTAATTAGAACATATGTTACATAATTAAATAAAAATAAGACAAAAAGGTGAAAAAGTCAGATCTCCCCATCTTGTCCCCTCCCTTGGGTAAGATGGTGTACCCTAAAGGGCAAGATGGGGTTTGCCAAAATCATTGAATTATTTTTGCTTGCTGACAAAATTCGCATCTTCATTTTTGTCATCTACCCCAACACAGCTACAGTGAGCCTATTTGCCGCACGCAGAACATGCAGCTCAGCCTTTATTTGACTCCAAATAACAACCTTCACAATACAATCATGGTGTATTTTCTACTTCACTATTGCTACTCTCCATAGCTGGGCACCGTTAAACGAATAATTAACTCGTTAATCGCTAATCCGTTACTTAAAAAAGTTAACTTCGTTAAACGTTAAAGCGTTACATTTCGGAAGAAGTAACGCAAGTTAACGTTAATCGTTAATCCGTTAACACGTGATTAAAATTGCATTTTTTACATCATTGCGCTAATGACGTACCTACTTATAAATTCTGTTCGTTTGAGTTTTGGAACTTAAAAGCCTTTAAGCATTTCGAGAAGGCGCCTCCGCTTGGATCTACGCCCTCTCCGCCCCGAACAGGGCCCAATTGCGCATACCGTACCTGTCCGTGTCCTTTATGGTGACCATGATTCTGGCGGGTATTCACCCAGGGAACTCCTGGGCAATCGCCGAAGTATACGCAGATTCGGGCGAGTCAGCGTGCGCGCGGGAAACATCCAGTGCGGGGGGAGTCGCTGGGGTCAGGAGTTTTCGTTTTACTCGCGGCACACGCCCCGCCGCACTTGTCGACTTTACCGAACTTACGTGTCAGAACGCGTTTTTCACGTTCGTGGCGGTGTGGCGCGGCGTGGTGCTTAGTAAATAGTGGGTACTGGATTAACGATTAACGGACTTGAGAAAATGTAACGAAAGTTAACGATTCCGTTAACATTTTTTTAAGTTAACTTAAAAGTTAATCGTTAATCGAAATGTTAACTCCGTTAATTAACGATTAACGGATTAACGAGTTAATGCCCAGCTATGCTACTCTCTATTGATGAGCAAATCCTCGAGCTCGACACTCTTTTTTGTTAACCGCCGATTTTTTTTTCAGTTTTCTTAAGTTCTCTTATTTCTTTTGCTTATCTTCCTCAGCTAGTTATTTTTTTTAATCGTTCCAATTCCTTTTTTATATTGCGATGAAGTAATAATAGCGGTTGGTCTTCTAACAACGCGAGATGCTTTGCGTATTGAGGGGGCAATATTTAGTGGGGACTGACTACATAAAATGTTGTTTATTGTGGAGTACTTGGTGTTATATATATACAGACAGTGGTAGCCCAGCGGTAACGCGTCGCTTGGATAACCGAGTGATGCGGGTTCAAATCCGGGTCTCGCACCTCTGATATTTTCATGTGCGAATCATTTATATCATGATTACCCCTTGTTTTACGGTGAAGGAAAACATCGTGAGGAAACCTGCATGTCTAAGAAAACCTAACAAGTTTTCGAAAGGCATCTGAAGTCCGCCAACTCGCACTAGTCCAGCGCGATGGACTATGGCCTGATCTCCCTTGTACTGAGGGAGGCCCGTGCCCAGAGGTGGGACATTAAAAAAAAGGGCTGATGATGATACTTGGTGTTATATATACTTCGGTGTTATCAGACCAAATCTGAGTCGCAATAGTAAAGTTATAGATAAATCCGGTGTGTTAGCCAGCTCTATTCTTTACTGAGTAGGTGAGGACAATGCAGGATGGGTCTCAGATATTGTTATGTCATATCTCATCTATAATTACATAACTCTTTCTCTTCATCATAGGAAAAAACTCGTAATTTTGGACCTACCCTAACCATTTTAATTGCAGCTGATCTCAGCCATGTTGCTCTGTATCATAGACTTCACTGATCAGTTTTTTCTATTTGTTTTTCTTTTGTAGATTTTTACCATCCTACAACGAAAAAAACATCGATGGTGTCTGACAAAGCAAAATAATCTTTAAAAATATTTTAATGCGGGCAAGATGGGGTACCCCATACCCCTTACATGCCCTATCATGCCCGATTGAATTAAAAACGTTACCTCTGAAAACAAAGGTCTCACACACAAATAAACAAGTGCTTACCTGCAACTGTAATCGTTGATAGATATGATTAAATTTATTTATAACTAGCTGTGTCGGAACTTAATTAGTATTTTTTAGTGCGAAGCGCTGTTGGAGGATACCGATACAAATCATTTTTGCTAGTGCTTCTTTATAAACAACATTAGCTAAGACTCCTACAAAACTCAAATATCGCCGGCAGGCATGGGCGAAGGTCATTCTTTCAAAGAAAATCTTGACACCGCGATTCAGAAAATGACGTTACACGCACAACACCACCTATCGAACAATACTGCACGCAGTTGATCTCTAGTTATAGTCCCGTCTAAGTTCGAATACTCGTAGATGGCACTGTTTTAATATTTTACTTCGGAAACACTATTTTTTTTATTAATTTACATTTTTTATAAGTGGTGAACTGATTACGATGAAACAAAAACCTTAATGTTACTTCAATTTACGCACATATTGTTGTGTATAAAAGTTACGTGAAGTTGTGAGACCAAATGCACATAACCCTAATTTTACTTCTGGAATTTCTCTACTTCTTCACTTTAAACTCAAATATCTTTTGATAGACTGAACCGATTGCAATGAAACAAAAACTAAATGTTACTTCAAGTTACGTTCAATCGTTGTGTATAAAAGTTATCTACATTGCTTTCGAACATTTTACGTGATGCCCGGATAAATAAACAGACAAACAGACAAACAGACAAAAAATCTAAAAATGCTGGAAATGGGTTCTATTGGTTATCCTTTAACACCCTGGCTATTTTTTTTGTAATTTTTTTTGATGTACAAAAACGACTTTTCTACAGTTTTATTATATGTATAGATTAAAAAAATTGTTATTTCCTGAGCACACACGCCAAGTGATGTAAAAAAACGCTAAGGAAAACGCCAAAAATATATTTTTTTTCATTTGACAACTAAATTTCGCTAACTAATATAAAAAAACTGTCATTTCGGCGCTCTGTCAGGTGCAAAAAAGATTGGGATTGGTCAATTAAACAAAACCCCGTATTGCCCGCAAGCCCGTCTTGCCCCTCTTATTCTATAGAAGCCTTAGCTTAGTTTCTGCACGTTTGCAGCTAATTACGTAAGTAGGTGTAAAAACCTATTTCTAATTTCCTAAACATAAAGGTAAATTACAGAATAGCGCGTAGGTACATACCTAGTATTAGAATGGACATAGAATCATAGAATATTTTTAGCATGTTTGTGTAAGTGTTTAGTTGTGTACTGTATGGCTACGAGTAATTGCTAAGAAATTATAAAAACAAGCAAGCGATTAACACGACAAAACACAAACAGAAGTATACAGAAAGAAGACAAACATTCGTGGCTCTTTCAAAAGCCTCGTACAATAGTCGTCATCAATTACGGGCAATAGATCGCCCAACATCATTTGTCCGTCTGTCCGTTACTCGACTGGGGCATTCCCACGGCTCGCGGGACGGTCGTGTTTGTTGTCGGAATATGTCCAACGAGAAATACTTAGTAATAGAAAATTGGCTCTGATTACATTTGCCCTGTATCTTGCTCGTTTTATTTACATCCTCACTTGTTGCTTATTCTGCACCAAAATGCACGATGAAAAATGTTTATTGTTAACGAAATTCAGATAGGTTGTAATTATTATTCGAAAGCAAGCAATCAATTTCTTAAGCATAAGCATAAAATACAAATACGGAGATTTCACGAACTTTATCCCATGTTTATAATTATGCACGATGATGCAACCCGTTGCTCGTTGCTCTTACGATTTTATCGAATAAAAGGTTCAAGAGAAATTGCTCCGATCAAAAGATAATCTCGTCGAAACCAAATTGATCATTGATATAGGAGTCGCGCGAGAATCCCATTGAGACTTGGCAACACTTATTGTCCATACTTCATTCATTTTTACTTAATAAATTAGGACTTTCAAATTATTATTTTCAACGTACTACCTATGTACGTTCATTTTATAGGACTTACATGCTTTTTTCAAGTCAATCTCATGTTACTATCGGCTGCGACGTCAACCACAGTTTTAATACCCGTCTAATCTACATACTTTGAAGCTCATAGACCACTAGATCATTATTTACACATATTAGCTCCAGATTTAGGCCACCTCACTATAGCCTCATTCTATCTCTCGGTCAATAAATATCAGATTAAAGTGCCGCTATTGTAGCCTTCACGCACAAACTAGTACCGTGGCTTTCAATAACGGTTCGCACTATGCAGATTATCACCGTGGCGATAACCACGACGTGAAAGCGATAGCGGTGACACGAGGCAGCTCAGCTACAGAGCGGGCGGTTGCTGCGCCACTGGTTTATCCTTATAAATTTCTTTCAGGCGCCATACAAATCATGGGATTCTGATAATTTCATATCAAACTGGTCAATCGTATAATTTTTCAATGCCTTCTTTGACTTTACAAGATATATTATTTTATTATAATATAGATTATAGAAAGTTATTGTTTCAAAAAATAAATACAAAGAAATTAGAGAATCTGATATAATAATGTTAAAGTATAACTTACACTTATACAAACTTATGATTTTCCAAATGATGTTTCTAGAGTCACAGTTGCAAAGCTCCCACACAAAAAGAGGTGTTATAAATACACCGATTTTAATTTAGTTTTAGGTTAGGGTAAAGTTGACTGATCGAGAGCGTCTTATGGCTAAGAATGCTCTCGATCATTAAGAAAATCTGTTCAGTCTTTAGCAGGCTATTACTTTTTTTTGAGGCGCCAATATGAACAGCTTCCACGGATTCTAAGCCTGTACCATTGGTAATATTTAAACGGTACGAGTAGTAACCAAAATTACATCGTAAGGCGTAGACGTTTTTTAATTTCTATATTTAATTTACTTCATCCAGTGATTAAAATTCGACTTCATTATTGTTTATTTCCTTAACACGGTTGATAAATCAGATGAAAATTGGTACTCAGCTGTTTTGTTTTTGCCTATATTCATAGTTTTACAAGCACTTTATGCAACATATAAAACCAATAAAACTTTTATTAAGTTTGCAACATTGAGTGACCTGTATCTTTGAACTTGTCATCAATAAGTGTGTACTTGTTAAATAGACTCAAATGAAGTTTATTCAAGTCTTTGATATTTATACATTGCGAAGAGTTCTTACGACACTTTTATTCTCGAACAATTTTAATAACTTTGATTGCGTGTTTTTCAACCATTGCTTAACGTTTTTTTATAAGGCATTTTTTACTACTGTGTCAATTTTTCGTAAGCTTTAGATTAGGTTGGTAGGTCCTTTCCATTTCATAGTATTAAAATAGATCATTTGAACAATTTGGATAAAATAACGTCTCTTTGTCCCACTCTCTATGCAAACGGATAGGTTCAGATGCAATGCTGGACTTAGACAGCCATCGTCGCGGCGTCATGCAGACATTTCAACTCCTGTATGTATCACCAATCGACTTTTCTTCATTACAAAGACTTTAACAGACCATGTTTTTATAAGTCAAAGGCTTTTAACCACAAATACTTAGCAAAAGGGCTAATTAATGATGACTCTCCATAAAAATGATTTGCACATAAAAATATAAGTGGTGCGAGAAGGGGGGTTTCAATCCCCATCGACTTAGTCAATTAAAGTAGGTAGGTACTAACAGTAAATTATTTACTTTTAGTAAGGAGGAAAATTAATTAATAAGAAATTACATTTAGAGATTATATTACCTAATAAATATAAATAAAATATTAATAATTTGTGTCAGTTTCCTCAGTATCAAAGTATAAAAAAATAATGTACATAAATTAAACCGTATAGTAATACGAGTGACACATATACTGTATACAACCACCCACCCACCATCAAATACATAACCTTCCTTTGGACTTCACCACAAGCGGGTGGAAATAGATATGCAAACTTATTTTTCCCGCAGCCTCGCCCTTGCTTTATAAAACATAGTCTAAAAAGGTTTATTTTTATGTATTAATTAAACTTTAGGTAAAATGTAACAAAACATGAAAGAATTACTAAAATATCTCAATAAATGAAAAAATAAAGAAACTATGAAGTTGCGCTTGTAAGAATAATTTCGTAACGTCAAACGGCCTGAGTGACCGTAATTTAAATAAATTTCATTTATCAGTCATTTATTGATGGGTTTCAAAAACGTAGCTGATATATTAGTTTTGAACTATATTTTAATTGTTATTATATTAACAGCATCATGAAACTTCCTTATTCTAAATTTTTTTCACTTCCACTGAGCCATTACAACGAAGCAGTATCAAACATACTCGGTCATTCATTCTCAAACTTTCACATTTATATCATTCGTGTGATTAAAACCCACAGGATGCGCAGAGTTCTTAATAGCCGGTTAGTAATAATAACACTCGTCAATAAATCGTTTATTTTTATGCGAAGTTTCCCTGTACGTTAATACATAGGTATTTACGCAGTTTGATATTAAATAATACTATAAGAAATAAAGAAAATAAAGTTATAAGTACAATGCCTTAATTTAAAATCTTAATATGTAGGTAGGTATATATTTTACCTATATAATAACGTAACGTAAAGAAATATTTAATACAAATTATTTAAATACTTATTATACCTATATTCATTTATTATTATTAAGATACATTTTGTTAGTTAAATAAGTCCAAATTTGTTAAAGATGTATATTGTAATGTATAAGAAAAGCAAGTGTTTGACGCAATGAACCAAGGCATTCACATAGATTTTAATGATACAATGGGTGCAAGTATCACTCAATTGAACTGGCAAGGTTTCTGTAGACCGAATCTTATGAAACTATAGAGATTCTATGAGAAGAAACTTTTTGTCCACGTTAATTTTAGTTTGTCGCGCAGCTGAATACTTTGTTTTTTTATATATAAAAAGTTAATATAATTATAATAATTTCGTATTTCACGGAAAACTTAATTTATTTTTAGCGATCATAGCACAAAAAAATAAAATATTTTAGAGGAAAGGAACGAGATATATAACTCGCATAATTAAGTACAATGTTTACGACTTTGAATAATATAACTTGACTAATATGAGAGCGCTATTTAACTATCATACTAACAGAACCACATCATAAAGACAATACAATTGAAAGTACCTGAAACTTACAGTACTATACCTGAAATTCTGCTAAAATGTTCTGCTAAAAAGGTTCTACTTAAATGTCCTCGTGAAGAGCAATCTTATCTCTTGATTCTGTCTGCTACTTTTGACGATTGGACCTGAGATTTATTAATGGTTAAGTCGTAGCAAAGTTTAAAGATCAATTACAATCGATATAGTTCAAAGACCTTTCAGATTATCAGTGGTTTTTATGGTACGAATACTTCAACAATCACAGTGGTCACTCTTTTGCGCTCTCTAGGTATGTTATAGTTGTCATTGCTGCGGTAAGCCAAAAATAATTTTCTTTTGCATGCGGAATAATCTCCGGTCTTTACTTGGGATTGTCGGATATTCCTACATAGTTAATGTAACTATACTTACGGAGAACTTGAGCTATACAACTACTGTGTTTAAATATATTTCGTACGGGCTTTTAACTCATATGAGATTAATACTGAGCATATTATGAGCTTTTCTTCTTTTCTTAATTTGCATTCGTTGCAAGACAAGTAGATAGATATAGATAGACAGATATAGATAAGCAAAAAATGAAAAAACTCGATTTGATTGATTTTAATTTTTAAAATCAAATTGCGCATATAATTAAAAGCTTGTTTTAAAAAACTTTTTTAACTTTATTGATATTATCTGCTACAAGTAGTAAGTGCCTATTCTCATTCTGTAATGCGATAGAGTGGAAATTTACCTATAAATAAAGTTTTAACTATAATAGAAGAAGAATAATAGAAGAATAACTAATGAATGGAAGAAATACTGGTCACTCAAAGAAGTTCTGAAATCCAAAGAACTTGGCATGCAAATAAAAAAAAGAAACGTTTTCGATACATGTGTCCTGTGGTTGTGAAACTTGGGCTCTCACCAAATATCACAGAGAAAAGCTGGAACGTTGTCAAAGAGCAATGGAAAGAAGCCTAACAGGAATTAAGAAACAAGACAGAGTGAAATATAGTATAATAAGAGGAAAAACTAGATTGACTGACATACTTACGCAAATAGATCAACGAAAATGGAGATGGACCGGTCACATGATGCGAGATCCCGAGGAAAAATGGAGCAAAATTGTATCTGTACCCCAGAGATGGAAAACGCAAACGAGGACGCCAACATATTAGATGGGAGGATGATATAAAACTTACAGCTGGGCATCATTGGAGAAGGGTTGCTCGTGACCGATCTCAATGGAAGATGTTAGAGGAGGCCTATGCCAACACCGAATTGCGAGATATTCTTTTATAAATAGGAAGTGTAATTGAATAGTATTGTAAATCTGCATTTCGGAATAAAAGGGCTTAGGAATGAATGAAAGTTTTTACTGCATAATATCTAGAAAGGAAAATACTGCGAGCCCTAATACATATAATATATACTTATTTAAATAATGGTTTTTTTAATATTTATCTACGAGTATCAAGACTGAGCCTCTGTGTCTTAGAATAAATTTAACTCGTAAAACTTATAAGTCTAGGTCTTATTAACTATTAGTGTAAAAATTATATATGTTTGCTTGCATAACGATACGATTACAACTGTGATTTCAGTTGATACATATATTTACATTCTTGAATGTAAATATTAATATAATATTTATAGAATTAATTTAAATCGTTATTTATACCGTAAATAGTGTATACATACTATTTGATTCAGTATGCTTTTCTGTATAAATCTATTGCTATGAGTACAGCGTGGGTGCTGTTTAAGCTCAACAGAAATAAGCGTTCTGATTCGGTCGTTCGATTGCACTTAACCTTTTTCACGCGCATCTTATCCGTATTAAAGTTCACCTATAAAAAATTGTGACACTGACAGATCTGAGTGTTCCACTTCTCTGTGAAACTCAAGTATTTGTTTAGTTTAAGTGCGCTTTGTTACGATATGAAACTGTTTATGCAGACGCCGGTGATGTATACACTATAATTTGTGCTTTTATAGAATAACATCTAGTAGGTTTCATAGATTTTAGTGTCTTAATCGAACTCTGAGAAACTTAACTTTCACTCTTCTTGATGATTCATGCAAACAGCGAACCAATCTGAAACTTATATTAGGATCCCCATCTATTAAATGATATTATGTACTAGAATAGATAAAAAAATGTAAAAAAAACGAGTAGGTCATATATATTTTTTATATTTATAATTATAGACAAAGTGCGGCTATATGAACTTTTACCTGGATTTATATTATTTTTAAAGATATAAAAAATATCTAAAATTGTTAATATTAATATACTTATAGATATTTTTGGATACAATAATTATTGGAAAAGAGAATGTATGAAGTTTATTTAAAATGGATGGCAGTCGACATATAGATCGTTATAAGGGACACGATACAAGGAGATAGCGGATATGTCTCCATGTAGACGCGACTGATGCGCGAGATAAGGCCCAGCGCGTGTCCTGCGAAGTGCCTAATGGCAGCGATCGCCGCGGGCTCAACGTGCCTCACAGTTTAAATTGAACGTCAAGCTATCGATTTGCATAAATCACACCGTTACTATTTTCAATTATTTGATCGGTTATAAATTTAACCTTGACAATCATGCATTTTATTACCTGATGACTGTGACGTCAGTTCGTAATTTTTATTTTTGTTTTAGTGAGAACCTGAGATTCGGATTTGCATTAACTGTGCATTGCAGACATCAAAATATTTTTAATTATTACTCATATAAAAAGCATTTTGTACCTTTATTTCCTTTTAATAATGACAGCAGGTAGGTATGCCAAAGTTATTAAGGGAAAGTTGACGATGTGAGTATTTTTTATTACCTTGATTCATTTAGTTATCGACAGTCTAAATGAATTTAACAACTCTCGTTCTGAATTATCTCAGATATAATTAATTAATTTTATGCATTTCATTGAATTTTGTAGTAAGTATGTAGTAATAAACGTTCTTACTTTTTATCTTAAAATTTGACATTAAAACTACGAACGAAGACGAGCAAGAGTATGCGAAAGTACCACGAAACAATGGCCTCTCTGTAATACAAGCGCTCGAACAGAGTCGCGCGGCCACGCCTGCCGCTTTCTGCGAACAACTTGACAGCTGATAAACGTGTACCTTATTTGAATATTTATGAATATTATGACCCCTTCGTTACGACCTTATCGAATGATAACATAATTAAGACATACAACTACAAATATTATATTGCATTTTATTACCTGATGTTACTTTATATGATTTTTTATAAAGATTTAGGTTATACCTTTTTGTTAAAAACTTGCTAAAATGCTTGAAACCAAATATTTAATTTATTTTTATGTTGTTTACGTTTTGTAGGTTTGTAGTAATTACCTAATATTTAGGAAAAACATTCTTACATAGGTACTTTGTCTTCTTATACTCCTTTTTTAAATATTTTTTAGTTTTGTTCACTTCACACTTTATATATAGTAGAAACGATAATAATAATTAAAATTGACGAGCTCGGTTTATATCTAGAGATCTCAGCGGTAGCGCATCCAACGGCCAATTTAATTGCAAGTAGGCACGCGACCCGCAAGCGATAGTGGACTTGTTTACTTTTTGTCCTCAGAATTATTCATGTACCATATAGATTAGCAAGAGATAATGTTTTCGGAATTCCAGTGATTTATTCCTTTTTCCTAATATAATAATTAATGTTAATGTTTTTTAATATATTGTTGTTAATCGTCAGAAATGCACTCAGAAGAATGTTAAACATTATAATTAAGCAAACTAATTTTCATGCTTAGATATGAAATGAGGATGAAAGCAGTGCAAAATGTTTTTTACATTCTTAATTCTTACAACAGAAACCTGTATGCATTTTTGCTTAATAGAACATTCTTATCGTACCTTGAAAATAACCATAGAAATATGCACACTAACCAGCTACAGGTCAAGCTTGGCCGCCAATTAAAGTAATCATAATTCTTAACGCAGCAACCATAATGTGTCTGCTTATACTTACGGCTAAATACCTTCTAAAATACTATTACCTAAATGACGTTTCCGTATTATCTGGATGCTCCGGCGACGAGTATTTAATATTAATTGTAGCTCTATTGAATATGTTTCTTAACTTTATGAGTCAGTAACATTAATTGACATTTGAATATCAGGAATTACTTCTATGTATTGCTATTTATAATCAACTGAATGGTAAACACATTAAGAAATAAAGTTTGGAATTGAATTCGACTAAATATGTATGTGTTGTCAAATTTCATTGTTATTTTTAACTATGGATTGATTAATTTTACCTCTCTACGCTTAATTTGTCTCGGCGGACTTTTTAAACATTAAAATAATCGTGTGAAACGATGTTACTGTGTTAATTGTGAATATAAATATATCAGTGCAGTGATAAATTATACTAGGGTATTTTAATAATTAACATTACTTGCAACTTAGGGTATTCCTAAATAATTACCGACGTATATCACAACCTGACCGCTTATTTCATTGGATGTATAACAAGTGTCATAGCTCAGCTGTGAAGCCGCTGCTTTAAGACGCTGTATAATCGAATAGACGTTGGTTCGAATCTCACATAGTTACGGAAATTTTTAGTTATTTCACAAGTTTCTTATTTAATTTCTTAAAATGACGAAATATTCGTGTTGTAAAACATCTACCCTAGATGGCGCCTCCGATAGTATTAATTGTATGAGATGTGGTTGCAATTATCACTACATGTGTCTTTACCCGTCGGCCAAAAAAGTCGACGTTAAGAAAAATTGGATATGTCCAGAGTGTTCAATATCGCAACCGCGTCAAGTTAATAAGGACAACACGCCGGTTCGAAGTCGAAATGTTGGCAATAAACAGAGCACAGAAGATAACGTAAATACACGTAGAGGTGCATCTAATACTGATCCCTATTCTCCGGACACTAAATATGATTCACTTCCTTCGGCCTCAATTCTGGAACAAGTCAGAAGTATAATATCCTCTGAAATAAATAACTTAAAATTGGACCTTAAGAATTCTATTACACCCATCCAAAATGAGTTGAAGGCTATCAAGGACGAATTTCTTAGTGTTAAGCAGTCATTAGAATTTATAAATCATAATTTAGACGATTTTAACAAACGAATAGGTGACTGTGAGGTGCACGTTAAAGAATTTTCTACTAAAATTTTGGAAATCGGGAACCTGAAAACATCTATTGAGGCTATTGAATCCAATAATAATAGCCGGGAACAGTGGGCCAGAAGGTCTAATGTGGAAATATATGGAATTCCGGAACAGAAGAACGAAAATGTGTTCTCTATAATTGAAAATATTGTAAGCAAGACAGATTTTAAACTTAATGTCAATACAGATATTGACTTTGTAACTCGGGTTGCCGCGAAAAATAATGAACATAAAAGGAGCAAGCCGATAATTGTACGTTTCTTAGCACGTTGGAAAAAGGATGAATTTTTAGCAAAAGTCAGAAAACTTAAATTGAAGTGTAGTGATATAGGCTTTGCTACAAAAAATAATTTTATTTACTTTAACGACCATTTGACGAGCTTTAATAAGGGCCTTTTATTATCCGCAAAAAAAATTAGCCCGAGAGAAAAATTTTAAATATGTGTGGGTTAAAAATTGTTCAATTATGGCTCGTCGTAATGATACAAGTCCAGTGATACATATTGTTAGCAATAGTGATTTAAAAAAAATAGCTTAAGTGTTACTGTATATTCTTTAGTCACTGTCCTTCGTATATTCCCTTGTATTTTTAGAGTTTTGTGTTTAGGCTTGGACATCTTCCGTGTAGCTAATAATATTTATAATGACAGATGCAATGTTTACATAACTTTTTTATTATTATTTTATATTTTATGTGGAGTCTCCTTTATGAATTTATTTTTTAATGAATATTATACTACCTTTTACAATGAATAATGATCTGAGACTTTATTATCAAAATGTTCGAGGCTTGCGAACTAAGACAAATATGTTCTTCAGAAGTTTAATGCAAGTAGATTACGATGTTATCTGTTTAACGGAGACATGGTTGCATGATGGGATATATAGTGAGGAACTTTTTGATTCGCGGTATACTGTTTACAGATGTGACCGTAGTTATAGTAACTATGGACTGACTATGGGCGGAGGGGTGTTAATAGCAGTTAAATCAAGTTTATCGGTTTGTGGTTCTTCTATAATTCCTATGGATAATTATGGAGGTGAAATATTAAAAGTTACTCTTGCCCTTAGGTCGTCCATAAATATAAGATATCTATATATTTACTGTTCTTATTTTCCTCATAGTCGTTTTCATCGAGAAGCTCTTTGTGATTTTTTTTGAATCTGTATCTAATGAGTTTACCTTTAAGCCGAATGATATTTTTTTCCTTGTTGGTGATTTTAACGTATCAGCAGCAGCTTGGTCAAATATTGGTCACCACATGGAGATAGTTAATTCTTATGAAGAGGAGGGCCTCATTGGTGTTCTTTATAATTTTCTTAATTTCACAGATTTCAAGCAATTCAATTATATTTTAAACTCCAATAATAGGCTTCTTGATTTGGTTATAGGAAACTGCCAATGCTTAGTTAATCGCAGCTGCTTGCCTCTTACGCCTGAAGACGCACATCATCCCGCGTTGGAATTACATATGTCCAGTATTTCATTATGTAAGTCCGTTTCTGTACCACGGACTATACGCCTATTTCACATAGCCGATTATGATGCAATAAACGATGTATTGGCGTCTATTGACTGGTTTGAGTTATTAGATGATCATGATATACATACGGCAGTAGATATATTTTATGACAAAATAAATACTCTTATTAACGAATTAATTCCGGTAAAAAAAGTAAAGTCTTCAAATAGATTCCCCTGTTGGTATTCCCGCTCTCTCATAAAAACTATTTCCGATAAGCTCAGATATCACAAGAAATGGAAAATCTATAATCGTACTTATGATTATGATTTATTTAGCTTACTTCGTGAACGTCAAAAGACTAAACAAACATACTGTTATAACGTATATATTTATAATTCAGAATTAAAAATTAAATCTAATAGTAAATATTTTTGGACCTTCGTCAAGTCTAAAAATTCTTCCTCGGGTATTCCCGATACAGTGGTTTTTGGAAATCGATCGGCTAATGACCCACAAAATGCCTGTAATCTGTTCAGTGACTATTTCAAATCAACTTTTGAGGCTTCAATCTCCAATTTTAATTCTCATCAAAATTTTGAAACCAATATGCATCAAACAGTAATCAATTCAATTTACGTTACACCAGAGCTGGTAGAGAAATATCTTAAATCCCTTGATATTAAAAAAGGAATGGGACCTGACGGGATACCTTCTATTTTTCTCAAGTCATGTTGTTACCACTTAGCATATCCAATTTACCTACTTTTTTACAAATCACTTACATCTGGGGAAATGCCTAGTATTTGGAAGAAATCTTTTGTGGCTCCTATATTGAAATCTGGTGACAAACACGAGGTTCAAAATTATAGACCTATCTCTAAATTATGTATAATAGGTAAAGTTTTTGAAAAAATTGTGTACGATAGCATATTCCCTAAATTAAGACCCTTTCTAATTAATGAACAACATGGATTTGTTAATAAAAAATCAACAGAAGGAAATCTCGTGGAATTAGTTCATCGCATTACCACTAACATGGACCAGGGCCACCAGGTTGATGTAGTGTACACCGACTTCGCGAAAGCGTTCGACAAGGTTGCCCATCATCTTCTTATCCAAAAACTTGCAGGAATAGGTATTCATGGTGATCTGTTGCGCTGGTTAACTTCTTATCTTCAGAATAGAAGTCAGGCTGTAACTATTAAAGGCTATACGTCATCCTTTGTGCCCGTTTCGTCTGGCGTTCCTCAGGGTTCTCATCTGGGACCATTACTTTTCAATATATTCCTAAACCACATAAAGGTTATCTTCAGGAATAGTTCATTCCTCCTGTATGCTGATGACTTGAAAATTATCAAAAAAATAACATGCGTTTCAGATAGTGCTCTATTACAGGAAGACTTAGACAGGCTTTACTTGTATTGTTCTGATAGTTGTTTACATATAAACGTTTCTAAATGTTCTGTCATTTCTTTCTCTAGGAAGCATTCTACCATCAATTTCCCATATACACTTGGTAGAGAAAGATTAAATCGAGTTACTGAAGTGCGTGACTTGGGAGTACTCCTGGATAGTAAATTATTGTTCAAGTTCCACGTTAATCAAATTACTGCTAAAGCTTATAAAATGCTGGGTTTTATACTCAGAGTAAGCAGGGACTTTAGAAATGTTTCTACTATTCTTTTATTGTATAATACCTTAGTTCGTTCAATTTTGGAATATTGTTCAATTGTCTGGAACCCCTGTCATAAAACTTATATCGAGGAAATCGAGAGAGTCCAATCTAAATTTTTTAAGCACTTGAAATTTAGGTGCCACTCTGTTGGCCAATGCTGTCCTGCTGTGCCTTCTCTTGCAAGCCGTCGTAGATTTAAAGATCAAATATTTTTATATAAAATTATTAATAATTTTGTTGACTCCCCTTATCTGTTAAATAATATACAATTTAGATGTCCTAGCTTTAACACTCGTCGTAGAGAGCTATTTCATATACCTGTTACCAGGACAAAATATGCTCAAAATGAATTTATTTATAGGTCTTGTCGTGAAAACAATGCTTTTTTTAAGGATGTAGATATTTTGCATTACTCGTTACCAAATTTTAAAAATAAAATAAAAAATGTACTTTTACAAATAGATATGTAATTTGGCTAAATTTTTTATGTGTTATATATGTTTATTTTAGTATTAGTTAATACTTGCATGAAAATTAAATGTCTTTTCCATAGTTTTATCTAGTGTCTACTCTTTTACTATATGAATTGCCTGTTTGTAGAAACTTTATTGGTGTATGTATTATTTTATTGTTTAATTGTCTGTTTTATATCACTGTTTGTTTCTCTAATAAATAAATAAATAAATAAATAAATAAATATTATTCAATTGTTAACAATCTTACTTACGTTAGAAAAAATATATTCATGTATAATCATACATAAATATATAATAGAATATGATATTCTATTTTTTATATGTGTATAATAGTATACCGATGTAACGTGTATAAAAATCTGCATCATCGGAATATGAGTGTCACGGGAATAGTGAGTGCACTTGTGTTTGTGCGTACACTGTTAGCTAGTTGGTAAGTCTCAGTGATTCTCCCTGTCGTAGCCAAAGTCGGTCAGGATAGCCTAAGATCCCACCGCAAGATATTCTATAAGTACAGAAGATGTTCATGGCGTTGCATTGATTCAAATATTTTTTTATAAATTATTATAAATAGCTTAATATGATTTTACCAGGCTCATATTTAAAATTTAATCACTAATATTTTTAATAATAAAAATAATATAATTTTTTTTTAGGAAAAAAACCTATTTCAATAAATTATACTCCATTTTACAGAAATATATATGGAGAACTTGAAAAGTGATGATTGCTGTTGCGCACTTGGCCGCAATCTCTCCATAACTTAACAAAGTTTTTTTTTTTTTATGGTAAAAAGGGGGCAAACGGGCAGGAGGCTCACCTGATGGGAAGTGATCACCACCGCCCATGGACATCTGCAAGCCAGGCTTGCAGATGCGTTACCGGCCTTTCAGGAAAGGGAGGGATGGAGGAGGGAGGGAAGTGGGAGGGAGGAGGGAACGAAGGCGGAGGATGAAGGGAAGAGGGACGGGGGAAGGAGAGTGGGCCTCCCGGACTCTTACCTGTTCAGGACTTAGTTAATTCGTTCAATACGCATATTCTTAAGTTATATATCAAATTAAAGCTTATTTCTTTTGGTACACAATAATATACCTCTGCCAATGAGTGCTGCAAATTGGGGGTTCTAGCTGTAAAGGTGACTTAAGAGTGAATGGGATTTAGTGCGCTATGCAATGATATAATATAATAATACGTCATTGGCGCTATGTCATTAGTCGGACGGAGAAGGCGATTGCCAACTATGAGAGTTTTTAAAACCATTGCGTATGCGTCGATAGAAAATGTTCTTGACCAACAACACAGTCTTGGGAATAAATTAAAAATAATTCGAAAATATAATTAATTTTTATTTAGTTGCATTATAAATTACATAAACATAACAATATGAAAAACCTGAAATAAGAAAAGCTATCTTGTCGTTATTAAAATTACATCTTGCGGTGGGATCCTAGACGAATATCAACATAGAATAAAATACGCGTAGCAAGCATACAAAATATATAATAGATATTATAAGATTGTTGAATTTTTATATATAGAAGTATTTAATAAATAGACGGGGAATATGTAAGGTAATGTGAAGTTACTAATGCACTGTTAAACGCTGCGTTTGCGAGAAATACAGTTTTACGGCCACATACTCGTAATTCAACTAGCACGGAGGTTGCAAGACAGTTACGGGAAGCAGCGTATTATTTTAAGCTATATGCTAAAAAAAAAACTAAAAATTAACAGTATCTACCTGTGCTTGAAGCTTAATAGAAGAACTTTTCCTAGTTTCTGGTGCTTAAATGTTTTCTACAGTGATTTTTTTAACTTACTTGTTGTCAAGAATGGATATGATTTCTATAAAAGCAGCGAACCTGGTTAGGCGATTGCGTTATTGTTTGTTAGGCGTTTCGGACCCAATAAGGCAAGCACACCTGTTTACGCTACCAGATAGCTAACTAAGCCAACTTTGGAACATTATTTCATTTGTTTGTGACTCATAATTGTACCGTAATAGTTAGTAAAATCTAACCATGAAATATGGAACAAGCAACAAATTAAATTGACTACAGTAATAGCCGAGGAAATTTATTTATAATGGGAATATTGTTATTACCTACGCATTAGACAACCTATATTAAAAACGTTGTTATTTATGTGCATAATCAATTTCATAGTGTGTAAGTGTGAAGCTGAATAAAAAAAGGTCTTCATGTCATTCATATTTTGACAATTCTCAAAATTCTTCTTCGGTTTCTCCTGTTTCAAACACGCCGAGGTATGAGACTTGAGGACACGTCCCATTGCATCTGAACCAATGACCAATGGGAATGTATGTACAGTGTACACTACTCTCTGCGCGAATGTGGCTTAAGGAATATCTTTATCATCTTCATAGTTCTCTAAAGTATATGTATGTATGTATGTCGTATATGTACGGTATGTTGAATGTTTTGTATGATATTATGTATAATATTTAAGTAACGAATTATCTTTGACTATCAACTTTGTGCACATTTTATACCTGCTTATTAACACTATTTCTAACGAACAAAGGTTGGCTGGAATAGATCTCTTCTAGGGATAAGTCCACCTTTGCATACAAAAGTTATATTAAAATATCTGTATAATATTTTCTTAAAGTGCAATAAAGAATACTACTACTAAAGTTTTCTATTTGATAGTGTTTGTGAAAAAAAAGTGCTTTTTTTCCTGTCACTAAAGAAACACGTCGTAAAATCATTTTTTCAAAAAACATTTTTACTTTTGACGATATTAATAATATTAAAATTGTGACTTTTCTATTTTAATACTTTTTTAAGCATTTCCAATTTAACTACAAAATTGTCTCTCTGTTCAGATAAGATAACTACACTCTAATTTTCAGCCTTTCAGTTTATGTTCAGATAAAGTTATTAAAAATAATCAATAACAGTTACAATACCTATGTCCTACTATTATAATTTGCCCTAGACAGGAGCTAAGCCCGGTACTTTAAATCAGGAACAAAAATGAAAAAATATTTTCCATTATATTCTAGTAGTGTAGTGAACGTATACCAAGTTGTTGTGATCCGTAGGTGTTTAAGCGTTATAATAATCGCGATTTACAATTGACGTACTGTATTATTCTTTCCTCGGATATTAAACATCTGTTTACATATTTGGTAATCATTTTTATTCCACTTTCTCTGCTTTCTCGGTAACAATACCTATAGTAAATGGGAGATGTGATGTTGTCTGTACATAATTGTTCTGTCCATTGTGGACATTTAAGGAAGCGCAATTTACAAATTTATAAAAATGAACTATAAAATCTTCACTATTATTTAATGTTTACATATTTTTTATCTATTATAAAGATTTGAAATCTTTAGAGACTGTCTTTCTAATGGCAAGCCGGCAGTTATATATATTACGTTTTGAAAATTACCATAGATTTCTCAGAAATTATAAATTCCCGCAGTAAAATGTATCCTATATGATAACCAGCTATCATCAAATTTCTTTAAAATCTGTCCAGTGGTGTTTTCGTCGTCATGCGGTCATAGACAGACAGACAAATAGGCTGAGCTTCGAACTGTCAATATTTTGTACATATATTGAAGATCTATCACGGTCTTCTGTCTCAATCACTCTATCTTTTCGTATTAAGCTAAAAAAAAAGATCGATTTTTTTAAATTCTCTTTAATTTTTACAAACCTAGTAGGTACCTAATGACAGTAACAAACACAAAAAAAGAATTATTCTATTTGGTGCAGTCGTTTCGATTAATTTTAATTTTATACCAACAAACCCGGCCCGCTTCGCTGGGCGTATATTAAAATAATCCTTTTTATTTTACTAAGTTATTCCTTATAACATTAGCTATCTGCGAGTGAAAGTCCCGTCAAAATCATTCTAGCCGTTTCAGAGATTAGCTGGAACAAACAGACATACAGACAGGTAGACAGACTGAAATTTAAAAAATTGTTTTCTTGATGTTAGTACCGTATAATGACCGTATATGATGAATTTAAAAATAGTCTCTTCAATTTTATTTCTATGTATAGAAGATATATACATATGTGCGTTCTTGCTACACTTACTAAGTACTATTACTATTACAACTAAACTACCTACTTGTACCCTTTGGAACAAAAGTAATAATCCGGAATTTGAGATCCAGATACATCGTATTATACATATAGGTATGGATGGATCCTATATGGCTTATCTAGTGCAAATTGTAAGATGTTTTGAATGCCGTTAAATTATGTTGTGGTACTTGTGGTGGCGTAGCATTGCGGCGGCCAAAGCGGCTAAAGGTGCGACAAGAGCGTGCGACGGACCGTTCCAATTTACGGGTCACGAGCGGACCACTCGCGAGCCGACCTATCTACTTTTCCTCTATAATTGAATCCACTGGCGTGGGAGAGTCGACATGGCGAAATAAAATAATCCATATCTGTTCTATTGTTAATCTTGTTTGTTATAACAATAAACTACAAAGATTTCCTTTATTGTCTTAGAATAAATTTATTTTCAGATTAGCATCCAAAGTACTTGCACAGAATTGTGTGAAGTACTAACATAATTTATTGATATTGCAGATAAAATATATTGGTTGGACATACCTAGATATGACTTTCTATCAGTGCTAAGTTTTGATTTTCTTAACTCGTTGTTGGTTCAAGTGAAACCTTTAAAATTTAAAATAGTTACTCATTGTCTCAGCAATTCTATTAAAGAAAGAGTGAAAAAGTTTCAATTGTTTACCAATAAATCAGATTACAAAAAATTTACAACTCGGTAGTCGATACCAGATACGAGTATATAACCTGATATTCGGGTCAGACATAAAATGGATAATATTGCTTTACAGTACCACGTAAGCCTTTTTTGAAAGTGCGTCGGCGTCGGCGCCGTACCGGCGCGGCACAGGTGCGCTGTTGTCGCGGATCGATATCAATAGGGAATTAAAGTTGAAACTGTGAACAATAGTTGTACATACTATATTATTTTATTAATTATCCATTACTTCTATTATAAAATGATTCGAATTACTTAACATTAATAGTTCATAGCTAAAAACACTACTTCCTATATTATGTATTCCTCCAATATAGTCCTTAGCGTGTATTTTAGTCTAGTGTAATTATTGCTCCTTCCTTCTGATTATACAACATAGTCTATTTGATCCAAATTTAGACATAACTCGCAACCGTATACGTTCTATGGTGATCACATTATAAGGCACATGAACCGCGATATGGCCGCACGAAAGGTTAAGGGCACAAGGCACCACGTGGGAGGTGCCAGTTTAAGAAACCCGAGATCCTGTCTTGTTCACAAATGGCGTCCATATTCATTGCAAGTTTGTCCTGCAAAAGCAATATGCAGGTACTTTGTTCTACTTTAAGTACCTTAAACCGACTGGCATTTATGAGAAACAATATGTTGTAAAAAATCGATAATATATAATACACAAAAGACTCATACTGCTCCGCTCGGGTTCGTCACTAGATACGTTTTGATGATTAGTGTAGGCTTTGATTATATACATGTCCATAATCCAAGAGTGTAGGTTAGTCAGAGATTTGATATTTTTCTGCAGTGTAAAGTACCTACCCTAAATGTTGACTCGGATAACCAGCTATACCATATTTCAACAAAATCAGTCCAGTGGTTTTCATTTAATGTGGTTACGGGCAAATACACAGAAAAATTCTAAAACTTATAGATTCGGTCTCTGTTTCGATAATACCTAATTTTTTCCAATAAATGATTAATTTACATATATTATTCACGAATTAAACTAGTATGTAATTAGTATGATAAGTAATAGAAGTCAATTAGGTACTTACATAAACCTTAAAACTTACAGTTAGTTTGGCACAAATAAAAAATATTTATATAAAACACAAATAATCACATGTCTCTTAAGTTCAAGTGAGTGTCCTTGTAAAACAAACGACATGAGGATTGTTTTATATGGCAACGGCTAAGTAAAGCACGATCAATATGGCAAGAATTGTGCATTATATTTGTGTTCGCAGGCACAGTCGTGCACACGAGCCAGTCCATTATCTCGCATGATGCATTTGCCGGCGTCCAGGATGCCACTGCTCTTACGGCTTACGAATGCACTTGTAGTTTGGGGACGCTTAATCGCCTCAATAGAATTTATTTATTCTCTTAATGTATAAAAAAGGCTGACATTATTTGAATTATTAGTGACTAACAATAATTATGTAAAGCATTTCTTTTTTTATTATACACTAGCGACTCACCGGACTCACTCGCTCGGTTTCGTCCCTAGGTTTAGCGTCAGCGAAGCCGCGGGTTCCGCTAGGTATAATAAATAAAATATCTAAAATAAAACCGTCTCCCTTTTTGAAGTCGGTTAAAAAGTTGCCTTAGTAACGCCTTATAACATATTTTAGCTATCTGCGAGTGAAAGTCCCGTCAAAATCAGTCTAGCCGTTTCATAGATTAGTACCGTGTACTATACTTTTATATACATACATTTATTAAAAAGCTGTCAATTTGAAATTAAAAACAGACAATCCAATTTTATTTATATGTATAGATGTATAGATGATGAATGAAGGAAACAAAAAAAAGTTACCTACCAGCCTTACGATACAGGTTGTTTTGCAGTGAGCCGAGCTTGATATTCATTATATGATATAATTTTTAAACAGAAGTAAACACAATATGATAATGCTTAAGGAAAACGTTTCATTAAGTACCTATACAAATATGTAAAATGTTTCCTTTTTTCACATGTACTTGTAGTTCTGGTTATTTTTTGAAACAGAGCTAAGCTATTTGCTAAGCTAATCATTGATGTTCCTACTGGCCGACGATGTGGATTGAGATAGGTACTTTAGGCACAGATCACATAATACTATACTAGCGTTGTTAAAATACCTTCAACATACTATCGCAGGCATCGACTGCCGTACCGTAGTCCTAATTCTGATCGGTGATTTACAACTTGTTAATAATACGGCAAGCTTAAAACCGCATCCATAAATCAAGATCAAGACTGTAGCTTAAGACGAAAATATTGATTGTAATGCCGTCTAAATTCACGTGCTACGTGTAAATTGTGTTACTACATATTTTTATTCCATTAAATATTATTTTTTTAATAGATTTATAGCTATATTACGAACCTCCGTACACTTTGTTATAGGTGTTAATCCATCGTGATTTTTTTTGTTTAATTTTTTTTAAAGTAATGTCACAATGTGACATTTATACCAATTTGAAGACTAATGAGACCTGCGGGGACGTGTTCCTTAAAAATGCACACTTTAACTTTATAATTATTGTTCTTTAAAGGCCGTCAAAATTACAGTACACACAATTGGGTACATACGATTCAGTATTAAACTAGTGTTTCTTGGGTTAGCATTAATTCCACATAGTTAGCATTAATTTTTTCCTTAGTTCAAAAATATAAAAGAGTTTTGATGTTATATTATGATATTTTGTTTATTTTATAATTTATTATTTACAAAACCTTTTTTTTTCTAGATTATGATTCGAAAAGCTTGATATCAATAGTTGCACGTTGCCCTCTTTTAGTATTTCAGTTAAGCAAAGCTATAGGAAGTTCTTTTGGTTGAGATAAGTAACCTTTCCTTTTCGCAGGTCTATTAATGGTAACTCTCCAAAAGATTCATTCATTTAAATGTGATGCGTTAGGTTTTATCTCATACGTGGTCGTCGCGGTAGTCATTATAGTGGTGACATATTGCAGTAATAAATATAATTTTAACACGGTTAGATGTAAAAAATTACATGCGAGAGTAATATGCGCGTCAGACACAATTAGTAACGCAGGTGTAATTTGTGATAGTGATGGGCGTTCTGCTTTATTGGTGTTTCTAATTAAGAAAGATCATTTAAGCGCGCATAATAGCGCTTAATGTAGTTCGAGTTATAACGAAATTTGATAATATTGAAATTTGATACAGCGGTTACCTACTTGTCTTTACTCTTTAGTTTGCCAAGATATTATATCATATTATTAGAAGCTATGTATAGAATGTGTAGTGTATACCTCATATTAAAAGTATTAATTATTTTTAACATTTTTAAAGTAATCAAATTATATAAAAGCAGATCCTCACTCACTCATTCACTCACTAACTCATCATGAAATACCGAAAACAGCTTCTCGTACAATGATGAAATTAGGCAGGGTGGTAGTTTACAGTTAGTAGACGTTTGCTAAGAACGAATTTTCCGACAGGACCGGATTAAGGAGGTCTAAGGGCTCTCGTATGAAACCCGAGCGAAACGAGAGTCGCTAGCATTTATCATAATGATGTACTTACGTACTTTTAAGAATTTTCTGTGTAAATATTATATTTATATTTATTTATATTTATTATTATTATCCAAATTGGTACATATTTATACTCCATATTCTAGATTACATGGATATTTAAAATGGAAGTAACCTACCTACATATATTTTGGTTAAGTACCTATCTAGGCACTGGAACTACTTATTTCTAGCAGCGGTTGGGCACAAAAAGAATGCTTATTTTTTCATAATGGTTATTAAAAGCTGTCTAACCAAATAAAAAAAACAGAAAACTAAAATTATAACTTTTACTTATTTCTTATGAACAGAGAGGATCTGTCACGTTAAATGTACAAAGTTTAGATTCGATATCAATTTAATTGATTCATTACGGCTAAATTGTTATCTGCGCATTTAATCTATGAACCTGTTAATGCGGAGTGGCTTCCAGTTACCTGCGCCCGAGATCTCTTAGAAGGTGGAACAATGAGGTCCGCGAGTAGTAGACGTGCCGCGTGCGCCCGCGCCGAGGTGAGCTGCGGGGTCACTGCTCTGACCTGTGCGTGGGCGCGCCCGTTTCCGCCCGCGAAACGAAATCATTGAGTTATACACTTCTAATCTTCAAAGATATTGTACTCGCGACCGCAAACATAAAACAATTGCTACTGAATTATCTTCTCTCTTTATGCTTAGCACGCTTTAATCCCTTTATGCAATTTGTTGTTATAAATTGCACAAATATGAAACTGTTCATATTGTGATTTGTGAATATTGTTTTTAGGGAAGTCAAATATTTATATTTTGGCAATAATACATATTTTATGAACTAGGAAAATAAGTTCGTCTTTTATATTATAACAAAGTAAATCCCATATCTCAAAAACTACGAATATAGTAATAACCTGTATTTTGCAACTTTGTAGTAGGTAATACAAACGGACAAAAAATTGAACTATACTATTGGTTTGGTAATGAAGGTAACATTATGTTTTTAATACTTAAGTGACAGATTTCACTTTGTGACTATTTAATTATATGTGTATGTATGTATATATCAAACAATACATACAATTTATACATACTACATATTATAAAATTGTAACTGATCAACAAGATATCTATGTACATTTATATATTTTTAAAAATCATAAGTCATTATATAGAGGCCAAATCTATAGTTTTTAGATTATTTGCCTATCTGTCTGTCTGTCTCCCTGGAAACGCATCTCGAGAAAACCACTGAACAGGTTTTGATAAATTTGGTATGATGATAGCTGGTTATCCGGGTACATATAGCGTACCTACTTACTTCTGCGGGAAAATGTTTTATCTCTGATATAAGGTATCTATAGGTAGACCGTACAAACCGTAAAATCTTTTTGGATATTTTTAGATTTAAACACTTAAGATACCGTTATGAGTAAGTAATAATGTTACATATTAACGTAATTGAAAACGTTTTTCCGGTTTCATTGTTCATACTCCCTTGCATTGTTCGGCGCTATCGGAACAATTAATAGCTTAAAACAATTGAGTGAAGAAAAGCGCCGTTAGCTCGATCTATCTGCGTCAAGAGAGTAGGTATTGCACGGAATAATATGTTTATCAGCTATCATCAGATAGCACTCAATACTTGAAAGTGCTCTACTTGACAAAACAAATAGATTTATAGTATAATCAATAAATTAAAATTCTTTGTACGATAAGTACTTGACGATTTAAGGAGTATGAAGTATAAAAGCTTAAAACATTATTTTTTAAGTATATTATTAAGCTGAAAGTCAAATAGGTTTATTTTTATAAGTACTGAAAGTAAAAAAATATAACATTTAAATTTTTAATTTTTAACAGATCGCTGATATTCTTAGCGAGTGATATACCCATAATAAATAACTTGAACGACGCAGAATAACGATTATTTTATCACTAAGTATATAATGTATAATATGATAGATTCTTTTAATGAACCTTCTTTTAAATAAATATGTAGGTGGACTTTAGTTTGTATATACGTTACATTTTTTATTAAGAAATTAAGTTAAGTTATTATTAGAATATTTCACCTTTAAGAGTGTTGAATAGTCCATCAATACAAAATATTCAATGGAGGACTCCTTACAATTATTTTCAAAAATTATCATCTTGCTAGACGAATACGTCATGCAATGATATGTTTACAACTATTGTGTTTTAATTCGATTGAAATGAGATGAATAGTAGTTAGCGGCATATGATTTTGTACGGCACGTCTATAACTAAACGAACTTTCATATGCCTTTATTGTTAACGTTTACACTCCAATATTTTTTGGCACCAAACCATTGTATGCAAATGAAGAAATGAATGTTTTCACTGCAACAAATCACAAGTAACGGTTTACAAAGAGAAGATTTGTCGGCCAATAATAATTATTATCTCGAGTTGTAACAATTCTTAAACATATAGGAGGCTTATACATAAGGTTTTGTAAAGGTTAAAGGTCACGAGACACCTATCTACCTAATCAAAACATAATCAAACGATACTTGTACACACCTATTTACTTTCTATTATACTGGTGTACCTAAGTATATGACTATATAGTTTTTCTGATAGATATTATATTAAACAAGTGGAATACCAATCCTTCTAAATGTTTTTTTATTATAATTCAAAGCTTTTAAACGGGTTGTCAGTGTCGTATCGTAGTTCAATCAAAGATTCTTTGTAATCTGGAGGTGCGATAAGTAATAGAAATGGTAAATTCGTCAGCTGAATGTAAAGCTTTAAAATAGTTTGTAGGTAGCAGTGACTAGCAATTGATTCAATTAGTGATTACTTGATTTCGCTTCATTTAGTTGTTCAATCAGGGACCGTAGCGAAGCACAACCGATCGCTCCGCACCACTCGGGCGCTCTGCACTAACTCGACTATGCCGAAGTGTAGATATGATCTACTTCACTGTGCCGAGTCAATGTCGTGATGCTTTAAGCTCTAATTTAATAACTAAATGGACGATGTATTTAGGGTACCATTAGTGAGGCTTTATTGTTTGGGTAGTTGCTACGAAAATTGCTCACCATGTACGTCTGGTTAAATTGCATCGATTAGGGAGAGTAGTAGATTTCACAAGCGAAACATACTTTTTTCGGTTTCTAGTTTTATGCTTTCACAAATTTCAAGAAGATAATTTAAAAAAAAAATTTTTGATGGTGCCTTCAAATCATTTCTAAAACTGCGTTTATTTCTGAAGAAAATGTTTGTTTCCGTCATGACTCATTATTATCGAACTAGCAACTCATCATTGCTTCGCACGGGTTCATCCCTACGTACATTTGACACACATAATCTTAAGAAATATGTTTTCCTTATAAGTACCGTACATAACTACATACTAAACAAAAAAAGTATTAAAAAATGTGATTTACATATTTTATTTACAAATACCTAAAACGCATATGCTTATCGATATAACATTTCTATAATCTATAAACGATTTATGTGGCAATAATATAACAATTTTAATGTTCTCCAACCAACGCAGGACACTAAACAATGAAATTAGGTTTTCATTGATTGATTACTCTTCCCACAATTTGAACGTTTATAGCCAATACTGATACAAATAAGCCATTATAAACCTATAATAAAAATAATAGTTCAATAGCAATACAAAGAATGATGGTGTAATTTTCGTTTTGAGCAGGTTGTTGGAGACCTCGCGGCCTGAGAGTTCTTGTGGGCGGACCATTTTGACTTTTGGTAATTACATTCAGACACTTTAGACGGACATATAGATGAAATAGGCAATTATGTTTCGTTATGAATATCGTACAACTTTTTATCTAATAGCTTGAACCCCGTGTTTTATTAATCTCATGTCAAAAGATATAATGTAATCGTCTCTACATTTCAACTTTATAATAAACGGATCGTTATATTGAATTAATAAATTAGTTAAATATATGTTACAACATGAATAACATAATTTTTCATTCGAAGAATCAGATATCATCATAGATGCTTAACATACTTTATAAGATGGGCATTTATTTATGAGAAATACAACCGAAAATTATAAGCAAAAGATGTTACCAAAACTTAAAGCTAGAGAATATTTTAATTAACTTTTGTTTAATGTACTAAATTGACATGTAAATAATAATAGGATCGATTATGCTAGACAGTATACGGCATTAGTTTGTTATGTATAATATAACTACATGTGTATAAAGTTTGTAGAACTTCTGAGGTTCTGTAAAAAAAATAATGTTAACGTACTTACAAAATTTAATTTATTTTTTTAACTAAAATATTAGTTAAAAATAATTATCTGTTTTAAAGATATTAGAAAATAGAACTCGTGACCTTTGGCTCGATGGACAGCAACAGCTCGGTAAGGCATAAGTCAAATAATTCTAATGCTATTTCATCAAATTCATTCTTTTTCTACGAATACAAACAAAGAAAAGAAACTTCAACAATTTATGTCCATTTATAGATTCCATTAAATAGATGCCAGACATGATATTATTAAGGTATTGAGGTTGTGAAGTCTTTGTATTTCGATTCCTTTTAAACTAACGGTAACGTCAGGAGTCAGAACAGGTAAAATAGTATAATTTGTTGCGTAAAAGCTTATTTACCTACAGCAGCTTAAATTGGTTGTTCCCGATATATTCATAGATTTAGAACAAAATTACAATCGTTAACATACCGGAGATATTTAAATATGCTACCTATGTATGTTTATTAAAGGGTATGGTATTAAAACTTAATAGTTTCTTTTTTGTCGGCTTTGTCGCCTTGTCAAAAAGACGATTTCGTATAATTATCTATATTGAAATTCTATTATAAATTGTATAGCGGACGATTTATTTGTTACGCGTTAAAATTTTAAAAATATAAAAATTTTGTTTGTGGGTTACTGTCGCCTATAATGAGTAATAGAAACATAAAATATCATCATCATCATTAAATATGTGTTTCATTTCTAGCTCTACATGGAATCTTACGACACTTTGTAAAGAGTGAGAGATTTAGCTATCTTTAATAATCATTAATTTTGTATGTTTTTGATGGTTTTAAATCTTATGCTACTGATAATATAATATTGAATTAATAAAAAGAATATTTAAAGCATGGAAATAAGTTAAACGTAAATCACTGGATGTCGGGATCACATTTATATAATTAAAAGGGTGTCCAGGGGAAGGGTGTCCTCGCTGTTACAAGTTCAATATTTATTGAGTAAAATTTAAAAGTGACGTGCGGACTAATTGCCAATATTATTACAATAAAAAATTAAAAAGTACCACGGTCTCTATATTTTAGTAACACAATAGTGTCTAAAAAATTTAAAATCATATAAGTGGATTTTAGTATATACTATTTATTTTCTTGTTGCCTAAATTGTGTCTCCAATGAGAACGGTGATTTAATAAGTGGTATTTTGTATGGGGGTAACTTGTCACACTAGACTAGTTTTTCCAAGAAATACGTGCAACTCATAAAAGCTGATTCCAGTCACCAACGGCGTGAAACAAGGGCGTGTCATGTCGTGCTGACAGAAAAAGTAAATGGCAAATAGAGTTAGAGCCATAAGAGATCTGACAGGAGAGTTTTTGACCTATCGCGTTTCAGGTCAAACTAAAGGTGCATAATGTTTCTATTTTGGACATTTTATATATTCAGATGATATCTTCTTATTGGCTGATAGTATAAGTAGCTTGCAATTGTATCTTGACTACCTAAATGAGTTCTTTAGATATGAAATTATGATTAGTGTCTCTAAAACCCAAAGAGGCAGAACTATGGCAGTCCCTACAAAAATTTTACAGGGCGGAAAGGCTCTAGAGGAAGTGTCATCATTTCGCTATTTAGGTCGCTACATCAGTAATGACAATCGCCTGGGTACCAAAATCTCCTCACGAATTGCAAATGCTGCAGCTGCTTTTGATAAACTTCGGGCTCGATTTTGCATTCTCATGATTTCCATCTACACACAACATTTCTGTATATAAGGCTATTATGTTGCCTATCCTGCTCTACGCTACCAAAAGATGGTGTCTTTACAAGGCAGACATAAAGTGCCCAGACACGTTCAACGTAATGCCAACGCTCAATTCTTCATATGCGTTGGCAGGACCGAATATGCTGCATTGCTTATTATGAAACAATTAAGATGGTGCGGACACATTATGCGAATGAATGAGTCCAGATTTCTTAAAGCTGTTCTTGCAATACACGGATGTCCTTAAGCGTATATTGACGCAACTCTATCACGGATTGGATGCGAAACATGGAATGAAATGTTAATAATAAATTTTACTGCTTCTTTAAGTTTTTTATAATATTTATTTTTTTGTTTGTGTTTATCCTAGTTTCATGCATGCATAAATTAAGGCGCCTCTTTTGTTTCACAACTAAAACTATTGTAAGTCTTCTCCGCCTCCCTCGTGTATGTCCCTGATAAAAATAAAAATAAACCTACAGGAACAGTACATTTTTTCCGCATTAAAAAGTGCTATTCTATACGACAATCTATCTCTGCCAAATTCATAAAGTTCAATCCATTCAAACTTTCGTTTTTATATATTAACTTGATTATTATTTGGTTTGTATTTTTGGAGTTTGGATGTATGTTTTTCTGTATATAAACACTTATTCTTGCCTACTTTATATAGGTATAATAATATTAATAAATATCCGACTATATAGTAATTATTTAAGTTATACCTATCTACCTGTTAATTAAAAGACTTTTCTATAATACGGTATGGTATGTCATTAACGACCCATTACAAAAGTTCAAGATAATAGAATACATTATTAATTATTTCCAATAGTACCTAAACAATAATGAAACTGCGTGTGTCCTTATTTTAAATAAATTGTTCCAAAGTTTTGTAATTTTGAGATGTCTTACCGATAAAACTAAACGTGACTTAACTAACCTCTTACTTAACACGATGTGCGCGGTGCCCGTTACGTTTTTAATACAAAAGATGTTTTGAACTAATGTTAAAGTCATTTAAAGGTATCATTAATTTTAAATTATGCAACAGTAAAAATTAACATATAATGAATTGCTTTTAAATGATCTTGCTCAATCATATTCATATTATACGTACTGTAAACAAAACAATGGTAGATATTGTACGGTCTACTCGTAAGTTTTGTCAAAAACTGCTAAGGAACTTGAACGAAAATTTATTTTCCGAGAATTACTGTACATATTCTTTTTTATGACAAGGAATTTTATTAAAATATACATAGGTATATGTACGTATTAAAAATATTTAAGTCTTAGTTGGGTATACGATAATTAAAAATGAAAACAATAATGGCTTTGAACGTGTGTAATGAATATCGATCAGTAATTTGTGAAGCGTGTAAGATTCTAGTAGCGGGCAGTTATCGCATTTCGTTCCGGCTATGTCGGCTGCGCAGCCGCAGGTAACCGTTGTATGTGGTCACCGTCGGCCGCTAGCACCGACACCCTACACTAATTAAATAACTAGTGACACGTGTCGGATTCGCGGCGTCTGTATTGCACTGCTTTCTCTCAATGACACCCGAGTAGGGCCGTACTGTAAAGAGAAAATGTAATTGCGGTAACTGACGACACTTATAGTGCAAGGATATATCACATTTTTTGTTAAGTCATGTCTCATTTAGTTTATATGATTGTTTAGGCCTACTAATCTCTTGAACGACTAAGAAACTCGCACTTCAAACATGCTTCAAATCCTATAATCTTCACAAATCATAGGATAAATGAAGAATGATGACTAATTCTGGGACGGGACAAGATATAAAAAGAAAATAAGATATAACAGTTTTATGAATTCTTTGCCGCAGTCCGCAATCCTTCGGCTTTTGAAGGTAAAAACTGTAATAAAATCAATAACAATTGAGTTGCAAATTTTGGAATAAACATTATTAATAAAAAATTAAATTTATGTGTATTTTTCTAATATAAAAAACACATTAGGCCAGAACTCAAAAACATTAGGTGCATAATAGGTATGATATTTTAATGAGATAATTAACCGGGATTTTCGTAACGGTTAATCCTAACTACAATAGACGTAGTCGATATTGGAGATTATGAAACGCGTTTGCTTAATAATGGGTGTTTACTCTGTTGTTAAGTTCAAAAGTAAATAGATGTCGATCATAGCTCTGTGTCTGAATTCCTTTAGCAACAATAATAGCTCACGCCGCCACAGACAATAACGAGGGCGAATATTTTTGAATAACTAACAAATATTCTAATATCAAACGGAACCATCAGAAACTAACGAATGCCTCACTAAAGCGTTCTGTGTTGGTATGTCAAACACATGTATCACGCACTATACATAGGAATTTGTATGCTTACATATATAACCGAATAAAGAATAAATATATATAATTTATATATAAAATTGTTTGTCCTGAATGACTGACTGACGGATTAACGCACAGTCTAAACCGCTGATCGTAGAGCCACGAAACTTGGAGGGTGTGTTCTTTGTATGACGTAGGCATCCGATAAGAAAGGATTTCCCGAAATTCTACCCCTACTAAGGGCATGAAAAATGGCGGCAAAGTTTGGCGTTTGTTGGGCGTTCCCTATACTTTTAACTAAAGACCCTATAACTTATTTAATATGACTGCATGCGTTTAAAGTGATGACATTTGACTGTAGTAAGACGAAAGACTACTATTATTTTCACACTTAAGGCGAAATTACAACACACTGAGAATATCTTATGTCCGGAGTTTCTTTAAAATATTTCATTTATCAAGCTTGTCGTGCCCCATTATGCATCAATACATCAAAGACAAAATGTCATTATTAAAGAGAAAATATGTATATTAACTTATGCGAATAAAATCTTCTCGGAAAGGTTGATAAAACTACGCGTCGATTGATATTTAAGTTATACGTACTCATGCGTCAGAGATTCATATATATTTCATTTAAAGGAATTTTTTACTTAAACGGTATTGTAAGAGCATATTACTTTTACCTTTTGAAGAATCATACTTTCTAACATGTTAAAAATTGTGGCTGCATTTTTAATTAATTTGAATTAGATTTACTACTAAAATTGGTATAATTTTGATGAGATCATAGTTAGAGATGATAATTTCTGTCATTCATTTCATAATAATAGTAATGGTAAGGTTTACTGGCGTTGCGACTCTTCAGGCCAATGACTGGAATTAATACTCTACAAATCTTGAGGTGTTCAGTAAATCACTTTGTTTATGAGTCATTCAAGTCAGCGCGTACGGAATCGCGCGACCTCCGTACTAATTTACAATCTCAACGTTTCATTCCTGAGATCCTTTCATTGGTATTATACTATTCACAGTTTTTCTAAATATAATAATATTTTTTTCTACACTAAAAATAAGTATTCCTTATGAGTTATGACTTATGTTACGGGCAGAGTCCCAAAGTTGTTTGAATAATAATAGCTGCTTATTATTAATATTAATAATAGCTGTAACGTACACTAGGTTAATTTAATAAATAACCCAATCCATTGTCTGCCAAGCGTATTTTAATTTAACATTGCAACGAATGCGAGCTACAGGGAATTTCGTTAAATTTAATGTCTGTGACAGATGAGCCGACATTTGATTTAACCAAATAAAATTAAAAAATATCTGGTATTTGATAAAATATATTTACAAATAATTCTCTACAAATTTTAATGAACTTCTTACCTATTTGAATAAAAATACTTAACATTTGTTAAAAAAACAATATTTGAAAAAAAATACAATTACATCAATTCATAAAAAAGTATTGAAAACAATCTAAGCTAAGTATTATATTCCTATTATTCTAAAGGCAATTAAAAGGAAGTTGTTTTCTTCTACTGAGAGACCTTTGTTGTGTTCAAATACATTTCCTCTTAATCCTTTTGGAGAGAAGGTTACGAGAGTTGATGCTAGAGCTTCCAGTTTTGGGAGCGAGCACGCACGCTAACTGCCTTCATGAATATTTAGATAGGCGATGCTTCATTAGTCACTTGTTCATCGTAGGAAACGGGCGTGTCAAGATAATGTGTGCTTGGGGTTTATTCACTCACCATCGTAAGCGAATTATCAGTGATAATAGTTAGGTATATACGATATTCAAATATCTCCTTAGCGATCTATATTAAATTACTAGTAATAAAACCGAAAAAAATATTACACCTTTATGGTGTATTATTTTTTTATTAGTTACTTTTTATTATTAGTACGTAGGTATAGCATATTTTTCGATCACACCTTTGAATAATATCTCAAATGTGTGTGTGTCATTAATTTGAATGTTATTGAATTATTACTTGAAAATATTTGTTCTATTCAACTGTTGTTATTTATTTAAGCCCCCGCAATTCAGCCAAACCATTGTTTAAACTGTAAAAAGAAAGTTCTGTATTACGTCGTTTAATGTAATGGTCTAAGTTTATATCCTGTTTGGTATGAAAATAGGATTATTATCAATTTCTAACCATCCAACCAACAATGATGATTTTATTATTCACATTCATTCATGTTATACATTATTTTTATTATAAAAATAATATCACAATTACAATACGTGTAGTACCTACTTAAAATAATTAAAACGCATCCAAGGTGTGGTAGGTACAGACATAATATTACAAAACATAAAATTTTATTATAATTTCATAAAATCTATCCATTTAACATTAGGTAAAATAAATATTCTTTCTACAATATCACTATTACGTGTGTAATATTATATTCTTTGCATTTTCATTATGCATGATCAACCTATTATTATATATGGATGACGTAGAGGAACACAAGGCGTGGTATATTGTGTTAAACATGATGAGTTCTTGACGTTTACTTATTACAATTGTGAAAGTAAGATATTTAAGCAACTGAGCGTGGTGCCGCTGACACCGACAGCGTGGGCGCGCAGCTCCCGAACGCCGCCCCGGCTATACCGCCTGCCGCCTGCGCCTGCTCCGTTCCTCATTGTAATGCTGCTAAATTAATATATTAATATAATTAATTAAATTTCATTTTTTTCATATTCATAGTTATTATTATTTTACTAATAAGTTAACATAGTGAATAGTGGGAAATATTAATAGATTATGCCTGATACTCACCCGCTATTACTGTTAAGAAAATACAGTATATTATTTTATAATAGATGATTAATGTCCTCATATTTGAACTATGTAAGAGTATCTGTTTCATTTAGAATTTGGTAAAGCTTATTGAACGTTATTGAAAGTTTTTCATTTACATCTTGTAGCTAAATGTAATGTTAGTAGCTTACACTATCTTTGCCTTAACAAGAAGTAAAAAATCGATTTTTTATGGAGGTTGAATATAAAATATATAACGAAGCTAATTAATTCTGATATGACTGTATTATTATTAATACTGAGAAGCATAAACAATACGCGATGTACTCTCATCGAATTGAAAGAGTCGTAACACGAAATAAAAACCGTGGATGTTCATCAGACACAAGGCTATAAAACAAGCCCTAAAATGTTAAACGACTGTTCAAAATTGGTGGTAAAAAGAAATTACAAAATAAAAGGATGAGATTACGGTACTTTGAATGATTTTTGAGAGTCCGTCTTAACCTATATTTCACTTTATGGGTGAACGATTTTACAGCCGCCTCGCAGACAATTCGAACGACCCGCCCGTAGAAAGTTTCAGAAATAATTTCGCAGTGATCAGTCAATGTATTAAACCTACTTTTCCTTTTATATACCCTTTTGTATATGAGTAAATATCAATAAATCTCTGCAAAAATATATTTAAGTACAAGTTACAACTTCCAGGTGAGATTGCTATGAATGTTAATTTTATTTAACTAAAATAATACACTATTAGTTGGGCTCTGCTCTGCTGTTCTGAAACAATAACATATTTTGTGGGTCGATTGAAATGGTGGTATCAGTGTTTAAATCGGAGCAAGCTGTAACAAAGCGTGTCACATAGTGATCGACGCGTTGTCGTCGCTGCTCTATGACAAACTCACGCTATGAGTGATTGTGTCCGTCCGTCGCACACTGGTTCTCTTTGTGCTCGAATAATCCGCTGAGTCGTGATCTAGAGGCTAACGGTGCAGGTCTGCCAGCCTATTGAGTACGCTCTCGGTAATAGGCACAATTTTTCAAGCTTTCACATAAGTTAATACTTGTTAAGCCAAAAATCCAAATAATGACATATTATAGTCTGTGAACTTTATATTTATTTATTTTATATGGATTGATTATGGTTAGTCTATTTTCCATAAACATAAAACGTAGCTTAATAATTATATCATTGAATCATGGCCTACATATTACACAGGTACCCTACTCACTTTAAATTTATGTAAATCATTAAATTGTTTTCTATAGTTGTAATTTAAGAGCTTACGTTTAATATAGGATTTATTTTTTTAACTAAGTAATATTATTTTATGACTGGATGGAAAGTATTTAAATAAAAACGTATTATATATTTTATATTTATATATTTTACGCACGTATAAGTATTTAAATTTATTAAACTCTTTATATTAAGTAATCTAATGTTGACTCTAACTTTTGACTTGGCGTCATTGGTCACACAATGCGTTTATTTTAATATTTTACAATTAGATCTATTGAAAATAATATTTTTGCTTCCATAGCATATATATATTATAAATGATGTGTATAATTTGAGAATTAATCATTACGACTGTTGTGTAATTTTGAAACAAGGGAGGTGAAGTAAATTAAATTTTACATATAAAAGCGATATGATTAGATAAAAAATATAAAAAAACTTGTTATCTACGTGGTAGCACGCGTGATTTTTCACACTGAGGTTAACACGATTTAAGTTAAAATCTCAGGTCTCACCTGCATACAACCAGCCACCTGTTAACTGCGACTTGGCTTTATAAAAAAAGCAAAGAAGCGAGCGCCAGCCAATGCAAAAAACAAGAATCCAAGACGACACGTTTGGAAAATAAAAAAAGCGCTCGCCCACCAGATGGTCGCCTCGACACGTCGAGAAACTCGCTTCGAGCAGGTTGTGACTTACCACACATACTCATTTGCACTCATGAATATGAGTAAATTAAATAGCAAATTAATTCAATCACATTATTAGACAAAACAAAAATGAAAATGAAATACATTGTAACTTTTATTATTTTACATATGAAATACCTCACTATTTATTATTACATTTCTCAAGCTTAACAAAATAGCGATAAATATAATTATATACTAATTCGTCTTAAAATATTATCTTTAAATTATGTTGTTTCATATTAAAGAGATCATACAATTAACCAAATAATATAAAAACAACAATGTGATCTGAGTTTTTGATGAACTAACTTTTTTATTACACCTTTCGAAAACGATTCCACCGCGCTCATTTAGGAGAGTTAGCAGAAATTAATTGGCCATATGTTTTCTTTACATTGTCATTAACGTAATCTTTGAAAAGATATGACCCCATATGGTGCAATAATTTTTTAGTTTTGCTAAAACAAGTTAGGAATATGGAGCCGACAAAACAATCCAATAACGAGTAAGAAAAAACAGACGTGCCAACCTGTTTTAAATTTAAATAATGTGTCAAGTCATCTCATCACTGTAGTTCCTGTTTGTTATTTTGTTTTTATATGGTTATATAAGTTATGGAATTTGTGCGGAAATATATATTGTTATAGTGGAAAGAACTTCCATACTTCCAATTTCTGTGTTCTGTTCTAACTATTATAGGTAATATTTAGGTTCTGTGAGTTTAGATTTTGGATGTGAACTAATAATGCAAATATTTTAGAAGATACCCATATAAGAGTATGAAGAATTCGAGTAGGTAACGAAAAATAACAAAATTCTGAAAAGGTAAGATAAAGGGAATGAACTCCATTTAGGGTCGCTAGTTAAAAATGCGTAATTGCTATTAATTCTTATTAATAAATGTTTTTCTTATGTTAATAAGTGAATAGTGATAAATATATGTATGTGCTTATGCTGATTAAATTTATTATTAAATATCATAATATGTCACATATTATGCTAATTACGTATTTGGTATATCTAAGCGTTTGTAATTTGTAGCGATATTGTTTTTTGTCTGAATTATTTAGATATAAGGTAGGTAGTGAACATTAGCCGAAGAAGGATATTTATTGTGAACCACTGGGAAAAAATATATTAGGCTATAAATACTTACATAATATGTATTTATAATTTTATTGATATGTACTTATTAATTAGCTATTACAACGAATAATTGATGGTAGGTATTGTTTATGTTTATTCATACGAAAAAATACCTAATTACGACAGCAAAAACTTTAGAAATCTTGTTTTATGACAAAATGTAACTAAGTAGTTTAGACAAGAGGTAGAGGAAGTTAAACAGTAAATATGTATGCGTAAATGCGTATAGCATTGGAACAATTAATTGTTTGAGCTCTAGGTGGGAAATTGGTCCGCCTTCGCAATTAGTTCCAAGCTCACTAATGCTCGTGTAACTTATGGCCAATGATAGCAGCCGTCTCATGTCGCTCATTAATGGATAGTTTCCATTACTAATCGACTCCAAACAGCATTTCACTTCGTAATTTAAAGCGTAATTATCGCATTTGGCAAAGTTTAATCTTTATATATACAGCGCATAACAACATAGATATTGTCTTTGAATCACAAATGCATTATAATTTTTTTTAGATTATAATTTTTCGAACATGGCGATACAATTTTTAATGACAGTAATGTAAATTTATTTTGAATAAAAGTGAAATCACACTTATGAAGCAAAAATTCTTAATTTTATTATACTGGTCAGTATTACAAAACAGGTGGAGCCCTGTGCAGTTACCGAGCTTGCCTGCACGCCTGCACGAGCGTCGTGTGCACACCTGTGCCCGCATGGCGCATGCCTTACCTATAAATGGTGACACACTGAAATGTGTGATGTCCATCTATTGTTGACACAGGTTTACGATTAACATAAATCTATGTTGAAATACTCCATAATCAGATCTTTTTATAAGATATACATATAAAAGTAGTTATGTATATTATTTGGGAACAGTAAAGTATTAAATAAAAAAAGTGTGCTTATGTAGGTTATGATAATTATATGAATTATTATTATTGACGTAAACTTTGCTTACCATCTATACAATACAAATAAAATTGAAGTATCTGTTTTTAATTTCAAATTAACAGCTTTTCAATAAATACATATGAAAGTATAACAACACGGTACTGACATCAAAAAATATTTTTTTTTAATTTTTTGTCTGTTTGTCTGTCTCTTTGTTCCGGCTAATCTCTGAAACGGCTGGACATATTTTGAGTGGAATTTTACTCGCAGATAGCTAATTGACTACTTTTATTTTTCAAATTTCATTTAATTTAACTAGCGAAACCCGCGGCTTTACTCGCGCTTAAGCTAAGGACGAACCCGAGCGAGGCAAGGGTGAGACGTTAGTTTAAAATAAAAAGGTTACATGCATTAACGTTTAATTTCAAAAAGTCGGAATTTACAATTAACTGTTTGCAAACAATATGCTCAGTTATTAATTATTGTACATAAGATCCTGTTTGTTTTTATAAATTGCTGGGTTATATTTTTCATATAAGTCTTGATGACTTTATCATTACGACAAAGTTGACAGAATCGGTGTCCCTTGTTTTTTTATCGTGTCTATTTGTCTGTGGTACTATGTACTATGCAAAAAGGTTTTGTAATGTTTTTTTAATTTTTACCCTGGATAAACGTTAATCGTTAATTGGCTTAATGTTAATTCTATTAAATTTGCTTGTTTGCATGTTGTAGTATTATGTTATTTTAATTTACGAAATATTAATTCTAGATGATACCCTGATAGAAATAGTGATATACCCACCAATGTTTTTGTATCATAAATTTGCTACTTTAAAAGTAGTTTTATTAAACATCTGCGAATTTAATGACGCTATTCGCGCATGAAAGCTTCTGTTTCAGTAGCTACGAGTACATTGCGAAGTATTTGTGGCGTAATTTAGAGACGTTTTATATTAAAATAAAATACTATTTTCCTGTATTTTTAAAGCTTTAACTTTCATTGAAAAATATGTCTCTATAATTGTTTTTTGGCGTACATGCTAGCTACAATTTGTTTAATTTTTATAATTTTTTCTTAGTAGTGATTTTTAAAATCTTCGTGAATCTTGTCATCATCATCACTACATACTATAAAACAAAGTCGCTTTCTCTGTCCCTATATCCCTATGTATGCTTAAATCTTTAAAACTACATAACGGATTTTGATGCGGTTTTTTTTAATAGATAGAGTGATTCAAGAGGAAGGTTTATATGCATAACTAGCAGATCCCGCGGCTTTGCCTGTGCTAAATCTAGGGATCAGTCGCTAGTCTAAATATAAATAGCTTAGAAATATTAATGGCATAAAAAGGTAGTAGAACCATTATATCAAAGAAAGAAATTTAAAAATTTAAAAAAATATATTTTTATAAATAAAAATCATCTAAACTACACATCGCTTTGAAGTTTCGTAAAGTCAACGTCATCATAGTCATTATCGTCATCCCGATAGCTGCATAGTCACGTCACTTATCTACCTCGAATTTCGAAAATAGCGATACTAGAGGTAGGTTCGAGAAACTTTGCATTACAATTACAAAGAAACAGGTAAGTCTGGAAGAAAACACACAGCATGAAATAAAGAAGCAGCTCTGTGATCGGTCAAAACTATCGAGGAGTACAATCACTGCTGGAAGACTTATCTAACTCAGACTGTCTAAAGAGTGATCGCTACCACCAAGAAATAGCAGTTCTGAATGCTGGCTTCACTGGCCCCGTAACTGATGATATTTTCTGTCTTACTAAACTTATCATCAGAAACCAGGAACGTTAAATCATGTCACTTACGACCTGAAACTAGTAACAATATTAAAGCTGTCCTTCTGCTCTTATCAATCATCATCAATAAACCAGAACATGGTATTGACTTTAACCAGTACCTATATATTAACATCCCAAATGAGCAGTCGAATTCCCTGTAGCATACAAAATGAGATTTCTTTTATAACCTTCAACAGGTTATAAAACAGTTCTTAGACATAATAATTCTCCAGTATATATTTAAATTTATTTAATAAAATAGTGCTGTAAGCAAATTTATTATTTAGATGAAGATTAGTTAAAAATCTAGCTACCTCTTTCCCATCAGGACTTTTACTATTAATATTGTTCTCCTGGCACCATAATAACCATATTTTTTTATGGCGCAATATAAATATTTAATGTTGATGACCGCCAACTGCTTTGAAATAGTTGCTTCTCATCCTTTCTCCAATCTGTTATAAGGCCTACCCACCTCCAATTTTCTAAGCCTGAATAACTAATCTGTCTACTTGTTAGCTTGTCCCTAATCAACAAGAACCTTCTACGGATTTTTTACCAGAATGGGGTTGGTTTGACATCTCGTTGAAGATCTGAGTATAAAAAACATTGTAACCACTAAGGTACTATTAGAAAATATATATGTTTCTTTTGTCTTGCCCTTGCCCGATTTAACCTTCCTGGTAGGTATAAATAAGATGTCATCGTTATATTAAGTGAACTGGTCATTTTTAATAGCCTGCTCGTTAGACCCAGGTTTATGGACCGAGTCCACCTTGATTCCAATTCTGATTTAGTCCGATTGCCGGAATAAACAACACGTATGTGCGCAATGTCTATGATTTAGACACCATTTTCCAATCAGGTATTTGTTGATTAAATGTGCTCCCCAGCCCGCATCCGCTGCTTCTGTGGTTTATTTATGTTTTATTTATTTATTTAGAAAGATACACCATCAACTTATCATAAGTACACTATAATTAATGTTGCAATATACAGTTCAGTATGATAGCCTTTACAGGTGTATACAGAATTTACTTAAATTAAGGGAGTAACTATTACACAATTACATAATCATGTGTTAAAAATAATTGAGAAAAACTATAATTAGAGTACGACATGCAAGGACAGAGCTAAAACATATTACTACAGCCATTTATAAATTAATTAATCTCCAATGATGACCAAAGATTTTTCAACAAATTTGGCTAGGCTATCAAAGCAAAATATATCCACATCACCGTTAGATGCAAGTACATTATATGTTTCCATTAGTCTGTTCAAAGGAGCATATTTCCCTACATAGGTTCTGGAGTGGTTCAGATAAAAGATGTTGCTTAAGGAGTATCTAGGAACAGATCTCGGGACCTTAATATTAGTTCTTTAATATTTGAACAGCTTATCTGTCCATGTAAGAGCTTATAAAGCGTTTTAATGTCACTAATCTTTCGTCGCATTTCCAAGGAGTTTAATTTAAAGTGGGATAATGTCTGCACGGTATGGACAGCTTTGATCTTTGTTGACCAGAAAACGAGTGAAACTACGTTGAACGCGTTCGATTCTGCTAACATGTACATTATAGAAGGGGTTCCATACGGGACATGCATATTCGAGGCTACTACTTTTATTACTACGAAATCTTTACATGTCCTTTTTACTAACCTGGATATCCTCCAGGCACGAAGTGTTATACTGTCAATGTGATCTACAAAATTTAATTTTTTGTCTAATATGACACCCAAATCTCGCACTGATGTTGGTGCATTAAGCATAACGTTATTTATAGAGTATCTTGAAAAATTTACGTGTTTCTTTTTTGTAAATTTTATATGTAGACACTTTGCGGCGTTTATATTCATTTTATTGATTCTACACCAATAAGTTACCGAATCTAGATCCTCTTGTAGCAATTTAACATCTTCCTTAGTGCTTATTGTTTTGTATAACTTTATATCGTCGGCAAAGATAGAACATTTACTGTACTTAATATGATCTGTAATGTCATTTATGAACACTAAAAATAAAATTGGCCCCAAATGCGAACCTTGCGGTACTCCTGAAGTAGGATAATATGCAAAAGACTTGTATCCCTGTGTTGTTACCCGTTGTATTCTATTGTACAAATAAGACCTAACCCAATTTAAAAGATTCCCATGAATTCCGTATTATTTTAATTTAGCCAGCAGGATCTTATGGTTCACTATATCAAACGCGCTGGTAAAGTCTGTATCGATAGAATCAATTTCTTCATTTTTATCGATACCATTTGCCAGATCCGTTACAAAACTAAGAAGATTACTAACTGTAGATCTTCGCGCACAAAACCCGTGTTGATGGCTAGAAATAATGTTTGCAAAATGACTTGTTAATGATGGATAGACAATTTTTTCTAACATCTTAGAGAATAGGCTTAAAATAGAAATGGGACGATAATTTTTAATATCACATTTGTCCCCCTTTTTGTGAATGGGAACTACATTAGCTACTTTCCATTCCTTTGGAAATTTTGCTGTGTTAAGTGAGATCTCAAATAATATTTTTAGGGAAAGAGTTAAGCATTTGTAATTTTTTTTAATAAAGAAAGCGGGAATGCCATCTGGTCCAGCACCTTTGCTGGGATTTATTGATTTTAGAACCTTTGAGACATCACGTTCAATAATAGCAATTTTACTAAGCGAGAACTGAGGAAAGCAGTCTCCCAAGGCTGGTAAACGGCCATCTTGTCGGCAGGAGAGAAGATGGAAGAAAATTGACAAGCAAATAAATCACAGATCTTATTTCTCTCACAAGCTCAGTCAGTGATACACCATCGGAAGACCATTGAATTAGAAGACTACCAAAATTGCAAAAAGTAGCAATTACGATGTCATTGATAGACGTAGTCCACCATTTGTTTGCCTGTCTAAAACATCTTTAAAAAGAATCCGGATTCCAGAATGTTCTTGCCTTTAATTCCTTAATTGTCACAGTCATGGTTTGAGTAATTCGAGTAGATCATGCTTTTAAAATCTGATTGGATGGGAACTTCAGAGGAGGCTTCATTTTGAATGGTAAACGTCAATCGTCTATTGAATTTAAAATGAATTGATTGGCCCTCATGCGACAATACGAGCCTTCGTTGACCACCCTCCTTTAAAGCTCGTTGATTCTCATGCCTGCTCATTATTGATCACGTGATCATGATGAAGTTGATGTTGACGCAAGGACTGGTCTCTCCTATTATCGTAGTGTTCTAATCTCCTCCGTCTAGCAACAAGCCCAAATTCAGTAGTAAGTAAGGTTTGAAAAAGTCTATCGTCATTCGTCATGCCTCTGGCGGCCGTAAATTGAAACTAGTGCCTTCATTTAACCCGACGTGCCCCCACTACTGTTGTTACTAAACCTTCTTTCTAGATCGTGATTAGAGCCCAGACGAGTATAGATTAAGTAAACTTGACGCTAAACCCTGCTAGTTATGTAATTTTTAACTATTTTATTTCAATTATTACACTTTTGAAAAACGTTTTTGTTAATTAATCTTTTACAGTGTTGCTATTTTAAATTTTATAAACACATTTTAATTATTATTTTATCATTTTTAAATCTTCTCGTCGGGAACCAAAAATTTAAATAAATCCGTGACAAAATCCGGAAACTAAAAAAATAACACAATTATTATGAAAAATAGAGATTTTGTTCCATAAACGGAAAGTTCGTAGTTTTTTGTTAAGTTATAATTTTTACTTTTAATCATATTATTAAACTAGCAAAAAGCTGAGATTTGTGAAGCTCGCGTAGTTATTCACTGTTAAGTTCAGTTTTCACTGTTGTTAATGTTCATTTTTATTTAATGATTAGAAAATTATATTTTTGACAGATAACACATCTGGATATGAGGTTAATATACTATGTTAAACCACAAATCTATAAACCTGATAGATTTTCAGTAAAGTGTACCAAAGTGTGTACAAAATGCTCAGGTTGTGGGATAAGTAGTATAAGGTCTCGCTTCGCTTGCCCTAATATATTTCAAATCCAAGATAGCTGCCACAAAATTTCGAATTAATGATTTTTTGAAAACCAATATCAATATGGGTATCAAATTATGGCACATTTCATATTATAGTGGGATTGCTAGATCTATTCGTAGTTATGAGGATCGACTTTTTTAAACAATAACATTTTAAAATGCAATCCCTATCAGATCGAAGACATTTGCCTGATAACCTTTTTCTGTTTAAGCTTGTAAGAGGCATATTTGACTCGGAATGGTTATTATCCCAAATCGACTTTGCTATACCATCAAGACTTCCCAGACCTAATAATATTACATTATTTCACGAAAAACTATGCAAAACCAACCTAGGTCATAATGCGCCTCTGAATAGAATTATCCGTTCTCATAACACGTTATCATGCACAAGCCATGATATTGATATTTTTTCAGATTCATTGTATAAATTTAAAAGAAATATTAAATTTAAACTTCATCAATTTACTTGAATTACATAGTGAGAGAGTGGTACTAATGAACTAAAACGTAAAAATAAAAGTTTACTTCTATACTTTTATATAGAAGTAAACTTTTATTTTTAAGTTTTTGTTTTTGTTTACAGGAAGGTACCTACTTTATTAACTTTTTAATAGCTTTTACTTCCTTCTAATGTCAGTCTGTTCTTTTATTCTATAAGTTTTTTTTGTTGTCATGTCATAGGAATGCAGCTTTTAATTAGGGCATCATTTAGTCTAGTATTTGTCTTTTTTATTGTATATCACCTACTTTTGTATGATTGTATGCTCTGTTAGCAACCTATGTAATAAATAAATAAATAAATAATAAATAAATAAATAAATAAATAAATTAATTAATTAATTAAACCTAACCTAACCTTAATAAATATATTAAACTACACAATGACAAATTTTTAATCCAAGATGGCCGTCACCACCAAATTGCGAATTGCCTTTTACAACTCGCTCAAATTAATCGGGTTTTACTAGTAGAATAATATTTTTATTATGTTATGTTGGTTTTTTTTAATATTTAATGTATACTTATTATAAATTATGTCATTAAGTATAATTTAATTATTAAAAACTACTTGTTTAATATTTTTTTCAATAATAAAATTAGTTTGTGTTTAATATTAAATAGTAAACATTATTATTATAGATTTACATTTAGATTTAGATTTAGTTTTAGAATTTATCTTTTGTTTTTGAATATTTAAGTTAACATTTAAATTTAGCTTAATGTACGAGTATTTAACTAACTGCATAATATGTATGTCATATATAATGTTGTGCATACCTTTAAGTTGGAGGTATATACAAAAAAGATTTTTTTTTCAATGTTTTAATTATTAAGTTTGTGTATATTTCTCTAGTTGGTAAGCCTTATTTAATAAATAAATAAATAAATTATTGGAATTTTTCGGAATACCAAATATGAGAGGAATAAGTAATAATTATTGAAAAAGTTTTTTCATTGTTGGCATATGTGAGGCTTTTATTAATAACACCAAAACGTCATAGGCTCTAATATCCATTTCTAACATATTGAGTCTTATCAAATACACCAAATAAGCCAAAACGCAAACTAGTGGGGGCTGAAGGGTTCCACTATCCACCTTTTGACCTCACCATTAATTAAATCAGTCATCAGCTTTATGATACAAACCAAATTAAAAAGACTAACAACATCTTAATGACAATTCTAAACAAATCAAAGTACTTAGGAACCTAATTACAGTTAGTTTTTCCTAACAGAAAATTCAATTCGAATTCAAAAAATCACTCCGTTTATATATTATGTTTACCTATATGTACCTACGTTGTACATACTTGGCTAAGGTTTCTCTTTCTTTTCAAATTTTAATAATTACAAATACCTACTATTTTTTTTAATCACACTAGCCTTTTTTTGCTGAAAAGAATGTAAGTATTTGGAATTTCGAGTACTGTTAGTGAAAGTACTTAAGTTACTAACAAAGTGATTCTTATAATACAAAAATTACTTGAAGCAAATCAAAAGTAAGATACACTCATACGATAAAATAATAAATGATCCCACTCCGACACTTCAACACTTAAATCGTTAAGAGCACTCCACATAATACTGCGCACGCGCTATTGACATGCACTTAGGTAATATAGTGAAGATGGTATATATTTTTCAGCGAATATTTAATTCTGTTGAATTGCTTATAAACACCTATACTGTTATATATTTACTTTAACTTGCTGTTTACAAATTAGAGAAAATATTTTATTGATTTCAGCCTAAGCCACAGATATAATAATACAAGTTATATCTGTGGCCTAAACACTAAACAGCCTATGTAATGAAGATGTCAATAAAGCTGTGCAAAAACAGTAAGAAATAGTTGAGAGCGCTAATGGGTAAGGCATTGTTAAGTGTTAATTGTGCCCATGTCTAAAACGAAACTCTGGTTTGGTCAAAACTACGCAATGGAAGATTGAAAACTGAACGTATGCAATGATTGATTACAATGTAATGGACACTGACACACGGATGCGATTCACTCAAAATATCAATGCGACAATGTTGTGGTATTTACAATACCAGTTTATCAATCTCACCGTGATGTATTTAATGCGATATGCATTAAGTCTTTTAGTTTTATTTGATACAGTACGTAATAATTTTTATCCCTTCCTTTTGCATGTTAAGAGAAATTACTTTTTTTTAAATAATAATTTCGTAATTTTAATGTTACATATAAATATACATAAAAAAATGAATAAAGTTATTTCACATTAAAAATAATTAAATTGATTTACCTGCAGTCTCTATAAGAAATAAATTACTGCCGAATATTTTATGTACCTACCTACCACAATATTACCAATTACCAAAATTTCACGCTCTTATCGACTCATAACGGTGATGTAATGAGTTTTAAACAGCTTTTTGAATTGCGAAGAACTCAAAATCTTTGCATACGAGCAAGATCGTAATCTAAAGATTGAAGATGAACGAAAGATTTTTCCGTACAAAATGATTTATATTCATGTTCTGGTAAGCATCACGATAAAGAATTCGGTAAAGTAACGCTTTAAAATAATTGAATGTTCGATTTTCCCTTGTAAAATACCATCATAATTACAATAAAAGGGTTGCGAATTTTGATGAGGTTAATGTGTTGTCGTGGCGCAGTATATTATTAAGAATAATAACGGGTGATAAAGCTGTAAATTGCGAGTGCGTGAGGTCGAAGCACTCGGACGGGCTAGGCGGGCGAGGACGTGCGGGCGTAGCGGGTCGCGGCTGCCGGGAGCCGCATGCTCAGCGTCAATTGATTGATAATACTACCATCAAAGTGCTTAAACAATTCCACGGAAACACATTGCAAAACGTTACAGTAACAATTACACAAGTTCTTAATTTACTCCTAATATTCTAAGCTAAGAGGTGCTTATATTATCATCATCATCACTACATAGTATAAAAAACAAAGTCGCTTTCTCTGTCCCTATATCCCTATGTACGCTTAAAACTTTAAAACTACGCAACGGATTTTGATGCGGTTTTTTTTAATAGATAGAGTGATTAAAGAGGAAGGTTTATATGCATAGTTAGTAGATCCCGCGGCTTTGCCTGTGCTAAATAAAGAAGAGCCCGAGCAAAGCGAGGGCGAGTCGCTAGTAATTAATAATGTTAAATAGAAATAAAAATCAAAATTAAGCAATGTAGAAATAATGTACCTACTTAAAGTTAGAGCTTTTAGACCTTACGATGCTTAAGCATTCGGTGATGGATATTTGTTAATATTCCAGTAGGCTAATACATTTTGAAGTCCATTTTAGTTGAGTCTTGTCTATATTTGATAATGAAAATTTAGCGAGCTAAGGGAAGATAGAAACAATTCTAATGTAAATTCTAATGTAAGACATTAGAGCATATATGAGTAATGTAACGGCGCGTGACGTCCACCTGTCGTGTGCGAGGCGCGTGCTGCCAACTGCCAACCGCCCGCACGCTCAACCGTGGCCGGCACTTGCAGCGCGCACCGACCGTACAGAGCACCAACACCTGACATGGTATCGCCTCTATATTGTTTTATTTCTATGACAACAGAATACAGAAAGAAAATAAACATAAGTTTTTAAGAATACTTAAACGCTAAAAGGCAAGACGGATTTTCCATGTATTTACAGGTGTAGACAGGAAAAGAGCACAGGTCAACACGCTAAATAAATAACAGGATTTTGATTGGATTTGCTAATAGTACTTATAATAGATAAGGATTTATTTCTTTAAATCTATTAACTCATTGAAATACTTTGTATTTTTTTAATATAGTCAAAAATAACAAAATTAAAGTACATAATTTAAAGTACATAACATCTGAGACAGTATACATCTGTGGAAATACCTGTAACAATAGACACTCTAGTGTCGCAAACATGTTACCATGTTCGCAAAACTTGGACTAACGAAAACAGAATAGGTATATTGTTTACAAACTATACTTGTACCTACAACTTTACTGTTACATTCATCCTTTTATATATGAAACTATTAAATTTGTATCGGAAAGATCTCACGAAATATTGTTAGTTCCTTTTTCATTTTATATACCAATATAATGTTTAATAGTACTGTTTAATAAACTAGGCATTAAAATTCAAGTTAACTTTAAAAATATGGAGTTTATAACAAAGTTAGAAATATATTTAAAATATTACTGCCTACATTTTTCTCAGTGGGAGATATGTATATAAAAATTGTGCTTAATATCTGCCCGCTGGGTGGCCACGATGAACAAACAACTAGATCGCCTACGCTGCGTACAGGCAAAGGTTATCAGAGCCCGCACGAGATTACGCAAGTCAGTCTAATACGGAACTATAGGTAGTATACTTAAGCGAGTTAATTGTTTATGTGAGAATAACTTACAAATTAACATAAATGTTTGGCACGTGTCTAGGACATATTACAAACGCGTGCGCAGCTCGCTAGGGACCGTGCGCTACGCTCCGTTGCTCTACACCCTCTACCCCTATCACCGTGACATTACCACTTTTTATTACACTCATAGTAACATTCTTCAAACCGCCATGTGTTCAACAGTTGGACTTAGAAGATAAGGCAAATTTTAAAATTATGTACATACATATTATACGTAATTAAAATGGCCAGCACAAATTAATTGTGTCATCACTATAGAGTCCTCAAAACAAAACAGTTTTTTATAAATACACCTTAGCATCGGAGGTTCAATAAGTAGGTTATTATCTTAAACTAACCTTTCCCGCGACTCCGCGCGCATTCTAAAGGCTAAAAAACAAAAGAAATATTTTTCTCCCGTTCTTGCGACATTTTTCATTGATGCTCCGCTCCTATTGATCGTAGCGTGATGTAATATAGCCTATCTCTATAAACGGACTATCCAACACAAAAAGAATTTTTCAATTCGGACCAGTAGTTCATGTGATTAGCGCGTTCAAACAAACAAACAAACAAACTCTTCAGCTTTATAATATAAGCATAGATGTATGTAATGAAGCTAATAGGCAATAAAACATTATTTGTATATGACGTATAACTCAACACTTATGTTCTTATTATTTACTATTTAAAGTAAGTCGAGATTCGTAAGGTAGACGCGGCACTGGCGGGAGCGGCGGCCTACAAGGCGACACGCTGTTGCTTTATTTTATTTATAATTACTGATGACGATGTCCAAGACCCGGACCTGTCGCGATTTCACCTGTTATTATTGCCATTTTATTCATTGTTATTTCATTTCGTTTATGTCCGTTGTTACAGATTTTACTGTCGGCGGATTTTAACGAATAGCACTTAATGATGAGAGTATATCTTCGTGCTGATTTCTCCTTGTAAACCCGCATATGTAACGATTGCATCTTTAGTTGGTGGTGGCGATTTTATTGATATGATTAAGTTTTTATGTTTTCCAGATACACAATATGAAAAGAAAGTAAAACGGAATTCAGCAATAATGTTTAACTTTCTATAATAATGGATTTCTCCAATTGAGCATTAATACTTTTGGGGCAATATTAAACCTCCGCGATTGATAAAATACATTATACGATATGAATGAATACCTTTCTAAATATTATACCTTTGTAATTTACTAGTGACATTAATACCCATAACTTTAAAAATATTTATTCGATGAAAAATTCCGATGAAAATGAGACAGTATTGTGTGATATGATTTTGCACATGAGATCTCTGTCTCGGTCGGAGGTGAGGGTCGGGCGCCTACGCGCGGTACCGTTACACACCGGTTAATTTTTATACCGACAGGATTATTGTATTAACGCCCGCGCTTGTATGGAGCCCTCTCATCCGGCAGTTATCGAATTTATTTATAAGTTTTAATTCGAAGGTGGGCGTAAAAGAAAAATGTGCTAATTAAGCACGAAATATATTTAATCGTTTAATTTATTCCCATTCTAAGTTTCGATTTAAAATTAAGTGCGCCAAGTATCTATGTATTTATAAAACTAAACAACTGTTTTTTCTTATACGTAAAGACGCCAACAACAATGATCTAGTACCTTCGTTACGTTTATATTCTCTTGTGTACTTTAACGAACTCGTAACAAAGCTTTCGTAAACAATCGGTATCATAACTTACCGCGATTTGTATGCTACTTTCTTTAATCAAATGCTCTAAAGATGGAATACAATACAAAATACTAGAAAAAGTCACATGTTTGGTACTTTATTTTATTATAATTAAAGGAAATTTAAATTATTTTATGTACTTCTTAAAAAAATCATGTCTGACACATTTTATGATTTTCAGCAAAATGGAGACGTTGATGTCTTTTGTACGGAATGGATTTAGTACGTGGCGTATTTGTTAAAATGTACGGAAAATCTCGCTTGTAACTGCTATATAATAGCATTAAAATTATTATTGAAACGTAGAGCTTGGCTTAAGGACATAAAGTAGAAGAATCCATTTAGGCGAATCTGTAAAGGTTCGCTACTAGTGAATAATCTTTTGAAAGGCGTTGAAGCGCGTCGCGTTTCGCCCACGCATGCCCTGCACCGTACCTTACCGTCTTGCCTGTAGTTATTGGCACAGGATCATGCGATTTATCGAGCCGACTGATATCGTCGTTTTCTTTACCTTTAAAATCTAGCTTCGGATTATATTTCGTATTGTTTTACTTCAATTTTACCATTTCGAGTTATATTTTAATCAATTTCAATTTAAATTGTATTTTTTCTATAAATTAGAAGCAGTAAAATGTTTTATACATAACACCAGCTGGTCTCATCATTTTACTTATACGATTATTAGCGAAAGCTATCCTCGTTTAATTTGCTTTTTCTTTTAGCAACGCTATGCAAAACTTATCACTATTATAGGTACTTATTCGGACCAAAATCTAAAAATACAATAAATAGCACCAAGAATATATAAATGTGAGCGCCCTAATATTATTTTTGTTAAATTATGCAATGGGATGGGGTACAGGCATTCATTTTAAGTCATTAATCCATATAAAAATAATCAGAGTGAAAAAACAAGACCGAATTTTAGCTTACGCGGACATACTTACATTGTCAAAAGTTGTAAATGTGAGGATATTATAAATTATAACATTGTCATATCAAGAGTGGGTTAGATAATTTATTGGAAGGTGCGCATTGAAATCACATTTATTTGTGCGCACGCGCCGACGTGCCACGTTACAAATCATGCTTATCGGCCGAGTTCGACTAAGTCCATTGCTGATGCAGCTAGTCTTCAATCTATACCGATTGAGGGTTCACCTACATTGATACATCTTTAACCATGTTATCTTACCTAATATTTTAAAAAAATTAAGTGATAAACTATTATTACCGTTAATTTATTGAACTGGCGTTTTTGTCGGTTATACAAATATTGTTTCTTACATATATATAATACATGTACTTAAAGAAAATATTATTTCTTATACTAGATATTATTATTAACTGCTGTTAGTTCTTCTTCTTGTATGAGTCCATAATCTTCGTTTAATAGTTTAACAACGAGCTCTAATAAGCAGAATAATTTTTAAAAGTCTACTTAGAAAAATACTTCATTGTATAAGAAACAGTTTCATTTATTCATTAGACAAACAGAAAATTTTTATATAAGTATTTTTGATTAAATTTCTGCATAATTCAGGCCAATTTTTGATAAATCAAAATATTATAATTGATGCCATTTTTTTAAATAACTTTAGTAAGTACGTACTACAGGATCAAAAATATCGAAAAAGTTAAGGATTGTGTTGTATGTGTTTTGGTTCTCTCGTTAGGGTTCTGCAAATAATATACGATATATCTATCTACTGAACGGATTTTGATCAACTTCTTTATTTTAGGTAAATACATAACTCAGAATAAAGTAATAATTTTCGTTACATTTTAAATTTATTTTTCTAAATTAGTACTTATACATAAGATTAATTAAATAAATAGTTTCTTTTAGATTTACGCGAATGTTAGGAATTTTAAGTAAAACTAATTTTCGTTTTTTTTCGATTTTTTCTTAATAAGAATACGCGGAATAAATTGAAAATAATCCTAATTTTATTTAGATGTTAATCGCCACTAAAATTATTTAAGCCAAGATAAAATTTATTTATTTATTTCATGAACGTTTAAAGTTCCACCTTTTATAAGACTATAAAGGTGAACTCTAATTGGTACTCCATATCAGTGGTCAATCTCGGATTAGATAATCGTCATGCAAATAGGAACAGAATTAATTAATTAGAATGTGTTGTGGATGCAGCGCGGACGCAGCGCGCGCGCCGCGCCGCCGGCGGTGCTGACTGCAAACCAATCAATGAGTCTAAGCGTTCGCATGCGCACGTGCGCTCTCTATACTCGTAACGACTTCACTAGCTCTTTCTAATTGACACTTGTGTAGGTTGATGTGGGTATTTCTCTACTTGATCCGATATTCACCAGCACGACTTATCTGAATACGCATTACCATCACCTTCCTTGTTTCTGATGGTAAAGAGAAAAACTAAAAAACAATCATAAATGTACTTATTTACTTTAAAAAAGTATTGCTATATATTTAATACAATCGCTTTATTGAGTGTTATTCAACATAATGATATCTTAGCTTTGAAAAACGTGCACGTGGCTGACAGGGTTAAAGGTTAATACAGAACTGATTTTTATCTTATTGGACCACTTTCTTAGTAGTGAATGACATTAAAATATTTCCACTGACAATGTCATTGGAAAAATGAATTAGAAATATTTGTTGAATTAGTATTAATAATTCTGATATACCATTAATATATGATCGACATGTAAATTCATGGTAAAACACATAATACGTAGGTAGGTATGTTAATGGCGGTATCGTATTTGTTAGGGTGAAATTAAGTTTGTAAATAATATGTTAAACTACGTAATATTGAATGTTATTTTGTATTTGAAATTTATTTATATATTTAAATATGCTAACTAGACATATCGAAAGTTTAACTCTCAATAAATGTAATAATTATAAAATATGTATTATACATTTAAAATAGATTATACCTACATAATATGTTCATAGATGAGATATATGAACCTCATATATGGAATATTAAATATTTAATTAATTGAAATATTTGCAAAAATACTGACTGTATATATTATCACGTAATCAAAATCTGACCAGCTGTTTAAGTAATAAACAAACAAGCTTTCGCATTTATAATAGTACTTAGTACAATTAATTATCCATATAAAAAATCTTGTTATGGACAACATTTATGTTTTTTCGATAGAATACGTTTGCTACCTAGTATTCGTTTAAAAAAGATAGCACATTTTAGAAATGATGTGACTGCCTTTTCAGCCTTTTAATTTCATGTTACTTAAGTATTTCGGAAAAACTTCAAATCGAATAATATACCTACAAATCTATATAATAAATTTTAAATGGAATATAATAAAAGAGGAAATATGTATTTAAATAATTTATTATTTTTCTGCTTATGTAGGTAACAGAAAGGAACGAAAATCGGAAAAAAATACTTTTACAGCCTCACGAATAGTTTGTTCATAAATTGTATTAAATAATAGATTACTAACATACAAATTGTTATAAATTTATAAGAATATATTAATCATCTATAATTAAGGCACTTTGTACATGGCTTAGGATATGAATATATGCATAATATAAGTGTATGACACTCGGCAAATGCCACATGACTAGCGATGCCGCAAACAGGGCGACTGAACGTATCTACAAAATTGCTTACTCTAACTTATATCTATTTTGTTTATTTTAAAATGGTCCCTAATGACGCACATAACAACAGTTAAATATGCTATGCGTTAACTTTTCACATATTTTTTTACAAATAATTTAAGTTTAAATAAATTCATATAGTTTAAAAGTAGTGAGTGTTAATAATCAATCTTAATCAAGAGCATTCGAGATCAAGGGTCCTGTTAGGTCAGTCTTTCAGTAAGCATGAATTGTCGCAGGTGGCGGAAGTTGTTGATGTGTATGTGTAGTTGGTAGAGCTTCCGGACGGTATTCATAAGGAGATGTTCCGGGCGCGCCGCATCCACCCTCTAAATGTTTACTTAACAATGACATACGTGAAAATGTTTTACCGCAACCTGTGCATGAATATTTCTTGACGTCCGAGTGCGTTTGTAAATGGGCTCGCAAGTTTGATCTATCAGCAAACGCGCGACGACAATGATGGCATGAAAAAGGCTTTTCCCCGGTATGGGTACGAATATGTCCTTGGAGTAACCACGGTCGAGAGAAAGCTTTACCACACAAGTGACATTTGCAAGGTAAGGTATGTGTTCTAATGTGCATTTTAAGGGCACCGAGAGACGTATAAACTTTAGCGCAATATTTGCAGCTAAAAGATTTTCTTGCAAGGCTCCCCTCTGCCGCGGCACAGTGATATTGTTGATGTTTCGAGAGTCCAGAGTACGTCGAATAAGATTTTGCACAATCTGGGCACTGATATCGAGGACGACGTGGAGCTGACACAGATACTCCAGAGTCAGAGGAAACAGATCCCGGTGAACGTAAATCTTCTGGACAAGGTGGTGGCGAACACGAAGAAGGTGGTGAGGCAGGCGAGTAATGAGCATAAAGTTGTGGATGCGCAGGAGGCGTTAACGAAGGCGCAGCAGGATAGAGCTCTTCTAAAGGATACGCTGGATAGAGACTCGGCAAGTAAGCGTATTGTGGTGTAGGGCGAGCGACTTCTGTAGGTACAGGCTCCAATCGGGCACGACACGTTGTTAAATAGTCCAATTGCTGTTGGGGCCATTCTTTTGGTTCAACTTTAATAGCGGCAGTGGCAAGTGGTGAATTTGCTTTGCTTGGATAATTACCGGTTCTGGATAGATCTTCTGGTTTTGTACTAAGATTTTCAGGTTCTTCATTTTCCATGTCACCTATTAACAAAAATAAACATATATTAATAGACTTTTTCTACTTTTTATATACTAAAAAGAATAATTAATAGAATTAATCGATGTTTATTAATATTGTATAGGTTTTTTGTATGTAAATAATTAATATATCTAACATTTTAATACTTACAATGATAGTCGTAATAAAGTCGTGTAGACATATGGGCGGGGTGAGGCGGTGTAGTGGGCGGCGTCGCTGGACGCTCCTCCCGAACCAGCACCGGCCGCTTCTTCAGCGGACAGTGCGCATATTTCTTCGTCAACATCGCACGCGCAGATTGAGAATCTTCCACAAGCATCTTCCACTTTTTGCACAAACACTTAAAAGTTAATCCGTTACAAAATATTTAATTAATCACTAGTTCACAAATGTTTTGAGACAATCCATAAATCACAACGCTACGAGACAATAACAAGACGTGATGACGCCGCCGTGTTTGGAACGCAAGTGACGTACACGTTCACTCGTCGACGTCTGGAACTGGAAGTGGTGCGGTGAGGGAAGAACGCCGTTTATATGCGCTCCCCGTCAACGCCGGCCAGGTGGCGGCGGGTAGGCCGCGCACGTGCGCCGTACCCAATCGGTGGAGGGCGCGGGGCCCCGGCCAATAGGCACGGAGCGGGGCGGCGGCGGCACCTGCGCCTCCGCACCCGGCCGCATCGTTCTCAGTGCGATATGCCCAGCTTCAGCACCGTTCCGGTTGGAACTTTCGTCTTAGCTCGCGATCTAATTTTTTGCGCAACTTTTGGGGTTAAGCACCTTTGAACTGAGCCATACGTCTTTGTGAAACGGTCCCGTCCGCATAATAATAATTGAGAACGAAACCGTCTCGTCGCGATTATTATTTGAGCTGAAACTGGTTTCATTATACGTTATTATAGAGCAAATATTATTATTATAAAGAGTAGGTACTCTAAAATCATACCATAGATTGTTTGACCTAGTTAACAAAAAAGGTATGGTACATGAGATCACAGTGACACATAATCGTAGACTATGATAGTAATAACAATAATGACAATTTTATGACACATTGCCGTAAAGACGCTCTTTATTCAGAGCTTTCGGTACCTATCAAAAAATAAAAGCGCTGCACACTTTCATTTACCTGAACACTAAATTTAAATTTCATAACGTACCTACCTAGCAAACGGTAAATTATACCTAAATTTTATATGATAAGAAGTCGTTCCGATTTAAATATATCAATAATATCTTCTTTGCTATTTCTTTATAAAAAGTGAGTAATTAGGTATACTTCCTTACTGCGAAGATAATAGAGTGATTCTGATTACTTTGATATACTTATCTGCTTACTGCTATCAGTATCACGGTCATGAAAGCGGATCAAATGCCGATGATCGACAAGTGCTTCAATTAGCTTATTCAACATTTTTGTTGTAGTTTCATATAACGCATGAACGTGTCACTTGAATAATATACCGTTCATGAGTTGTTTAATCCAACTTAATAAATAAATGCTACATTTGTAGGTATAATACTATTTATCAATAATTTTAACAAAGTTATGAATAATTTAAATATTACATTCCTGTATAAAATCGTAGGTAATCTTTTAGTTTGATACTTGCGATTCGGTAACCGGTAACACCAAGAACCTGTTTTTAAAGATTTCCTGGTACCTACTAGTAAAAAACGAAGTAGGGTCTTGTGCAACCCCTTCGTAACACGGAAATGTAACGTCCATAAGCTCTTTGTTATGGTATTTTGCAACCAGTGTTAATTCCCACAGACCACGAAACTCCCCGGTTGATTTGAGTTTTCTCACAGAAACAAGATTATTTTGATTAGTACGGACATGTGAAATATTTAAATAATACTAATGGTTCATCTATTAATAAAAGCTTATACATACCTACTTATAATTTATAATAATACCTAGTCAAAAGTAAGATTTTGGAAAATATAAATATACCTTGCTATGCCAAAAGAGTTTATCCCGTCACACATTTAGTGATGGGGTGTATACAAAGGAACATACTATCTTTACTTGTCTGTCCTGTAATATGAAAGCTTACATAAATGAACTGATAATCCACATCACGATGACGAGAACCTTGTGTTGTGAAATTATACTATGACTCAGGCTGCAAATGTGTCAAGGGATCGACATGCGCATGCGCATCAACTGTCCGATTTATACACATCTGTGACTAATCATGTTGATTGGTGGTCAGTTATAACAATTACATTTACAAAATCATGCACGTCAAGCATCAATAACTTTCATTTATTATCATGTTATTTTTACAATAATGATAATAAAAACAAACAAATTAGTTGTGGACGTATCTTTGATAGTAATTATTTAAACATCTATTGAGGCCTTATGAATGATCCTTATCGTTAATTAGGTCTGGGAACTGTAAACAATGCCACAAAATAAACAACACTATAAACAAACAAATTTGGTACATACTTAAATGAGATCATTAATGTCTTAAATAGAAGTTGCAGATATTTTTATACCAAGCAAATACAAAAGATGCATATAAAATGTGTTTAATAGTGTAATTATCATGAATAAGTCACTAAATAAAGTATGAAGAAAGAAAATGAAGTACGAACGTATGAGTAGTTATTATTTAATTATAATATACGTAATACCAAGGCTTAGTTAGTAAATAGTACCTATATACCCTTCATAGAAACTTGTTGTAAGTAAATAGAATTCATACCCACCATCTGAAAGTTTTATAAATAGATATACTTACTAGTTATTAGCAGTTTACCCCTCATCCCGAGGGACGATTTCAATATACAAAAATAGTTATTTTGAGTGTGCCTTAGAAGATGGATGTATCCAGCCATGGATCCATCCATATCCAAACGCAGACCGTATGGATTTTCTGAAGATTTTCTGTAGGTATGTATTTTACAACAAGAACTACAGTATTCTTGTATGTAGGTACGTTGTATATATTATACATCATCATTTTCCAGCTTATTTTTTCACTGCATATCGACTAATTAGGTATGCAATAAATGTAGACTCGGAGCGACTTTAGGTTGAGCTTAAACTATATTTTGCATATTCCCATGAAAATAAAATATTTACCAAAGTAAATTATATTTTTTTGAAAACATTACACAACTCTGATGAACACAGTTGTGTTTTCCTAAGGTTCTTCAGTAGTAAAAGTTTTCGAAATGTTGAGTCGAATAATAACTTTTCACTTCTTACTCGTACCTGCTTATAAAAAATAAGTTAAAATCTGTTTAGATCTTTTTATCACACTAATAAACAGACAAAAAAATGAAAATAGTTATGAACTTAGTTAGGTACTTACCTACGTACATTCAAACAGATAATATTTATTATATAAACGACTTTTGTTTCAAGATACCTACTCTGTAAGTACTATACACAACTGCACGTAACAGTTGTTACGTGTTTTTATAAAAATCATGTACGGACTTAGTTTTTTTTTTCTGTAAGTTTAAATAAGTATTATATATTAATTTATATTAAATATTATTATATATTTTTATTTTATTAAATGTTTTTGTGAAACCTAGTTTTTTTTTAAATATTAGAAATAAAAAATATGTACCTATTGTAGCATAGTATTGGGCGAAGATAACAGGAAACGAAATAATTATGTAATTATAAGTCAACGAGTAACGGTAACATTTAGATATAATATTATAGTAATGTAACCCTGATTTATGTCATAATGTCATCATAGGTCGTGGGGTGTAGGGGGCGGGCGGGGTGTGCGGTATCGGCTGCGTCGTCGGCCAGGTGCGCGGCCGCGGGGGCCGGGGCGCGTGCGTAACGGTCGCGGCACGAGCGCCGGAGCAGGGGACGTGCGCTATGGCGGAAATAGCGATGGACAGGGGCGCCGCGGGCAGGTGGTGCTATACGCCAGCCTGTTCCCAATGTCACACAATTGGCGGTTAATACCTAGCATACATTACTTCATATGAATTAAATCGCTGCTGTTAGGTTGTTACATAAAAGATATGATGTGAATCAAACAATTTTTTTCTTATTTGAACATTGTTATGATATTTTATCATATGCCTTATTATAGTAGGTATTTCTTTTAAGTAATTACTTACCTATTGTTACTAAGTTCAGTAGGAAGTTATTTAACTAAAGCTAGCTATTTTAAATATTTATTTTAATTCAGAAAAACTTATTGTTGGGGTTGTTAAACATATAGGTATTATAAATTTGCATTATGAATAATGTGTTGTTCTGAGATACTGATAGATGCACCTCGAACACCTGAACTATTCCATCCATTGTTGTGTGTATCTGTATCATTGTTTGTTGAGCTTACCTTCATATAAAATACTACACAAAGCCATATAGGTAGGCACCCACGAGCATAGACCTCGCTTTGAATTGAATCAGTGCACAGCTATGCCGGCAGCTGACTACGCGTGCAGAATCACATGTCTTTACCCGAATCGCACATCTGCATCACCTCGCGCTCTCTATACAAAACAGCCTACCCGCCATACCGAACCCCAAGCCGACCTATATGATTTTTTACAACAAAATACCTTTTGAAAGTGAGTTACTCGATTAGGGTCTCCCCCATTCATTGTTCTGAGAGTACAGATTTAAACAGCATAACCGACAAAGTCGGATGAATACACAGCGACGCGACGTTTAGTTAGTAAAGTGTTTTGATATTTCAATACCCTAGTTCACGTATGAAATAAATAAGTCAAAATAAACTTTAAATCCATGTATATACGATTTTATTTAATATTCCCTAGTGTTATTTTATCAAATCATATAAGAGTTCTTTTTAAAGAGGAAATATTTCGGACTTATGTCTTTTGGATATTAATGGCATAAGCAGTGCAGGTAGGTGAGTAGTTTAATTTTAAATAATGGTATTGCTGTATAGTTCTATATAAAGCACACAGAGCCATTCAACGCTTTTATAAACACTTTTAATACAGATGGATTGAATTTTGTTATACAGTCTGTTTGCAGTTGGTAATAAGCCAAAGAAACAGTTTATAATTTGTAAAGGTTAATAATTAATTTATCTAAAGTATAGTCTCATATAGTAGTATTAGGTATAAGCCATTGAGCACTTATGCATAAAAATATATTACGAAAATGATTATTATAATAGAAAAAGAAAAATATATATTTTTGAAACTACGTAGAAATAAAATTGTCAACGAAAATAACCATATGGATATAAATATTATTTATATTTCAAAGATTAATTTAATGTCATTATTGAATATTGATAGGTAACAACTAGAACACGCTATATATAAAAGCAGTAACAGCTGAGATTTCGGCACACGCTATACAGCGGCCGCGGCCGGTGCGTCACCGCACCACACCGGCCACCTTTCACCCTCGCGAGACGCATTCCCCCGGCATGGACTTACATACGCGCTAATATGCATTGCGCATACTTTGTACTCTACTTAACGTACCTCTGTAGGTATTATTTGTTAAGAATTTAATAAATAAACATTTTAAATTACAGCTAACTGAAGTTTAGAAATAAACGCTTTTTCATTATTTAATATAGGTAGATGTAGAATTTAATAACATTCCGAAAAAGGTATAGGTATAAATTTGGATATTTAAATATATTTTATATATTTACTAGCTATTTACCGTCACTTCGGTCGTGATCCCCTAGTTAAGTTTTAAGAACTTAAAAATATTTTTTTGAGTAGGTAGGTATACCATGAGACATACACATTTGCTACAATGTAATGTATCAATTTGCTTTGATAAAATTTATGTAGGAAGCTGGAAGGTATACTTAAACCAAACCCAAATACATTGAGTACCAAGTACCAACATAGGAAATTTATTAAACCGGTAAATAATGTTTTGCATGAATATAAAATATCTAATAATAAAATTTAATGTACTTATTTAGTTAAATAAAAAATATCAATACAATCGAATTAAGAAATAATTATAGTTAAACATATACATAATTAAACGTGGTAATTACATATATCTTATCTTTAATTAATCCTAATAAAAAGTGTTATTAATACTTACATACAATATATTATTTACTTATAGCTACTTTGATTTTTTTAAGATGACTTCAACTTATGCATTGCTTTGTAACCGTGTTGGTCGATAAATTCTTCTATTAATATCATTTATCGAGAAACTATTTACAAGGTTGTTAGGGAAACATCTACTTTTCGATTCCCACATTTGAATGGTTGTCTATTTTTTGTAAAAATTTGCCGTTATTCGTTTTTTTCATAATTCAAGGTATGAAAAGTGCTTAAAGTGCAAAGGTATGGGGGAAATCTGGGGTTCGTGTCAGGGCAGCTGCATCACTGCGCAGGACGGGACAAGTTGATGCTTGTGCTATGGGATAAGTCGACATGTAACGGTTTTAGCATTAAAATGTATCCAATAACTGTAAAATAAACACACACTTAGCTCAGAAACGTTATACGTTTTTATGCCTGCTTCTTCGATTTTTGTAGTAAAGAAATAACAAATTTATGAAACTAATATTTTATCGTATTCTATCTAGTTGTAAATAATATTTTTTTATACTTGAAAACAAATAGGTAATAACAAAAATCTTTAAAGATAGCAAAATTTCATCAAAATATGTCCAGTGGTTTCCTTTTAATACGGTCACAGACGAACAGACAGACAAAAAATCTAAAATCTATATTAAAAATAATATATCTATTGGATTCAGACTTATATTTACATACCTACGTATCTACTTATGCTAGTAGCTTTGCTGATTCCATTTTGATGGAATATAATATAAGTTTTAATAATTAAATTATATTTAGAATCCATTTTCTATACTCTTCAACAACTATTATAAAAAGAAAGAAAATGTACCTATTTTTGTAAGTTTGCTTGTAATAGATAAACTAGTACTAATAATAATGAAAAAAATTCATATGAAGATAGTTTGCGACTTCAGGCAGACATACACTTTTTTATCCCGGAAATCTCTTAAGGGAGTGATAAAAACGGTTAATATGGCAACTATGATTTTTCTTGACACATTGAAATTTTACTCTTTTCACTTGAATTAAATAAATAAGAGCAATATAATCCTTAAGCAATTTATGGATACACAAATCATTCCTAAACATAATATGTTGAGTGTTTTTATTTGAAAGTTCATTATTTAACACCTAAGAACTCTATTCACAGTACGTATATAATAGTCAATAGTAACCCTGTATTTAATGTAACCGAAACTAGACAATGAATAAGCTATAATTACTTAAAGTATATATAGCGGCACACCCGTTCCGGGACACCTTTTCATTTAATCAAAACTTGTTTGCACACCCAGCAAACGGTGTTTAGTTCGCGGAGGGCGACCGATCTGCGCCAGAAAAGCATAGCTGCACCCGAACACCGGCACCGGTTCATTCGACGTCGTCAGCTTTTCATAGACTTTTTTATATGAATAAAATTTTATTAAAAGCGCAGTGAGGGTGCGCGTGCGCAACTGAGATTCCTGCACCTGGCCCACGCGCTGAATCTGTCTACGATTGCACATTGTGATGATACTTTAGAAATACCACCATGTTATGTGCTATCGATAAATTATTCAAATATTATACATTTATAGCGGCAAACAATTTGTCTAATCTAAATGTAAACGTGCAACTCAAAGCATCGTATACATACGACTAAATGCATGATGTATTTTTTTTCATATACTAAATTATGTTATTAATATCAATATCATAATCATTTTTAAATAATATTTTAAAAATAATAAAATGGAGAGTGAATGGCATAAAAGATTTTTTCAACTTTAGATTACAGTTCTGTTACTTGATTCTAATTTGGTCCAGGTAGTTCGTTAGTAAGAAGGTAGTTCGTAATATCAAATATGTTTACCTAGTTATTTCATTAGTTTCTAGTAAGGAGGCACAATCTATGGACCACACGATCGAGCATCTAGTGCACGACGTGGAAGCAGTAAATCTGACCAATGTCAGTTTGCTCAGTGGATCGCGTGCGTGAACAGTGAGGCTGCGACGCTGTGGTCCCCGTGTAACGTAACGTCGATACGTGTCATACTATCGACCGCCCAGTGAGCACAGCTCATGTGGTCTGCTCTAATTTAAGAACCTGCCGGCTTCTTGACGCTCTTTAATGTACTTAGTTACTTGCTCTCTTTTTCACCCTTTTTGTCTAATTAAGTCTAATGTATCATACACATTTGGTATCAAAGGTATTTCCGTTATAATATTAATTGTTATTTATTTAGTAAATATACATATATGTTTAAAATAAACCTTGCACATAAAACATTGTTAGAATATCTGTACAAAAATTGGCTAGTTAAATTCTGATCTATTATTCTATACTTAATATTTTTTGCCTAAACTAAGTATTTCATTAGTCCGCAAGTGTTACAAGACACGAAATACTAGAATTTAAAAATACTTTGAAAGGAATAGGATTTTCCCAGATCGACTCATAAGCATATTATTAAGTCTTTTGTCCACGGAGTTTCAATATCACTTTCATCGAAACGGCAGATACGGAAACAATGTGGACTAAATTCGTGCACTGCGACTACTATGTCGTGTTCGTCCGAGGCTTATGTTACCGATCATAAAGTATCATTATGATAACAAACAATATCTCTTTGTTGTTTTTAGCGATTACCGCCTCCCTATTCGTTTCGTTAAAAAAGTAGTACAAAAGGTCCGAGCGTTATGGTACGGTGAATTATACCCAAAATGGGTTACGACCAAATCTTGCGAAACTTTACGGGCCAGCGTTTCAAACGAAATCTCGTTCCGTTTAATGGCCTTCGAAATTTAAGCGCCAAAGAAAGGTAAATCATGTTGACGTGTCTTGAACTTAAATTTGTGATTGGATGTGGATCGCTATATTTTCATTTAGTCATACTTAATAATAACATACTTGTTTCTTCGTAAATGTTGGTATTTATATTTCGTATAGGTATAATTTACTGGTTCAAAGAAGAAGAAGAGGAATTTGTAACTTTTGTTATTATTAATTTTCAATACAGTAAACGCTTTATATCCACCAAAATCACTGTAACGAGCAATAGTTTAATTACGTATCTACTTACATGTTATACCTAAGTATTATTAATTTAGACACCTGATCTTTTAACTAATATATTACATAATCGCACTTGACCTTTTATTATGGCTTTTGTTGGGTTTATATTACATAAGTATTATCTACAGTAAGCAGGAATGAATAATACCTATTATTATTGATAGTAAATGTGTGTACTCTGATACGTATGTACACTGTCTTATATTCCAAATTGCATAAAATAGTCTGTGCAAAAATATACAAATGTAACAAAATTGAGTTGCTTACATTATGACATTTATATTATTAATTATATAATTTATTATTAAGTATTTACTTATTTAGAACTTTAATTAAAAAAACAGACTACAACTAAAAAGACGAAGAAGAAACATGCTGATGATGTAGGTGATATTATGCAGGCGGAGACATGCTCATCTTATACTTGCTACGAGTTTTCCTACATGTATATTTATACAATGCCGGACGCTACTGATGTCCGGCAATTCGGTCAAGCAATAAACTAAAAAACGCTCATGGAAGTGGCCCTTCGATTAGCGAAGGTGGTCAGAGAAGTATCAGAAGCAACCCGCTTGGAATACCGTCCATCGAGGTGGGCCGCCTCCCGATGCGTTTCTTTGCTTCGTTCGCCGGACGCTAATGATGACCAAATAAAACATCAACAATGGTACTCGTACACGTACTACGTTTTTATTTTTTGTTTGCCTGTCTTTTTGTTTCCGTTCATCTCTAAAACGAATACTATACAGCTTATGAAGGAACTTTCTCTGGTATCTAGATAAATTATGTTATAAGGCGTAACTTAGACGATTTTTATTCGTGAAAAAGTTATAAATAGTTTTATAATATGTAGTGATAATTCTTTTTCGATAGAATCGAGGCTGTTATTAGCATTATGATTACGCTATTGTTTGTCTTTCATAAAACAATGATTATTGAAAATCATAAAGACAACAGCCCGTGATCAAAACTTAATAAGAAATTACGCTTCAATAAGCAAATATAATGGTCTTAATGATATGGAAGACAATGGAGTTCCTCTGGGTGCAGCAGTTGCAACTAAAACTTGAGATTACCACTTGACTGGACTTGACTCGGTCTGTTGATCAAAACATTAAAAATGTTTTGATATGATTTAACTCAGTTTGGCTTTAAATTAAAGTATACTCTGTATACCGTATTTCTATTACCTCCGCTTCTTTCGGGTGTTAGATAAAAATGTAGTAGATGCACAAATGCCAACACAGAATTTTTGTGGATCTTATTAAGGACATAGCTACAATTTTGTAGAACATTGCTATAATATAATTGTTAAAATATACAACACGTTTGGCTCAGTTGGCAGTGACCCTACTTTCTGCACCAGCGGTCGCGGGTTCGAGTCCCACTGGGATTGGCATTCATTTGATGAGCATGAATGTTTGTTCTCCAGTCATGGGTGTTAATATTAATATTATGTATGTATGTATTTAAAATTTATATGTGTAATATATCAACAGATAGCTATCCGTAATACAAGCCTCGTAGCTAACCACGGAACTAGATGGCGCTGTTGTAAAAATGTTCCAACATATATTATTGATTTCCTGCGGCTCCGCTCGCGTTCTAAAGGCTGAAAATAAAACGAAATGTTTTTCTCCCGTTTTTGCAACATTTTTAGTGTTGCTCCGATCCAATTGGTCGTAGCTTGAAGCGATAATAGCCTATAGCCTTCCTCGATAAACGGTCAATCAACACAAAAATAATTTTTCAATTCGGACCAGTAGTTCCTGAGATTAGCGCGTTCAACCAAACAAACAAACAAATAAACAAATTCTTCAGCTTTATAATATTAGTTTAGATATTATATCTCTTACGATTTAGCCAGCGCTACTCACATAAGTAGAAAACATTTTTTAACAATATCGTCTGCTATCTGGTACGACATTTACAAATTCGTTCTTCTCCTCTCCAGCTCGTCCCTATAATCGGTTTAACGGTTAGTATTATCGTGTCGAATTTAATCAAAATGCATTCTGTTGTTTCTCGTAATTCGTTCCCAATCAGAATGACTAGAAATCTAAATAAAATTTATTAACTTTCCCTCTGTATCGATGACAAAGACCATTTTTAAAGATTTTCCAAAAAAAATACTGAACCTACAGATTCGACTCAGTTACAATTTACATAGGTGGTATATTAACTATTGACGCACCCCAGCTTTGCATATTATTGGCCTTTAATTCACTGTTCACTGTTCATTGCTTTTCTGTTATACAATAGTTCTAGTAGTAACGAAATGGCCAAGCCACATATTTTAATTAAGGTGTAGAGTTTGTGATAACTTCACAAACTCTTTTCTCCTTGTAGAGTTAGGGTGTGTAGAGTTAGAAGCTTGGCTTTATATGAGACCTGATAACTTTTAGACAGTGCGAGTCATATCATCTCATCTTGGCAACATTTTACATGAAAATGTTTTTGGTGGGATTTCATTTGTTTTTGTAAGTTGCTCTTAACAATCTTTTTTCTTGTTTTGGGGTGTATTTCTTGCACATCAGAGGCGCCTTTAATATAGCCCTTATAATAACGAAAAATTCCTTTGCCTTTTTTCTTTGTTGGTTTACTGTTTATTATAGCGTCAAAATTGTGGGTCTCATACAAACTTCCAACTCCTAGTTAAGGGGTCGGGGGATAAAAGTTACAAGTTTCATAATTTTTTTGTTGTTTGTATACTAATGCTAGCTTACATACCAAATTTCAGCTTTCTAGGACATTAGGAAATACCCTAAGAATTTTGATGACCATCAGTGAGTCACTGACGAAATCAGGGTTTTTAGATATCAATAAGAACTAAAATATAGCTCTAGCTATACTTTAGTTTTATTTACGTTTTTTTGTTTAGAGCTATGCAATTAAAACTTTATATGGTTAAAAAGTCTGCTATTGAAAACATATCCCGACGATTTTGTTGATCTGGCATAATCCAAACCCAAGTTATAAGGGTTCAAAAAAACAACGAAGCGCTTCGTGAAAAGGTAGGTAGTGCCCTTGCGCTTTGCTTGGCTCGTCTTGGCGCGGACACTTCCGTGCCCCCAGATTATGGTGTTTTACTTCGAATTAATTCTTTCATGGTCATTTAAAAATCTTGATAAAATAATAAAAAGTATTAGGTATTGACGAGTTTTAATGGTTTCATATGGAACAGGTTGTCCAGGTAGGGCGATATTGAATGGAAGTGTAATCAGTGCTATTGAGTCGGAGTCGTCACCTGTAGAACTTGTTATTATTGTGAGCATTCACTAGGAGCTGAATGACGCTGCGGGGCCCGCGAGCCTCGTTCACCCATTCAATTTGTGAAAACAGAACTCACTCAACACTTAACTGCGCTCGATTTGTTAAGCAACCGGTTCCCAACTACTAAGTAAATTATGATTCGGGTTACTATAACGCATAAAGTTAACACATATAAGTAAAATTTTATTACATTTGTAGTAAAAATTAAAATAGTTAATTGAAAGTGTAGTAAGTAGTACCTAAAGATAAAGAACAAAATAATTTTTTCTCCCTAAATAATAAATTCACACTGAATAAAAATATCTATAAAGTACCTACTCATTTAGGACCTAATTTCTCATGTCGATCTCATATCGATCATTTAAATTTACATTAATGATATATTTAATTTTATGTTTATCCTACCTGATAATATTATGTTATTATTATGATAAAATAAATAATAATTATTCCAGTAACTTTCTACAGGCAATTTAGGTATGTACCGGATAAAGACGTAAAACCAGAAACACTTGTTTGTATGCTTTGCAGGTATGTTCCCTTTGGAATAATACATATTATATAGTAGTTACTGTGTGATGCTCGCGGGACCCTCTCAGCGCACGTGCAAGGACCAAGAACGAGTACAATAATCTTCATCTCGTGATCCGGATTTTATTGCGCCGTACATCTTGCAAAGATCTCTATTCTGTAACTTTCTTGTGGCATGAATAGAAAATAATATTTTACACCTATAGAACAATTACAGTCCCAATAAAATATTATTCTCATTAAAATTAATCCTGCTAACGATTACATTGAAATCGTCCAATTATTTTTTTTTAAAGTTACTTTTATTTAACGGCTTAACTATTACTAACTACTACACAAAATACGTAGTAGTACTACACTAGTATAAGTTAGACAATGGTCTGTGGTCATTCTCTAAAACATTGTCTTGGTGAGATGTTAGATAAGCATACAGTAGCAACACGATACAAACGACTTTCTTTCGGTATTGGTGCAAATGCAATAAGTATTTCATTTAATAGCTGAATGGTTCTGAATAATTGAAAAAGTTATTTATAAGTTTCCTCTTGAGAAACAAATCGTGTGCGCGATCGGAGCCGGATGCCGCCACCCTTCGAAGGGCATGCCTTCACAAAGGTATTTAGTCTATTTAAAGACATCCTGCTCAGTGCGAGGGCCCAAGTCTTCTCGCACGTGCATCTAGTGTCCTATGCTCGCCGACCTGTCAATTACTGTCAACCTCACCTATCACTGCGCGCACAACGCGCAACGTCTGCACTGATAACTACACGCTATCATTCCGAATCGTGTACTTACAAACAACTCGTTTTGATAATAAATGCACCACGAGTGTATAAGCCAATCGAAAGACCGTACGCTTTAGTCATTTTATTAAGAATTCATAAAAACATTATAATTTATTATGATTTCATACTGATTGTTTACAAACAAGTATATTCTAGAATAAAATAAATCGATCTTGTTACGCTCAGTCAACTCGGATATTGTTCAAGAAAGCTAAATTTATCTGATGAATAAACGAGCTATATGTTGAAAACAATACGCACCGCTTATAAAGACTACTGAAGCGAAGATTATGGCGCTTGCTTTAGGCAAGTAGGTACAGGCGCGGCCGCTGCCGAGCGAGGAAACTAATGACACGAAGCCGCTAGCCACTTGTAAGTAATATGACTATAAATTTACTAATTTCCATCTTTGATATAGGTACATACATAATTTCAGATAGACTTAATACTCAACCAGCATTTTATGGAACCAGCAAAACATAAATTAGATAAAAGTGAAAATAAAAAGATTTAAGGACAACACATATTTATCTCATCCTAAGGTACCTACTTAAAATCTTTTTAATTAAATTATATAACTATAATTTAATATGCTCTTGAATGTATTTCCCTTTGGTAATTTTATATTGATTAGAAAAATGAGGAAGAAAGATTTGAAATCGACGAGACGATCACCTGCGCGCACGCTCCCGGGGTGCAGTTATGCTTGTGAGGCAGTCAGTTCCTCTTTAACATAGAGTCTCACGTGCAACGACATTTCACGACACATGACAGCAACCCTCCTTCTCTTCAAACAGAGCATTGACCTCACAATCAGCGCTCCCCTCATGAATTCCAAAACTATCGGAACCACATGTTCTATCCTACCTCTTATTTTTTCAAGTAAGTTTACGTACGTGTATACGCTTCTTCCTATTTCCGCAAGGAAATTATTTCTAAGTACACAAATTTAAATAACTATTAGTATTAGTTCTTAAAATTATATACCTACTTAAGTCCAACATTTATTTATGAAGTATGTATATATGTTGTTTACAATAAAGTTAAAATCTTAGAATTTTATTTTAAACTAGAGCAAAACTAACGTTAAAGGGCCTTTAATTTATTTGTCCCTAGTGAAGTTGAGACAAAAAAAATTTTGTAAATTCAATTTGGTATTTATGCTCATCTCGTACCGACATCGTGTCCTGCAATGATTACGCAAGTAAATCAATCGAGTTCAAATATCGCACAGGCCATCTCATTTTCTAGTCGAGACACTTGCATAATTGGACCGATTTGCACAGAGTGGCCGCATTGAGCATCGAAGTAGGAGCGTAAGTTGCGCAAACTAACAATCATCGATAGTTGGCGATGAAACAGTAAAATCAATAACTCATCGTAACTTACTTCCTAACGTGTTGCCATGCTCATGGTAGAAAGGTATAAAGGTTTTAGATCTAAAAAATTAATTAACTAGTGAAGTCCTGGTTAGAAGGAAAATCTCCTTAATGCAGTGATTTTCAATTTATCAGCATACAATCGGGGTATGGGTTCTTTAAACCATAGGCTATACATATTATGTACAGTTACTTCAGTAATGTTCGATTCTCTATACCAAACTTTATCCCTCTTTTTACCCCCTTGAGGGATGATTTCCCGGACTAAAATTCTATGTGCTTCCTAAAGTTTTAAGCTACTCGTATCTTTATATAAAATGCATGCATTTAAATTGGTTTAGCAGTTTATTTTACTGTTATTATAACGAATATCCCTAAAACTAATAACATTATATGAAGAACATGTCGTTACTCCTTAATTATGACTAAGTATAATGACTATATAATATATAGTACCTAATAAGTAGGTATAAGTATTAATAATGTCATATTCTTATTAAATTACTTATATACATACTCGTAAGAATATAACAAATGATTGCTAGCAGAGAAATTTTATTTTTAACGTAATTGTTAAGATAAGAAGATCGGCTAAAATATTAAACCTAATTGAAATTCGTACCTGTGAACTTTATATAATGAATAGTACAATTTGGCTGCAATCATTACTTTTAGGACTTACATTTTTACTGCAGTTACTTTTAGAGAAAAAATGTGGGTACGAAAATCATTAAACTTTTAACATTTAATGAATCGTATCCCGTATCCGTATAATCGTATCGACTCGACGTAGTAGTTACACCTACATACATTATTGTATTTGCATGTCATATTTAATCATTTCAAAGCGCCACCGGCCAGTTGTTCATATTATTCACGATTACGAATAATTAGATCAATGCCCAAGGAGAGAAATTAATTTACTGAACGATTAATAAATCTCAAACAAATTATTTTCCAATAGAAATATAGAATGCTTAAGGAAGAAACTGAAACATTGGATTTTTTTATTTAATCCTTCAATAAATAAATAATTAAAAAAATAATATCATTGACTCTGATTGACTACTTTTAGGTGGCTTTCTTATAAAAGTGAGCGTTATATCTCTAGACGAGATCTCTATCCAACCTATGATAGTAAAAATGTTATAAAGCATGCTTTAAACGTGCAGTTGCAGTAATGAAGATAAAGAAACACTCAAAAACAAACCGCCAATTAAATCTATACATATAATATTCTAACTTAGTCGAATCTGCACATAAAAATTATTTTTGGGAATATTTGATTATTTAATCAAAATAATCATTATTTACGATACACAACAGGCCGAGCCTACAATTTTATTGAATTTTTGTCTGTCTATCTGTGACTGCATCAAAAGAAAACCGCTGGACAGATTTCGATAAAATTTGGTATGATGATAGCTAGTTATCCTTTTTATTAAACGAAAATATCACTTTTCTGAGAAACCAGTATTGATAAATATTTCACGAATTACTGTTCTTCTTATCTTTTGGATAGGAAAGTACATGAAAATGCATCTTAACTAAAACAATACTACTTCCTGTAGATCATAAAAATGATGAAGCTACTTTAACCCGAAGTAAATAAGGTAATCGTTTGAAGAAAAAGAAATAATAATGATGTCTAAGTTCACTCGATCACTCCTTAATAGTCAAAGGCATTGGTTGTTTGACCTATGATAGTTGATTTCCGATAAACGCAGAGATAAGGTTGTGAATCAACAATAATATATATCTGAACAATAAAGTAAAACAATTTCGAATTGTTCTATCGTAGCGACATGGCGCTTTGTCTGTGAAATAAACTAGACAAAGATAATTTCAGTTGTCTTTATAGCCGACCGGTCTTGTGAGTCACCGTGATTGTTTAATTCAAGCTACTAAACGTGTCGCGGTGCATGCGCACAATCAGAACGGGCCATATTTTCATCAGACTAATAATGTTTCAACCAATAAATAATTTTATTGTTAAGGGGCCATTCATTTATTACGTAAGACAATTTAGGGGAGAGAGGGGTCGGCCATGTCTTATGTTTTCTTACAAGGGGGTGGGAGGGAGTCTAGATAGTTCTTACGTAAGATCAAAAAAATGCGCAAAGTTAAAATTATACTTTGAAAAAGCGTGGGCAACCGAGCGAAAGGTACTGTAACTTTTTAAAATTACAAATAAACACTTCATAAAATTGTTACTTTGAATAATAAACATTAAAATAAACCAAACGTGTATTCATTTTTTCTTTTAGACTCTTATGTAATAAATATTAAACAGGGGTGAGGGTCAGCCTATTCTTATTTTTCTTATAATAGGGGGGAGGGGGTCAAAAACTAGCGAAAATAGTCTTACGTAATAAATGAATGGCCCCTAAGTAACATACTTCGTACTCTTAACATACATATTACTAGTTCTATATTTTACAATGATTCCTTTTTACATATGAAATTATATAATAAAAATATAGTGCCATTATGACAAATTTTCAACGTTGCTGTCTTTAATCTTTAGCTCTCACGAATTTCTCGGTATTTTGACAACTCGACGATGCAATTTATCGGCGATCTCAGTTTACTTGATTGATGAATGAAGATTTGATCAACGTCCCAAAATAAAGAAGTACTTCTCCTAACTTACATAAATGTTTTGCGTGTGAATACTTAAATACAAATTGTATTGTTTTTAAGTCAATTTTATACTTATACGAGTACTAGCGACTCGCCCTCGCTTCGCTCGGGCTCTTCCCTAGATTTAGCACAGGCAAAGCAGCGGGTTCCAATAGTTATGCATATAAACCTTCCTCTTGAATCACTCTATAAATTAAAAAAACCGCATCAAATTTCGTTGCGTAGTTTTAAAGAATCAAGCGTTCATAGGGATATAGGGACAGAGAAAGCGACTTTGTTTTATACTATGTAGTGATAAGCCCTATTTGTTTGAAATAGGTATAGGTATTAATTTACGTCATCTTATTAAAAAGAATTAATTTACTATACCATATCATATATTTTTTAAAACAACATAATGTATTTTTAATTATTTAGTTCAATAGTTATTTTTTAACCAAATTGATATCACATACAAAACATATGGGCATAGTTATGCAAACCAGAACCAACCCACAATGGTGGTTAAATTGAGTTAAGTACCTACACAGATAGGTCCAAAATTGCGTGATTTATATATGCTAAAAAGATCAAAGCTATCTACATATTCTATAATACATATTATAAAGGTATTTTTGGGAAAGAGGTTTATATAAACTTAGTGTACAGTTTTTATGAAAATCGATCATATTATAATCATGAACTTAAAAGATGCGACCACGCATCTCTTAAACTAGTAAATAATCGCGGGGGCATGTACCTGTTGCCCTGCGCGTTCCTTTCATGGCATATTCTTCTTGTTATAGAGAGCACACGACACAATGCGGGTTTATCTGGCCGCATTATGAAAAGCATCTCCGCACTGAGATCACGCGATAATAGTCGCCGTCGTCGGTTTTCAAATGTGTATGGTGAGGTGCGGCGCAGCGCAGGGCCAAGCGGACGCTGCGACGAACGATCGGCCGTGAAGAGTACGTGAGCTGTAAGGTGATCTCGTACCAACTTGACCTTTGTACGTTGTAGGCAACCGTTGTCGATCGTCTTTGTCTCACGGCTTGTCAGCATCCTCTTAAGAAGGAACTTTGTTGTCTTTCTCCAAAAGAAAGTGGGCAGAGATATCGATGTAAGCATTGTTCTCTTTTAGAGATATTTCAATATAACACTGCTGTCTATCGAACATAACTTTTTGTTAAGCGTTTGAATGGATCTTTTTGTGTGCGTTACGACAGCAGGTGTAGTTCACGAAATTCTAGTCTTGAATAATATATTATCTAAGGTAGGTATATTAATAAAAATGAAATCAGTAATTTTATATAAAAGTTATATATTATTAGCATAGCCATAAATGATTAGCATAATAAACTTAAATAATATACCTATGTAATAAATTTAGCATTGTTTTTCTGCATACCCCTCAATTATAGGTATAGCGCGAAATGACAGACAATATTATAAATATAATAAAATTATGAAATCGTCTGTCTTCGTAATTTTCAATTAAGTTTTAATTGTCCACAAAAAAGGAGGCTCAATCTTTTCTTCTTTGCATATCTTGCATCATTTACTGGCAATTCTGAAATAACTACGTACGTTTACCTATTCTTTACTCTTATTTCATTATTCGCTTTTACCTTTATAAGAAAAGAAAATCTAACTGGCGACAGAGATCTGGGAATTATATGGGAATGTGTCACTTAATTTCCAAACGAGAGCATCTTATATGTACTACTAACCTTATCTAAGTACCTATATAAATAAAAAAGAAATGTTTCTAAGCGCAAAAATCGAGATTGTCTCGATAATTAATTTCTGCTACTTATATTTTATTATATAGATAAATAATGTATATATCCAACTTATTAATCACTCAACCGGAAAGAAAGCGATCAATACTGCATTTAAAGGAAGTTAGCGAGCTATTGTCAGTAATAAAACCATAACATTCCAAATGAGATTATCAGTTATATATGGTCACCCGTTTCAAATGAGCGATGAAGAGATACGAGATGTGTCATCGAAAATCAGAATAGAGGACGAAGCGTTTGTCAAACGACACTTGGTGCGGCCACGGGCAGCCGTGAGATCGTCGCATTGATTCGTGAACACGCATCCAAATAAAGGCTTATTAACTTCATTCACATGCTTATATACAGAGGCTTTATTTCTATAGAAATATAAAGCTACATCCTTTTTATTTTTGCTGGTATACTTTTTATACCTTTATTATAATGTAGGCGCATTATGCACGTGTATGCCTAAAAGTATGTGCCTATATGATTGAGAAAAGACATTTTATTTCAGTTTACCATTTCGCACTCCTTTCAGATTTTTCATGTTCAAATAATCATATTAATTGGCCAGCAAAAAAGAAAAAAAACTGTGTTGTTGGTGATGATAATTACCGTTACAGTTTAACCTTCATTTTGAATTTAAGTCAAATAAAATAAGTATTTAAATAACAATGTAGCCCTGTGTTCGTTAAGATTAATGAATCCAATTATATCAGAATCAAGAGAGCAGGTATCACATATGGCGCTCGTAGCCATCGGCTTAAACGGCCAATACTGACAGATGCACCAATTTAATTTGTGTCACCTAGTTCGGCCTCCGTTGACTATTAGTAATGCCAAAGTATAGAAATGGTCAGCTGGCATACTTTTTATTAACGCAGTCTCCGCCTTTTATTCGTCTGCTGACCCATATGCTTCGTCTATAACGAATATATTCGTTTTATTACCGAAGACTGTGAAAACAGACTTGATAATGTTGCATTATAATTTGAATAGTTAAAATAAAAGTAATGCATTAAAATATAAACTATATAAGAAAAAAAACGAAATGAAAAAAACGTATACATAACAAATAAGTGTTACAGAAAATATAGGTAGGTACTTTCGTACTTTACGAACGTAGCGGATACTCGCATACACCATAAACGCGTAACAACGGACATCTCTGTAACATACGAGGTATTACATGAATGTGTAATCAGAGAGTTTATTGATCGCGGTAAGATTAACACCACTTCGCATTGTCTGACTTGGCACGTCTTAAATTTTCCCTTTTTGTGCCAATAATTTAAGGAATTCACGAATTAATTTTTTATTCTTCACCTTTATGAATGTCGTCGTTTATCACACTGGCCGAGAATTATTCTTCTTAAGTTGCGTATTCGTAACTGTTTTTACGTGCAAATTATCCTTTACTCTTATTTCAATTTATATATGGGTCGTAAGGAATCGTGTGTACCTGTCCAGGATTATAACGATACTGAATTAAATTCTAAACACTAAGTATATAAATTGTGGTAAACTAACTACCTAATTTTAACTCCTAACTGTTATCTAACTTTTTTTAACTAAAGTAATTGTGCGATATGAGAGGGGTGGCAGAATCTAAGCGTGTGTGCACTGTGCATCCTGCGCCCCCGCACGTGCCAACCACGCGGCCGGAAGTGCCGCGCCATCGGCACACTTATCGCGACCTTCACATATATGTATATAGTTCATGTGATCCTTTTACAATCAATTTTTATAATTACGATAAAAATAAAATACCGTCCAAAGTAAAAAAAATAACCTAATGTATACTAAATAGCTTTAATCTAACTGATATGTAGATTCAACCTCAGCTCTGAAGTGAGAGTGGCAAAGTGTATTTTGTAAGGCATAAATTTTTACACGGCCGCCCCGTGGGTATAACTTCTCCGACGGTGTTTCATATGTGCATTTAAAAATCTTTATATAGTTATAAGTTAATGCGAACATCACCTTAAGTGATAGCTAAACTATGAACTCAGAGGCAATAGGCACTAGTCATCTACGGTCAAACTAACATAAATTATAACTACATAATTATGTATATTCAAACTTCAAAAATATGAATGTCGTCTAAAATTGTAAAACATTAAGATTTCAGTCCATGGCTATCATTATATTTGCATAGGTAGGTACTGTTGACAAAACTTATTCCGATAAGGAAACACAGGTTGAGGCTTATCTTGTTTCGAGGACATCCGCACGTCGATCGGACTTCGGACGTGCGCTATCGACCTAGAATATATTTTAATAACACATCCCTGATCATGATCGGCCTCGAATATCAGTTTCTAATAGATAAAATATCGAGGTATGTAAATTAGAAAATTTGCGTGACACACACATAGTAGATATCCTAAAATAAATTATTTCGGACTTGCGATCAATTTTATAAGTACCTACCTACTTACTAAAGATAAATGATAATGTCAGTATCTACTACCTAGGTAGCTTAGAGTTAAGTTCAATGTTGATAAAGATATATTTTTAAACATAGCTTTGGTATTGATGACTTTAAATCTTGTATACCTAACTACGTCTTGTAATTTTTTAACGTTAATACGTGCAAAAAGCTTTTAATACTAATGCTGTATATTGTTATCATAAAAATGTCTTTTAAAACTAATAAAAGAAAATATTTTTATTATAAATGAAACTATCTATTCGGATTTTGTTGCGGATGTATTATGATTTTTGGTTCCCGACGTTTCGAATGCTTTACAGCAATCATGGTCACGGGAGAGACTAAGGTATTAGACGTCTGAGTATGTTGTTCTTTTAAATTATATTTCTTAAATTCGTTATAATAAATAAATAGTGTTTTTAATATTATTCATTAATAATTTCGTAAAATAAGTTTGACTACGAACAATAATTTATTCAAAAGAATAAAATACAATCAACAACAGTCAACACAACTTCCTTTATAGAACATTTTACTTCTAAAATTGATATGATAATTATTATAAAATAAAGGAAGTATTTCATATTGATTTCCTATTAATAAACTTAAATAAACTATCTATTTTACTATAATTCATTACATATTTACTACTTATTCTATCACATGCCACTAAAAATGTAACTACATAATAAGTACATAATAACAATATAAGTTCATCAAGTTTTTAACTCTTAAATCTTGCTAAATAACAATTTTTAAAGGTTGTCAATATTCAAAAGCGCTTTTTATTATGCAAGAAATGAGTTTGCTTAAAACAATTTTATAATATATCCTCACACCAATTACGTTAAATATCTTGTTTTGTTCTTAAGAATTAAAATAATTACACTCAACTGAAATGTTGAGTTGATTATATCTTAGTATATCTATTAACATTACTTATAAGAATACGTTATTATACCTGATAAAATAAAATATATAATGGTTATTCGATTATTCGGTATCTTTGTTGGTTTGGGTTAGCACAAAAAAGAACGTGTAAGTCGAACACATAGTGAAGGTATCGCAGTTTGTCACGGTTAACTGGAAACACAACAGAACGATTGTTCTTCCTTAAGGCTTGAACAATAACCTGTTCGAGAGCGGTAATTTTTTTCCAAAATGTTCTTTCTTTCGTATCCAAAAAGCTTAATGGAATTTCGTATTGCGCCATACGATGTATTGTACGATGGTGTGGAATTTGGATAAAATCAACAACGCACTAAATCTTACATAAGTACACGATGACTGAATAGAGGTTGCAAAAAAATATATTTTGCTTCACAGTTTATGAAAACCGCGCAAAAAAAATTATATGTTTATGAGAAGAAATTCAGTGCTATATTATAGTGTTGATTCTAATTCGTAAAATAACTCTGAAACTAATGTATTTGCAAGTAAGATATGCAATACGCAATACGGCATTTTGAGTGCAGGTAGCGAACCAAGATGCGCACTGTCATAAATCTTTGATTCGAATACGAGCAGTGTCGAAGCGCAAAGTAAACGCCTACGGCTTCGGCGCGGTCATACGCGACTCTACCGTGCACGTTCACCGCCCTGTTCTGAAGGTTCTTGGCATATCTAAATCTGTATACATGCGGCGGCTTACTATAATTTCCTCATATGGGCAAAAATTAAAACACGGAAAATAAATATCTGAGTAGGCTTTGCCTACGCACAAACGTTTCAAAAGGTTTCGCTTTCTTTATAGCAAGGACCTAAAAAGAGAAACGTTTTAATTGTTTTTTTTTAAGTTATTTAACTGCATGCCCGACGGAAGCTCTCAAAAGAAATATTTTTCTCCCGTTTTTCAACATTTTTCATTGATGCTCCACTCCTATTTATCACAGCGTGATATAATATAGCCTATAGCCTTACTCGATAAACGGACTATGCAACACAAAAAGAATTTTTCGATTCGGATTAGTTCCTGAGATTAGCGCGTTCAACCAACCAAACTAACAAACAAACAAACAAACTCTTCAGCTTTATAGTATTGGTATAGATAAATAAATATGTTGGGACACCCAGATAGATATAGTCTACGACGTGTGTACGAAGTTCACACAAAATCGTTTACAATTAATAAAATTAATATGCTGAAATTTTACTTTAATTTACAGGAAAAACTTTGTTGTAGATATATATAATAAATAAAATAAATATTTTGGGACAGCCACCCTATAGTTACGCCACTGGTTATGGATACAAAATAGTACCAGATAGTTGATACACTACACATATATATTACTTTAAATACACACATATTATAAATATAAATACCCATTACTGGAATATAAACATTCGTGTTTAACAAATGAATGCTTCAAGCGGTGACTCGAACTTGCGAACGCTGGCGTAGCATGTAGAGTATCTAAGTGGTAGTGCCATGCTTGTTACCACTCTCTCACGGAAGACCGGCGTGAAGTGGCAGCTATGCTGTCGCGTTTCGTCCGGTAAGTGAGAGTCCAGGAGGCCCACTCCCTCATCCCTCCCTCTTTCCTCCCTCCTCCCTCCTACCTCCCTCATCCCTCCCTCTTTCCTCCCTCCTCCCTCCCTTCCTTTCCTGAAAGGCCGGCAACGCATCTGCAAGCCCTGCAGTGTTGCAGATGTTCATGGGCGGAGGTGATTACTTCCCATCAAGTGATGGGAAGTAAGTAGAACCTGCTCGTTTGCCCCCTTTGTACCATAAAAAAACCTACACCACATACCTAGCCAAAGGTATCGCCATCTTCCTTATATTTAATTTGTTTTGAATAAAGAAATAGTTATCGTAGACTGACAAGCTTAAGTTTGATTTCTTCAAATAATAAATTTATTTAGCAAAATGTCTTATGAATATTATATCAGAAAAACATCTAAATTAAATCAATATTGACACTACATATTATTTACAAAAATATAAAAGTAAGTACCAATTATACACCTTTATCACCTTCTTACGCCAAATATGTGAGGACCATTATAATTATAGTTACCTGCAGTACATATTTGTTGAAAATCAATCCTTGAGTCAAAAATGCGTGGGATAATACAAAATATTTGAGATGGTAGTGATGGAGATTTTGCGCATCTTGTATACCTGCCGAGTGCCGCTGCAATCTCACGGCCTCGGCGCCTTAACAGGTGTGCACCTGAGAGTAAGCGCGCTTTTTCATTAAGTACACATACATAATCAAACAAAACGTTCGGCATGCTCGCATAAGAATGATGCCTGGAGTCCGGGCCATTCATCGCTGCTCGAAGAATTCTTTTATGTGTATTGATCGCGCTTGGTGTAGTTTTTTTTTAACGATTCATTATGACATTAACGATATCCGTCACTGTGAAGGTGTACCTCAAATTCCAGGAAAATATATTTATTTTATACCTAATGTAACTTCTTAATGTTAAATAATTTAATAATATCTCTACATTAGAGCTATGTACAGTTGTACATTGTACACTTGTACAGTGTGATTGTGCAAGACAACTATTTATATTAAATTTGAATCTGTTAAAGACATACGAACTTGTCACATTTAATACATGAATAATAATATATAATATGAATAGTAGCAATAAAGTAACATAATATTGTATTATATTTTATCTAAACAATAATGCTCATTCATTACTTAGTTTATTTGGAGCGTATGAAATTCGAGACTGTGATTATTATGACACTGGTTTATTTTTATTTCAACATGATTATATCATGTTTGGCCGAATATTTCCTACATCAGCACACGTGACTGTCCCGCAAAAGATGTAACTACGCGACAGTCACGTGTCATCAATAATATTTAGCATCGCTCTTTGATTTTTAAATTACTCTATGGATCCGTTATAAAGAAACAAATAAACAATATACCTAATGTTAAAACTTTGCTATAAATATAATATATCCAAATTATCCATACCCTAAAAGAAAAATATAACACATTAGAACATGTTAACCTTGAATTATTCGGATGAGATAAGTAGGTGATATTTATTCAGACATTTTTATTTATATAAGGATCTGTGAAATATCTAAAATAAACATACCGACAAGTCTCACTATTAGCTTTATACCATTTTATCGATAAATTTGTTCTGGATTTACTGTACCCATAAAGATAAACGTATGTCCATAACCTTGATCTACACTTGCACTAGATATTGAAAAGTTTAACAAAATAAAGGTGTGCCAGTAGGAACATTGCATTTAAACTTGAATAATATCACCTCACATTTTGCGTTATATTATTTATTTCTAAAGAGTTAATATTTTCTCACCAGTCAAGTATAAGAAATCCATATTGATTATTGAGCAACATCTGTTAAAGTACAACTGGAACAATTGCTCTCTACCTGTCAATGTAAGTCTCCCAACAAACAAACTTTAAAAGTAAAATGATTGTAAACCAAATTGTTATTTTAAATTCGATATAAATCTATATATTATGTATGCACATAATAATAAAGTGCATCGGGGATGTAGTGGCTAGCAAGTACGACCGCACATCCGGAGATTCTGGATTCGAGTCCCGGATCAGGCCAAGATTAGTTATTGAGTCTTCAGTCTAAAGTTTCAGTTCGTGCGTCGGAGAGCATGTAAAGCCGTCGGTCCTGCACCTTTGTTCTTATAGGTCGTGACGAGTGGTTGTCCTACTGTGCACTGCACCGGAGTATGAGAGTGACAGGATTAGATAGTGCATTTATGTCTGTGCGTAAACTTTGTTCTATAATCTCCTGCGCAGTTGGCTCATCTTAATAAGATTGGCAGCCGTGGCTGAAATCGGTCGGGAGGACATTATTATTATGTTCCTACATTATTCATATTAAACGTCGGTATCGTTTTATAGAATGAACACAAAATGTGCATTTTTTAAAGAATAGGTCTGCCTGGCGGGATTAGTTATCTACTGAATAATTTATATTAAATACTAATGTATATAAAGTTAAAGGTAAAACTTTACTTAACTCCGCATAAATATGTGTATAGGTACACGAAGCTTGAGAACAATATCGCTACAAAGGCTGCCACAGCAAGTATTAATAAAAACTGAGCTAAATGTCTTGTCAGATAAATAGTTTATTATACAAACATATTACAATATATCAACTCATAGATACAAATGAATGAAATACACTCATTTCTAATTAACGCGGGTGTGTAGGCTGATTTAGGCGTACATTGTGGTGTCGGCTTCGGTTGCGCAGCCCGGGCGCACTGGCGGGCCGTTATCGGCCGATCGCGTCGTGTTAATTACTTTCATTAAGGGCAATTGTCCTGCTCAATCGGGCTGATCGGTCAGTTTGCCGCCATCCAATGTTTCCAGTCAGTGCCATTAGAATGCTGTAAACGTGATGAATTATACAAGAAAGCTCTCACTGAATTATAGAGAGCCATAATTAATATATAGCGTATAATAAGATTTAAAGGTTTATTACATAGGTAATTATTATAAGATATGTCAACGATGGAGCCATCGGCATAGTATACGATTAGTTAAAAAATCAAGTTCATTTGTTTAGTATTCGTTTTCGAAGCACTTATTATAATATAAATATGGCTAATACAGGTGAATTTTATTCAGCTTTTAACTTGTAACCAAAAAAAACTTCGTATATAACTACTTTGTCTTTGTACATAAATACTTTATTATTGATATTTAAATGGGTGTAAGGAGTTTTATCGTGATGTGATCACAAACAGAAAAAGCTCTAAAATCTGTAGTGTACCTGACCTGATTAGCCCCTTCTGTATCGATAATAATAATATCTATTTCACAAGATTTACCAAAAAAAATGTAATGTACAGATTCGACCAAGTTAGAATTTTATTATTTGTAAAGATCTATATTAAAATGTCTGTATAATATTTTCTTAAGCGCAATAAAGAATACTATATATATATATATATATATATATATATATATATATATATATATATATATATATATATATATATATATATATATATATCTATCAATATGTGGGCGAAACAGTTATAAATTATTAGGTATGAATCAGGAAAGTTATTTTGTTAATCTGACTATTAGCAGGTTAATTATTTATTTATAATGACCAATAGTATTTTGTTTGCTGAGTTGTTGTAGTAGAGTAATAGAGTTAATATATTATGTTATTGACAATCTAAAATTCAAACATAAACGTAAATGAGTCATGTTAAGTTTGTTACAAAACGCGTGGTAATTGCAAATACTTTTGTTTATATTTTTTAAATCATTAAATATATATTTTATTTATAACTAAGTATTTAATAATTATATAAATCAAACAAATATGTACCGACAAATGTATTATTTTTTAATTAACGCACATTGTACCTACTTCATAAGTATTTATACAACATATTTATTAACATAATTTTAGTAAAACAATACGACGCTTCTTAGCAAATTGTTCGTAGTCAAATTATATCCATGTATGACGTAATAGCAGCCGTTACACTGATAGACAAGAAGGGCGCCATGGAGGGAGGAGCGCGCGGGGAGAGAACGACCATGTAGCTTTGGTTGCGTAATTTCGATATACTGCTCGTCGCTCCAGTGGCGCAATTGGTTAGCGCACGGTACTTATAAGACAGTGTTCGTGAGCAATGCCGGGGTTGTGAGTTCGAGCCTCACCTGGAGCATATTTTTGATGGAATTGCTTCACATCATTCGTTTTTTTAAATATATCTACTTAATGAACAGATTTGAATACGTTAAATTAATAGTCGTGTGTATTTTTCAAATTCATGAAATAAAATTTATACATTATGGGTTGCTTAACTGTAATATGACTTAGGTACTTAATACGCAAAATATGTACTAACTTTTATTATTGGTCGGTACTTTCGCATTTTAACTTGAACATGAAATATTTAATATACTTATTCTAAATGTACCTAAAGAGTTAAAATACATAATAATTAACACTAAAAAATAAAATAAGTACCTACTTCATAATTATGTGCTTACAATAAAAATTTGTTAAACTCTATTAATATTTTGTCTCAATCTCATTAAACAGTATTAACATCACTTTAATTAGAAATAACCGTGTCCGCCGTTTGTTACGGCATAATGCAGTTCATTCGGTAGTCGGAGGGTACTCGAGCACGACATTAGTAACTAATCTACTCGCTGCACGCCGCGCGACCTCATGATCCTGACCTGCCCGACCCTGGCCCACCTCCCCTCTCCCGTTCACTCCCGCGCATCGCACTCCACCTTCCTGCACTATGCACTGCTATATGCTACCTATGTAGACTTACCAAATTAAATGACGTACTTATCATTATAACGTTTTAGGCTAGAATTTAACCAGCACAATAGAATGAGAAAAGTTAAAGTCGCATGAGTAGGCCCCAAGATGTAATAAGAACAAAATATTTCTTAGCGACATATTTTTGTATTGATCCTATTAATAATAATGATTATTTGGTTACCTTGATTTGAACCATTTGTTTTAGACTTGCCGTCATCTGATTATAACAATGGAACGGTCTTCGAATGTTTATGACATGGAAACTCCAGTTACATTTCTTTCCCCTGAACAATTACACGTGTAGGAACTTCTCTTCAAACTTCATTAATGATTTATACATTTTTTTCTAAAATTTTTCAAGTCGTTCGATCGAACTCAACATACCGACCCTTAAGAATCGTGAGGAATGTAAATCAATGACCGTGCGCGAACAACCCCTGACCACAATCATACCCCATTAATTTTTTCACAACATACACATACGAGAAACTATTTGTGGCTACTAAGGGGTACGTGCACGTTTGAAAAGAATGTTGAGTCTCGAGATGCATGCACCGAAGAAGATCTCAAAGCGAGAAAGATAAAACATACCAACAGTGATATAAATATTAGATTTCCAATTGATATAAAGTAGAAAGCAAACAGAACAAAGCTGGAAAGCAATAAAGATAAAGACTCGTCGAGATATCATATGATCAGCAATAATGTAAACTTTGACAATAACATATCGTATATTCAATATTTTAAAATGTTCTGATAACGTATTATAACTATACTTTTTATAAAAATATAAACTTGCAATTTTAATAACCAGTTAATCCGTAAAACATGACTTATTATGTACTTTAAAAACCTATAAAAGTAAATGTAAATAAGTAAAAGAAACTATAGAAATTAATAACTTATAATTTCAGTTGATTAGATACTTGAGAATATACAATGACCGGGTTTTAGCATTGACTTCGTTACAAACAAAGATCACGAACTGCTCCGCTTTCGCCACTCACAGTAGCTATTCATGAATAAATTAAAAAGATTATTGAAGCATTGTCAAGATCGTAAAATAGGCATTGCACCTATGAAGTCATACGTTACTTATAATATTGTTGATCATATGACTCACTATTATCAGTTTTTTTGTAAAATAAGTAATTAAATAAGAAGATAAATAATTCGGTAAATTTAAAAAAAAAACATTTACGTTTAGGACCTAAAATCTAAATATCTTTTGCTTTAATGGAAACCGACTTAATTTGTTATATTCATATTTGTCATAAACTATAAGTTATTAAATTTCTACTTTTATGCGTACGATAAATAAATAAAATTTGCCTTCCATTTATTTTATTCAATTCAAATAAATAGGTATTTCACTCAAGAGGTGCGCGAAACTGCTATCGGTTGATAACCTGCTATCGCTGTAGAGGTGGACGAAACGGCTATATATTGATAAAGAGTTATAAAAAGCGCTATTTTTAAAATATCTATTATTTTTTATGCTATTATATATTATAGCGTAAAACGCTATATATTTATACGTTATATATTTTCGCTACGTAGAAAGATGCGTTTTGATTACCATACTATACTATAAGTTAAAACACAGATCACATCACCTATAATAATTAATTAATAGCTATGAACTCAAGTATAACTTAATTTATCCTTTATTATATTTCCTTATATTTATCCATAAAGAAGTGTACATTGTACCATAGATAAGTTAACATTGTACGTTTTTTTACTATCTATGACTATGACTCTATTATAAGAAAAATTGCTGCCCCTCACGAAAAGTTCTATAACCTGAAATTCAATGAAAATGATACTGTAGCAAATTTCCTGGGAAGATTCGAGGAGACTTTAGCTACATTAGAGTCTCTAGGTGTTAAGATCTCTACAAGCATGGCGCTCACTAAAATAACTTCTTCACTTCCAACGTCAGAAGTGTACATTGTACCTAGTTAAGTTAACATTGTATGTTTTTTATTTTCTATGACTCTCTATAAGAAAAATTGCTGCCCCTCTCGAGATGCAAGAAAATAAACTTGTTGTCATTAAAAAGCTAGTTTATTATTTTTCACAATAGGGAACCAAATAATTCAACATAATATTTGTTTAAGCAATTAGGGGACAATATTTACTTTGTAATGTATTTATTTAAAAAAATATTATATAGATAAATGAAAAAACAAATTAATTCTTTAAATAAATCCATTGAACTTTCCTTCGTACTTTTAACAGGCTTAGGACTGTCTGACTGAAGTTATTATTTATAATATATCAATTAAGTATTATTTAAGAAATATATATATTATATACTACCAATTACTCTACATAGGAAATATATAGTCAGGCGTACTTAAAAGTTCATTGATTTTATACTGATATTTACACTGATTTTATTTAGCCGTAGAACTATTTATAATCTTTTTTTTTTAGTTTTTTAAATAGAGAATAATACATTTTATGATTATTAAAAGTTTTTGTTCCCATGTACGAACATTAATTGTGCCACTTTACTCGACGTGAGCCTTGTACGTCGCCTCGGTCGTTAATTATTTGCGTTATTATTATATTAATTATTTCGCCTTCGAAAAAGCACGCTCACAGGGCACTGAAGTGACAATAATATTAAAATATTTGGGAAATATTAAAAATAAAGAGGGGTAAATAGTCTTGTGGCCACGCCACCACTCAAGAGGGCAACTTTCTCTGCTTATCACTACTTGTTTAATGTACATTTCGACTTCTTCTAAAACTTTAGTATAAGTGGAGCGGGGTTGTTCTGATGCAGATATTTTTTGATCTATCACATTCCACAATGTTAATTCCGGTTCACAGCTTTTTCGATTGCGATTAGGTTATCCTTACCAATTAAGTTACAATACATATTTCTTCAATTATGAACCTTTTCGTTATTATTAAGGTTTTACTTTTTTTTTACACTCACCTAAAACTAACTTTTATTTACAGTTAATAACAATAAACACAACCAAAACGAATTATTTGAAATAGACACGAAACGATAATCGCGTATCAATAATAATAATTAATTAATATTTAAATAATACGTCATACAAAAACAAACATGAAGCAAGTAATCCGTACTTCATTTCATTACTATCTCAATATAGTTCATATGCAGTTGTCTTAGAGCATAATTTGGCGCAAGTGACTAAAATATTATACAGCTAAGAGATATTCAAACAAAAATATAGCGAATATAGTTTTAAATTCAATTGCCTTAGAGCATAATTTGGCGCACAAATATATTAAGAAAAAATAAGGTATTTATTTCATTTCAATATAGTTTTAAATACAATTGCCTTAGAGCATAATTTAGCGCACGACAAAAATATTATACGGCTAGCACGAAGTGTCTAGCACGGCAGTTGTCTATGGGTCCATACCATAGTGATTATATTCTCTTTGTTGTGGTCATATTATATGTAATAAAAATAAATTTAAAAAATAGCTAGAGCGCTTTCCTCTGCTTATAAATAATAGGCGATTTGGTTATTATAAATAGCAGGTTATTTTTAGCAGCTATCTAGAATAACGAGCACCCCTTAAAATAGCCGAAAAGAAGCAGTTTCGCCCACCTCTAGGTATTTGTATATTGTACTCATCAAAGTTCGTTACCATAACTGCATGACCATATTTACCTAAATGCGAAGTCGTCTAATACATACTCACACTAATATAAACAATGTACCTACTTATGTCAAAGTTCAATATGTATAATGACAAAAGTATAATAATTAATATAATAACAAAAGTAAAATATAGTACGAGTATAGTAAGTACTAATGTGATCGAAGTGAGTTATACTCATATAACATACTAGAGACTCATCCTCGCTCGGCTTGGTCTCGTCCGTGGCTAAGTTACATTTTTATTATTCGTAAGTATAAATATAATAAAATTTTAATTGCTGGGGTAGATAGATTTTATGAAGTTAGCTTTTCAAATGCTATCTAGTTACTCTACTTTTCTATATAAAGTTGAATCACGATTGTCTGCAGGCTGTAATCTTTGTTCGTTGGCAGAAAGCAAAAAATATTGGCTCGTAGAATCCTTAGCGAAAGCTAATACAATTTTATCATTCAAAAATATTTTTAATTTTATATACTGTGAAATCTTTCATTGACCTAAATAAACTTTCACCTAACTTTATTTTTACGAGATTATTAACTTCTTCCTAATTTATAATCTACCGTAATTGCCAACGCAACAATGTCGACAGTTTCGAGAAAATTAGTGGTTCTAAATCAACGTTGACATTTATCGCCGAACAGTAAGTTCAAAGACAATGCGTTGGCAGATCATTTGGGCATAATGTTCCGCGGTAGTATAGTAGTAGGCAGTAGGTAGTAAACAGGAATCCACAGCTATGAGTCAGTGTTGTGTCAGTGAGGCAGGCGCCGGCGACGTCCGCGTCAGTGGCGCAACAACCGTCGCCACCTCGCCAAAGCGCTGCCCTATCCATCATACCACTTCAACTCCATTGTATTCACAAAATAGAGAAAGGCAAATAATTCTATATACATAAGGACAATTTACTAGAATAGAAAATAGCGCTCAACAATTTAAACACAACAATTTTATAGATTTGTACTATATATAATCTATACTAATATTATAAAGCTGAAGAGTTTGTTTGTTTGTTTGTTTGGTTGAACGCGCTAATCTCAGGAGCTACTCCGTCCTCCGTCCGAATTGAAAAATTCTTTTTGCGTTGGATAGTCCGTTTATCGAGAAAGGCTATACTGTAGTATACCTACATCATGCTACAACCAACAGGAGCGAAGCAACAATGAAACATATTACAAAAACGGGGGAAAAAAAAGAACGCAAGACGGGCGAGTGCGAGGAGAGAGGGACGCCGGTAGCTCTGCGAGGTATTTGGTTTCCAGCCTCTAGAATGCGGGCGAAGCCGCGGAAAAGGCTAGTATTATATATGTAATAAATGGTTTTAAAGTTTCTATTAATTATATACTATTTCCTTGTTATGTTTTGTAATTTTTGAATACAAAGTGTGTTGTTACCAAAGCTATACATGTATTTTGTTAGGAAGTTTGTGTGTGTGTAACACACTAGTATGTAACTGGCTCTATCGCCTATCATTAAACGTGTTTCTAAGTGATTTCAAAAAGACAGGCAATAGGTTTAAAGAATTTATTTCCCAAAAGAATTACAAAAAATTCACTTACATGAGAAACAAAATTTTTTCTTATATATGTACTTAGTAACATAACACAAAAAATAATACAAAAATTATAGTATTTTATTTAATTGTAAAATTTTTTTACACTAGAGATAAACTAAATACCATTAACTCCCTCATCTCCTACAAACGAAAAGCATGTGAAAGTGAATTGTTGTTTAGTATTAAAAAAAAATATGCTTAGTATCCTTTTCAATTTTACTAGTATATAAAAACCGATAGTGTATCTTAGTGTAATAATCCGTAATATAGGGCTTATGGGCTACTACACCTAATCCTCTACTGTACATACATGTAGTGGCTAGTGAAGCGTAATATGATATTTATTGATTTCTGTCGGTGCGTCGCTTAATAAATACGGAGCACATTTCACGATTTCTCACGATACGTTTGGGAACGATATTTTTTTCGTTTCATTTCTCTCCGCAAACAATAGATCACTGAACGCGGATGGAGGGTTGGAAGTGCGTCGCGCCTGGTGCAATTGCGGCCAACATTCTATACTACGGGTATTGAGAAGTGGCCAATGATATTTTAACGATAGATGTATTGTAAAGTAGGTATAACATGTATTTATTAAATTCATTAAAAGTTATATTTGAATTAAAATCAAAATCAACACAGCACAGCATGTATATAACGTCAACAACATATAAATTCTCTACGTTCTTATTAATCAAAGCTTGTTAATACATATTATACAAATAAATAAAATAAAAATTGTTTGTAAAAAGATTGTACCTATTTATTACGAACGAAATGTTAATTTGCATTATACTATTTTGTAATCTTTGATAAATCAAAGAATTATTATTAATTTAAAAAGAATAATGTAAATAAAAGGGTCCATTATCTACAAAAAATGTTATACCAAACATTTCGATTTGCCTTGCCTATAACTGACGCGTGAACTTGCTCTACTATGCGTAACCTGTCGAATTACGTCCTCGTTTCAATATTTGAATTAATTGCAAAATTACACTTTCCATTTTAAAATAATTATATTAATACGTATATTACCTATTCACTACTAGAACATATTTTTTACTATTTTTTAATATTTTATCTAAAGGTCACTTTTTATATCATAATATAGTTCATGCCTTGGTAAAGAACACAAATTTTATCTGGAGTACTTACTTACCTACTTCCATTACACTTATTATTATACCCATGCCATTGCCCAATATAAATACTTAGTAGAGACTGCTACCTGTTTCGTGAGAACTAACTGCCGGCGGATGTTGCAAAAGGTGTCCTGTTTTTTACATTCAAAAGAGATTTATATTAAAAGAAAGTGGCATTTAAGGGTGATTCCGTCTCCGCTACCAAAGCACAAAAACATACGCTTCCAGTATAGGGTGCAAATTACTAGACTATCATGATAATACAGTTTATTTTCACAATTGTTATATATATGGGTAAATACTGCAGTTTGTGAGTTAATTTATGTGTTTTGTTACTTATTCAAGTTATGTAGGTGTGAGAGAATGTAAGTTAAATGTTATTTATTTTTAGGAAATTATTTAAGTACATTAAGAAACAACGACGAAATAAGTGGTTGTATTTGTTACTTCTTTACGTTGTAACGGATATAATTGCATTTCTTAGTTTGTTTTCCTGAAGATCAAATCCTTGTTGCTGCAGAATAAGTTAATGGGAATTCTTTACATAAGTGTTGATTTAATGTTTCTTAATTTGGTACTCGCCTTTTATCTTTATTTTATTCGAAAAAATATAGCCGCATGCGTAAAATAACTTAAGTAAGTACCCGTGTGAATGTTAAGCCCCTTCACCTGCTACGGAGTTCCTTACCTCAACAAAAACATACGATAAAAACTTACATGAAAGAGTGGAAGTACAAATAGAATTAAAAAACGAAATACATTCGATAACAATTTAAAAAATCATAATAAAGATTCTCATAATGTTTAAGTAATTCCCGTTCCCACACTGATCAGTCACGACATCATCCGTACTGCGTACACTGTTATGAATTCTATCACTTAATACCATAGAAAGTTCAGCAACCTTGATGTTGTTATCTGTATCATAATAAGGTATTAACAATGTAAAAGCAATCTATCATTTGAAATTAATATGATCAGTGATCGGCGCGGCGTAGTGCGACGGCCCAGCGGTAGATATCTGCATAGCTGGGCGGAATGGCGGTTAATCAGGTGGCCCGTTATTTTACATTGTGCTCGCTGTGAGTTCGAACCCGACAGAACAGGTTGCTCCAATGACAAAGGAGCAGATTCCATCGTCCGCAATCCGCGTCTGTGAGCCCCACATTATAAATAGTTCCTCAGAATAATCCGGTGTTGCACGTCACTGTGGCGCCCACCAACGTAGCCTTGTAAGATTCATTTTTTAATTTGTCTAATGCTTCACTTACGTCAGTTTTACGATTATTAATAGTTCGATTTATATCGCAGTGTATTTTTAAATTCAAACACCGTTAAGCTTTATCGGAAGGTATTTCTTTCTACCTTATGGATATTAGAGAAATGTACCTAATAACATTTAAATTCTAAACAAACAACATTTCGTTATTTACTATTATATCCTTAAAACGTTATAAAAATTAACATCCCTGTGCAAAAAAATATAGTCGGAAAGAAAATATGATTTTACAAAACGTTCTTCATAAGATAATCTAAAAAACTAAGACAAGACCTCAAATCATAAACTCAACAATGGCTAACAAAAATATTTCCCACAAACAAATAGCTATAAAATTAGTGTTTGAAACCTACATAATAACAGTAGTAAAGCGCAAACAATCGACTTTCATTTACAACAAGGATCTGTGCGCCACCTGCGCGCAGCATGGCAAAGCAAAACTTTGAGTCAATTACTTTACTGCCAACCGGAACAATGGAGTGAAGGCTAGTAACAGTATTGTTATAAGAGCACGTGTTACTAACAAAGTAGGCGTACTGTCTTGTTTTATCACCTGATTTAAATTATTATTATTGATGAAATTATTATTGCTTATGAGAACTCTTTTCCTAATTCAATTATTTATAGTTTAAACCAATCATATTTCAAAGCATAAAGTCAATATGTTCTACTGTAGAGTGTAGTGATGTTCTTAACGTGCACATCTGTTTTTAGAATACTATTTTCTTATAAAATATAGATTAACATACCTACCTGACTATTGCAATATAGTATTAAAAATATTGAAATATTTAAAAGATATCCAAATGAATGTGTTCTAAATGTAAAATTAAATTAGTGATTAACTAGGAATCACAGCTGATGCGGCATTGTCAAAGATCGACTACGATGATTACACGCTGCTTTAAAATATAAATGCCAGTAACGCCCTGCCTAAGGGGTTAACCCGCTCGACGGAAATTGATTTAAATTACACTATTAATAATTTTAATATAACACGCTGCCACGTTTTTTGTTCGGAACTTCTGTTTTAGTTAATGGAATTATATCAGATGCCGTTGATTATAAAAAATAAAAATTTAAAAAAATACGATTCTAAAACAAATACTTAGTAATTAAATAGTACTTTATTATCGAAGAAAGACCAATGGTCTATTATTTTTTATAATAAGGCGAGGTTAATCCTTTAAGATAATAATACATTATACGCATTGAATAAATCAAGTCAGTAGGTCGTTAATTATTTATTACTATATTATTACCTTATTTATGGCACAGGCAGTTGAAAATAGAACTTTTAAAGGAAATGGTTTGCTATTAGTAGTTACCATTCTTATAGGAACAATTTCATCGGTAACAAGGGAAAAACAATTACATTTATGATTATAAAAGATATAAGTTTTTATATCTTCCTAAATGGGTTGCATATTGGTTTAGTTTACCTTTCACTATTATCCATTGTTATTATACAAAGAAAAAAATTAAAAAGTAAGCAAAAACATACAAACAGAAAATAAGAAACTCCGGCAATATTTAGTAAATATTATATGGACGGATATATTTAAATTGTTTGTTGACCCTTTTCTAACAGTTTAATCGTAAAAACTTTAATTTAGAAAACAGTGTATCGGCGGTCAATTACTGACCCAGCGGGCGTTATCCCGATTATGGTTGAACAGATGGTTATTTTTTAACACTCGGTCGTGACGGGGTGCTGAGTGGTGAAGCAGGGGTGTGCTGGTGCCCTATAACCGTATAATTACACGTTGTTGTTGCGCGCGCGCCCACACACTATTATTGACCTAAACAAGAACTTTCTTTGTCGTACCGCTCCCGTTAACATTTTGTAGAGATTTTACTAAAAACAGGCTTAAAATTTTATTATTCATACACATATTTATAAACACAATTAACTGATAATATTTTATTTACAACTCTCAATATAATAATGCGTGTGTTAGGTAAATTACTTACTAAGTATTTAATAACTCTTTCCAGGAATTTTTGGGTTGACTTTTATTAGATGTTTATCACTGTGACGATCTGAGTCATAAGCATCTGTACATTCAGACATTTAAATTCCACTATATCCTCGTTATTAATATTTAATTGGAAAAACTTAAAGTAAACCGGATCAGAGCAAGACTTTTCTATATGAATATTAATTTTGTAAAAATTTAAATATTCACAAATTTCTTTACAGCACTGAAAATGACTAAGCAGACGAGACCGTGCGGAGTGGTTAGTAAGTATAAAAACATATGTCAGTTCAATAAGTCACTAACTATCTGTGTCATCTATAGTTTACAGTTATATCGCACAAATGCCAAGGGCTACATCGATCAATCCAATGTTGTCGCAAGCGATTCTTAATCGACGGCTACAGTCGAAAGTTGAGCAGCCACGTCGTGATCCCGAACTTAGCCTCCTTCGCACCGGTATACCTACTCGCATATCACTCGTTGTGAAAACGTGGCGCTCAGCCTGCCTCGATAATCACACAGACAACTTATAAAAACAAAATATTAATCTCTCGATCGTGACTAACGATTTCGGATCATCGTTTACATGAATGTAGGTCGAGAATCCAGATTAATACTTGATATTCGCGTGGTAATGCTTTCAAATGTCACAGACAGTTGATGTCGCGATGACCGGTGCCGTCGGAACGGCTGGTCACGCCGTACCATGTCGCCTCTACTTAGTGCTCACTCAAATATCAAGCAATAACTAAGGCTTTTTTCATAACATCATTTATTTAAAGCTTATTTAAGTCTTAAAAATTTTAAATTTTTATTAAAAATGACTTTTAAAATATTACCGTCATTATAGTTATAAAGCGATTAATAAAAAAAATCGCAAACCTAAAGATGTAGTAGGTACCTAATAGTTAAGTTTAAGGAAATAAATAAATTATATGAATAACCAATAGGTACTACTATTATAGTATGTAATCGTTATTAGTAACACTAAACTATTATCAAGGTTTTTTCAACAGATTTCATGTTTGTTATACCTACATTACAAAATAATTTATGAAAAGTTTATTATCAATTACGTTCACATTTCACATATTAAAGCTTCAATTTTCTTTTCACCGCCATTCAACGTGAAGTAAAATGAGGAACTACTCTCGTACCACCTTTCTTTTAAACGTTCCAAATAATATAAGTAATTTAATGGAATATATAAAAAGTCCTACAACCCATATTGTATACGTAAGATTGGATAACGTTTATCGCTGGCAGGTGTTAACGGACTCTACGATAAATAATAAATACCTCATAGATACCAAGTCAAAAAATGATGATTCTACTTAACACCTTGATGGATCGTTTCGACGGATCAGATCGTTTACAAGGCTAATGAAACATAATAACCAACGATAAGAATCGTACCAAACTAAATCGTATTGATCAGAAAGAATATTTATGGTCAACTAGACAAGTCTAATATTATAGGGTAAGTTAAAGCTTTATTATCGCTCGTAGAATATATCTCTGGAGTACTTCAATACTAAGACGACAAATAAAATTAAAAGACAAGACTTACAAAAAAGATTTTAACTTATGAAATGTGATTCAACTCAATCTTTTCTTTTATCTTTATGTTGTAATTTACTAAAATAATCTCTTATGTTTTCAATGTATACTATGTGTGTATATATGCCTTTTATTTCGCAACTACTAACTAATATGCACAATGAAGTTTGACATTTATTACAATTGGAATTTGCCAAGTCCGTGTACTTATGTATTGAGTATTATCGTGTTCAATTATTTTTTTTAATTTAATTGTAGATAGGTGAAGGGTATAAGGTCAAGTGCTGACAAAAACTAAGATTTGAATCTACACGACTTATATGAAAGCCACTGAAGTTACCCAACTTATTACGATCATTTGAAAGAGTTAGTAAGCAACCGCTTTATTAAAGCTTATTGTTTTAATTTTGACGTTGCACCATACCGCATGCGTTATAGAATAAGTCTATATCTACGCTTGCGAGATAATGATAGATAATACGACACAATGAAGCACGCGCCGCACCGGTTCGTTAGTATAACTGTTGAGTCACGGACCCAAAGATCACCTGACGGGGTACCATTGACAGCTCGCTATGAAACGCACACATCAGCGCGCCGTGGCGTAGTAGTGTAAATCATAGAAAATCAATCCAACAATTAAATGTACCTACATTTGATAATATGATTATTAGATATTTAGTAAAAGTTACATATATATGAGTATATACAACACCAAAAGGATAGCAGTGCACCAGCGTCGTCGAGAATGAACAATGGTTATTACTAATTATTATCCAAACCAGAACATATTCCCCCTAGATCATCTTTTGTAACACCTATTTCGACCTTCAATAGCGAGCTATAATTTCACGACTTCACACAAAGACTGTCAAGAATAATTAAAGTAATTACTGTTTACAATAATTAATGACCCACATAACGTGATATGGTTTGATTGATCTTAACGTAGTGACGGGATAATTGTGCTTTGCTGGGTGCTATTGCCACATAACGTGTAACTGTCGCTTTTCAATTATTAGTGAATACCTTATATATTTATCGGCCCTTGTAAACTACCAAAATGCAAGGAAGACTTATGTTCAGTTTAGCATAAATTACTTATTAACAACAAGATGTAACTTTGGAGACTTTTTAATAAGTTTTTATTTGAACATCAAAATGGAATGGAAAAATATCGCTAAGAATTTTAGAGATTATTTTTTTATTAAATTAATGAAAAAAAAACAAAATCATTTTAATTAAACAATAAAGATTACCGATTGTGTTTCAAAATAAGAAGCAAAAAGGCGTCGAGAGCGCAATCGGCAAGGAATAGCAGATAGCCGCGAGCTATCCGGTACATAGACACTACATTAGGGCTCATACGTCCCAGCAAGCGGCTTCTTTGCCTTTGCCATAAACGCATTTAACATGTAGTCACGTTTGCATTTCTCTTTTATATGTATAAAAAGACGCAAAGCGTATCGTAGACCGTATTTTATTTGAAGATAGCGCTCTAAATATGGATATCAAAGTTGTGTTTAATAAATCTGCATCGCGTCTGGGAATATGTCGGAAATATGTAACAACTTAAAAGTTTTGATAAAATTTTATTACATATATATATAAAATTATATGATGTAGTAAGGCTTATAATTTTTTATGAATAAACTTGAATATTTATATCGAATAAAAATGAATTCTCGTTGTACATCCCTAATCAAAGCTTACATGAATGATATCCTAAGGCATCTATAAAACCTGCGTTGACCTAGCCTAAACACTGTTGGCATTTATTCACTGTTATCTTAACATTATTCAGAACACCTTACGATACCTAAGCAGGTATAATGAACTTCCATTTAGAGAGCCTTAGCAGTAAATCACGGTACTGCGATAAAGCATCCATAGTACCTATCCACCTACTGCGGAATGTAAGTAGCGTACACGATAAGGATATTTATAACAATTAAAATATCTTTTATATTTAAGATTTCTTTTCATCATAGTTATTGTACCTACTTGTTATTTACTCGAACATATTTTGGAGGTATTTGCTAAATAATAGCAATAAATTACTCTTAAAACGCACGTGTGAACTATATTCATAGCGTTAGTAGGTACCACATTATTATGCTTAACTAAATATCGTTAATTAAGTAGTTCCAAAATTTTAATTAAAATTTTTAAGTATAAAAATATGCAGTGGTCTACATTAATCGGACACGACGACAACTCTATTGAGTTAAACCTTAAAATAATATTAATCGTGAATATCTATCTATAAAGATCTCGTCACAATTATTTTTTATGAAGTTTCCATATTATCAAAATACTTTTTGAGATTCCTGTAAATATCGTCAATAATTAATTATTTTGTAAGATATTTTTAACAAACTTTATTATGTGCACGTATCGCGTCTATGATAAGCAAGTAATTATTGTTAAAACATTGACAATTAAGTACTTTAACTAGGTACTCTGCATTGCGTGGGTGCGGTTGGCGCGGACGGCGCGATTGACTCGTCAGCTGTTATCGGAGTTCACTTAGCGCTAACGCGCGCTTTTATCACACAGCCCCGCGCTGCTGGCCTCATCGCACTTGTCTTTTTGACTTAGTGAAATGTTAACATAGATATCCAACCAAAATTAAACATACTTGCCAATTTTCTCTATGAAATATCATATATATGTTACTGGCGACTAACCCTTGCTCTGCTCGGGTTCGTCCTTAGATAAGTTTTAGCGGTTGATATTGATGTCTTAGAAATGACATATTTTTGTGCAGCAAAAAGTTTTCTATACCGTCAGGAGGAAACCAGCTGTCACCATAACTTTCATCAAAATCTGTCCAGTAGTTTTCTAGAGTTTATTTGGTATCTGTATCGATAATAATAACTATTTCGATAAGATTTTCCAAAAAAACTTTTCATTCACACATTTCACTTCATATTCATAGCACTAAATATTAAAGAACTTTGTAAACCTTTTAAGTTTTATTTTCTACACTAATGTCACAAAGCGTTATAACTTCTTTTTTAAAACGTGAAATTGATCCGTTATTCCTCTCCACTGTGAATTAAAATAGGAGCGATTAACGATTCACTGTAACAAAGCATAGGCTTATGGGAACTTTTATTTATTTATTATTCAAAATTTAATGAGTTGATTTCTATGGTAGGGTTCCCACATGTAATTCTGGGTTACCTTACGTTATCAAAAATAACAATAAGAGTCGAGAACGTTAAGCGATTAGCGTAATAAACTCCTTATTTTCCTACTAATTTATAGAGGGTTCCTTTTTAACGATTACCTACAGCAATATCACACGATTATTAAGGTAATTTTAAGCTGCTATGAGTAAGTAACCCTTTCTATGAGTACCTATATCATGCTCTCAACTTTTACTAAATATTGATTTATATAAAGTTCTTATAATTATAATTTGTAACACTCACTTCATATTTTAAAGGTATTTTATAACATTAAAGTATCTATCAATACGAAATTAATTACCTATTATTTTAGTTTTAGTATTAAGTAGTCATGTTTTTTCATTAAATGCTTATAATAGCATTTTTAATTAAAACTAATAATGATTTCTTTGCGAGAATGAACATTGGGGTGGGCGCACGCAATGATGAGCGTTGCTAATGTCTGTGCGCACCACAAGGCGCTACCATCTAGTTTCACAAACTCACGTGGGGGTCAGAGTCTGACTGAACCTTTTTAAATTAATTAGTTCCTCTCAATAATTAATTATTTAACTTAACTTTATATAACTTTTTAAACATATTATGAATATCTTTATTAAGGCTGACGTATTATTTGTGTTTTTGTTAGCATAGTGTACAGTACAGATACATAAAATTAAAATAAAAACACGTATAGTTTCTAACAAAAATAGCAGTAATGTCAATAGCAAAACGCTAGAAGGCAGTTAATTTGCATATGTCACAATTCACAAATGTCATTTTGGACTTTATAAGCGGGGAGTAAAGCTTTCGATATTTCTAAAGTGAGGTTTAGATAAACAGAGATATCGAAGGACCGGTACTACGGGCTTACTCACCGTCTGGCAGCGCACGTGCGCGCGCGCCGATAGTGACGGGCCCGCTAATCGTTGCAAGACTAGTGCTTTTCGTTGAATTATATCGATATTAATAATTGCACTTGCCAAACAAGAAATTTCCTAAAACACACTATTAATAAGTCGTTTTAACATTATTCCATTTCTTCTATAGAAAAGACATCAACGACAATTCTCGACGTCGGAAATATACTACAAATCTTACGTTTATTTGTATATAAGCTGTAAAGTGCCTACATAATAAAAAGACATAGATCTAGGACTTCAATGTACTTACTAATCCCTTTGTCCTTAATTTTGACGACCTACCTTAAAACGTTAAAATTATATTTCTTTAGTTATGTTAAATTTTCAATCACTAGATAGGTGTACCTTCGAATTGTTAAGATTAGACAGTTAACATAACGAATTCGCGGCCGGTCATTATGAATAGATTGTTGCGATACTACGACGTGTTTACAGGCAGTCGATAGCAGATCCTGTATCAAAACGGAGTCATGCAATCAACTTAAGCGACAAATAAGTTAGCAATGAAGCTGACTTCGTTTCGAATTCATCTAGATAGAAACTCGATATTTTCTTGATTCAAAAGACACTGTATACTTATGTACTTGTATATATTATGTACCTAACCGCTAACGTAACTTTTCCCTATTTACATCCTTGGGACACAGATTCTCAATAAATCAACTTGTAAATGATGCTCATGATCGGTATATAGATAGACTAGACGGTTTTTTAAATTTTAATTATTATTTGAAAACGTCTATTAATTAATTAAATAGTCTATAACAATATGACTATGTTTGTATAGTTTTAAAGTATAATTTAAGTATCCGATGATTTGTGAAAGGGTACAAGAGCAAGTAAATGTACATTTACAATAATCCACAGTAACGAGATATCTTCACTTAGTTATTTCTGCTGTCAGTAACGAGAAATAACGATGTAGGAAGAACACGGAACTATTGCGTGTACAAAACGACTATAAGAAACGCCGCTCAATATAATATTTGGTACAAATAATATTAAAATAAAACACATATTGTGATTTGTTTTATTTTATTAATAATTTAATTTTTCAATTTAACGTTTTAATTAAACCTTTTAATATCGAATGAGAAAATGGAAATTATAAATTGTGTAATTTAAAAAAAACATAATTTTAATGCCACTTAAATTATATATATTACTAATACTTACCCAAAAATACATTGTTGAATCTTGTTTGTTACTTACAAACGCACATACTCGTACACTTTCGCCCGGGCGCTACAATTGCCAGTTGTTCTGCTATCTGCCTTCAGGTGCCTATTTAATGTAAGAATAACAATATAGTATTGTATCCATTTACGAATAGCAATTACAAAATATGTACTTAATTACAAAATAATAATAAATAAATAATTTTGGATGTCTATTTATGAATTACTATCTCATTAGGTCTCAATTACATTCATTAATTAAACTTTTATCGACTCAATAAATAAAGTCATAACTAAGAAATACTTACGTATTTTAAGATCCGGCGTAATCGAATGAACATTGACACACGCTAGACCAGTTCGGCGCGGGCGCAAGCGGCACGCCACATTAATGACTTGTTGTAAATTATTAAACGCCTCGCCGCACTGCCGCCGCAGCGACAACGCCTAGCCACTTGTTCCATTGTTGGTAATCAGAACAAAATTGCGGAAACACCGGCTATTTGCGATACTAACTGTTAATAAAATAATTATTGATACCTACATCTATTGTTAATTGCTGATATCGGACAGCTCTTACATAATTGCATGTCTAAGTTTACTATTTACCAAATTTAAAGGTATATTATAACATTACTATATTATAAAACCAACATTACTTTTGTAGAAAGGAAAATAATATGATTAAAATTTAACAAATAATTGCCGAAATATATTTTTTTTCCATAAACACAAGAAATGTTGTAGATAAACCAAAAGAGACGAAATAAAAATAACAATTGGTTCAATTCTCATGCTGTCAAGGCTCTATTTCACAAAGTGTTTTTGTTTTATATCTTCACTAGACGTAATTTATCGTAAAGTACTTAGTTCTATTCAATAACTTTATTACCTAGTCGGTATTACCTAAAACTTTTGCTTGATAAGATCAAGGTTTGAGACTTTGAAGTGAAGAATAAGAATTTGATACTGCATAAATGTCGATAGAAAAATAAAAGTATGATCTTTGATTAATATGTTCGGCGCCTCTCAAGCGGCTAATCCTATCTCGAGTGCGTTCCTAGGTACGATAAAAATAAAATACCTAGATATAAATAAAATTAACTATTTCTTTTGTTTACTATTAGCGAGTGTAACTTACACTCTGTAAGTCATTTTAAGCCCTAAAATTACGTAGTACACTGTTTTGTTGTATCTTCATAAGCTTTCCTATATAAATTCTCGCTGGACTGAAAAATATTTTGGCGTTAAAACTTAAAAGGCATCCTAAATGTTGACTCGAGTTATTACGTTAGAGTTATGTGTAACTTACTGTTTGCGTGAAACACGCAAATGCAAACAGAAAAAGAGACAAAAAAATATACGTTATTTTCAATAAATATATCAGATACAGATTTTACTCAGTTACTATTTTATTATATACTAGCAATACCCGCGGCTTCGCCCGCGTAAATTTTTTTAATCACTACTCATTTTTATTCGATCACTGTCAATTGATTGATCTATAGATTGTCTGAAAAATAATCAAATATGTTGGGACATTATTCCACACAGCTCCATCTAGTACTGTGGTAAGCTACGAAAGAAGCTTGTATTACGGATACCACATATATAAATTTTAAATACATACATATTACATTACGTCTAAGATCCCACTGCATGATTCTGCAGGTACCTACGCGTTTTTTGATTAAATTAATTTTAAATGAATGTTGAGGAAGCATTCAATGGATTAGCGACAGGTTGCCATTAAAAAATTGGCCGCAATTACCTGTAATTAATTCTTGTATAATTCATTTGCTGATGTAAATTGTAGCTATATGTTTTTTTAATCAATTTTACGTAATTTTAAAGAAAATGATGTAAAGAATAGAAAAAAAAATGGTTGCTAGCTCCCAGTCAGCCGCAGCGTTAGGGTTGCCAGGTGTAAACAGGTATATTATTGTTAGTTATTTACAATCATTTGTTTTTTTTAAAATAAATATTACAAAATTAAGTTTTATATTACCTGTTCACGATAATGCATGGTTGCCAGTTAAAAAATGGCCGCAACCAGAGGTTTCCATGCTTTATGACAGGAGTACAAACATTTGAGTTGAACAAATAAATGCCGCCAGCGGGACTTGAACCCGCGACCGCTAGCGCAAGAAAGTAGGGTTAATACAAACTGCGCCATACCTACTAGTCGTCTTGAAAATTTTCCAAAATACTCCAACTATTTCAGAACCCATCGTTAATATACTCCTGAGCTGCGCGGCTACCTATGTCATATATGTGTACAGTCCTCTCCCGCTTTTAGCACCCCCTCCCTCTCCCCATTCCCCGCTGTGCTGCGCTTTATTTTATAGTTATTATTTTGTTTAGATGGAAATATTTTAAATTTTGAAAATCCTTTGAATGGAGTGTCCAATTTGTATTATCGTAAAAGTTATCAACTAACTATAAACTAACTCCCTGCCAAATTTAAAATTTACAGCACAAATGAAACAACTTCATAAAAACTAATGAGAGCCCTTACACCACCTTAATCCGGCCCCGTAAAAAAACGTTTTTAGCTGACTTTTACCAACAATTAACAAACTTCCTACCAAATTTAAAGTTCGTAGCACAAAAGATGATGAATTTTCATACAAACTTACCATAGCATAGTCATAGTCCTGTCGCAAAATCCATTCTTATCGGATGGCTACTAATTATAAAGTACTTTCCGGCCAAATTTTAAGTTTGTAGGATAAAAAATTAAGCCCTTTCATACAAACGTGCGAGAGCCCTTAGACCACAAAAATCCAACCCGGTCCCAATATTCGTTCTTAGCGGACGCTTACTAACAATTAACTACCTCCATGCCAAATTTAAAGTTTGTCGAACTAAGGATAGAGGAATCTCATACAAACTTGCAAGAGTCCTTGGACCACCTTAATCCGGTCCTGTTGCAAAATACGTTCTTAGCGAACGTTTACGAACTATTAATTACCTCCCTACTAAATTTAAAGTTTGTAACACAAAAAATGAAGGACTTTCATACAAATTTGCGAGAGCCCTTAGACCACCTCAATCTGGCCTAATCGCCAAAATTTGTTCTTAACAGATATTTACGAACTTTATAATACCTCTTTGCCAAATTTAAAGTTTCTAGCACAAAAAATGAAGGAATTTAAAAAACTTGCGATAGCCCTTAGACCACCTCAATCCGGCCCAATCGCTTAAATTCGTTCTTAACGGACATTTACTAATTTTAAAATACATCCCTGTCAAATTTGAAGTTCCTAACACAAAAATGAAGGAATTAAAAAAAAATTGTAAGAGCCTTTAGACCTCCTCAATCCAGCCCTATCATAAAATTCGTTGTTAGCGGACATATTACTAACTATTAACTAATTCCCTGCCAAGTTTAAAGTTTGTTGCACAAAAGATGAAGGACTTTCATACAAACTTGCGAGAGCCCTTAGACCACCTCAATCCGGCCCAATCGCCAAAATTCGTTCTTAATAGACATCTACTAACTTTAAACTAACTCTCTGCCAAATTTTAAGTTTCCAGCATAAAAAATGAAGAAATTAAAAAAAATCTTATGAGAGCCCTTAAACCTCCTTAATGCGGCCACGTCGCAAAATTCGTTCTTAGGGGACGTATACTATTTATAAACTACCTCCCTGCCAATTTTCATCTTTATACATTAAGCCGTTTTTGAGATTTCGTGATGAGTCAGTGTTTTTTGCATTTATATATATATACATATTATAGATTTATGTACATTTGTGTAGAGATACATCGGGTTGCGATGATTGTGCCTTAAGTACCTACCTTGGTGATTTCTTAACTTAACATTAATGGGCGTATCTTTTCAAACAAGACTATTAAAATTATTTAAAAAAATATTTTGCTATCGAGAACCTAGTTTGTAAATTAGTTTTGCTGCGGAAAGCTAAATTGAAAATTATTGCTTACAGTATATTTTAAACTAAATAATTTCTGCCCAATCTATTATTATTATTATTTTTTCAAAATACATCTATTTATTGTTTTGTTAGTCTTCAAATTAAAAAAAGAGCAATACGTATCGAAGGTGATGTGAATTGTAAATTTTCAAGCAATCAATCGTCTAGATTTATTTTATAGCAGTCTGTTCCGCAACTGTAAAGGATCAATGCGAATTCGAATTTCGTAACGTCATCCTAAGGTGGCCAAATTGATCGATGACGTGCGCGTGCGCTCGCTTCTTGTCAATTATGTTACGAGTTCGGGGCCTGATATACAGCTTATCTATGCCAAGCTATCTTTCTACGCTTGCGTTAACGTTAACAAGAGAAACGCTAAGCTATTAGTGGATTCGTATCTAAGACTACCGTTTAAAATCCTTGAAATTGTTTTTACAGCTCTACTTACACTAGATTTAAAAGAAAGAACTGCTTATAACTATTTACAAAATGCATGTAAAAATAATGAGAAGTGTTACCAATAAGTACAGGAATATTGCTCCATAAATTTTATATAAATAAATTTTGTCATAAAGTAAATTTGACGCATAAATTCAGTACAATATCGTGTTAAAAAAGCCACGTATGCTCTAAGCAGCTGCGTGAAATTTGAAGGCATTCTTCGTTCACAATAGAATTTTTACAGGTTGTTGCTATACTAAAGGACCATCTCGTTTTCAAATAAATTCACCGTCAATACCGCCAAATCTGCCATTGCATAAACTCTATTGTCCAAAAAAACTTTTTGTTCCATTTTTTATAGCATCAGCTGATCGCCAATCGGTACTGAGTCTTGAATTTATTACAACAAAATTACAATTTTAAGTTAATTTGTATAATGAAATTACACTACTGCGAGCCATTTTGATAAATATTCTAGTATAATCTGAAATAATACAGCAAAAAAACAACAACAACAACAATGAATGAAGGAAATACATTAATGTGAATGCAGATACGATGGTGTTTTATATTCGACTATATTCATAATTAGCGACGCACCCTCGCTTCGCTCGCTTATATGGACTAATGAATTAACTTTTAAGAAATATCTATTTATTAATTTTGCACAATTCGAACAAAATCTATAGAATAGATTTGACCTATTCTTATCAAAAGAAAGACTATTTGATAGTAGGAAGTTCTTCTATAGAAAAGTCTATGGAATATAATGTGTCAAAACTGCAGTAGTTTCAGTTTTCAGTATTATTTTATTAAATTGTAATACATAATTAAAAAACTAAAATCGTATTAATTGTACCAGTCTCATACATAAAACGATTCATGTTCGTTGACAAATGATAATAGATTTCCATAGGTAATACATTTATTTGGAATTATTTTGATTTTATTTTCATGGTTACGCCACATATTTAATTTAGGTTTGATCTAAGAAAAGGTAGATAGATATTCAGTCGATTATGAGAATATTCTTACTATTAGAATTCATTTTACATGTGCTAAGTATAAAGTTTACTGGTACTAGACACACTTATGAGAAAAATTTTGGTAAAATAATATTAAAAGCTTTTATTCAACTTGCAATGTTTTTAGTTGGTATTCGCTAGCCGAATGAGAACTACTTAATCTTATCCTAGAGAGTTGAAATTTTACGTGTTGGTTTAGTTCCAATTTTTTATGATGAACGTGACCTCATTCTCCATCTAGAATTGGCTCTACACAAAGCAACTTTCGAACTGTCAAAAGCACAGACACTAAATTTAATATACAATTTTTGTATCGTATTCAATTATTGCATCCTGTTGTTCTAAAATCTACTTAGATTCTAAATTTTTATTTTGACTTGGCTGCTTCGTCCGTGGTTTACGCTAAATAATATTATATATCCTCAGCGATCAACAAAATACGTACGATATTTTCATGTGTATTCAATAATAATAGGTTTATTAGGTCCACCATAGCCTGGCTGCTGCATTCAGGTTATGAGAGACCTCCGCAGCAGTAAAGGCGAAGATACTAAATTTTGTGTATACATAATTCAGTTGACTTAAAAAGTGCATCCATATTCCATACTATGACATATAAACTAAAAAAATAAATAAATAAAATAGATATTTAAAAGGTTTTCCCTTTAAAAAACGTTCGTTATCACATTAAAAATTTCATCAAAATCTGCCCAGTGGTTTTCTCGTGATACTGGCTCAACAGACAGACATACACACAAAAATCAAAAAACTATTTATTCATTCTCTGTATCATATAATTTAGGATTTTATTATAGGTCTCGATAGGATGCAGGTACCTATACAAAGTATATTTTGTCTGATACTTATTTAACTTCATTTTATAAAATATATTTGAAAATATTTTTGATTGATATTCTTAAATTTTATAATATCTATTATTCATAAATATTTATTTTTACATTTGCTCATTATGCAACTGCTTTATAAATAGTATGAGTTTTGTAAATAAGTTTACTTGTGTGAATGGGCAAGACGTCTGTGTCCCTGTACGCACTCCGGATGTAAGGACTTAAAATACAAATCGTATTTATCTAAGAAGCGAGGGCATATATAACACGTGCTCGGTACATAATGTTCAGGTAAAGGGGAGCGTACAGCTGTTTCCACAAGAGAAACATTAAACCACGCCTGCTTAGCTTCGCCTTGTGCAATGGTTTTGGTTTTTCTCTGGCCTTTTTAGTATATGAATTAGGTACATGAAAAAATTATGTAACTGAAATGTATACCACATTTATGTGACATACTCGTAAACATATGAGAGTACATATACTCATAGATCAAAACATAGATTTTTGTTTTAATTACATTAAAGACTGTGCCTTCATATGTACCTACATAGTATAATTGTTGATCTACAATTATTAAAATGGGTAAATTTATTATTATTTTAAGTTGTCTGGTCTGTCAACAGAAGGAGTCTCTACTAGTTATATTACATCATAGTATAATTTATTTAAATGCGTATTTTAATAGAAAAAATCTGGGAAAATGTCTTATTCCTGAGAAATCTATACTATAATCGTTATAATAAAAGTAATTATTATTAAATAATCTTATACGTAGTCTATTTTTATTATTCATGAATAACTTTCTCATAAGATTGTTGCATAACCTTTTAAAGGAACGTTAATATTAATGTATTTTTTGTTTAATATGCATCTCCTATACTTAATCAAACGTATTCAGATGAGGCCCGTTTCGATCGAAGTCACGTACAAAAGGAACCGGATCAAAAAACTAGTGCATATTTATATAGAATTAATTAAAACTAGTTTTCAATTGTATCCCAAAGAGTAACTATGTCGGATCCGTTTACCCGAACGAGTCTCCCTTTATAAGTCAACAAATAAGCAATCGGAAGCTTCGAGCAGGTGTGTGTAATTCGTTTCCCAGGACAAGTTTACTAGAGTACTACTTGACAAAAAATATTAGTTAATGCATATATGCATGTTCTAATTATCATAACGTTCAATAAATCAGCTACCATTAAACATTCATGAGAACTATTTTATTATAACAACAAATTGTCAAAGTATCAGGAGCACTGGTCCTAAAAACGTTACGATTACGTAGATGTGTAAATAAAAAGAAGTTTGTATTTGATATAAATTAATAATTTTATCCTCAAAATCTATACACGTAATAAAATTCTAAGCGAGTCGAAACTTAACTTTAAATATTCTTTGGAAAATTTTATGGGAATAGCCATTTTTATCGATACAGAAGCCGAGTATATATATATTCACGGGAAAAAAACTAGAGTAGACTTATATAATATTTCATCTCTTGAGAAATGTATACTATCCGTTTAAAGCATTCGGCAGAACGAACCCGAGCGGTACGAGGGTGAGTAACTGTCGTAGGTATATAATAACTTTACAAAATTGAATTTCTTTAGATTATTGTAAAAGTTGCTTCGGCACATGTTCTTCTTATAAAGATTTAAAACCGTAAATGTATAAACGAGTTTAAATTCGAGACAAGAATGATCTACGACTGTTTAAGAATTTATTTTACATAATTTGTTTATATGAATAAATTGTTGATTTATGAAGTATGTAAAATAATCTCTATCTCAGGTTGTTGAGAATGTTGAGGCCACAGATCACAGTGTAGGTGAATATGTTGCACTAGTTTCACGAGCGCTGATTGATACATGGCTATTATCACAAGTAGGTACTTATTATAAGCGTTACTAATAATACAAGATTTTTCAAATATAACTCAATTCACCTTTAAAAATCGCAAATATTACTATAAGTTATAACAGTTAGTACCTATAATTATTTAAGTAGTTGTAATATTAATATTTAGTCAGGAGGTATGTTTATAATTAAGAATCTTTGAGTTTATTCATAAAAAGATTTTATCCAAACCGATCGAGTAATTATTGTACCTGGCCGAGACTGAATAGAAATGTTCTAGAATATATTATATAAATAGAAATTATTTTGTCTTCTTTTACGGTCAAGCCTAAGTGCGTTTCATGCAACAAAGTTGTAAGCAACGACGCTATAATACCAGAGTAATATAGAGATAGAATATAGACCTAGAGATCACGTGTTTGATTAACAACAAAAGAATTACTCAAACAATCTAATATGATTTTGAAATTAAAACAACAAAAAAGTATGATAAAAATTAATTTATAATTCATCGACATTTATCGTAACGTGAGACACCTGCGAAAACAAAGACGAATTAAGTTCTTCCTCCTTCTCTTTATACTGAAAAATAAATAAGTAAAACACTGTACACTATATACTTCATATTATGTAGTTTCCTGAAATCATTAAGATTTCAGGAAACAGCACAAGGATTTCAGCACTAACCCGAATCGCTTTTATCCGATCTTTAATAATGTTGACTTGCGTTGTATATTATACGTTAAATATTATTATCAAAAGTCCTACGCCAAGGGCAAAAGCTTTTGTTTTCTGTTTTCTTAGGTTCTGGGAATTGAATTTCTACAGATATTTTTGTTTTGCTGATTTATTCAAGTTTTTAACCGACTTCAAAAAAGGAGGTTTTGTAATAGTCATTACTACACCCAAATCCTAAGTATTCACTATTTCACAAAATCCTAAGTATTCACTATTTTGCATATTCTTAGGGGTTGAATTGTCAAAAGTCTGAAGACTGATTAAGGACTAAGAAAGTGCACACCTACGTCACTCAAGGAATAATTTTCATAAAAATTTAGGTAACCACAAATCATCTCGTGTCATGTTTCCATATACTTCATGAGGTGACCTCAATCGTGTAAGCTAATTGCTATTTGCGCCCTGCCTTATCTAATCAGGTTCTGAAAGGAGCCGGTGTGAATTCTGGAACACATGTGTTTGCGCAAGCGCACGTGTTCACTGATGTATCTTTGGTCTCAAAGGGGATAGACTCCTAACAGGAATAGGTAACATTAAGCAACCCATAAGTAAACAGAATTCATCATCACCCTTGATAATGTATACAGAAAATCCTTATATTCTGCTGATATTGAAAAACATACCTTTACTGTGCAAAGAAAACACATTTGAGTCACGTACAATTATTTGACATCGTTTTTAAATATTTTAGTTAAAGAAAGATTAACAAATTACAAAAGTATTATTACTAAATTAAATCATTATTTACTAAATATTATATAAAACATATATTTATGTTTGTATATATGAAAAACATGTATTAAATTGAAGGTAATTTAGAAAACAAGTTAAACTGTAAGCAGTAACTAATTTAAAATTGTTTCAAATATATGTTTAGGCCCCGTACCTTCGTTTTAGAAGCGGGCAGGTTGCATTAACATTAATTTATTACGGCAGGGGAGTTGAACACAGAACATCGAATTTGTAATTGTTACATTTTTGTTGGTCATCCCTATCAATATGGCACGTCGCAACAGTCGTTAATTTCATTAAGAGCTTATTAAGCAGGCACGCGACCGTCAACAGTTGGGCTCGACACGCGGATGATATAATCGAAAACCTTATGGACTGGAACATGACTGTTGTTAGTCTGTTGTTATTTATTCTACTGTTAAATAAAAATTTATTAAGTGTCCTTGTTCTATATTACAATAAACTCTTAGAATATAAAAATATGTACTTATAAAAATTTTTGGCTCATTCATTATGACAAGTCTGAATTGAACGAAATGTATTATACTCGTATTTCGTATATGTTATTGAAATTCTTACGTTTATTATCTTTAATACATTTAAATATGATCTATTATAAAATAACTTAAATAACTAAATATAAAATTATTTGTTATACATTATTATATAATTAATAATTTATTATTGATAAATACTAACCATATGATATCGAATACTGTATAAACTAATATTGATTATGGTATTATGACTATACAAAATTAGATAACATCAATTTGATGATTAAAACAGGAGAGCTCTACATTACGTGGTCACGCGTGCTGACCGCGGTGTCAGATGGTATTTAGCCCCTCAAAACGCGGGTAATGAATATTTTTTTAATGATAAGAAATTTATAGAATAAAGAAATATAGTATATTCATAATACACTAAACTATGTAAAGCAAAAAGTACAATAAAGTAGAACATCAATGGAATATTGAAAATAAAAATAAATTTCAATATTATGATGTTCTATTTCGTGGAACTGGTAGTTATACAGATAGTATATATATGTTTGTGATGTTAAAAAAACAAATGATATATTAAGGACGTATTATTTATACCTACTAATATATTTCAAATTTTTATAAATAAATTCATAACAAAGGTTGGAAGATCTGAGTTTTAGTATCGTTTAGGTACCTATATCTATAAAATAAATAGATAAAAATATGTTGGGACATTATTACACAGTACAGTAGGTACACACCGCGCCATCTCGCTTCATGGTAAGCTACGCCTTGTGTTACGGATAACAGATAGTTGACTCATGACTGGAGTACAATCATTCGTGCTCAAGAAATAGAGGCCACTAGCGGGACTCGAACGCGGGTTCGCTGGAACAGCAAGGAGTTAGGAGGGTACTGTAAACTGAGCCTAACGTGTCGTCATACAATCAGCATCACTAGATACTTGAATAATAGATATAGCTACCAAATAATTTCTAATAGTTAATAATAGGGATCTTATATAATTAAATTAATAACTGTGGGAACATATATTGCCTAAGATAGCAATGAGTCACAGTTCCGCATTCAAACTATTGTCCAATGTGTAGGCGCCTGGGTGTTACCATTGTTGTTTGTATGGAGATGGGGATTAAATGTATGATATTATTAATTGAAAGGTTTAGTTCCCACAGCTTCCGAGGGGTAAGTCCGGGTGACCTGTCACGAGCGACTCGTTTATTTGTATTGTTATACGATGTGCGATCGGTTTCCGAGCACACTCCCACGACAGGGAACAGATGCCGGGGGCCCCATACATTGCGCTTGCGCCGGCACCCGCTGCACCACTACCACTCACAATATTGTCTTTCGAATGACCCTCATTGGTCCTATGGGAAACTAAGCTTCCCGTGAGAATAATTTAGCAAAATCTCAGTCGCTTTTTAATTTTTCAATAAATTATCTACAAACTTTTACTTAGGTAATGAGCGTATTAAGTTATTCTAATTTTTACTTTTTAAATCTTACTCTCATTATACGAAAATAATTTTAAGTTGCTTGAATAGATATTTACATTATATAGCTTCGCCGTTTCCGAAAATTATTGTTTTTGTCGGAAAAGATATAATTTTTTTTTCAGAAACCAGATCTATAAAAGTACCTAAGTTATATGTATTCGCCTACGTTATCCAAATACGAATTGATTCATGAAGTACATACAAAAATCGCTCATTTAATATTATAAGATATCCCAAGCCAATTCTTTGTTATACCTAAATACTCGACGGTAATAAATAGGATAAAATACAAGAACAATTGTAGCGATTTTTCTCACCTGAATAATTGATCGAATGAATTGTCATACAAGAAGCAGACACTTGACCCATCAAAACAGCACATTATTCAACCTGAATGGAATTAGAATATATTGCCTGACAATCTTCGGCGGGAGACGCTATTGCATATGCGCCACTGCCCCGCACCTCGTCGCCACCACCCCGACGCCAGCAGATGCTCCATTAATAATTTATTACGCATCACATTAGGCACGGGTTGCTATATCGTCAAAATTTTATTCTCACATCTGTCTGCTGAAACATGGAAATTTGAGAAATCTGAAAACATTTAAGGAAATATATGACTGCCTGCCTGAGTATATTAATATTTTGCTGGACATGCGTCTGTTACGGAGAAACTAGATTCGATGTCAGTCAATCGACTATATATATATAGGTTCAATTATTGCGACTTTTATAAAATATTTTCAAATTATATTTTAGTAGACGCTAGAAACTTGAATAAGGACTGATATTACCTACGTGTAAATAAATTAGAAATCTTTATACTGATAAAATAATGAGAATTCACATTAAGTAGTAGAAGGGTATAATTACTATTAGACACGTATCGTAAGTCGTAACGTAACATTTATAGATAAATAAATAACTAAAACACAGTATAGAATACTAGAAACAAGACAAACTTTCACTTTGATTTAATAAGAAAACCTGTGATTTTACTGAAACATTGTAGCACACCTTTATTAGGTAGTATAGAAGTTATATTAGTATAGAATACTTTAGTTAAATTTTATAAATTTAATTAATTAAATTTAATCAAGCATATTATTTGTAGATATGTTGCTAAGGACAGTACTTACCTACTGTTGTGGTAAGATCATCCATCCGTTCTGAATTAAGTAAAAATCGTCGTTGAACTTTAATGCATCTCGATCTGTATAATGTTAAAATTTGAATGAACTGTAAGTATAAATCACGGTAACAGTATCTGATATCGAATGTAAATATCTTCTGTAACAAATGCTTTGTTTTTGCAACCAGGAACGAGATTGATGTGCAGCAATTACGGGATGCTCCTCACCCATCAATTCAAAATGTGTTGCATCGACAACTAAGTTTTTCTAAAGTCTACTATGATAATTCGTAAATGGATATAAATTGTACTTTAAATCAAACCATCCATCGTCCATTTTAGGGGTTCGTAATACAAATATATAAACCAGATAAGCATCTTTGCGGTAATTCAGTTCTCGCAGCTACATAGGTACTATTAGAAACAAAAAGATATACTTACAATTAAAAACAGGTACATATATTTAAATCAAATAATATAATTAAAGTCTAGCTTAGACTCGAATGAAAGGAAGAGTTTAGGTAGTCCAAAGAAAAACAAATTCGAGAAAATCTGTTTCCATGAATTTAAGAATCTAATTTAAAATACTACTTAATACTTAATAGATAATAAGTTGCATTTTTGTTTTCTTTACCAAACCTGGTTTAGTGAATTTATGAATTGAGCCATCTCTGTTAATACATAACATAAATATAAAGGGTAAAATGTCCAGTGAACTGGCCCTATCGTGTAGCGGGCGCGCAAAAACAATAATATTTATAGATATAATATAAGAGTAACAGAGATTATTAGTTTATTATTTCTCTATACTAATAAATGGCGAGGCGCAATAGGAAATACCAAATAATGCATAATCTTAATAATATATAAAAGCGAATCGATCACTCACAATACTCATCTGTAAATATCGAAAACCACTTGAGGCATGAAGAAAATCCTTTTTTATGCTACAAACTTTAAATATGGCAGAATGCTAGAGACGAACCCGAGCGAAGCGAGGAATTCGCTAGTTCATTATAAAAAGGTTTTGGATAAATGTATTCGTAATGTAATATTTTGTATTAAATCTTATGTACAGTTCGAAGGAATTTGTTAATATAGTGGTTCGTTATGTTAAGGTCACATTGTACATATATTTATAATATTTTTGGTATAACTTGGTTGACTTATTGTTAATGCTCACCTCCTAAGATATAGTTAAACTTATTTGAATTGAATACGTAAATCGTATGATATAATATTGCTTGCTTTCATTGGAGCCGGCAGAAAAAAGTAAGTATGTATATTACATACTTACTAACCTTTTAAATTTTAATGATTAACTTTATAATTTTATATTAGCGATTGTCCTTTCGCTTAAGTGAACTTTCACTTTTATATATTTAGATTTATAATGTTATTTATCGTGTTTTCTGAGATAATATCAAAATTTAAACGGGGATTTAATAACTAATATCATTTTATTCCTCAATTTTTTTTCTGTTATGTATTTTTGCTGGCAGGGGGTGAAAGCGGGCAAACTTGCTTGCTTTGCGTAGATCGTTTTGCAATTTGTACGTAAATAGACTGTCAACGAAAACTATATTAAAATCATTCATATTGACGTCGTATCGACACAAATCGATACAGTACCGATGACTATATGTTGACTTTATAAAAACATTATAGCATCTTTCTATCTCTAAATCGGTACATATTACATAAGCATAACAAAGCATCGAAGTAGGTATCAAAAACCTGTGCAATAATTATAGAATATCGACGAACCGCTATAATAAAGTATAATAATAATATACTTACTTTTAGGACGATAAATATTTAATACTTTCCATCGCAAGGCAATGGCTTGTGTCTTGGACACTCAGCTTGGTTTTAATTTGTGCTCTTTAATATGTTTAGTTTATTATGATATTAATGAGTAACAAATTAAATTATAACATCTAAGCATCTTTTTTATTTCTCCTTGTTTAGGAGTCAATAAGCCTGATAAGTATTACGTATGGAAGACATTTTTGTTTTACATATTTAGGACGAACATGTCTTTTACACTCAAACCACTTACAATAATCACCATAATCAAAATAAATCTGATCTTATAAGAATAAAAATACTTAATTATTATAGTCGTCAGACACAAGATAAGCGCTCTCTAGACTGAAAGTGGTGTACTAATAAAATTAAAAATTGCATGTCGAGGTATTATATATAACTATATAAGAAGCCTTTTTACATTATTATTTATGTATTGTTAATATTTTGTCATGAAATTGTCATATTTTGTCTTGAAACAATCTAAAATATAACAAAAAAATTTGCAGTTCTTAAATACATATAAACTAAATAACTTATCAATTGATAATGCCCGAAAATTTCTGTTTTAATTTTAATATTCTGTTTATTAAGACCTTATACACTGGGCCCAATGCTATATTTTATGTGGTACTCACCGCTAAGCTTTTGTTTGAGTGAGACATCTCTAAGACATTAACATTCTTATACTTTTATACTAAATGCTCATTAACGATGAAAATTTTATTCCATCTCAGCTTTGCACTTACGTATGGAAGTAAAAGTAATACCTACCTACAAAAATAAATTTATGTAGGCATACGATATCAACATACTTATAAGTTATAACTTAATAAAATATTGTACCTGTAAAAATCAGTGGCTTATATTACAATAATTTTTATTACTATTTTGTTTAGTATTTAGATTCATTAGTAGGTACATAATATGTACATATTTAGAAATTAAATAATGTTGTGTGTCTTAAAAGTAGACACTTAAACATTCAAGTGCTATTGTCCAAATGTGTGCCTAAAGTGTACCTATTTCACATATATATATATATACATACTTGTAATTTATTACAAGAGATCTTAATAACAATTGGTGTTCTAGAAAAGTTCACGTATCATGAGCTTTCATCTACCAAGCAGCGCACGGCGCCGCGCCGGCACAACTCTGACACATTGAAGTTAAAATCGATTACACCTCCGCTTTAAAGCTATGAATATATTAACTTATCCGTATGATTAACTCATTGTTAAGATTCGGTGTCATAAGATGTACGTATTTGATCCGGAAAGAAAGTGACCTATTGTTAGACTCGAAATCTCTACGAGTACGTAGGTATAATTTAATAGTTACAGATCAAGTTGGTACCTATAATCCATAATTATTAATGTTGTAAATTTTCATCCATTATACAGGTGTCTCGATGTGTGACGATAACCAGGCACGGGGATAAAAGCCCTTTTATGATAACAATAAGAAGTAAATATCATCATCATATTTGGACGACACATTTATGAAATGGGTCATCTATCAAAAAAAAATTAAATACTATTTTATTACAAAAGATGTACATGGTGATAGCATTTTAGAATCTCCATGAAATGGACCATTTTTGTTTTAACTTGTCTGCTGGGCTTAGTTTGTTTTTTCAGTAGGAGTAGTCAAAGTGAAGTGATGGTAAAGTACATATACCGATGATATTTACTTCTTTTTCTTTAAAAATACATCATGCTTCCGATTTATTTGATTTGGCAACAACTGGTGTGACTTCTTGCGAGGCCGCAACATCAATAAAACCTACAAACAATTTAAAACTCTAGTCTCAATGTCCAAAAATTCCGCTCCGGGTACTACATTTTTAGTTCTTCAATTAAAATGGTTAGTACTTAGTACTTTACTCGAGCACTACTTTGTGTAAAGCGCTGATTTTTTTACTGACTCATCATAAGAGGGCCTTTCTTCCCATGCCAGGTAATCGTCACCTTTTGGGACATCCTGTATAACCGGCTTCAAAATTAAAGTTCGATTGCGGTAAAAGCAAACATAAAGATGAAAACATTTGGTGAAGGAACATAGTATTTAGTAGGTAGGTATTAGGATCGGAGACGAAATAGGTACTCACAATGCGTAATACTATGTCATCATAAGTAACGATCTATAAGTACATACATACCCTATGGCACACGCGAATAAGATAAATCAAATGACGTAGGAATCATCAAAATCGGTTAAGCATGGTAAAAAGAAGGACAGTATTTGTTTTTAGTGTACTAGAGGAACCCGTGGCTTCGCTTGCGCTATAGTACCTACAACATAGTTATATGATGTATCTCTTAAATTTTAGCAACAGTTAGTCATATAAATTTGTAAGGACTGTGGAGTCAATTACGCGCATCTCTATATTGAGGCAGTGGTAGCCAAGCGGTAACGCGCTCGCTTGTATATCGGAGTGATGCGGGTTCAAATCCGAGTCTCGCACCTCTGTCATATTTTTATGTGCGAATCTATCATGATTACCATTTGTCTTACGGTGAAGGAAAATATCGTGAGGAAGCCTGCGTGTCTGAGAAAACTTAACAAGTTTTCGAACACATGTGAAGTCCACCAACACGCACTGAGCCAGCGCGGTGGAATATGTCCTGATCCTCCTCGTACTGAGGCCCGTGTCCAGCAGCGAGACGTTAAAAAGGGCTGAAGTATAGAATTCTTCCTTAAAAAGTAGTTTAAATGTTGCCTCGTATGATAAACGTATACACAAAAGTTCAAAGTATTTTTGGAGTCTATATTCAGTACACAACGTTAGTCATTATTTTAAAAAAAAATATTCATATACAGATGTTTTAAATTACTGTTTTATTATATGTATAGATAATCTATATAAAAAAGTCTACTGAAAAACAAAATACATTGATACAAATTACTCTTAATCTTACACAACCCTAGCTCCTGAACTAGAAAATCTATTTCCACGTATGTGTATAATAATTATTAATTTATTATTTTTTAAAATTGACGTAAGAAACCGAATAAAAAACCCAAAGTACACCTATTTGTAACTAAATACATGTTAGGAACATGCTGCTATGTCGGTAAAGAAATATTTCTCCAAATTGGATCGTTGCTTGACTATTAACAGAAAGATTGGAATAAGGTAAAAAATGTGTACGCTAAAGTATGTAAGGTCGAGGACCGCGCTTGTGTCAAGTGTCACGGGCAGGAATAGCTAAGACGCGACGAGTTCAAGAGGCACGACCGTCGACCAGCCATTGTCCGCTGTCGCACGACGAGACGAATCACATCGCAGGTTTCATGACCCACGTCAACGCGGTCACGAAACGATTTTCCACCAGCATTTTAAAGAAATACTAAAAAATAATACAGTAAAAAATAAATGTCAAAAACTCAATATTTCCCACGCACTGATCGCATTGAATTTTGAATAAACTTATATTAACTATAACACCTATACATATAATTAACCCCCGACGCAAAAAGAGGGGTGTTATAAGTTTGACGTGTCTGTGTGTGTCTGTATGTCTGTGCCATCATGGCTCCTGAACGGATGAAGCGATTTCAAATTATTTATTTTTTTTATTAAAGGTGACTTATGTATAATAAATGCTAAACGTACGTGTTTAAGCAATTGTTAATAGATATATAATAATGATTATAAAACATTTTGTCATTAGTTTTAAGGAGCATAGAAATTATCTGAATTAAACATATTTTCAAATAAATATAAATAAAACCAACCGCTGCTGTTTTAATGTCAATGCAATAAACTTGAACTAACAAGAGGAGAAAAGATAGTAGATTCACTAATCAAGACTTAATAAAAATGTTGTTTTGTCGTTCCCTAACCCTAAGCATGATTGGTGTTGAATAATTTATTATTATTATTTCTTTATTTTTCATAATCTTCAACCCCATATTTAAGGGTGGAGAGAGGGGAGGGCAGGATAAATATATTATTGACTAGCATTTCCTGCGGCTTTACACGCGTTCTAAGGACCGGAAACAAAATTCTTTCAGAGTCGCACGGTATGGTAGAACTAACACCCGCCATTCCCGTTTTTATAACATTTTTCATTGATGCGCCGCTTCTATTGGCCACAGCGTGATGTAATATAGCCTATAAATATCGTCGTTGCGCCTGCAAAAACCGACAAACGAAAATGTTCAACTTTTCAGTAGAAACAAAAAACTCATTTTAATGTCTGCTAACGTATGTATAAAAAAAGTGAGTATGTACAAAATTCCTATCGATAGTCTTACAACATATTCCGCCCTTAAAGCCTACATTGTATTTCCTGTTTACGCAAAATAATTTTTTTAAGTAAACAATATCACATAGCGGCTTTATTTTGGCTGCAAAAACAGCTATGTATTTTTCTAATACATAGCGGAATTCAAGTGTGAACTCATTACGACAAAATTACAGGATAGATTTTGATAAAATTTGGTATGATGATAGCTGGTTATCCGGAGCACCATATAAAATACTTTTCACTGCTTGAAAATATCCCATTTCTAAGAAATCTATACTAAAAAATACAACGTAGTTACATAACGTAACGAAAGTCACTAATGAATATATTGTAAAAAAAATTAAGGTCTGCTAACGTATGTATAAAAAAAGTGATTATGTACAAAATTCCTTTCCATAGTCTTACAACATATCCCGTCCTTAAAGCCTACATTGTATTTTCTGTTTTCGCAAAATCATTTTTTTAAGTATAAAATATCACATAGCGGCTTTATTTTGGCTGCAAAAACAGCTATGTATTTTTGTAATACATAGCGGAATTCAAATGTGACCTCATTACGACAAAATAACACAATAGATTTTGATAAAATTGGGTATGATGTATAGCTGGTTATCCGGGGCAACATTTATAATACTTTTCACTGCTGGAAAATATACCATTTCTGAGAAATCTATACTAAACATTACAATGTACAAAGTAACTAATGAATATATTGTAAAAAAATTAAGAAATTGGATCTGTACTTTCAAATTCAACAAAAAGTCTCTTCAATTTTATATTTACATAATAGATATATAGTAGTTACTGCAAATAGATCCTGCTATCCTACTTATATTATAAACGCGGAATTTGTAAGAATATATGAATGTATTCTTATGTTTGTTAGTCTTTCACGCATACACTATTGAATAGGTTTTGATGAAACTTTACAATAATATAGCTTACTGTCACGCCTTTAGATTTCTGCTTTAACATAGTAATTTAACTTAATATTTAAATATGTTATCTGTAAAGAAATATAATTTTATAACCATTTAAAAAAAATGAACATTAGCAATTTGGTGTTCATTGAATTGAGTGTTATTGTACTACCGTCTGGTATAAAAGCTAAGAGTTAACATCGCTGTAACATTTTTACCCGTTAGATTAACTACGCAAGATGTCACAAAGCTCAGTATCCACGCGCTTGGCAATACTTTATTTTTATCTATCTTGTAGAGGTGGAGGTGACTGAGATTGGACGATGATTGGCAGGGTTGGCAAGGCTACCTTTCTTGGACACTGGATGCACAAACTAGTCCGTCAGGTTTTACCAGCGGTGACAGTGAGAGCCGACAGAAGTTCGTCTCGATGACTTTGGCATGGGATCAAAAAGCTCTGCTACCAGATGGTTGGACAGAAAGCTTTGTGCCAATATGTGTAATTTGGTCAAGACGAGCCTTCTTTAATATCTTTTTGTAGGACTTGGCGGCGACATTAAAGGCTCCTTCTTAGGTCTTATATCCAGCTTTGCGGTTTCAAGCATTAAACCAGGCAAGGTAAGCCGAATGCTTTATGCTTTTCAGCAAAGGTGCATTCGGTATTAAAGCATGGGCTAGCTTTGCCACTAACGGGTATATCAGATAATGGGATAAAATATTCCATCGCTTGATGCGCCACATCAAACAAAAATTCACATCGCAAAAAATACTCATCCCTATAAAGTCGTTATCAGGTGGAGAGAAAGACGATACAGGTATTACCAGACAATAGTACCCTCATCGCTTTCTCAACCAACTGGGAGAGTCCAAATGACACCGCAAACTTCCACGCTTCTCTCCCAGCATGATGTGGCTGCGCAGTCTCGAGGTAGAAGTGGACTGATGAGAGGTTTGTGTTCAATCTTCGGATATTTTTAAAATGCTCGTTAAGTGAGGGGGAGTGCCAGCCGTTTAAAAACATTACCCTTTTTGTGTCTTGTCATGAAATTTTATAACGGAAGAGTGAATACTGAATAGGATGGAGAATGGCAGTTGAAACAGGTGCTTCAGGAGCCCGGCGGTGATATTGGTGTTATCATGTCATAGAGGGCTTAGTCTGGAGACCCTTCCTAGGATCGCCATCGGGCCCCCTCCCCAAGCCATGCTTCAGATCCCGCTACTCTCCGCGAATAAGCTCTCGATACAACAAACAGCAATCCACCACCAACACGGCTACTGTGCAATACAACTATTCAGACCCATTCTCCATACGGCTTCATGCCGCTGTTCGGCGCTTGGTGACACGACTTCTGCTGACGGGTAGTGACCGTGCCGTCGGCCGATATTGAGGCCTACCACTGCGACTACCACGGTGTTCGATAGTTTGTTCCTTAGTCTACAACATTGTCTAGTTTACGACACCCACGGGAAGATATTGGGTGACCATATTCTAGTTGCCGTAACCACGCAGAAAGTGTTGTTGTTTAACGTTCATTACTATATCAAATTGCTTGTTCTTTTTCAGTTAAAGAAGTATTTTTAGGATGTATGTATTTTTAGGAATGTAATGTAGTAGAAGTAGGTTGACAAAGCGAAAAAGAACTAGTAACATATATGTCTAGATTAGGTGCCGCATCGCTTATTTCATTTCCTTTATTAGCCATACATAATAAGTTGCGGTGCCTTACTAAAGGGCTTCATTTTAACAGATTAAATCTGTACATAAGCAAAGCAATATTTGTAATACATACGCTCATTAGTACCTTATAAACATAAAGCCCAGTAAGAAAATAAAATCAAGACAAAACGCCTATGTCCTTGTGATGTGATTGAATAACGACTCATCACAACTTCGAATTATTTTCTCAATGTTTTTGTACAATATAATCGGTGTACATACATAAAAAATACCGATCGAAATGATAACCTCCTCCTTTTTGAAGTCGTTTAAAAAGTAGGAGAAAATATAAATTTTTATCTGGGTGTATTACAAGTTAGAGAATAATATAATGCTCCAAATAAATAAAGAAAATAAATTCGATAAAAACGATATTTCTTCTAAAAAAGATAGAAATGCGAGAGATAATAATTTAATTATATATATACCTGACTTATATAGTTTAGTTTTATAGCGACTCACCCTCGCTTAGCTCGGGTTCGTCCCTAGGTTTAGCGTCAGCGAAGCTATGGGTTCTGCTAGTTAAAATAAATTAAATATGGTAGATATCCTCATTTTTTAAAGCCGGTTAAAAAGGAGCGTAAGTTACGTGTTATAACATTAGCTATCTGCGAGTGAAAGTTCCGTCAGAATCGGTCCAGCCGTTTCAGATATTAGCCAGAATAAACAGACACATAGACAAAAATTTAAAAGTTACTTTTTTTGCTAGTATCGTATAAACTTTCATATGCATTTAGTGAAAAGCTGTTCATTTGAAATTAGAAACGGACACTTCAATTTTATTTATACGTATAGATACTTGATTTTCTTATCTTATATATATATCTTATATTAATGCTATGAAGTTATTTCACATTACTTAATAGATGTAATGTGAAATAACTTCATAGCATTAATCACAAAAATATTATATTTATTTATACTTTTTACTTTTATAGAATATCAACATTTCTTAGCGAACTCACAATTTTTTGCGGTGAAACTCTATAATTATGTAATTCGTACTTTACGTACTTTATATAATTTAACTAAAATGTATGTAAAATGTGAAATAATTATTTTATCAATATTGAATTATGAACTCGTGTCATACACGGTGTATGGTCTCTATCTCTAATGAAAAACCAGCTATGTATGTTGCTAAAGGCGCAAAAATATATCTGTTAGAATTAAAAAAAATACTCTATGTGTTAATGGTCACATAGCGTTTTTTTACATCCATTTGTTATAAGAAAGATACATAGGGCTTTTTGCTATTTCGGGATCTAGGTCTCATATCACAAAAAGGGGCTTATGGGTATGCGTAGCTCACTGAATACTATCAAAATATGCAATAAACTCATTTTCGTAAAAAAAATGTTTGTCGGTTTTTGCAGGCGCAACGACCATATAGCCTTTCTCAATAAACGGACTATCCAACACAAAAAGATTTTTTCAATTCGGACCAGTAGTTCCCGAGATTAGCGCGTTCAACCAAACAAACAAACTCTTCTGCTTTATAATATTAATATAGATAAATATAGATTAATATGAATCAATATCTCCAGTGAATTTCTTTCTATTCGTAGGTCCTTACATATACTTACGTACTATAACATCAGTGGTAACTCGCTCGCATGGAAAATCTCAAGTTTCGTGAAACATGTGAAGACTTACCAGTCGCTAGTGACACTATCGCAATTTAATTTCAAATTAACAGCTTTTCACTAAGTGTATATGAAAGTATATACGGTAAAAACCATTTTTTTTTAAATTATTGTCGGAAAAAGAAACGGATGGACCTATTTTGACGCGACTTTCACTCGCACATAGCTAATGTAATAAGGAGTATTTAAGGCTTATTTATTACGTACTTTTATGTATTTTTTTAAATTTATTTAAACTAACGGAACCCGCAGCTTCGCTCGCGCTAAATCTAGGGACGAAGCCGAGCGAAGCGAGGGTGAGTCGCTAGTTCAAATCTTAGGGGTACATGTATTCTAATATTGTGTATAGAATATACCAATAATTATAATACAATATGTTACAGTCATTCTTTCAAGAAAGATTTGATTTATAGATATTATCAAATATTTTTTCTTCCTTTAGTTACTTTTTCATTGTATGTATAAATTATTACTAGCGGCAACCTGCTTTGTGAGGGCTCCCATAGTCTTTCAGTAAGAGTTTTTTAAATTATTATTTTTATAGGATTATTTGATATGTTTGGTTTTCTAACAGATGATGTTAGTAGTACAATAACATTCTGTCCAATAAACACAAAAGATTTTAAATAAAATAAAACATTTTGCTGAATGTATATTAGCTAAAAGATAAATAAAAGTATATGATTTCAAGATTATAATTAACATAAACATTTAATAGAATAATATTTTATTATGTATAAACTCTTGTTTTATTATTACATATGTCTAAATTAATACTAAGTTACTTTTTATCTCAACTCTATGAATACACGTCATGATGTGTCATTTCAAATATTATTTTTTTTACTTTTCTTTTAACAGTGATCAAGAACAGTACTGACAACAAAACTCTCTTTTAATATAGAAACTTAATTAAAATTAAACACAATAAATTTCAATTTAAATATTAGTTACTTCTTAAGTCAAATTAAAACAATTTTGCTGTAAAATTAGCGTGACCACAGATAAAATTATATTAACAATATTATTAACACCAAAATAACTATTCTGATTTGCTTTTAACAGTGTAAAGAATTTGATTGGTTTGGTATATAAGATAAAGAGCACTCACGAACACTGCATTGGCCCTGAAAGAATTAAATACTTTAATATTCACAAAAGAATTTCAAATCTAGTCATCTAGACATATAAATAAAATTGTAGTGTCTGTTTGTAATTTCAAATTAACAGCTTTTCATTAAAATCTTAATTATGTAATTATATTTATTTTACTTATCAGGTATGACACAATTACATCACTGAATAATTAGAACCAAATATAACTAACAGAAAATACATAAATGTCATGGTCATAATATTTTAGAATTTTATTTTCTCTTAACATGCTTCATGTGATTATTTAGTGAGTTATTAAAAAATTTTATTTATTGAGTTAACAAAATAAGTTAAATAATATGTTATTTTAACTCATCGTCGACAAAGCAATATTTAAATATTTATTAAGTTATTACAATTAATATTTATTAAGATACTTACTGGCCTTCTTTAAAGTATTCTTTTAAAGTATTGGAAAATCTTTTAGAATACTTAACAAACTCTCGTTTTCTCTGTTCCAGTGCCTGCTTTCCAGGGCCGGGAGTATATGATGAAACTTCATTGACTGCATCTAATAATTTTTTTATAGCTGAAGCTATTTCCCTGTAAGAATTACATTTTTCAGTATACAGTTCACAAAGTATACACATTTATTTTTTATATTAATATATTATATACACTTACTTAATAGTTTCCAGGAATGTTTTCCTATCTGTTATTTCATCTGGAATTCGGCTTAATATTTTTTTCAAAGCGGCAGATTTCTTATTCAATTCTTGGAATGCTTCTTCTGATCTATTCAATCTCAAATCAGCACCTTGTAAAATTACATAATCAAAATTAAATAAACATAATTATTATGTAACACAAAAGGTATAAATATTTATAAAAGCTTAAAGGTCACAAACCAAAGATCTTATATAAGTAAAGAATACAAATTGAGTACCAAGTAGCTACTCTTTAAGTGACAAGCACAGTTTCAAACATGTCAAAGAAATTTAATTTTTATAAGATAATGATTTTAGAGAAATACATACATTCAGTTTCTGTTAAAGTTCCTTGTAAACGTAGCAAGCTCTCATTCATATTTACGGGTATATCAGCTCGTCTCATGATGCCAGAAACTAAATCATAATTAAGTCCTGGAATAGCTGCCTCCGCCTTTGTGAGAGCAGCACGTAATGTTTGAGAAGCACCCAAATCATATTTTTCCAACTGTAATAATAAATAATTAAACATTAATTACAACAATTTACTGTCACCACACCTTATGAAACGTCAACAAGATCATATGGCAGCTGCTATAGACGGAAAGTTTAAAGTTAAATAGTAAGTTCACTAGCTTAAAATTAAACTTAATTTGACATTAATTAGTACAAGGCCTTAAATACCTGTGTCAAAACAGGACGTATTAAAACGGGTAAAACTAAAGAAGTGACAGGTAATTCATCACCCATTGTCATTATGACCAAATAAATTTAATTTATCACTACAAAATAGACAACGTTAAACAATTTATAAGAAATATGCAGTTTATTAAAAGAAACAAAGCTAAACTTTACTCTTTATATTGACGATAACAAATAGAGTAAATAAATTAGTAGTGATGTATGAAAAAGTGTGACATATTTAACAATAAAAGAAGAACAAGAATGGCCATAGAGTATATTTTAAAATTTATCCCCAATAGGGAAAGGCAAAGGACTATACTCCATACAGCCTTGTTAAGTTAAGTAAGACATATCATTCAGTGCTGCCACTTGCCAAAGTGATTTGGTTGAAATTCATCCAATTATATGTGAATTTTGAGAACAGTTTTAGGATGCATATGTACAAGTTTTTACGTTGTAATATACTGGGTATGTCGATTTTCAGAGGTCAACCCCCTAGGCACACCCTGTGGTGAATTCTAACTGGCCGTTTTACGAAGAAAACAGCGAATCTTTGTTATATTTTGTCATGTTGTCACATATCGACATTTGTCATATTTATGTAAAGTTTTTAGCAGAATAAAGCCAAATTCTATTATAAAGGTAATTGTTATTTCATAACAATTTATACTGCTAAAATAAATGGAGGTATCTCAAACTATAACGTTGTGTAAGTAATGCCCTAATTACGATTATGGACAAATGTCTCCGACCAGTCGTGTTAGACCTCGACCCGACGTCACCAACTGCTGCTCAAGAATGGAATCACTGGCTTTATACATTCAAAAACTTCCTAGCAGCCAACAAAGATGGAGACAAGGACATTTCAGATAAGTAACAGACGCAACTGCTCGTTAACCATGTATCACCGAAGGTTTTCCAATACATCAGCGACAGTCAAAGTTATGAAACTGCTATAGAAACGCTCACTAACATTTTCGTTAAACCGAAAAATGAGATCTATGCTCGACACTAGCTCGCGACTAGGAAGCAACAAAGCAACGAATGTGTAAATCAGTATCTACAACAACTATACCTGTTAAGTAAGGACTGACAATTTATAAAGGTCGACGCAGAGAGTAATAAAAATGAATATATCAGAGATGCGTTCATATCGGGTATCACTTCTGATAAGATTCGACAAAGGTTGCTAGAATGCTCAAAATTAGATTTAGGTGAAGCCTTTAATCTAACACAGACTATGGAGACAGCAGAAAAGAACGCTCAGTCTTATAAGTCGACAGCTATGATGCTGAACAATCTCTTCTTTTGCGGTAGCACTACCAAAATCGAACAAAACTAATACAGACATGAGGAAATGTTTCTTTTGTGGAGAGAAAGTTCATAAACGGCAAAATTGCACAGCACTGAATGCCAACTGCCAGATTTGTCATAAAAAAGGCCATTTCGCAAATGTTTGCAGGAGCAAGAAGCCCAATGTCAATGCCGCCGCTACTAATGAACCTGCTGAAACTACTGAGAACAACTTGAACAGTCTTATCATCACTGCTGCAGCTCCTGCTAGTCTCAACAACTCTGTAGTCATCATTAAGGTAAATAGTAGAAATGCTAAAGCCCTAATTGACTCTGGAAGCTCAAAAAGTTTTATTAATCACAAAATACTCGTTTACCAGAGAAAATACTAGAGAGTCTATAACTATGGCACAAACAACACGTACCATTGATTGTGAAGGCCTATTCCGAGCGAGGATTACACTAGACGACAATATTTACGATCGAGCCCCGCTTCTCATAGTAAAACATCTTTGCGCTGACGTCATCATTGGACATGACATACTGGGAGAACACTCGAAATTAGAAATATTTTTCGGAGGACCTAGAAAGACATTACAAATCTGTAGCGTTCTCGCAGCTGATATCCCTCCAGTACCTACCACTATTTTCTAACCTATCTGCTAACTGCAAGCCCATCGCTATAAAATCACGCAAGTATGACTGAATGATGACTTAAAATTCATACAAGACGAAATAGACTCTTGGCTGATGGTGTTATCGAAGAGAGTAGATCTCCATGGCGCGCTCAAGTTCTAATTACAAAAAATGAAAATCACCGAAAGAGATTGGTTAAAGATTACTCTCAAACTATCAACAAGTATACGGATTTGGATGCTTACCCACTACCTAGTATGGAAAAGATGGTAAATGACATCTCTAAGTATAAAATCTTTTCAAAAATCGATTTAAAAAGTGCTTACCATCAAGTACCAATTTTAGACGCTGAAAAACTATATACAGCATTTGAAGCTTGTGGTAAGTTATACCAATTTACCAGAATTCCATTCGGAGTGACTAATGGAGTAACTTGCTTTCAAAGAGTAATGGACTGGCTAATAACTAAAGAGAAACTGAAGGATACCTATGCATATCTCGATGACGTCACAATCTGCAGGAAAGACAAGGAGGAGCATGACCGTAATCTGAAGAAATTCATGGATGCTGTTGATACATATAAGCTGACTGTTAACAAAGATAAATCACAGTTTTCCATAGACACTATTAACATTCTCGGATATAGAATTTCAAAGAAGTCTATCACGCCAGATCCTGATCGACTTCAACCTCTGATCAATTTGCCCATGCCCACTGACAATTCTTCATTGAAAAGAGCTCTTGGAATGTTTTCTCACTATTCGAAATGGATACCAAGATTTTCGGAGAAAATTCTTCGTCTTGTGAATCCAAGTTTTCCTTTATGCGTGGAAACAAAATCAGATTTTGAAGACATAAAGAACTGTATAGCAAAATCTACAATCTTTGCAATAGACGAGAACAAGATCTTTACAGTAGAGACTGACGCATCTGATAACGCCATAGCTGCTACACTGTCACAAGAGGGACGTGCTGTGGCATTCTTTTCACGAACTCTATCCGTGATAGAGAGATGACATCCATCTATTGAAAAAGAAGCCAATGCTATATAGTCGAAGCCCTTCGAAAGTGGCGCCATTACTTAATCGGAAGGCATTTTCGGCTTATTACTGAACAGAGATCAGTATCTTTTATGTTTGATCGGACGCATACGAGCAAGATTAAAAACGAAAAGACTGAGAGATGGCGCTTAGAACTGTCTTGTTTCAGATATGACATCATCTATCGACCCGGCAAAGAGAATAATGCAGCTGATACACTATCACGCGTATGTGCCAGTATTCAAACAGAATCAAAACTTAAAGAAATACATAAAGATTTATGGCATCCAGGCACAACACTGAGAGATGGCGCTTAGCACTGTCTTGTTTCAGATATGACATCATCTATCGACCCGGCAAAGAGAATAATGCAGCTGATACACTATCACGCGTATGTGCCAGTATTCAAACAGAATCAAAACTTAAAGAAATACATAAAGATTTATGTCATCCAGGCACAACACGTATGTTTCACTGGGTTCGAAGAAAAACCTACCATATTCGATGGATGATGTAAAGAAAATCACGAATGATTGCTCCGTCTGTGCGTTTGTAAAACCAAGATTCTTCAGAAATAACAGCGTTCTCATAAAGGCAACGTCACCATTTGAAAAGCTGAACGTCGACTTCAAATGTCCAGTACCGACTTCAACATCCAATAGATACATCTTGATTCTTGACTGTTATCGACGAATATTCACGATTTCCATTTGCATTTCCATGTCAAGATATCTCTGCTGCGACTGTAATCAAACACTTATGCACACTTTTCAGTACTTTCGGGATGCCGGCGTATATTCATTCTGATCGTGGCTCAGCTTTTATGTCACAAGAAGTTAAGACATACTTGCATAGCAGAGGCATAGCCACAAGAAAACTGTTCAGTTAGCTCTCAAATCTCATGGATTAGACATTAAGGATTGGGAAAAGGTGCTCAACCAGGCTCTACACTCCATAAGATCATTGCTGTGTACTTCGTCAAACCAAACGCCTCATGAGAGGATGTTTATGCATAACCGGAAATCTAACAATAGCCACTCTGTACCTGAATGGCTCCTATCTCCGGGCCCTAGTATGTTGAAGAAACATTACCGAAGTAACAAGTACTGTCCTATGGTGGAAGAAGCAGAGCTGATAGAGTCTAACCCTGTTTACTCGTTCGTCAGATTAAGCGATGGCCGAGAGACGACGGTATCGAACCGACATTTAGCCCCGATAGGGAGAGATGACGAATCTGAGCCTGAGCTTGAAGAAAACTATGAAAGTGCTGGTTCTGGAGAAGATAATGAACCTAGCGATTCCACACCCGCCGCCGACCGCCGTCGCACCTACGCGACAGAGCAGCCGGACTCGAAGGCTACCTGCTCATTTAGAAGACTACGACTTGTCTTACTAGAGCGGGGGAGAATGTGGTGAATTCTAACTGGCCGTTTTACGAAGAACTTTGTTATATTTTGTCATGTTGTCACATATCGACATTTGTCATATTTATGTAAAGTTTTTAGCAGAATAAAGCCAAATTCTATTATAAAGGTAATTGTTATTTCATAACACACCCACGAGTCCAATTCAAAAAAAACAATTCTTGTCAGACTAGTGATACATACCTGTTTTCTTGTAGGACGTTGTTTCATTTGGACAGAGAACACACTAACCTATTATGTAATATTTTTTACCTACAGTTAGTAATGAGAAAAATGGTCTTGTGGTATTAACATTTTCTGAGCGTAGGACCGGGATAACGTACCACGCAATTTGTAGGACAATATGTCTGTTAAATTATATAAATATTAACTAAGTAAAAAAAGAAAATCAGCTGGTTAGTAATCATTTATGATGACCTCGTTATCGATACATGTTGGAAAGAGGGGACTCTTTGATCAAACCATAGATTTTGGAGGACAAATATTTTTTCGAATGATTTAGATAATTATCTTGAGATTTAACAAAAAATTATTAAGTTAGTAATAAATATTTGAGAATCATCAAATCGACATATTTCATCCTTGCTACCTCTGTTAGCTACCACAATCGAGAGTTTCGTACAGGAAATTATTGGGCGTCTCATCAAAATAAAGCTACTCACGGACAATTAGCTTGATAGTAATCAAGTACAAAAATGTACCATGTCTCCCTGACTATCATCACATTACTCGAATTTATTTCGTATTTCCGCACTGCAGTTCCAGTCGATAGCAACGCTTTGTAGCGGCGTTGACACGAAGCTTGGAACCTGGTTACACAAACCGTACAAATCTCTTACTACTGAAATTGAGCTTGATCTATGCCAAGGCTAGGCCTTTTTACTCGACCGTGATAAAAAGTCACGTCATGTTATGTTAGAAATGTCAAATGTTTAATAATTTAAAGTCATAGAGAAAACTAATATTATACTTTTAATAGAGAGCCCTCTCTACCGTTTTTTTTGCCAACACTAAACTAGCGCCATCTGTAATTTTTCACCCCATGGCCTATACTTGTCCTTCTGATATCATAAAAATTATATTTAAAATTAAAGTCGATCGATTCTAAATGTGTAAATATAGTGATGATATTATTATATCTATTAACATTAAAATTTGTTTGGTATGCGTGTACTGGACTGCTGGATTGACGATTGCGACCGTAGCGACATCTCTTACACCGACTTATAGTCGCTGATAAATTTAAGCAAAAGTTTTGGGTGACGCGCAATAGATGACACGTATATAAGTGTATAATCTATGGATGACACTACCAATTTTTTATCTGTTGTCGATGTTCTAAGTTTCCAGCCCCTGTTTAAAGTTAATAGTTACCTATTTTAAAGATAACATTAAAAGATAAAATTAATAATTTTAATATACATTTTGTTTAAAGATGGCTAAAAATACTTCCAGCTCAGCTTTTCGTAAAATTGATATAGATCAATATAACGAAGATAACTTCAAAGAAGATGAAGCCGTGCAATCCGTACCCACTGGACCTGACGAGGTTGAAGTTTGTGCATTACTCAATCAATATCCTTTTAATAGTAAATTATATTAATTTTTTTAATCGAAATAAATTTTGTTTAAACTTTAGTTCTTTTTGAAATGATTTGTGAGCGTAGGTATCTTGATACAATAATGACGAATTTTACCTTATGAATCATAACGTAAAAAGACTTAAAATATACAATGGAATGTAGCATTCCCATACATTTGTATATAATAATAGTATTTAATAAAGCAACCATACCATGTCTTATAATTTCAATACATATCAATTTTATTGTAGTTTGTCTAATAACAACTTCTAAGTTTTTTACACTGTTTTTTTTTACACATTATATTATATTAAAATACATAATATATTGTTTTATAATTCTGCTATGGTGCATATATTATTTTATTGATATTATTATTTTAGCCTGTATAGAATTTGTGTAATATTAAATAATATAACTTCCTTGACTTATAAAATACAGGTCAATATGTTGAAGCACTGAAACATGTTTTAAGCAATGCTCCATTAGGATCTTCTGATCAACAGATTAAAGTAAGTAAATATTAAATATTGTAATGTCTAATGGCATATCACTGCCTGATCCTCTTTATATTGATGGGAGGCCTGTGCCCAGCAGTGGGATGTTAAAGAAGGCTAAATACATACATAACTACACATATATTTTATGAAATCCTTAATTTCAACATAAAGTTAGACATACTTTATATTAATCTTATTACTAGAAATCTTCTATACTTATACTTATTTACTTATTATTATTTATTATTTTATTATATTATTTATTTATTTTTATTTAATTTAATTTAATATTTAATTTAATTTAATAATTTTAATAATCTATACTAATATTATAAAGAAGTAAAGTTTGTTTATTTGTTAAATTGTAAGGGGTAATCTCGGGATCTACTGAACCGATTTTAAAAATTCTTTCACCAATAGAAAGTATTTTATTTTTATCAGTTATTGCTGAGTGTCATAGGTTATATAAAAAACCGAAAAATAAATCATTTTTTTACGTGGTAGTCCGTTTTGCAAACGCTGCCTTAACTATGAAAGATATATTTTTGAGTTCTAGAGAAAAGATGTGGAGCTTAAAAATGCCTACAAAAAAGTCAACGACAGCATATGTCTAACTTTTATATTTAAGTGACAAAAAGTAGTTTTTTTAATATTAGTATAGATAAATTAATTTTTAATTTTTAATATTAATAAAATAATTTAAATTATTTAAACACTCTGTACTAAAAAAGGAGTATTAACATTATGCCCAACGAAGTGGGCACGGGTCAGCTAGTTAATAATAAAAGCAAACAATTTAATAGAATATTTTGTTTCAGGATAATGCATTAGCTCTGACATTAAAAGTATTACTGGCAATAAAATCGGTTCAAATTGAAGAAGCAGTTTGCAATTTATCTCTAGATGATATAGATATATTAATGAAATATATTTACAGAGGTTTTGAGTACCCCTCTGAAGGTTCAAGTGGACACCTTTTGTTATGGCATGAAAAGGCATTTAACATTGGTGGTTCTGGATCTATTGTCAGAGTTTTATCTGATAGATTAAAAGTTTAATTAACATTTACAAATCCTTATATAAATGTAAAACAATGTGTATTTTTATTTATGTTTTAATAGAGACTAAAAGTTATCATTGTGATTTTAATTTACTTGTATAGCTACAACTTAAACCCTATCAATACACTGATGGATTAAGTGTCAATGTTTCTTTTAAATATCCACTTTATGTTCTTAGTGAAGATAAAACACATCAAAGAAGTTAGGTATTTTATATGTTCCTCATGAAGTTAAACCAAATAGTTTTGGATATTCTTACATCTAGTCTGATATGTTTGCAATGTTGTATTTAACTGTTATCTGGATTTATAAGCATTTTTTTTCTTTATTACTCTCCTCTGAACCTCTCTTCTGAATCCCTATGAAATCTAAATTACTATGTATATGAAAATACTTAGTAAATTTGGCAATAAAGAAAATAAAATAATTGGGATTAATCAAAAATTTTAAATTCGAACAAATCACACATTTTATGAACAGGTACGTGAAGATCCAATAAATAGTGTTGGGAGTTCATCATCTGAATGTTAATATCGAAAAATTTTAATGTATTAATAAAATGTGATGCGACTTTCTTTAATAAATTGAACTCGCTTATCCGACTTTGCTCTTTTAATTTATATTAAACTAGCAACTCACCGTCGCTCCGCTCGGGTCCGTCTTTAGGTATCAAGTTCAACTGTTCATCTACACTCTGTATCGAAAGATATATTTCAATAAGATTTTCCAAAAAGTATTTAATCTACCTACAGAGTACAGCGCTAAGTTTCGCTCCCCTCGGTTTCGTCTCTACGTACGTTAATAAATAGATTTCAGAAATGAGATATTTTACTGGGATAATATCTATCTCCATACCAAATTCAATCAAAATGTGTAGAGGTTTTTTCGCCATGCCTTTACAAAGAGACAGGCAGATAAAACTTCTAAAACCTATATTCGTTCTCCGATCAATAATAATGACTTAAAAATATTTAATGTACAGATTCGGTTACAAATTTATTTTATGTATAGACCATGCGACTTAACTCTTCGTCGTACAATCTATCACCTACACATTATATATATAGCAATATACTCTATGACCTACACCTAGTATACATAGAGTATCATCATACCAAACTTTATTAAAATCTGTCCAGTAGTAAATAGTCCGTAGACAGAGACTCGGTCTACGAAATAAACAAACAATTCATTCCTCATTATGTTTGTAAAAAAGTAAAGATGTATATACTAAAAATTATGTTAAATAGAGAAATGTAATTTTACTGATTTAAATAGGCATTCTGCTTATTTTTGCGCACCATAAAGTAGGCCAATAATTACCGCTTGTACGGGTCGCGTATTAGGCAATTAACCATTGACTTACGATGTCACAGAGTTTAAGTATATATTAAGTTACTTTATGTTTTTCACCACCTACCACATGAGAAATGGCTAAATTGTTGTGTGAAAGCAAACCAGCAACATTTCACTACCAATATCGTTTAAAATCGGGATTGAGAAGTAACTGTCCGTACTCTTTTTTTTTACACTATTTTCGGATATTCATGCGAGCGTAGCTTCAGACTATATATCTATACTAATATTATAAAGCTGAAGAGTTTGTTTTGTTTGTTTGGTTAAACGTGCTTATCTCAGGAACTACTGATCCGAATTGAAAAATTCTTTTTGTGTTGGATAGTCTGATTATCGAGGAAGGCTACGCATCACGCTACGACCAATAGGGTCGGAGCATCAATGAAAAATGTTAAATGTTACCAAAAACGGGAGGTATATGGTTGCCAGCTTTTAGAACGCGCGCGAAGCCGCGGGAAAGACTTGTATGTTATAAAATAATCTCCTAACTAAATTCGGCCACTAACTTTCTAAAGCTAAAAAGTATGCGTGCTATCCTCGGGTTGTACTTGAAATTACTTTATAGAGTAGGTACGAGTTACTAAAGTTTTCGCATCAAAATATTAAAAACTAGCTCTTCACCATGTGTTGTGTTTACCTTACCACAAGTATGTGTTTCGAACCCTAATTAAAAAACTGTAAAGGACGAAACAAGAAAATGCTTCAACTACTTTCGGTACACGCATAAAGCGCTGCTCGCTTTTCTGTGTACTTAGATTATAAGTTAAAAATAAGGATTTTTATGTATTGTTTTTATAAATAAAAAAATAATACAAATCCATAAACGTCAAGGTAGAGCCGTGGTCTCTGGAATCATAGTATACGTACGACCGGATAGGACAGGATATCAATTATTAAGTAATCCGATTGACTTGTTCATCTACACAGTTAAATTGAGTTGCAAGATTCCATCCGAACAAACATAGATACATACATACTCGTACATTCATACATTACAATTTAAATAAAAGCTCTTAAAAGGATCACTATGTTATCCGCCAGTCTCTCTTACAATACCCTTTTTCTCCAAAACGCGTACACAGTATTAAGTCGAAATTAATATCAAAGTGTGATATCCCTAGAGTTGCCAACCCTACTATATAATATAGTATCCTACTGTATTAGAGGCCCGAATACTATATTTCTGAAAAAAGAATATAGCAGGTGAACCTACTATATTTCAAAGGCATCAAACTCTAAGTAATAATATTTTAATTAAAGCTGATCTAATGGTATTTTGTTATATAAATTTAAATTGTTATAAAAGCTATGAGGCATTCTTTAAAAATAAAAATTTATTAATAAAGGCTAAAAGCAGCACAAAAAATATTCTTTCAAGAAATAAAGTACCTATTTGGTACCTACTATATTTTTTCTTCATTTTTCGTTATCTACTATATTGTTATGGATAATAATTGTAGAACTACTATTTTTGACCGACAAAGAGTTGGCAACCCTAGATATCCCTTAGATTAACTTATTTTAATGTTTTTTTAGCCATTGAACCATCAGTGTGCGATTGAGACTCGTAGTTTTTTGTGTAATTAAATAGTTAAACAGATCGCTGCAATAGTTAAGTCTCTGAAAAAATAGCGTTAACGGACGGTCATGAAGTTTTAGTTAATGATATCAGAACTCTAATAAAAATACGCTTTACTCTGTAGTTGAAAATGTTCCGCGAAACGATCTATACTCGGAATTTTAATTCGATTCCAGATTTGACAGTTTCAGTGTTGCAACGTTATGACAAGTACTAAATAGTGACGTTGCGAAATTATTCGATACGGAAATGGAATATTTCCGGATCGATTCCTCTCGTTTTTAGTAGTATATCTAAACAACTACTACTTTAATAGAAACTAAGTATATCAGGAAATTAAATATTTCTGAACGGATAATTTAGTTATGACGATTAATTTTATTAAGAATCTGAGAGTTTTCTTTAATAATTTTGTGTGGAATAAATAAAAAAATGTGATCATGAAGGAACATGAGAAATAAAACAAATAGCTGATGTATTATGGTAATATTTTATTTTATAAATCGTCGCAGTGTTCGCTATTGCTATCGCTGACACTTTCTGTAACATCACTATTCACTACATAGTATAAAACAAAGTCGCTTTCTCTGTCCCTATATCCCTATGTATGCTTAAATCTTTAAAACTACTCAACAGATTTTGATACGGTTTTTTTAATAGATAGAGTGATTCAAGAGGAAGGTTTATATGCATAACTAGCTGATCGATAGCCGCAGCTTTGCCTGTGCTAAATCTAGGGAAGAGCCCGAGCGAAGCGAGGGCGAGTCGCTAGTTTATTATAAATGTGTCTGTGATATTGTCAATTAACATATCTAGCCTACTCATTTTTTTCTCTTCTTTGACAACATGGGATACGCATTTAGACCATTCGGTAGCCGTAATTTTTTGAATTCCTTTCTCAAATAAATTTCTCAGGTCTGTCAATTTGAAGGTTTTATTATTTTGAGCTACATGCCCCTTTACCTGCGCCCATATTAATTCGATAGGGTTCAACTCGCAATGGTAAGGGGGCAGTCTTAAAACCGTGATCCCATGTTGTGCTGCCATTTTGTCTACAGCGTACTTATTAAAAGACTCGTTATGTGGAATCAGTTCTAAAAGCGTAGCTTTAACCGTAATGAATATTTTTATTTAAAAGCCAGTCTTGAATGGCAGCTTTTCTCCAGCTCATTTTTGGTGCTTTTCCAATTTTCGGAAGTGGTAAGGTGCGTTATCCATCACCACAATTGAGTTAAGTCTTAATTTTGGTAAGACTCTAGCATACCACTCCTCAAAATACTAATTAATAAATAATTATTACGAATAATTATGTATTTATTTAAATAAAAATCAATAAATTAGTCTTTAATTGGCACAGTAATATTATGATTACATAAACATAAATCGCGATTGTTTATCGATTTTTGTGTTCATCACTACACTGTTATATGTGGTATCATTATTTCACAAAATGACATTAGCTAATGTCAAATGTGGAATTGAATTATAATTCCGGGTATATAATTAAAATGAACGCTGATCTCGAGCGACTGCTAAAGAAAGTAATACTTAGCCGAGAGAACCCCTCTTTGTCGAGAGAAGGTGCTATATAAAGCAACTCGATACACTAATTTCACGATAGTTCTAGCTACACCTTGGACTTACACTCACTTGCAGCACAATGGATATACCGGTTAGTAGATTTTGTTTATGATTGCGTTGTCGGAATTGTCGACTTCTATCTAATGGTTGGTTACTTGGAAATAATCATATTACACAATTTATTACGTAAAGCCTATTTCCGTTTTTGTAATTTTAGACTTTTTTATAATAAAGCATTCTGAATTGACTTGCATAACACCTTTTAACTCATGTTTTTTTTATTTATTGAGTTACTTCACCTTCAAAAAAGATGCCAAATGTAATGATTGACCGATATTTAAAATGATATAATGTTTATTTTATTGCAGAAGTCAATAATATTACTATGCTGTACTACCATCTGCCTCGCTTCGCACTATTCCCATACAATACCAGTGGAAGGATATGAAACAGAACTTCAAAATCTCGGCGAACATGTAGAAATACCTGAAACTCCTGTTAAAGTAATTAAAATAACTAAGACCATTGCAGTGAAAGTTCCCGTGCCGTATCCAGTTAAGGTTGTGGAAAAGGTGCCATATCCTGTACACGTAAACAAGCCATATCCAGTGCCAGTGCCACAAATTATTAAAGTTCCGGTATCTCACGGACATAATCAGGGACATGAAGCTCTTGATGCGGGACACCAGTTTCTAGATCGCCAACAAAATGGAAATTCTTATCAAGTGCAAGACACGGCTCATGACGCTCCCCCGGCCGAGTCTTACGATGATTCAGGAAGCCACTCCTATGATGGAGGCTATAATGAAAATAGTTATGGAGTTCCCAGCGAAGAGTTCAAAGCTGAGGGATCACCGGGTGGACATTACGGCCAAGCACCTCAATCCTTTAACGGTTATTCTAGTGATCAAGATGGTCATAATTCTTTTGAATCAAAAAGTTACGAACAGGCTATCCAAAATTATTGGAATAAAGTGAACCCTAATCGAAATAATATTGGAAGTTCTAGTGGCTATCACTAAGAATTTTACTTTTAATATAATTTACAAAAACTTTAGGTACCTGACATATTTAACTTGTTTACAAATTATCATACCAATGAAACACCGTAAAACAAGCGTTGTTGTATAAATTGACCTTACCTTATGAACTCCTAGTTACTCTTAAGCGCGTTTAGATAGTGTTATTGTTGATCTATGAAGTTATTGTAATAAATGTTGATTTTGTTACTAGATGTGTATGTTCTGTGTAATATTGTTGATTCGTTATTGATAAAATAAAACATCCGGATTTTTATATTTTTTTTATTTTTGTTTCTACAACATAGGTACTTTCTACAATAAATCTATACTAATTACGTGTAAATTTAAAATTAAGATACAGTATTATTAAAAAGTGGTTTTATAAATTTACCATATAAATTGTTGTTTTAACTACATTTATTTTAAGGTTTAATAAACTTTAAAATTAACATTACTTTAGGATATAAACTATGTAATAAACTATAACATAAAAAACAACTAAAAAAAGATTTTTACCCAAAGGTGTTAGGTAGTTATGTCAATTTTTGGGGCAGTAACCGAGCTTAAATAAATCGATGACAACTAGAGACTTATATTTCTAAAGAAATCTATAGATATATATTTTAGATCTTTAGAAAAATGTAGTACTAAACCTAAGAATTCAATTTTAAATTACTTTTTTAAAAACCGAGTGCGTCATAATATGTTTATATAAAACATTTGACGCAATATTTCATAATGTCGAAAGCAATTGTAATATTTGTTATAAATACAGTTAAGATTTTAATTTTTAAGCTACTTCGCAATAATAAAGAAAATTCGATTTATCAAAATTTCCCTATTCATAGATGGTAGTGTAGGTATAATACCACTTACTTTAAAACTGATGATTTTTTTTTTAATCGTTTACACTTATTGTAATATATTATTATATTGTAGTATAATATCACAAAAGCATTTTTTTTTTGGGCGAGTGTTAGTAAGCATCGCATTCTTTAACATCGTTAAGCAGCCACTACGACGGACGTCATTTCTACGACATTGTAGGCGTATATTCTAAATAAAAATAGATATCACTTTTCATTTTAAATTAAAATAATAGTTACTTAAAAATATATTAATTCAAATAATTTCTATACGATAATTTACGCAAATATTTGACATTATAAATGAAACTGTTCTTTTTTAAGATTTTATCGCGGATTTATTTGTAAATTCTGGGTAGGCACTGTCTATAACAAGTACTTAGGTCCCTTTAAGACATAATATAACACCTTAGTCTGTCCCGTGACCATGATTGCTGCAAATGCACTCGAAACGTCGGGAACCAAAAATCTAAAAAAATCCGCGACAAAATCCGAAGAGATAGTTTCATTTATAATTTCTATACATTTCGTTATGAGAACTGTAAGATCATCTGATATGATCATTACAGATAAGCGCTTATATTTTCCAATAACATTTTATTAGTAAGTACTTAAAAATATAGATAAAAAATGTATAAGTCATTGTACGTAACGTTTATGTTCCAAATACGAAAATTGCAACTTTACATTGTACGTGGTGTTTCGGAAAAACTGAACGATTAACCTTTACTTACCTATTAACCATACTTATTTGATTTTTTTAAACCTTAAGATTGTCAATATTACACTACAAAAGCTATAAAAACTGAATAAATATCATTTCTCATGAAAATCGTTCATTATTTAAATGATCGATTTTCGCGTTTTTGCGTTAATATTGTTTGAATAGAATTTTATATCCTTAAGGCGCTTCGGCATTTCTTTAATTAATGATTACATATTAAGAATTAAGACATATAAGCTTATTATGTTGTTATTCAATATTAGATATTACTAATTTAATATTGAATGATGTGCGCATTTGATCGCTAGCACTTATTTTAATTGAAAAATCCTAATATAACCTATTACCAAAAAATATTGAAATTAAGATTGTTTAATAAATTAATACGTAAAAAATGCTATTTTTGGTAAAAAAATAAACATACTAATAACTCCAAGGTCCGTAATTAATGCATCAGTGATGACGCCAGCAGTACTAATGGCGGCCGTGTACTGGTGGTAGGTTCTAGAAGGTGGGGACGAAATTCATTCGCGGGCGCTTCCCTACGACCGCGCCGGCGACGAGCGCGGGCTTCATGCTTGGGCGCAGCGGCTCCAGCCTCTCGTCCTCGTCCGACACGTACATGCGCGTCAGGTCCGATGCCACTGACACCGTATCGCACACGCTGGGTTGGGAAAAAGGGTAGACGTTGTTATTAAATTCAAATTTTGCATTATCTTATACTCTTTAAGAAAAGTAATAAAATACTCAAAATGGAATAGAAAAATAACTTCAGGTCATATTGTAAAAAAACATACACTCATATACAAATTACTAACTATGAATAATTTTAAAAGATATATTATACTATATATCGTATTTATTGTTTGACGACACGTGTGGCGCAGATTGTAGTGACCCTACTTTCTTGCGCCAGCGGTCGCGGGTTCGAGTCCCGCTGGGGGCATTCATTTGTTAAGCTCGGATGTTTGTACTCCAGTCATGGGTGTTTATATTTATTTTATTTATTTAAAATTAATAATATGTATGTATTTAAACTTATATATGTAATATATCAACTACATATTTGGTATCTGTAACACAAGCTTCCGCCGAAGCTTGCCACGGAACTAGATAGTGCTGTGTGTAATAATGTCCCAATATGTCCCAAAATATTGTAAGAGAATCTATTTTGCGGCTTCATAAAATACCTTAGTACCTACTTCGGTTAATCGATTTCAACCAGAACAGTTAATCTTATGCAAATCGGGCGCAGGATTGATGATTTAACAACGCTAACACCACATTGTCAGGGTATTTAAAATTTCTGGACAGAAAAATCCAATAACTAAGTTTTTCTGGAACTGAAATTGTACTAGTGAAAAAAAAAACTATTCCACGGGAAAAGTACATTTTTTCCGGGATAAAAAGTTGTCCTTGTTATTCCAGACTATAACCTATTTTAGTACCAATTTTCATCCAGATCCTCATTTGTGATTGAGTCGATTGAGACAAAATCATCAATTCGTCCTCAAAAACTTTCACAGGTATAATACAAAGAAGAACTGAATCTACCTACAGGCTGTGCTGTCTACTAGACCGAGACACCAAATATTTCATTTGAGTAACCTCATTTAAGCGAAGCTTTACTTCCGTTTCCGAACTACTGTAGTATGCAGTTGTTTGTTGCATCAACGTCCTCTTATATAAGCGATTAATGACACTCTAGTCGTTCAAGTTATAAAGTGAATGTGTGCAGATCAAAGAAATAAATAACGTTACTTTCATTTTGTATGTGCCTTAAACGGTCTAAAGTTTCAAGTATAAGTATAATTATATATAACTAACGCGAGCGAAGCCGCGGGGTCCGCTAGTAAATCTATAAAAAATCTTGACATATTATTTACTAAAACCTCTCTCGAGAACCATTCTATCATTGATGGAAAGAATATAAAAACTGCAGTTTTTGAGTTTTTCGCGGACAGACAGACAGACGCGGCGGCGGAGGACTTTGTTTTATAATAGGTAGTGATACTATATAAGGCATAAACTTTCAGTAGAATATTCTTTTTTATAAAAAAATAAACAAGTAAGTATATCTATTATCTATACATAATATACCTAATAAAATTCTAACCAAGTCAAATCTGTACATAAAATATTTTTTGGATAGTCTTAATAAATAGTAAATGTTATCGTTATCGTTTGAACTCTAAATCTATTTTTCTAGTTTTAAGAATTTTTGTCTGTCTGTCTGTGATCGCATCATAAGAAAACCACTGTACAGATTTTGATGAAATTTGGTTATTATAGCTGGTTATGTTTATGCAGGTCAACTTATAGAAAAAAATATTAACGAAATCGGTGTAGATGTAGTCGATTAATTTTTATATATATAGAGATTTTTAGTTTAAAGCTATGTGATATTAAACAAAGTACGGAAATATAATTGTTTATACTTTCAAGGTCACTGAAAATATGATTGTGATGTGAGACGAGATATTGCCATGTTTAACAATTGGTGTAACTTTTCGGCAATCTTACAAACGCCACGGTCAAATACGGGAATGTTAAATACGCTACGCTACGCATTAGTCCACATACCATCACATAGTTTTCTATTAACCTATGGCTATGACTTACGAGCCCATGATATTTTAAACAAACATCTTGTCTCTTGCCATCTTGTCTTAATACTACTCGTAACACAAAGTATGATTACTCTTTACCTAAAAAAGGTAAAAAAAGATGAAATAAATTAAACCTGTTATTATAAGATTCCGAATCATCTCGGTTGGAGTAAGAAGGTTCCTCCTGGACGCTCATGATGGAGGGCAGCAAAAGCGATGAAATCGCGGGGAGGGACATGTGCGGCAGAATTATGGTCTTGTCCTTCTTTGATTTCTTCTCTTCGATTTCGGCTACTATGGTCCTAGATGTTTTATTTATTTAAAATAAATATTAAATTACAACGACTTCTGCACAACACCATTGTATAATGAATAATGCACCTGTCATTATAAACACAATATTCTTTACTAGAAATATGAAATAAAATAATATAAAATAACACAAAATAATATTTAAAAATAAATTATCTATGGTACATTAGTTAAAGAACAGTACCAGTACACTTATTTATTTTTACATTCAGTATATTCTGTTGTAATAGGTAATATTCAGATTTCAGACACATTCATTTAAATATTTTATACGTACTTTTTTAAATCCAGCGTGATTTTGAATTCATGTGACTTCTGCACCACCTCTAGCCAGCTGGGCTTATTAATGTCATCATTGACTGTAGAGAAGGATGAACCGGGCCTGATAAGATTGATTGAAGATAAGTCATCTAGTTTTTTTGGTCACTGACATTTTTATAAGACCATTGTAATTGTAACTGTGTTTATAGAAGTACCGGAAAAAAGTGAGAAACATGCTATATATAAACAAACAGAATAAATATTTTGAATCCTGTCAAACGAGAACGGCCAGATTTCATCTCTTAATGTGATAATACATATAAACATTGTTGTGATGTGAGAAAGGAAATAAATTTTACTGTTTATCACTAGTAAATAACTTTTGAGAATTTCCGATATTTTGGTGCAATGTGTACAGGTGCCACGGGCACGCGTCAGTTAATCGGTTACTCGGTCAACGGTAATTTTATGTTAAAGACTTATAATTAATTAATTAATATGAATATTATTGAAAAAGCATTTTAAACTGAAATGCGTGTCGATAATCCTTTATTGCATACTTACATAGGCGTAAAATTGCCCATCATTGCGACATTTTGTCTCTTATTGTGTACTTGATAGGAGTTATCGCGCGTCAGCGACAGAGATGGGTCCTTCGGCAGCTCAGGTATAGTGAATATGCTGGTTTTAGCTGATTTTTCATCACCTTTTTTGGATATGTCGTCGATAGAGAATTTAAGCTTGGCTAAAATATTTGAAGACATTATTTATAACGAGTTTCTATCAGCATTTTCTCAAAAATTTACCAATTATGTCAATGAAACATTTTAAAATGTCCAAATTACATTTTTAATTAATTAAAAATCAAAGAACATAATACATGATTAATTAATATATTAACTTACATATATCGATTGGTGATATCTTGCCAGCAACTCTGTAAATGAAGTCTGGGGTCCAAAAATGAGGTATTCTTATAAACACTTTGCCTGTGTCCACTGGCATTTGAAAACCGAGTTTGTGTAGAAGTTGCAAGAACTTCAGATCCTTACAAATATATGCTTGCTGGCAATTCCATGGCACCAGTGGCACAGATTGGTTTAAAACTAAAAATATATCTTAAATTAGCTAATGTAATATCTGCGGAGCATTTTGCGAAACAACCTCATTTTAAAAAGAGATGCTCATAAGCGAACATAAGACATTGTTAATTACAAGTGTAAGTTATATCTTTGAAATATAAAATTATAAAATAGCACCTGTGTTGCGTTTGTTTTCATTTAAGAAAAATATTCAAGCCAATTTTTGGCGTCGGTATAAAATACGATTTAACGATTCGTAATTCCCAATCGAAACCAAATTTTGACAATGATTTAAGCTTTTCGATTTTCCAGCAGTTTTTTGGGTTTTTCAATTTGTCTTATCTTTTATACTAAAACCACCCCAATATTCTGGCAGTAAATAGTTGAATACTTTTATATACCTACTTTAACGTTAATACTTTAATATAATGAAATACTTAATACTCACGCAAAGAATGATACGACACGGAAGACATGACCGGCATATCGACAGGTTCCTTCAGGATTGTTTCAAACGTCTTCGTGTGCTTTTCATACGTCGTTGTAGTAGTGTGTCGGCAAACATCCAAACCAACCTTTTCCAAATATAATTTTGCAAAACATATCTCTAAGAGAACTGCTTGCACCCAGTCTAAGAACTGAATATTTCCATCTAGCCCCAGTTGCTCGCACAGCTTAGCGATTTCATCCTCTCTAATATCCCTATTCTCATTTGTGACATTGTTCTTCTCAGTTTCAATTTTCAGAAGCCTATCGTATTCTACTGTGTTAATTATGTATTGATTCAAAAGTTCCTTTATGATAGACTTGCGACTCTTAACGATGCCATCTTCCTTAAACATTTTCAACATACCTCCGACCACATCCGATGAACTATTACATTGCATATAATTCCAATTTAACAATGGCAATTCTTCTTTGGTCCATCTGAGGAAATTTAATATTTACTAAACAATCGAATTAGAATGGAACCTATAATAATTAGTGCATATAGTAATCACCACACGGATACTACGTATAAGAAATCTTGTGAAATTGATGGAAATTTAACAAGAAATATAAAGAATTAAACATACAAATTTATGTAACTAAACTGAATATACAATTAAGAAATTCTAAAAGAAAAACCCAATGTATACCATACTTGTCTCAACCCGAACCCTGGACCGCACCAACTCCAGATCTGTAGCCCTATATGCTAGCCACTAGACCTATGCGACATACTACATACAAATTATTGATCTTAAAGCAAGGATTCATTAATAAGTAGTAGGATAGAACAACAATTTCACCCATTCTTTATTAACTACTAGCGAAATTCCCTCGCTTCGCTCGGGTGTGTCCCTGTGGTGTAGATAAGTGTTGTTCAGGACTTGCCGCGTTACAAGCAAATACATATACAGAGTCTGTATTACAGACACACAGACAAAAAAATAATTATGCACTTGTTATGAAAACATGGGAGTAGGAGTAAGACTATCAAACTGAACGTCAAATACTTATAGATTTTTCTACAACAATGATTTTGCTAAAACATTGTACATGAAAGTATTGTACTGAAAAACTTTTTCTATATAATTATTAAAACAACTAGAAAGAAATCATCCAAATCGGTCGTGCCCTTCTCAAGTGATATGCTACATGCAACGATTGATTTTTTACAGGTAGGTATATAATATAAATTTAAACTAATATTATGTGTCATTTTATTGTAAGTTACATTACCTATGAACACTAACTCCACTAACAGAGTTAGCAGAATTGTTACTTTGTTCAAGCAATTGCTTGGGTTCCTCGGCTGTATCCACAGTTTCTTTGAACGTTTTATCGTCATCTAACATTTCCACGTCAAACAGGAGTTCCGCAATACTTTGCAAATTGCTGGGTCTCTTTACAAACGTATTTATTACGTACTCGATTAAGTCATTCCAATCCTAAAAAACAACAAATTGTTTTCAGACCATGAGAGTACGTTAAAAATACAGGTACATATTTTAATACATGGGACATACAGACGGACGGACCGACGGACATATTTAATAAGAAAACAATTATAATTATTGCTTGTACGCTGTATGTTATCAAAATGTACTTATTTTAAGATATACCTACTTGTGGATTAGGTTGTAAAATAAAATATACAACGGAATTGAGAACCTAATCTTTTTGAAGTCAGTTCAAGGGTGGTTCAAACTTAAGGATAGCTAGTATTAAAAATTAAAATCTAAGAAGACCTTTATACTTACATCACATATTTCAAAGTCGGATTTCCAAATGGACGTGAATATTTTCAATATCTTTGGTTGGAAGAGGGATATGAGGGAGCCGACCTCGCCGCCCACGTGGTGCATCATCGTGAAGATGCAGTCGTTGACGAACTCACCGTTGTCTTCGTAGTCCTCCAACAGCAGGCCGTACTGGCACATGATCTCCGTGGATGCGAATCTGACGTACGCACAATATTAAAAATGATGAAACCATATAAAGTATTCTTTGTAATAGCTTCTTGTTAACCCGCACTAGACCAGGGTGCTGGACTATGTCTTGATCCCCCTCATATTAAAGGATCGTGCTTAACAATGTGGCGTTAAAAGATCAAGTTACATGACATAGCTCCTACGGTTTGACAGTTACAAGTTGTACAGCTTTATTTTGTAAAGGAATTGAAACATTTTATTCATATCCCTGATGTGTATATATTATCTATTAATTAACGGCTTCGCTTCGCTCGGGTTCGTCCCTGGGTACATACGTGTTAACTCTTGGTACAGATAGATAGACTCGTAAGATGAGTTTTGTATAATTACTTCGCACTGCCCGGTATGTATATGCCGATTTAATTGTTATTGTGCGCACAATGTCTGTCATGTCCTTCCGACCGATTACGGCCATGGCGGTCAATCTCATTAAGACTAGCCATCTGCGCGGGAGATATTATAGTGCACAAGTGCGCAGACACAAGTGCACTCTCTATTCCTTGTCATTCCGGTGAGACGACTGCTCGACTGGATCAGTGAGAGTTAAGGCGCACGACGGATTTACGTACTCTGCGAGGCACTATGGTGAAACAGCGCCAACTTCCCAACTCTGTTACTAAGGCTTACGAAACAGAAAGACTCAATAACTAAACTTAGCTCAAACGGGGACTCGAACCCAAGTGCTTACTCGGTGATTTCGGTGTGCAACTGTACATGCTAGCCACTACAGCAGCGAGGCAGTATGTCATAGTCACACACGTGCACGGTCACAACTGTCATAACATCAAATATCATTAAGAATTCTAAAATTTTCTAATTTTCCGCGCAGCTTTCTTGTTTTTTCTTTCATAAGAATCTTCTTCTGACAATAACAAACACATTAAAAAAATAGCGAAAACGGTCCAGCCGTTCACGCGTGATGCCATGTTCAAGGAAAATAAGGACTTATATTTATATAAGTGTATTGTGTAGATACAGTTTTGTGTTTGTTTGTTGTTGTTTTAGTCATTAATCATTTAAACCAACATATACTGCATCTTTTGAAATTAAGTTTTTTTACTCCTAAAATAATTGAAAGCCCCAGAGACACGTGTATTAAGTATACTATTATCTAAAATCCACGCAAACTTTTTCGACAGAAGTTGCCAGACTATAACCACATCAAAACACTTTAAGGTTTCGTGTGGCCTACTAACTATTGACATAATACGGTTTTACTTTTCTTAGTGAAATGCGTACCTGAATATAATAATAACAGTATAATTATTGTTACCTGTTTATTAACATGAAAGGGATTCATTTAACTGAAAACATTTAACACACATTTACGTCATAATATAAATTAAGCTCACTGTCTGATGTGTGCCAGTAGAATATTGTCGTCCTTAGATTCAGGTGATCTCATAAAATTGTCCAAAAACATCAAAAGATTGTGATTCGTCACGATAAGGTCCTAAAAACGTTAAATTACATTATAAAACTTGTCTATAGGTAGGTACAAAATGGAACAGTAACTTAACGAATCTGTACATGAAATTTTTTTATAACGATGGCGTATTGTGAATTGAATATACACCTCAAAACAATAGTTTTTGTTTGTATATATTTTGTCTGTTTCTTAGTGTAATTATTAGTCTGTAACTGCAGTCTGCATCAGCATTTAAAACAAGAAGTAATAGACCTGATTTAAACAAACCTTATGTAGTGATAACTTATTACTCGAATAAAGAATCAGATTTTATCAGTGGCGGTATGGAGCCTCGAGTCTCTTAATCACGAAGGAACAAGTAAGTCGCATAGAAAAAATTCTTATAAAATTGATGCAAAGCCAAAAATTTAAGTTATATTCGGTACATAAGTACAGTTCGCGTCACGTAAAATGAACGCTGGAAGAAAGTGGTGGGGGGTGTGTTTGCGCATCGGTACATTCCCATACGAAATTCCTAAGCCTATTCTTTTATTTTTGAACTAGCCTTTTGCTCACGATGTATATTGAGTATTGGTAGGTACATTGAAAAATATATTAGATAGAATGTCATTAAATAGAATTCTATTAATTAATAAAATATGTTTGATTCATCGTAGAATATTTAATCTACTTAAAAAAAAAATTAATTCGTTTAATATATTTTTAAATTATTAACAGCATTATTATCAGTCTCTCTTTTTATAAAACAATATACGTCAAAAATATTTTTTTACTATTTTTTATCTAAAATTATTTCGTAATTAATAACTTTTGTGTGCGCGATTGTATTTTAAACTGACAAACCAATAGCGAGCCGAAAAGCATGTGACGCGTGCTTTGACGTCCCACGCCCCGCGTCTTACCACCAAATTGTCCGATAAATCGCCTCTGCGCAACTTGACAGCCAGCGTTCTTTTTACATGACGCGAATTATAGGTAATAATAAAACTGGTATTTTTTATTTTTTGTTGCTTTACGTTCGAATTGAATGTTTCTTAGAGTTTGTGGCAAGTGTCTTTTTAAAGTGGTAGTACCATGCTTGTTACCTTCGGGTAGCAGCCGAATGGGCCGGCACGCCCCGTATAGTACCACTCTCTCACATAAGACCGGCGTGAAGTGGCAGCTATACTGTCGCGTTTCGTCCGGTGAGTGAGAGTCCGGGAGGCCCACTCTCCTTCCCTCCTCATTCTCCCTCCCTCCCTCTTCCCTTCATCCTCCGTCTTCTTTCCCCATCCCTTCTCTACCTCCTTATCTAACCCTTCTCTACCTCCTCCCTCCCTCCCTTTCCTGAAAGGCCGGCAACGCATCTGCATGGGCGGAGGTGATCACTTCCCATCAGGTGAGCCTCCTGCCCGTTTGCCCCCTTTTTACCATAAAAAAAGTAATAGTTAGGTAGCGTTTATTCGTATCAATCAATGAATATAAACTAAACTAATCACCTGTAAATATTGCTTAGAGTGATACTTAGGTTTGTAATGACTCAGAAGTAAAACCAAAAGTGATCGCAATTCTTCAGCTTCAGACATCTTTGTTTGTAATTTAATGAGAGTTTCCATATCGTTGTTGCAAATGTATGTAGATTTTTTATATACTTCAATAGCTTGAACGAATTCTCTGATGGCTGTTACAACCTTTAGAAAACACGAATTCATAATTTAACTTTTAAAATAAATTCATATAACGTCATAATTTATTTTTTATTTGAATAATACAATTACGTTTAGTTTTTATCTATATTACATTAATGTTACCTTAGCATAAGCAAACTTATACACTTAATGATGAAATAACAATAACACAAAATTTTAAGACTCTTACAATTGAAACTAGCTCAAACTTCTCTCTAAGCATACAAAATTAAACAGACTAATATTTTTTAATAAAAATATCTATACAAAAGCTACTCACCAGATGCAATCTTCGTATACAAGGTTTTAAGTTATTTCCATCTAATTTGATGGCGAGCTCGAATTGCTCACACAAATTGACACCTTCAGCTGTCAGGTACGAAATTATATCGAACGATAGAACTGAACTAACGTGCTCCAAATCCAACTCTATCTGGGTAGCAAATTTCAAAAAGTATGTGACCAACCAAAAGAAATGTGAAGTGTCGATTTCTAAGTGGATATTTGTGAGGATTTGCGTATGTAATGTGCGAACTAAGGCGTTGTATCCCTTCAGAAGAAAATCAACAGTAAACTCTTTCAGGACGGTAGATACGTCATCGTCTGTGGGTGTATTGTGAGATAACCCTTGCACATTTATTCTGAAAGAGATAATGACTCGTGATAAGTTTAGATTCAGTTCGCCACGTTCATTAATAATATGAAATCACTGTAGTACAGTAGTATAACTCATTAAAAGACCTCCTTATTAATCTGTAACTACGCTATGTGCACGTACACATGTACACACGTATTTACACACGTAAGAAAATGGTTACCCTTTATTAAAAGGATAAGCATCGGAGCGGCTATTTCTAATAACATTATTAAAATAGTTTGGCACTGGGCAAATCCCCGTGCCAAACTATTTTTACTTTCCTTACTCACATGTTGGCTTTTCCTCTTTTGACAAGTTTTTTTCTCTTTCGTTCTTGCAAGCTTCTAAAGGAGCCTACTTTACTGTTCACTCGCTGCTTAGGGTTATTTGGTTTTTGATGTACTGGCTTTTTTCTCGGCAGTTCATCTTCGTTGCTAGAAGTCGATATGGCCTCTTGATTTTCTATTTGAGTATTGTAACCACAATCTGACTTTTCCGAAATAGTTTTTTCCTTTTTTACACCGGAGTCCTTTGCGCCTTGACCACCAAGGTCTAAACCATCCTGAATAAAAAACATAAATCAATAACAATGTTTAAATTACATCGGTCAAAAATCAGAATTCTAACCGAAACTGAATCTGTGCGAAAGGAAGAGAGAAGGAGATCAGTGTCAAAGAATGTTTTAAATCTAAATGGTATATTCATTACAATTTGGCGCCATTATATTTAAATATTTAATATAATAAGGATAAACTCATTATTTTTATATTTGATAATCTGTGACCGAGCTGTCAATTGACTATACAGTATACTTTTTATCGTAATGGCGCGAACGCGATATATACGATTCATTGAATTAATTGATAACTGAAATTAATATAACTTTAAGAATTCTTTATTAATTGTTAGATTTATGTGTGACAGTTTTAAGTATTGTTCTTCCTATCCTTTTAATATTATATATAATTAATTCAAAAACAAGAAATAATATACCTTTTTTTCTTTGTTTTCTACGGAGCAATCAATAGTTTTGTTGTCGCTATCTGCACACGAGTCGTCAGTTGTTTTGCCAGATTTGCTTTGTGACTGGAAAGTTTGGTTTCCACTGTCACTGTTATTTCTTGAGGAATTATTCCATTCATTATTTACCAAATTGGGTTTTTTATTATACTTGCCGCTGTCTCCAATGTCCGATGAGTCGGATGATGGTTCTGACGTCAGCATCGGCGACGAATCATTTCTATCTATATTTTTTAACAATTTTAATAAACTGACCAGATGATCAAAATTTAAAAAGTTCCGTTACAAAATTCTTATTTTTTTTATGAGTTTAGTTTTTGAATTAGTGAAGTCGAGACGTTTTAATTCTAAGGAAAATATAAAAGCACACGTATTTTTATAGTTACATTATTTTATTTTAAATTCGTTTAACTACCTCTGTTCGGAGGAGAAGTGTTACTTTCATTGTCTTCAGAACTATCACACAAAGAGGTTTCGAGCCATAGGTTAAGGAGTTTATGTAACGCGGTCACGTGTTGGTCTTTGTATATAAGAGCTATTAATTGAACCATCGTCACTCCCCAATTTATCTGTAAATTATTATAAATATAAAAAACACACATCTTGATTCCTGACCAAACATTTTATGGTATTAATAATTAAAAACCAAGTTATAAGTCAGAATAAAAATTATCAAAAGTCATAACGTCTCATGTCCACAGCGTGTCGACGATTAAGTACCTACTTAATATTTATACAGAGGCACTTACCGCATCAGGGATAGTCATCAATTTTATAAGAACTTTATCAATACTATGACTGAAAAAATTCCATAATATCTGATTTTGAACAGTATGAGGCGGGCCACCGTTTTTAGTATTGACGCAATTCATGTTCTCGGGTATATGTAGTATATTACGCAAAAATAAAAGTGTGTTGCTTATATTTGTGCATTGTTCCGGTGATAAATTAGGCTTTTGATGGGATTCAGCATTCTTTTTCATAAATTCAACTATAACTTTTGTAGCCCGTTGATCAGCCATTGCAGCCTTTGCTGAAGATAGTAAGTTATTAATTTCAAACACGGCATTTCTACCGATATCAGTCTTTTCTTCTACATATACGGATAGCAAACATTCAACAGGAATCGTCAAATTTACTAGTATTCTGATCAATATTTCCACCGTTTTATCATCTTTTGCATGAATCAAAAGAGGTATAAGATCCTTTTGAATATTCTGGCCAAAACCAATACTTCTCCTATAAGTTCGTAAATGTTTATCTTCAGATAATATATTTTGTAGTATTGATTCTAATGCATCTGCAAAATTAAATTCAAAGTAAAATTATCGTTAAAAGCTTACTTCAGAATTACAAAGTCGCTAATAACTTATTTAATACCTTTACAATTTTCATTTATGTGATATCCATCTGCATGTTGAAATCCGAGGTTACTGAAAACATTATGAATTTCTGGACTTTTAAGTACCCATTCCATGATGTATCTAAAAGTAATACATTAATTACTGGGTGCCTTTTTATATAATTAATAATATGAGGTTTATTAAATTAAAAACAGAACACAATTATATATAGCTACATAGAGTACAAAAGACTTATTTCTTTAAGAGATCTTAACAGAATCCCTCGGGCCTCGAGCGTAGGAAAATAATGATAATAATGAGGTATGGCGTAAAAAATGTTTAATGTTAAAGTTTTTTTTTAATTACCTACAATATAATATTAAATTATGTACCATAAAGTCTATACAGTAAGTAGTTTAAAATCAGTCGTAGACATTAACGCCCACTTTCATACTATTTAAATATTTTTTAGAAATAAAGATTTTACACTATAAACATTATTAACACAGACACAATACAGAGGTATGAATCTATACTTCTATACTATATTTACTATATCTAAGTATAAGTACTTATTTACTTATTACTTATTACTTATATTACTTATTACTTATTTACTTATTTACTTATTTACTTATATTACTTATTTACTTATTTATAATATTATAAAGAAGTAAAGTTTGCCTATTTGTTAAATTGTAAGGGGTAATCTCGGGATCTACTGAACCGATTTTAAAAATTCTTTCACCAATAGAAAGCCACGTTATTGCTGAGTGTCATAGGTTATATAAAAAACCGAAAAATAAAAAGGCTTTTACGTGGTAGTCCGTTTTGCAAAGTGAATCGGAGGAAAAACGGTCGAATGAAAGCGTTTCTTACGAACGTTGCCTTAACTATGAAAGATATATTTTTGAGTTCTAGTGAAAAGATGTGGAGCTTGAAAATGCCTACAAAAAAGTCAACGACAGCATATGTCTAACTTTTATATTTAAGTTACAAAAAGTAGTTTTTTTATGTATTAAGTAGTATAGATAATTTAATTTTTAATTTTTAATATTAATAAAATTATTTAAATTATTTAAACACTCTGTACTAAAAAAGGATTATTAACATTATGCCCAACGAAGTGGGCACGGGTCATCTAGTAAGTTATAAGTAAATTTCAAAACTACCTAGCAGACCACGTGAGCACTGAGCAGCTTGCGATCAAAAGGGTGCGCGAATCACGTGTACTGTCCACGTGCCGGTTTATGGAGTCGGTACGGCGACGTTTCAAGTTGAAGACTTCACAAACATTGACGTAGCATACTTAAAATTTATACATCTATACATTTCATTTCATTTCATAAGCCTTTATTTTTCCAAGAGAACAAAATAATTCATTATAGATTTTTGAATAATTCATATTTACAGTAATAATAATAATCATAATCAAAAAGACTAAATAATAATTTACAAAATATAATATGATTGGTATTATAAAGTAATTGATACAATTATTGTGACATAATATTATTATATCTAACTAGCGACTCGCCCTCGCTTCGCTCGGTCTCTTCCCTAGATTTAGCACAGGTAAAGCCGCGGGATCTGCTAGTTATGCATATAAACCTTCCTCTTGAATCACTCTATCTATTAAAAAAAACCGCATCAAAATCCGTTGCGTAGTTTTAAAGATTTAAGCGCACATAGGGATATAGGGACAGAAAAGGCGACTTTGTTTTATACTATGTAGTGAATATAACTATATATTTTTAATTAAAAAAAATATAATAAACTTTTTTTTCTTTTTTTTTTATTATTTTTCATTTAAGTACATTTTTATAATATTTTGTTTTATTCTATTCTAAGTACTTTTTTTTTAATTATTTATAAATATTATATTTTTAACATTTTTTTTTGTAATTTGCATATAATAAAAATTATGATATTACAATAAATAAAATGTAAAATATTGTCGCTTGGGAACCCGTTTCCGGGTACAGGCCTCCTCCATCCGCTTTCACTGCTGTCGGTCCTTGTTTTCATATCCATTATTATTTATTTATAGTTCCTTCTAATTGTATTTCCGACAAGCTAAATATATTTTATTTCACATGTTTGAAGATCATATTCTAGTTCTTTTTTTTTCTTTGTATATTATAGGTAGGTACGTAATTTTTTCTTATTCAATATGTAGTTTTTGATTTGGATGGAAGGTGGTGGTCTACTGCTCCCACGGGGACCAGCCGTATTGGGAGAGTTTTTCGAGTTTGTTTGTGACTCTGTATTTTTTCAATATGGTTGTGTAGTGAGAGGGGCATGTTTTAGTTACTAATTATGTAAATTCGAAGAAAATGGAGATACTAAATATAATGCTATTGTTTATTATAATCTGTAATTTTATTCTTTTTTGCTGTTTTTAATTTATTTTTATTTGGTGAAAGTTCTGTTTCCGGGGAAAAAATAGGTTTTCTTTTGTAAGTGTTTTTTGTGTGGTTGCCATCCTTTGGGTATAAATTACTTTCTTGCGTTTGCTTTGTATTTAATGTAACTATTTTGTCTCTTCTCAATATAATTTTTTCACCCTTTTGTTTTCTATTTCTGTATTCTTCCTGCAACTCTTTCCTTCTTTTCAATACTGTATGAGTATAATCTTCCTTTATGTATATTCCTGTTTCCTTTAAATATGTACTACTCCTCAGTATGTCTATCTTGAACCCCAACGTTTTTGTTGTTACTAAAACAGGTCTTATTTTCCCATCTTGTTTTACTCCAATTCTCTTAACGAATTCAATGTCTCGTTTTTCACAAGGAACTTTCATACTATTGTTAATAATTGAAATTATCATTTCTTCTAGCTCTTTATATTGCTTTTCTTTTTCTTCCAGACCAAAAAATAATATATTTCTTTGTTTTAACTGTTTTTCCATTTTATCTATTAGATTCTTCTGCTGCTCAATTACTTTCTCTAGGCATTGAGTTTTTCTTTCCAGATTTTCAAATTTTTTATTAATGTTTGAATTAATCTCCTCGACTATAGTATCTTTCATATTTTTTATTTCGAGCTTTTGTATTTTAATATCATCCTGAATGTTTTTTAATATTTTCATTATTTCTTCCATAATTTAATTCAAAATATTAGCTTAATTGCTATAATATATCAATGTGCATATGTGTTAATAAAGAAACTATTGCTGCCCTCTATTGGTTGAAAAGGCTAAAAAACATGATTCAATCAATAGTCCTTAAAGCAATGCTACAATAGATGGCGTTACGTTGTAATAAAATGTTTCAAAAGAAATTACTTGGCAGAATACGTTTGACAAATTGATGTAGGTACCTTATAATTTTTATTCTACAAATGCCCTCAAGCATTAATGCACTTTTGTTATATTATTATATTTTATTGTGATTTATTATAAGATATTATCTGTTTCTGTGAATATTACAATTTGTATCTTACTAGCCCAGTAATTCTTTAATTCCTTGTGAAATCCATCCGTTCTGCACTGTACAGCTTTTGAATATCGTTCCTACTATCACATCCACTGTTTAGACACAAAATAGATTTTTGTTATGTTTTATCCACTGCCTTCAATTGTACCGACTGCCTAATAACTATTTATTACTTAACACTATGATTCACAGCAATCCATTGATTTTATTTTTTTATATTTATAATTAATTGCGGAGCTAGTTCTTTACGATAGCACAGTTGCGCCCTCTCCTGGGTCGTCTATCATATCATCTATACATACTATAATAAAATTCTAACCGAGTTAAATTGTACATTAAATATTTTTGGAAAATCTAATAGAAATAGATATTATTATCGATATAGAGGCCAAATCTATTGTTGGTTGGTTATTATTAATATTTGGTTTCCGGTCCTTTGGTCCAGTCCAAGCCGCGGGAAATGCTAGTATGTAATATAATATTATATAAAATTTGGACGATAGATATAGGTAATATAATAATTAGGTGCGGTGTAGGTTAACTACAAACACAATCTATACATAATATAACAAAACAGTAACTTATAAAATCTGTATATGAATTACATATTTTTTTAAAAATGCCTGATATATCTATAATCTATACTAATACCAGCATTATCCGCGGCTTAAAAACCGTTTAAAAACGTTTTAGCGAACTTTCACCAACAATTAACCACCTTCCTACCAAATTTAAGGTTCGTAGCACAAAGGATAAAAGACTTACAAATACAACAACATACAAACTTGCTATAGCCATAAGACTTCCTCGATTTCTTATTATTTTCTATATTAGATAGATATTAGATAGAGATAGATTCCTTATTATTCCTTTGGAGCCCTTAGACCTCCTTAATCCGGCCCTGTCGCAAAATTTGTCTTAGCGAATGCTTATTAATTATAAACTACTTTCCTGCCAAATTTTAAGTTTGTACCACAAAAAATTAAGGCTTTTCATTCAATCGTTCGAGAGCCCTTAGACCACCTTAATCCAACCCTGTCGCAAAATCCGTTCTTAAGGGACATCAACTATTTTTAAACTACCTCCTTGCCAAATTTAAAGTTTCTAACACAAAACATGAAGGACTTTCATACAAACTTGCGAGAGCCCTTAAACCACTTCAATCCGGCCCAATCACAAAATGCGTTCTTAATGGACATATACTAACATTAAAGTTTCTAGCACAAAAAATTAAGAAATTTAAAAAAGCTTCCGTGAGCCCTTAGACCTCCTCAATCCGGCCCTGTTACAAAATTCGTTATAAGTGGACATTTACTAACTATTAACTAACTCCCTGCCAAGTTTAAAGTTTGTAGCACAAAAGATGAAGGACTTTCATACAAACTGGCGAAAGCCCTTAGACCACCTTAAAAAATTAAAGTTTATAATTAACAAATAAAAATAGGGGTTGATCGTAGAGTTGAGTATCATAAAAAAATAAAAAAAAATAATTTAGTTGTGGACTACCCTTAACATCGAGGGGGATGAAAAATAGATGTTGTTCGATACAAAATTTCATGAGAATCGGTCAAGCCATTTCGGAGGAGTTTAACTACAAACACCGTGACACGGGAATTTTATATATTACGAGTAGATTAGATTATAAAGCTGAAGAGTTTGTTTGTTTGTTTGGTTGAACGTGCTAATCTCAGTAACTATTGGTCCGAATTGAAAAATTATTTTTTTGTTGGATAGTCTGTTTATCGAGGAAGGCTATAGGCTATATTACATCATGCTGTGACCAATAGGAGCGGAGCATCAATGAAAAATATTATAAAAACGGGAATGACGGGCGTTAGTTCTGCGAGGTACCATACCGTGCGACTCATAAAGAATTCGGTTTCCGGTCCTTAGAACGCGTAGAAGTAGCCGCGAGAAATGCTCGTCTATAATATATATAAATGCCAAAAACACTCACTCGAAAACCGCTAGACGTATAAAGATGAAAATTGGCCGCGAAGGAGGGGGCGCCAAGTTCTCTTTACTTTATATGGCTAATACTTGCTAAAACTTAATGGTCTAAGATCCCACTGCATGATTCTGCAGGTACGCGTTTTTTTGATTAAATTAATTTTAAATGAATGTTGAGGAAGCATTCAATGGATTAGCGACAGGTTGCCAGTAAAAAGTTGGCCGCAATTACCTGTAATTAATTCATGTATAATTCACTTTCTGGTGTAAATTGCAGCTATATGTTTTTTTAATCAATTTTACGTAATTTTAAAGGAAATGATGTATAGAATAGAAAAAAAAATGGTTGCCTGCTCCCAGTCAGCCGCAACGTTAGGGTTGCCAGGTGTTAAACAGGTATATTATTGTTAGTTACGTACAATCATTTGTATTTTTAAAAATAAATATTACAAAATTAAGTTTTATATTACCTGTTCACGATAATGCATGGTTGCCAGTTAAAAAATGACCGCAACCAGAGGTTTCCATGCTTTCTTTTAATCAACGATTATTCCTCCAGGTAAGTGTGAGTGCAAAAGAATGGATTGTTACGTGATGTAAACAAGAGTACAATGTAGTGTAGATGTAAATCTAGTATTTTTCTTTCATGAAAATAATTTCGCGTGACAAAAGAACAATTTTTATTGAAAAAGTGGTCTACGAAATCTTTGAAGCACTTCGATGATGCTTTATTTGTTCATTCAATGATCATGTATTAGGTACATTTTCGTTTTTTTTAATGAAGAACTAGTTACTTTCTTACTTAAATCGTAATAATTAAATAAAAATAATAAATATTAGTCAATCAGCGTAATGGAACATAAAATAAATATTTAAAAACTAAAAAAAATATTTTTTTACAAATTATGTACCTCCTACATAATTTACTCATTTTAAATCTTACAATTGTTCAAATATTTAATATTTTTCCTTAATTTTCTGTACTGAACTAGAACATTAAACATTGTTCTTTATTTATGTAGGTTGATCTTTAGTGTAGGTATTTCATTACAGCAAGTAAGCTGTTTATAATATTAAGTTTTATTTTTTTTAGGGCTTGGCACCGACTTCAAATCTATCAATAGGTAGCACATACAAATAATAGTAATTTATTAATATTAAAGGTATTAGGTTTGCATAAGATGTGCATGAAATTTAATCTTTATTAATTTATTTTAAACTTTTTAGTTTTGGAAGTCGGTTTTGGAAACGTAGTTTACTTATTTTATTTTTTACATTTCAGTGTCTGTAATAGGTTGTTCTGTAAACTACAGTAGGATTTTTCTAGATTACATTAAGTAAACTATAACATTTTGTTGCTTTTAACTGTCATATATTAAATACATAGTATCTACAAATCGTGCCGCGTGCCTTAAACAATATAAATCCCAAGAAACGGGAACGGAATAATAATAATATATAAACAACGAAAATGAAAACTCATATAAAAGTACACATACTAAAATTACATCATCCACGTAAACAAACAAAAATGTTCATAAAATGAAAACTATTGGGCAAAACTATGTTAAATATAATATTATATTGTTAATATTTGTACAATTGTAAGATTTAGAATAAGTAAATTATGTAGTAGGTACATAATTTGTATAAAAAAATTGTTTTCTTAGGGTAGTTCTTCATTAAAAAAAAACGAAAATGTACCTAATACATGATCATTGAATGAACAAATAAAGCATCATCGAAGTGCTTCAAAGATTTCGTAGACCACTTTTTCAATAAAAATTGTTCTTTTGTCACGCGAAATTATTTTCATGAAAGAAAAATACTAGATTTACATCTACACTACATTGTACTCTTGTTTACATCACGTAACAATCCATTCTTTTGCACTCACACTTACCTGGAGGAATAATCGTTGATTAAAAGAAAGCATGGAAACCTATGGTTGCGGCCATTTTTAACTGGCAACCATGCATTATCGTGAACAGGTAATATAAAACTTAATTTTGTAATATTTATTTAAAAAAAAACAAATGATTGTAAATAACTAACAATAATATACCTGTTTACACCTGGCAACCCTAACGTTGCGGCTGACTGGGAGCTGGCAACCATTTTTTTTTCTATTCTTTATATCATTTCCTTTAAAATTACGTAAAATTGATTAAAAAAACATATAGCTGCAATTTACACCAGAAAATGAATTATACATGAATTAATTACAGGTAATTGCGGCCAACTTTTTACTGGCAACCTGTCGCTAATCCGTTGAATGCTTCCTCAACATTCATTTAAAATTAATTTAATCAAAAAAACGCGTACCTGCAGAATCATGCAGTGGGATCTTGGAATATAAGAGATACATCAACACTATGTACTAGAAAATTATAGTTCTTATCAAGGTCTCAAGGTTTTTATTATTACTACATCACTACCTATTAATGAAGTCTTTCGCCGCGTCTGTCTGTCTGTTTGTTTCCAATAAACTCAAAAACTACTGCACCGATTTTCATGCTGTTTTCTCCAATGGATGGAGCGGTTCTCAAGCTTTTAGTATATAATTTGTCAAGTTTTGTATAAATTTACTAGCGGAACTTGCAGCCTCGCTCGCGCTATATCTAGGGACGAAACCAAGCGAAGCGAGGGTGAGTTACCCCCCTCTTACGTTAATAAAATAACAGTAACAGAAACAAATAAACAGACAGACAGTCAAAAAATAAAAAAATCTTTTTTTAATCTACTTACATACAGTATAATTATACTTTCATGTGCATTTAGTGTAAAACAGTTAATTTGAAATTAAAAACAGACACTTCAATTTTATTTATATTTACTGATGTACCTACCTACTACCTAGTACCTACTGATGTTGATGTAAAGTGCGGACTTCTAAAATGCAACTAATAGACAATTAAATCAAAATATACATACAGATATATATACACAGTAAATATAAGATGTACCTCGCAGACCACGTGAGCGCCTTGTGAACCAATAGTGGGCCACGCGAGTCGCGTGTACTGTCCACGTGCGGTGTGGGTCGATGGAGTAAGGTACATTGACGACTGACGTAGTACATATATATTTTATAGTTCATATATATAACTAAAATTTTATTTGCTCACTTCTAGGTTTTCTCTCATAAACACAAAAAACAAATATATCCCACGAGAATGAGAGCTGGTTATATGGGTCGACATTTAGAATATACCTATTGGCTGCAGGAAAATATTTTAAGAAATCTATAGTAACGGTAAAAATTTATCTTGGGACAAAACAAAGCGAAACGAGGATGAGGTTAGAGTTCGAGGTTTTCAGTGCAACTACTATTTATAACGTTACAGTTTAATATGTATACCAAATTTTACTTATCTATTTCTATTCCATTTTTAACTTAAAAATAAACAATTAAAAATAAAATTTCCGTGTCTGTGTAATGTAAAAATTTTTGTATTATAATAATTACTTAAAAACGCAATCTTTTATCATTTTTTTCGGAATCTAATACTAGAAATATCATTTATTTACTCTCAATAAAAAATAATTATCAGTTGTTAATAAAACATATAATATATGCAATCAAAAATATTGACTATTTAATTTATAATTTATACTTAATTTATTTATATAAAAAAATAAAGGTAAAAAATAAGTAACTTTTACCTTGATTAAGTACAGATGAAACTATTGCGAAGTATACCATTAGCGTAGTCTTGAACTATTAAAGTAATCTAAACACACAATTTAACACATAAATCATTTAGTAATACATAACATTTTTAAAAAATCTAATAATTAAGATGCAAACAATTTTAAATATTTTTTTGTAGTATTTTTTCATACAGACAGCTAACAATTCAAAAACGAGATAAACAAGAACCATGTAGCAATATACTCTATGACAAGAACTCACTTCTATTAGGGATAGGAAAGTCGACTCTGATTTTAGTCAAGAATCGATCTTTTCATAAAAATAATCGACTTTTTAGAATCGACTTGAACCTGTCTCGAGTCGATAAAAATCGATTCTCACTCGATTACTTCAACTTTTTTTAAACAATACTTAAAAGATTGTTTTCTCATGCTGGCCTGCCCCTCTAGTAGACATGCGCAAAACAGTGCTTTATGAAGTAATGAAATATGGCATTACATTACGCACCGAGTAATATCACATCACTTCATTACTCGAAACATTACTTGCCATGCGTGATACGAAGAGGTAATATTACCCGCGTACTGTCATAATAGTAGTACTGATCTATCTCATGTAATAATATGATGAATATCACACACGTTTTTATTGATTTTAATTTAAAACTAAAATGTTAACTTTTTGTGAGTAAGATTATTGTTATATTTTTATTACTTTTTATATTTAAATATTGTATTTAAAAATTTACCGTCGTAACCTAATTTACTTAAATTATTTTCATATAGCTATGTTTACAATAATGTATGCAGCAAAAACTAACAACGTATACTAGTAGTACCCGCGGCTCCGTCCACATTCTAAGACCGGCACGGCTTTGTTATATTTGAATACAATTAATTTTTAAATTTAAAATGTTAACTTTTTATTTGATATGATTAAGATTATTATTTATGTATAGAATTTTTTAAATATTGTATTTATAATTTTACTGTCGTAAGTTAACCAATATAAATTATTATTATTTTTTCGTCGAAAAAGAAACAAAAACTAATTTACAACATACTTTTATACTAGCAGTATCCGCGGTTCCGACCGCGTTCTAAGGACTGCGACTTTGGGTCCACTGTATTATATACATTATACATATATACTTGATAAAGTTCATTATAATATTAAAATATATAATGAATAATTAAAGTTATTATTTTTAATTTTGAATTAATTATTATTTACTATGAATACGTGAATTAGTATTTTTTAAAAGCCTGAAAAAGTTTTTTTTATTATTCTTTATTTATAAAGCCATACACCTATATAAGGTTAAGTCAGCGACTGAAAAAGTTGGTCTTAAAGAATTTTATACCAATTTTTATACTCATTAAACATCCGATACGAATAATTTAAAGTAGAGTTTACAAATTGGATAAGGATTAATATCATGATACCAATATCTAGAAAGAGAAGAAGAAGTAAGTATTGTAATATAAAATTTTAATATATAAAATAGTGCTTGATATTATGTATTTCGTCAACAGTTTTCGTTTTATATGCAGCATTTTGATACCTTGGGGATACATTTAAGGTAACATTTAATCCCTAAAATGGGATATTTTTGAAAATACAATATAGCCAATAATACACTTCTCACAATCACTCCTGAATAGTGTAGCTGTCTGTTAGTGAAAGAGTTTTCATGATCAGATCAGTTTTTCCGAAAATAACCCCCCTACAAACGAACAGACAGATACACAAAGTTCGAAACTTTAACTCATAATGTAAGTAAAGAATATTTTAGAATAGATTGCAATTTTGCATTTCAGTCCTAGTCAAATGATTTCTATTCACTTGCGGCATGTTTGCGTACTTAGCGGCATACATTTCATGGCATAGTAAAATATATTGTAGAACTAGCGGAACCCGCAGCTTCGCTCGCGCTAAATCGCTAGTATATTATAGATATTAAATATTTTAGCAAAATACAATTAACACTTACTAAAATTAAATTATAAAAATATTAATAACGCCATCTATGAGAAATCATTACGCATCATTTGATAATTGAAAGTACGGAAATATGATTTAAGAGTTTAGAACACATTATTCTATTATTCTTTTTTAATAGTATTTTAGGAATTAAATATTCTTTTTTATGTAAATTGTGGGTATTCACTGTCTGTAATAAGTATATAAACCTTACAGTCCTTTGCCTTTCCCTATTAGGGATAAATTTTAATCATGGTTCATGATTGCTGTAAAGCATTCAAATTGCAGGAACCAAAAATCAAAATAAATCTGCAATATAATCCAAAAACCAAGTTGAATTTATAAAATATTTGATTAAGACTTGTACTTTTAGCGCAAGCTAAACTGCGGGACCCACTATTTTCAATAAATCAATATTTTTAATGTGTACTATTGTTTTTATTTAAAACTCCCAAATGTACAACTTTTTTACAGGTGGTATACTATTATCTTAATTTTTTCATCTGACAGCACTGCGCTCGCGTCATGCTCATGACTAAAGTAATGAAGGCTGTATGGACTATAGTCCTTTGCCTTTCCCTATTGGGGATAAATTTAAAAAACAACAACTAAAGTAATGACTTGAGTAATGTTTGAACTTTGAACTTTGAAGTGATGCGTAATGTTTCGTTCGGTCGAGTGTTGCTACAGTACAATTCTCTAAACACCACCTTGCCATGCGTGAGACATTACGGATCTATCTCGGAATATAACACGCGTTATCATTGTATTTTAATACAATTAATTTTATAATGTTGACTTTTATTTGATACGATTTAGATTTTTATTATATATTGCAATTTTGCATTTTGTCATACTCAAATAATTATTTTAAACTTGCGGCATTTGTACGTAAATAGCGATATACCTTTTATGACTTGGTTTTGTTCTTTAGGATCCCTATTCCCTTATATTGTAAAACTCTTTTTACAAACACCAGTTACGAAATTTCTGAGCATCTTGCAAAATAATTAATAAGTAAAATAAAATTGTATTGTTTAGCTAAAGGTTGTAAATATGAATGACCCTTTGTGAAGACCAGGCGCAGCTTAGGACCTAGTAATGAAAACCTTATATCGTTGGCCTAACTTATAATATTGGCGTATTTAAAAATCATTTTTCTAGCAATTATAACTTTTTTTGCTTATAACTATTTGTATTTTTATTATAAATATATTTTGTGTTAATTATTGCTTTTTAAAATAAATACATTTCGAATTGCTTTGCTATTTCAAAATTCGTAAAACGGAGTGATGCCAAGTTAACCCGAACGATGGAATATCACGCTCGCGTCATGTTTGACGTAATAAGTAATGTTTGGTTCGGTCGAGTAATGAGTGATGATACAGTACTCGCTCGGGTAATATTACGCGTAATGCATTACTCGCATTACTTACACATGTCTACCCTCTAGACAAGTGGCATAAACGCTAGTAGAATAGAATAATCAATGTATGGGATTGACATAAGCTTACGACTAGTGATTAGATTCAACGTATCGAATTTGTAATTGGTAGTCAAATGTAACGAAATGTCAGATTAGTACATAATTCCCCATACAGAAGTGTCACTTTTGACAAACGACTTCTGCTATTAGCGTATGGCAAGGCGTTAGCCATAGAGAAATGCGTTAGCGTTTATCGAAATAGAATAGACACGGAGCGTTTGCCACTTGTCTAGAGGGGCTGATTGCAAATCAATTAAGAAGTCGTTTATAGTCTCAGCACTTAAATCAACTTGTATTTCTAAGGTCAGAGAGAAAGATATGTGGGATTCTTAAATTACAGATTTTTCATATTTTTATGTCTCATAGAGACTTAATTTAAATAGTAAACTTTAAATTTAAATTTAAAAACTATTATTTAACAGCTTATAACTGATATTTAAAATTTTTATTGATACCTATTTAATATTAAATATTGATTTTAACGTTTCAAAAATACTTAATTTAAATACTACAAACTTAATTTCGGTGCCATACTACGTGCAATTTTTATGTAGAATGTATCTTTTATAAAAATGTTAAAAACAATCCTTTGTGTGTAAGTTGTTTAAATAAAAAGTGCAAATGATAAATAAATTGTTTATTAAAAATAAAGAAATATGTCGAATACAACTTGTAAAATATATTTTAACTATGAGTTATATAGTTATTGTGCTATTAAAAAGTCGACTTGAGAGTCGAAAAGTCGACTTTTAGCAATGATTAATCGACTTTGAGAATCAGAAAATTCCAAGTCGATTCTAAAGTCAAAAGTCGACTTTTTTCGCGCTATTTCTATCCCTAACTTCTATTCTTCTTAGTCGTTCGCTCTTGACAGAGTGGTCGTGGTTGAAGATGATGCATTTTCTCTGGCTAATGTAGCTCCTGCGATGTGCCTCCACTTGTTACGGTCTTCAGCGTCTCGGGAGCACTGGACTATGGAGCTTTGTGTTGTAGCTTTTATAAGGTCTGTCCAACGCGTGGGTGATCGACCGCGTGATCGCTTGCCTTCTACTTGCCCCTGGACAACGAGTCGTTCCATAGAGTGCTCATTTCGAACAATGTGCCCGAAGTATTTGATGATTCGTCTCTGCACAGTGGACGATAATCTCTGTTTGATGTTAAGTTCCTCTAAAATCGAAATGTTGGTTTGAAGCGCTGTCCAAGGAATTCGCAGCAGTCGTCGCCAGCACCACATTTCAAGTGCATCGATTTTTTGACGGTCTTTCGAGCGAATCGTCCATGTTTCAGCGCCATAGAGAAATATTGGGAAGACTAAACTTCTCATAAGGCGGATTTTCGTGGCTTTGGTGATATTGCGGTTGCACCAGACTCTTTTTAGCCTATCAACGGCGGATCTGGTGATAGTTCTATTAGTTGAACTTCTATTACAAACTATGTAATGCAGATTGCAATTTGTGCAGAGCGTAGACAACAGAACTGAGAAGAGAAGTGAGTTGAGAGATATATGTATCAATATACTCTATGGTTGAGAGTGAGTAAGACAGAACGCTGAAGTTGAACTTCTGAGTTCTGAACGCAAGGGTTAAACAAAACATATCGATATAACAAAATATCGATAATTTTCCACACAATTATCGATATATATCGTCGATAATTTTATATTCGTTGTCGATTATAACGATATTCAATATTTATATTTTTTTAACGCAACTCTGTGTTCGCCTTGAATATTACTAGACACTTTTTAACTCTTTACATGCTCCTTGCGCATCGTTTACTAATAAAATCTCGCCATAATCTTTAAGTATAACTCGAGTATATGTAAAAATACTATTTTTATCTTGTCAATGATTTTAAAGAATTCTGTATTTGGGATCATGCTGAAATTACGACATATCGATTTTTCTGTTTTCACTCGATAACTATCGAGGCTGTTTAAAAATATCATGTTCATGTTCTTTATTCTGTGGCTTCTAGGCGTGCCATTTCCCATTTGGCCATGGTTGCCATTTATACGGCAATTGCCGTGTTATACGGTAATCAGGGGCCATTAAATAGTAAAAATAACACGCTTCACCGCAAAACAATCGTTCCCGTATCCTAAAACACGGCAATCAGCACCTTACGAAGTGTATATTTCATTACATTGGTAAGAGACATGGTAATTTTTTTAACTTTTACCTTAAAACACGGCAATCCGACATCGGAAACACGGCAACTGTTGTTTTTTTAATAGCAACCCAGCATTTGGGCACAAATTACTTCGCCAATCGTTGTATAGAATGGAAAAGACACGGTGAAGCCATCTCATTGCAATGAAGATAGAGAATTGCCCGGTTTATAAAGAGATATTAACACTGAGGACCAAAGAGATGTCGAGGACTGGTTGAAATATGTCTATACAGTTTAGAAAATGACAAGTAACAGCAAAGCAAAGAAATTTGACTGTTTATGAGAGTTTTTATTAGTCATCTATGATGAGAGTTACCATGAAATTAATGAGTATTAAGTACAAAAAGTAGGACGTAGTTTTAAGCAGAAACGATTTATTTTGTGTTATTAAAAAAATGTGGGTTTGAGTCGTTTTTGCTAAATTATTTAGTATTATGGACTATTTCTTTTTAATTTCTTAAAAAGGTTTAAGTAAAAAAAAATTAAAACCAAATGATTTATTAATTTGTAATATACCTATTTATTCAAAAATAACTATGTTCCTAAAAGCTAGTTTCTTTTCGTCCCCATCATTCTCATTACCAAGTTCCCCTTTTTTAAGGCGATTCACTCCGCTATCACAAAAGTACCTTCGACAACTCGCAAGGCCCACCGCGGACCGCCAACCGAATCAGGAATCTTAAGAAATAAAAAGAAACTTTATGACGGTGTCTATGTTTATAACTATTAATGTGGTAAGTTGTAACTGCGAAGTGGTAATTTGGTAACTGTAAACTGGTAACATTTAACATGTTTTGCCTAATGTCAAGAACGACACGTTTTTAGTGAAATTGATTTAAAAATAAATATATAAAATAATAGTTCTGATATAAAATAAAAAATTAACTTATTAAAATGACTCTAGATTTTAGAGATTTTGATTCTGATTCGTCTGATGATAGCAGTAATGATTTTCACGAAGAATCTGACTTAGAACAAGATCAAATATCCTCAAATGGTGCGTAAAAATTATCTTATGGTTATGAATTACAGTTTTCAATTTTATTTTATGTATAGACAAAAGTTATGTTTATTTAAAAATATTATATTTGATATGAGTTGAATTGATTGATATAATTATTATAGAAGAAGGGGGAGAAAGAAATACGCAGGAAGAGGCAAATATTAATAATGATGAAGATGATGACGAAGATGAAGTTGTTAAAGCCATTAAAGCAGAAAAAAATCGGCCTCGTGATCATCCCCCTTGTATTACGTCTGAAGATTTTATAGTAGACATTTCCTTTCATCCCACCAGAAATATAATTGCATTAGCAAATATAGTAGGAGATGTATTATTATATGAATATGATAATGAAGAGACAAAACTTCTGAATAACTTAGAACTTCATACTAAAGCCTGCAGAGATGTGGAGTTTGATGATGAAGGAATTATTATGTTTTCTACCTCTAAAGTATATAAACAGAAAATATTAACCTTATACTTTTTATAATTCAATAAAGACAATTAAATTTTATTAAATCTTTTATTTTCAGGATAAAGCAATTATAGCAACTGATGTTGAGACTGGAAAACTAAAACAGTGCATCGAAAATGCCCATGATGAGCCAATTTATAGACTATTATCATTAGATCAAAATAAAGTAGTTACAGGTTTGATACCAGATTTTTTAATATCTACTATTTTTATAAGTAACTAGTGGCTCACCCCCACTTTACTTGGGTTCCTAGCTCCCTAGTAATGTTTTAAAGATTGAAAGGAGTTCAAGAGAAAATGTACATGTATTATGCACATTGTGTGTAGTGTAGACAAATATGATATTGAGGCAAACTCTGTTGTATCCAATCAATCTAGCTGTAAAATTTTTAGACATATTAACCATAGAGTATATAGATATAATTTCAATTAAAAAGAATGCCACAAGTTTCATTAAAAAGAATGTCAAACTTTTATCGATCAATCTGGTGGTAAGTAGCAGGGCGCGGGGCACGCGCCGCATGCTTGCCGAAGCGCTATTGGTACGTCGATCGTCAATTCAAAATACCATTGCCCACACAAGTTTTTAATTACGAAATGGTTTTAAATATAAAAAAGAAAAAAAATATTTTTGACGGATTTTGTTTTATAAAGAGAGAGTCTGTGATGTATTAAACTAATTGTTTTAATTTTTCGTACGTAGATTAAACATTCTAATTCTTATCTAGAATTGTATTTAATGACATTCTATACCAATAACAAATAGACATTGCAAGCAAAAGTATAGTTCAAAAATAAAAGAATAGGCCTAGTACTTTCATGGATGAATGTACCCATGCGCAAATACACAGACCACCACTTTCTTTCTGCGTTTTTTTTACATGACGAGAACTGTACATATTGTTTTTTCTTGTGTAACTTGTAATTGCTCGTATAAATGGAACACTTGACAAAAATAGTACTCTGGAGGGAGTGAAAAACTTAGAAAATATGATAACTGCCAGTTTCTTTCTTTTTAACAATTTCTTTGTCTGTTATCTAGTTACAGCCAAAATCAAAACTGTTAGTTTTTGCTTCTTGTCAAGTCTGTTCAGCAGGGGCAACAAAATAAAACTAAAATTGGCGATCTTCAATGTATGTGTAGAAGGACAATCATATTGTAGCCAATTCAATAGGCCAATATGATTTATGTCCAAATGATTTGCACAATCCAGTTTTTAAAATATTAGATTTGAACCCGCTTTAATTACTTTCCCAAGAGAATGTGGTACCACTAGGCTGCCACTGTCAAATATATGGTTGTGTGAATGAAAATTAGTCTTAAACTAGCTGAACGGTGGGTAATCGCTACTATATGTCGTTTGCGCCTTGGGCATGCATCTACACCTGTTCACCTCGCTAAGATCAGGGTCAGGGACCATTCACTGTGCGAATGTGGCCTTGACGAAGGTACCCCATCCCATATTCTTTTTAGTTGTCCTAAACTCCTCCATCCTATTTATGATGTCCTTCCTTTAAAAGTTCCCCGTCCCCTTAATGTTAACTGTTTATTGATGTTTATTTTTAGTCCTTTGTGTAAATTTTTATGTAAATATATTAAGTATAATAGAATTAAATTGTAGACTTAAGTTGTGTAATATAACTAACATCTACTAACCATATTTTTTTTCCTCTTACTAATTAAGATGTTTGTGTAAATACTGTGTTGTCTTTTGTAGTAGGTCTAATAAGGATTTACTTCCCTTATACTATCATAATTTAAATAAACTTATTGACTCTATGTTACTGACCAATCTCCTTTGTGTCTTCTTCTTCTTGACATTGGCGAAATAATCTGTGCTCAACTGGCACGCTTTGAAGCCATTAACAAGAGAATTGAATTGAATTGAATGAAAATTAAACTTCTCATAGAAAATATAACATAGTTTGATTTGTCTTTCCCTATAGGTGATGATAGCGGAACTGTTAAACTATGGGACTTCAGGAAACAAGATGCCATATTTTCCATAAAGATTGGTGAAGAATATGTATCTGACATGATTACAAATGAAGCACAAAAATATTTAGTTTGTGCTGGAGGTGATGGAATGCTCACATCAATTGATTTAAAAGGGAGGTATGGAAATGACGAATTTTTAATTTATAACTAAAAAAAGATGCAAAACACTTAATCCTTTTTTTTATTTTTAGCAAAATATATACAACTTCTGAGCAGTATGATTCTGAATTAGTATGTATGGGACTTTTCCGCTCAGATACAAAACTATTAGTTGGATCATCAGTTGGGAAATTTTATTTATTCAATTGGAAAGAATTTGGTTTCCACAGTGATGAATATGTTGGACAAAAACACTCTATACAATGCATGATTCCTATTACGCAAAATATAGTGGTGTCGTCTGGTGAAGATGGTGTACTAAGAGCGGCTCATATGTTTCCACAAAGGCAATTAGGAGTTGTTGGTCAACATACATTACCTGTAGAAGCTCTTGATATAAGCCATGATGGCCAGTATATTGCCTCTTGTTCACATGCTAATGATGTAAAGTTTTGGAATATATCGTATTTTGAATCTATTGATTCTCTAATTGATGTAAACCATAAACAGAATAAAAAAAAAGACATGGTAAATAACTTACCTTCTTCTAGTTTTAAGAATGCTTCGGAATTTTTTTCTGGTTTAGCATAGTACACATTACATAGCCTTATAGGTGATATTGATATTGGTGATTGTACATTTCTTTAATTAATATATAATAAAAAATATGTTGTTGTCTGTTATTTTTAATAATTAGAAAAAGCATGTTATGATGATTCCTTATTTTTCGATATCTTTATCCTGGGTCATCACAATGGATTTTGTAAATGTTACTATCGTAAACGCATGTTATATAATTTAATTGATGAAATCTCAGATCACGTAAAAAACCTATATAACGCATTTAGGAACGAAAGTGTAACCATTTTTTAACCGACTTCAAAAAAGGAGAAGGTTATATCATAGTATAAAGAATGACATAGTAGGGCAACTTCGGCCCAATCCGCGATATAATTACCTGTCATAGTTACCATAGTTGCCTGTCACAGGGTTGTCACTGTAGCTAAATTTTAATTCAGTGCTCAGAAATTGGCATTGGGCCGGGAAGTGTGTTATTAAAAAATATTTATTTTTTATATATATTTAAGAATGTAAAACATTTTGTTTCTACATGTTTATGATTATTTTTATTAGGCCTGTAGCTACTCGCTTAACTGATATATCTGTAGAAAATAGTATTGAAACTCGAACTGACGCGAATAGATTTATCTCGAAATGAATTTGTGTAAATAAATAAAATAAATCCTTTAATTTCTTGCGTTTACAAAAACATAAATATGCTATTAGTAACAATTAAAAAAATAAAACTATAATATATTAATAAAATCATATCACATCCTATTAAATTATTATTATTATTATTATTTACGATAGTAATATTTATTTTCATATTAATAAATATAAAAATAAATATTATTTTATATTTAAAAAATAAGAAATATCGATTATTACGTCACTATAGCTTGTCAGTCGTCGAGCTGTCAAAACACCATTATAAAATGGACAAACTATTATTTATATTATTATTGTTTACCTTTTCTGTTCAGTAGGTAATCTGAACAAAGACAACTCTGGAATCGATGAAGAATTTAGACACCCAAACACACAGCAATAAGTTCTTCTACGAATATCACACATTTTTCATAGTGAAAAACCGTGACGCGCGAAACATGTGCGGCGTCAGCCTAGACTGGCGCACTGATATACGGTTCGAGATATTGTTTGAGTTTGCGTGCGGCAACGTAAAGATACTATGACGCACACATACAATCCGCGCGCGGTGCGTTTGTATGAAGATGCCTTACTTTGTCTATTCCTTATACTATGCTAATATTATAGACGTAGATATAGCTGCAGGCAGTGGTAGCCCAGCGGTAACGCGCTCGCTTGCATAACCGAGTGATGCGGGTTGAAATCCGGGTCTCGCATCTCTGATATTTTCATGTGCGTATCATTTCTATCATGATTACCACTAGTCTTACGGTGAAGGACTACATCGTGAGGAAACCTGCATGTCTTAGAAAAACCTAGCAAGTTTTCGACGACATGTTAAGTCCGCCAACACGCACTAGGCCAGTACGGTGGACTATGGTCTGATCCCCTCGTACTGAGAGGCCCGTGCCCAGCAGTGGGACGTAAAAAAAAGGGCTGATAATGATGGTGAGATACAAGTCGCGTAGTATATTTTAGTTATTTTCATAGTATCTATTATGTCCTATTCTTATTATGTTTGTACTCCAGTCATGGGTGTTTATATTTATAATATGTATGTATTTAAACACTTATATATGTAGTATATCAACTATCTGGTATCTGTAGACTGTAACACAAGCTTCGTAGCTTACCACGGAACTAGATGGCGCTGTGTGTAATCATGTCCCAACATATTTATTTATTTATTTACTATGAAGAAATGTTGCTACCGTTAATACTATTTTGGTCCTGCAGAAAAGAGCTATTCGTGCCAGTTATAGTTTAGGCCCTAAAAATCATTAAGAGAAAAGTTTAAAGAAATAAAAATATTGACTGTTACTTCTCAATCCTTGTACGAAAGTATTGTATGTTCATCAAAATAAACACGATATTCCCAGGAATTACGACATGCATAGCATTAATACTAGAAGCTTCTGTTGCCAAATTTTAAGAAATTGTGAAGGAATGTGTACTGAATGATATTATTCGAATAACGATTTATTAGAAGACAGTACGCCTTGCGAATGATGTGATCGCCGCCAGGCTATTTCAATAGGTAACTTCCAATTTAATTAGAAAAAAGAGAGATTAAGATAAAAAAAAAAATATTAGTCCCGCTGAGTTTCTTTCGCCAATTCTTCTCAGGTAAGAGGTTTCCTCTTTCCGAACTGCCCCTCTAGACAAATGGCAAACGCTCCGTGTCGATTCTATTTTGATTTATCGTTCGACGGGTGCTGTACGCTAAGCGCAGAATTCGTTTGTCAAAAGTGCCACTTGGCTTCAATCTGTATGGGGAATTATGTACTAAATGTGACGTTTCGTTTCATCGAATAGATTATATCAACATTTGGCTACCAATTATAAATTCGATACGTTGAATCTAATCACTAATCGTAAGCTTATGTCAATCCGTTTATGCCACTTGTCTAACCCCTCTGGTATAGAAATTTTATAAAGACTGAAATTAAAAGCGGCAAGTTTTACGTCATAGTAAATTCTATATGGTGTACTCCCAGTCGGATTTTCTTTTAATAATATAATTTAATATTTTAAGTTATGAAACATTTCATTTCTTGTAGGAATTTTGTTGTTTTTTGTTGTTGCTCAAAAAAAAACACAAAGTTTTTAATTTTTACAATTCTTCATGCTTTAATTTTTTCCTACCAGGAAATGACCAAAATTCTGATGGAAGTCCTTTTACATCTCTTTCTCTCTTAACAAAAGCTGTAAATGAAGATACACAGTTGCCAATAAAATAGTTAGCTTGTCCCAAAATGGCCAAGTCTAGGTGAGGATTGCTTGGTTTTAATCTTATTATACTGACATCTAAACGTTCCAAGGCATTTTCAAAGTCTTCTTTCATATGATTGAAATCTGATGCAATAAAAATGTGCTTAATACCTTTATTCTTTTTAAGAGCCCTTTTGACTTGCCTAAAATAAAAAAAATGTGTTATAATTAATGTATGGATATATATATTTAAAAAAATTATTGATGTAATTTAATATCATGTAGATCAACTTTTTTAAGTATATACTGTTGCAGTTTTAAGTATTGACTAATGATTTAGGCAATTGGTTATCCTTTCTCAGCTTCTTCTTTGACTAATGCTTTTAATTTTGTCCTGTCCTTTGCAGCGTGTCTAATCTGGGCCAGCTATCTTTTTGATGTTTCTTTCACAATGTTTAATTTGTCTACTTTTATACCTTTTATCAATTCGCAAATACCATTCAGTCACTAATCTTACTCACATTCTATTTCTTCTCATAGCATAATATGTCTCGTCCATCTCTATTTCAGTCACTTGTGGACAGACCATATGGATATATTTAATATTAGGAAGTAATATGGAAATATATAGTCAAAACACAGTATGAACTTACTTTATTATTTCCATTTTTTGTGGGAGACACATTGATGTTGTTAATTTTCCTTTTTCAGTTTTATATCCAACACATTGTGGTGCTGAAAATAATTTAGGGCTATCGGGTATATGTTGACAAGCTTTAACCCAGTCTTGTCCATTCCTCAAGTGAATTCCCAAAAAACCACCACCAGCCATATTCTTCTTTATGAACAACTTGGACTGTTCTTGAATGTTATTACTCCAACTTAAATATTTTTGTAAATAAACATTTTCTGACTGGACTGGAAAACTTGCTGGAGCACCTGAAATTAAATAATCTATGTAGCATTAAACTAATTATTCATGCAATGAATCTTGATACAGTTTTTACTAATAGAATAATATAACAAGAAACATTTTCTTATATAATTAGTAAATACTGAGTACAAAATGGCTGTGCCTAGATTGTGTTTTATGAATTAAAAAATATTTTGTACTATTACATTGACAATGGCCATGTTATTGTACAAAATCGTTTTTTTTTCTGGCTAACTTTTAAATCTAAACAACACACTAGCTAGACAATCAGAGGTCGAAAATGGCAAACAGAAAAGTCTATGAAAGCATATTTGTCTACATCTCTTAAGGTATGTGCATGATATACACTCATTTGCAAAAAATCGGGCGGTTTCAATTTTCTTCCTGACTGAAAAAAATAAAATACCAATTAATTTAAAGGTTTAAATTATTTGAACATGTTACTGGCCAGTTTTAAAAGTGCCATAACGTTTATAAGAGTACATTCCAAATTCAAATTTTTGACTGAACCTGGTGCTCAAAGAAAACAAGTTTTAACTACCTACATTTTGTTGGCGAATTCCCTATAGTTAATATCGGCTCTAATTAACTTATTGTCAATTTTTATTAAATTATCTGATGTCCTTGACATTTAAAAGTATTGTTATTGCTGTTTAGCAATCTAGAAAATGGTAGATAAAGTGATAAAAGCGAGCAAAATTATTGCGCTGCTTGAAGAAGGTTGCAGTCAATACTTCGTAGCTCAGAGGCTTAATGTGAGTCGGTCGACAGTTCAAAGGACCTGGCAGCGCTATCAAGAGACCGGTTCCGTCAAGAGAAGGCCTGGTTCTGGCAGAAAGACATGTACCGAACCACGGTCAATTTTTATTTAATTTTCTGATGTCCTTGACATTTAAAAGTATTGTTATTGCTGTTTAGCAATCTAGAAAATGGTAGATAAAGTGATAAAAGCGAGCAAAATTATTGCGCTGCTTGAAGAAGGTTGCAGTCAATACTTCGTAGCTCAGAGGCGAAATGTGAGTCGGTCGACAGTTCAAAGGACCTCTGGCAGCGCTATCAAGAGACCGGTTCCGTCAAGAGAAGGCCTGGTTCTTGCAGAAAGACATGTACCGAACTACGGGATGATCGTTTTGAATAAAATGAAACACTATGTATAATCAAAGATGACAATCAATGAGTAATAATATAGTAGGAGAGCTAGCAAACCATCCGACTAACCCATTTCCGAAAAATAAATTACTGTAATAATAACATTTTATTATTTTTTTTTTTTTTTTTTTTTATTATTTTATTCTGAATTAGTGCTTGACTGCGTTCCACCTGATGGTAAGTGGAAACGCAGTCGGAGATGGTAAGAAGACCTTGAAGACACCCATATTGTAATCAGACGGAAACACTGACGCAGGCAGGTTGTTCCAATCCTTAGCCGCACGTATAATAAATGACGAAGTGAAACGCTTCGTCCGGACGGGTGGAATGTCCACGACATAAGAATGGAGGCCAGCCGTTCGTCGAGTCGTCCGATGATGGAAAGGGGATGGAGGAATTAAGTCGTGTAATTCCTGCGCACACTCTCCGAAATGCAACCTATAGAATACACAAAGGCTGGCAACCCTACGTCGGTGATCGAGGCTTTGTAAGTTGGCTTTTACCAGGGTAGGGTCATCAATAAGTCTCAGCGCACGCCTCTCAATTGAGTCCAAGGCTGACAGATGGCATTTCGCAGCACCAGCCCATATGTGACTACAGTATTCCACGCACGACCGGACTTGAGCTTTGTATAGATTAAGAAGCTGTCCCGGCGTGAAATACTGTCGGACCTTTGCGAGGATGCCAACTTTCCTCGCTGCTACATTAGCCTTAGACGCGATGAACCGCCCGTAGTTCATGTTGGGGCTAATGTCCTTATGTATCTTCATTCTTCATAAAAACGGTTCGAATAATAAGTATTTATAATAAATATCTGTTAAGATAAATAAAAATTATACTTTACATATAGCCCTGTTTATCGTTGATTTTAGTGATCCTTAATCATATCTTAACAAGTTAATATATCATATCCTTTTTTTTCCAACGTTAAAACCCGTACAAGTCTGTTGCGCTTTGACTCCGATCAAGCGTGATCGCTAATACATTATCCTCATCTGGCAGACTTCTGCAACCGCTAGAATATTTAGGCTGCTTGCATATTATACTTATTAAACAAATAAAAGTGCATGCTCTCAAAACTTTAGCCTTGTGGAAACATCACTACTCCTTACAATCCCGATGACAACTTTACTAGTCAGGTAGGTACCCTTAAAATATGTGTAATTTTTTACGCTTAAACATATGAAAATAACAACATATCTGAATTGTAGCCTTGTGGCAGTAGATAAAATTGAAAGTTTTTTTTTTTGAGATTTAAAACATTCCTATCCCACGCTACGTGGGGTCGATACAAGATGTCTTCCCTTTTCACTCTCATTAGGTCATTCGTCAACGTAACATTCACCCCTTTTATACGCATATCCTCTTTTACACAATCCATCCATCTCTTTTTCCGTCTTCCCCTACTCTTTTTTTCCTTCCACGTGCATTCTTTCTCCTCGTAATATAACTTTCTTGACTTCACATTTCCATACCTATTGCCCCTCACCTTTTCTATTACTACACTACCGTGTCCCTTCTAGTCACACCGCACATCCATTACACACATTTAGGTTGCATACACTTTCCTTTCATCCATCCCGCATTCATATTATTATTTAAGTTTCATTCAATATTGCCGGTAGGGGTACATCACCTATGGCAAATTTAGAGAAATAAGAGGGGCCACTAAAGTCTGTTCTGTAACTTTGGTTGTTTTTTGTTTGTCTGATCTTTAGGCCAACACTCTCTGATAATATAACATCAAATACAAATATTTTCTTAGCTTTGTAAGTAATTTTAGTTACACGATTAGTCTTATAGTTCGCTAGCTCTTAGACTAATACTTACGCACAATTATTGCAAATACGAAATATTTAATATAAGGTGTCATGTGGCACAACTTAGTGCAGAGTTTTTAGCAAGTCAAACGCAGGGGTTAAAAGATTTTTAATAACATAAGATTGGAACATGAAAATATTATTTAAAAATAAGGATACATAAGGAGTATTTATAACACCCAGCGTTAATAAATATAATAAGCTAACAATAAACTTAACTTGAAGTTTGATTTAACATACCTGTAAAAGCTAGAACAGGCCACTCTTTGACTGGATATTTTGTTTTCCATTGTTCCATCATATTTGTATTACTTGCATCATAGTTGAGAGGCCCATAAAATTCAGATTCAATAAAATCTATATTGAATGTATCCCAAAATGGTCCAAAAGGATTACCTGATTTTGCATTACAACTATTATGTATCTCTCCCATTCTTTGAGTGTAACAAAATGAAATTCTTTTGTGTGGAGGCCATAAAATTGGTGCGATTTTCTTCATAAATAACTCCATGGTAATTACTTGGTGATATTTATTTAAAGGGTCTATACTAAAGTATGTATCAAAGGGAACTTGAATAGATCTAGATTCCCCATATCTATACTCAACCCATGGTGGCAATATAAGTGTCCTGTTGATACCTTTACTAAAAGCTAAAGCTCCTAAAAAGTGATCAGCCTGGTTACCAAATCTACCTGAAAAGAAGAAGAATATCTAAGTAAATTTTTTATTGTAATTAAACAGATATTATTTGCAAAAAAAAAATTGAAATTTAAAATAAATTGCATATAAATATTAACTGAAATATTCTTACCCATACAAGGACAGTAAGCAATATATCCATCGGCTGTGTTACCTAGGATTACCTTTACACTTAATATGATAATTGCTACAAATATTTGCATCTTGTTAAACTCAAAATTCATTTTATGGATAAAATGCCAATTATTGTAGTCCACAATACTATTATTACTTCGGTAATATCAAAATATCGATATTATTATTTCGAAATATCGATATTTATTACTAATATTTTTTGGACGATATATCGATAGTTCGATATTGAAATGGTGATATCGATGGCCGATATTTTTTTTAATAATTTTTTATTTTTAATTCTTTTTCGTAATTTATTTAATCTACTTAATCTACCGTATTTTATTTATTTAACAACAACAAGATAAACACTAAGAAAAACAAAATATTTGTATGTACCAAGTGTTACAATTCAAGTGTTGCCTTAATTTTAGGTGTTACACGCAATTATTATCAACTCGTTTCCAAGTAGGTATACGTAGTGAAAATATTGTTACATAAAAATTTACACTATATTATGTTTTTTTCTGTATTATATACTAATTATCTTAAAACGGTATGTAATTTTGTATAAATATACCTCTGTAGTAAATAATTACAATAATCTATGATATGGAGTATCTACTTCCCCTCTAGAACCTCGTGAACTTGCCTTTGAGGAAATTTAAATCAAAAATTAAAAGTACGTTGTTGAATAAAGCTTATTACACTATAGCGGAATACCTGGTGGATGTAAATGTGTGGGATTAGTGACTGGTTGTGTCTCACGTAGGATAAATAGATAAATTGTAATACAATATTGTTACCAAATATTTTTTTGAAAAGAGCAACTGTTGAGTTTCTCGCCGGTTCTTCTCAGCAGAACAGCTTTCCGAGCCGGTGGTAGTTTACTCACAGACTTACAGACTGACTTTTAATTTTGATAATGTAAAAATGACGATTCAAAAGAGCTTGTAAAAGTCTATTTGAATAAAGAATATTTTGATTTTGATTTTTTGATTTTGATCTAGACAAGTGGCATAAACGCTAGTAGAATAGAATAATCAATGTATGGGATTGACATAATCTTACGACTAGTGATTAGATTCAACGTATCGAATTTGTAATTGGTAGCCAAATGTAACGAAACGTCAGATTAGTACATAATTCCCTTTGAGGTGAGAAATATATATATCTATGATAATTCCCCATACAGAAGTGTCACTTTTGACAAACGAATTCTGCTGTTAGCGTACGGCAGGGCGTTAGCGTTTATCGAAATAGAATCGACACGGAGCGTTTACCATTTGTCTAGAGGGGCTTTACTTAGAATTATCGTTGTGTGTTATCACTGTCAAGTGTCAGCCATAGAGTAAAGTAATATACCTAGAATATAGAGCCTTCTCTGCCATTTTTTTTGCCAACACGACAATCAAATGCCCTGATTGATTGATGGTAGGCATTTTACTCCCGTGCTATTAGTGAGCTGTTAAATATTTAGTTTCTTCTGCTACATCTGTAGCATCTTAACGAGTTGCTTCTACAATAAATCTTAAATGCCTAATAATCGTAGTAGCCAAACAGCTGAATATATAAAACAAAGAGTATTTTTAAGAACTCTTACTGAAAAATATTTCTATACATATTTGTCTTATTTAAATTTAAAAAATAATTACTAAGAACTATAACCTAACACTAATATACATTTATAATTTAATTTGTTTAATAAATATATTGGACTATAAACTCAAAAATGATTACACTTTTTGAGCTAACTTACGATTTTTTTAAATAAAGCCGATTTATCGAAATAGCGATTTTTTTTTCGATATATTGAACTCCGATACTGATATATCGATATATCGAAAATCCGATATTTAAAAAAATATCAACAGTCCTACTATGAACTACCGCCATAGTAAAAAGAATGACAAAGTAGGGCAACTTTGGCCCAATCCGCGATTTAATTACCATATCATAGTTACCATAGTTGCCAGGGTTGTCACTGTAGCTAAATTTTAATTCAGTGCTCAGAGTGGCATTGGGCCGGGAAGTGTGTTATTAAAAAATATTTATTATTTATATACATTTAAGAATGTAAAGCATTTTGTTTCTACATGTTTATGATTATTTTTATTAGGCCTGTAGTTACTTGCTTAAATTATATATCAGTAGAAAATAGTATTAAAAATGTTTGTTTGTTAGATTTATCTCGAAATGTATTTGTGTAAATAAATAAAATAAATCCTTTAATTTCTTGCGTTTACAAAAACATAAATATACTATTAGTAACAATTAAAAAAAATATTAAAAGTATAATATATTAATAAAATCATATCACATCCTATTAAAATAATAAACTAATACAACAAAAATAAAAGTACCTACATAAGTATTTCATCATCAAGTATAAATTATATGCTATAGTTTGTCCATTTTTTAATGGTTTTTTGACAGCTCAGGCCCACAAAGTTTCGTATTTAATGGTTAGAACGTTAAAACTATAGAATAAGTGATTTGTTTACTTTTTCTGTTCAGTAGGTAATCTAAACAAAGATAACTCTGGAATCGATGAAGAATTTAGACATCCAAACACACAGCAATAAGTTCTTCTACGAATATCACACATTTTTCATATAGTGAAAAACCATGACGCGCGAAACTTGTGCGGCGTCAGCCTTGACTGGCGCACTGATAAACGGTTCGAGATATTGTTTGAGTGTGCGTGCGGCAACGTAAAGATACTATGACGCACACATACAAGCCGCGCGCGGTGCGTTTGTTTGAAGTTGCCTTACTTTGTCATTCTTATAAAATGAGATTTTTATTTTTAATACTTGTAGGCGTAGGACGTACCTGCTGCAAATTCGAGTACTTATGTGATGTGGGTTTAGTACGCTTGTATTGTAGGATAAAAAAGAGAGAGAATAATATTTTATGTAGTTGCACTTAGGAGTATTTGTGTTCTGCGAGTTGCTCAGCAAACTATTGTCATTGTCACGATAGCCGCACGTACCCCCACTACTCTTAATACTAGAGTCTAGAGACCTTTCTGGACCGTGATTTTGGTGTCCTATGTGTAAGTGTAGCTTTAAAATTTACGATTTATAGAATACGTTTTAATTGCATTTAAAAATTTTTTGCGGTCTCAATAAGCACCACTTAATACTTTGAGACGCTTTAAATCCTATCAAATAGCCGTTGTTCATTATTTGTCTATAGTCCATATTGCAATGTAAAAAAGATGTAAAATTAAACTAATTATTTTGTTGTCATCATTGTCTGACATTTGTCCAATATTGAGTTTTGTCCAATTTTATTTCATTATTTTTTATACTTTTTTTCTTAGTGCATAGGCACTAAAGTGAACAATCAGCACGAGATAAATTATTTACTAATGGTAGCGTTTTGTTATATATATATTAACAAAACGTTTTGTACTAATGCCACAATAATGAATACAATTATAGTTATTTTAATATTTATTAAGCTTTTACAGCATACACTCTAGGAGGAAATAGAGACTTCTTTCTAATCTCTTTCTGCGTCTTGATTTTGGCCTCATGTTTTGTAAGAGCTTTGCGCATAGCACGAGTCTTCTTAGGTCTCAAGTCAAGAGGCTTATATTTCTTGTTTTTGTAGTGATTTCTTAAGTTAACCTTCATTTTCTGATGATACACAATATAAACACGTGCAATTGCTTTCCTTACAACACGTCTGCAAGAGAAATTAAGTTTCATTAATCCATTCATACAAGATAAAGAAGATTTAGTATTATTTCTGTGTAGTAGTTGCACATAAAGTGAGTTATTAAAAGAATTTCTGCATAATAAATGCATTTATTTTGTATAAAATTTGTCTTATTTAATTTTAGACATTAATTACCAAGACCAACTATCATATAATCCACCAAACTTGAGATAAGCATTAAAAAATAAGAAATATTATTTATTATAAAAGTATCTACATATTGTTTTAGTATAGGCTATTAAAGTATGTAGATACTGTTTTAATCCATATGTATGTAACAGGGGCACTACTGAATGAAAGAAGGCATAGCAATAATTTATTAAGTATCCCACAAATTTTATATAAAAATTTTCATGAAGATACAAAAATAAGAAGAAATTGAAATGAACTCAAAATAACGGTAACCTATCGACAATCAAACAATTCTTAATATTATATCTTATAATGGCATTAAGTACTTAAAAAATAACTAGTTAGGTTCTTGAAATAACAAAACGATTGAACATACATTTTTGATAGCTTTGATGCAACACCTCCAGTTACTTTAGCCACTCGAAGATTAGTCAACTCCGTTTTTAACTCTTCAAGTTGCTTGAAGAGTTCTTTCTTGTCTTTCGTGCGCAACTCAGAGCACTTGACTTTACCCTAAAAATTTTACAGGGCCACATAAATATGTATATTATAAACAATATAACCTCAGATAACACAGTAAATTTGATACCCTCATAATGCTAAATAACTCGTTAGTTTTAAATAATTAATTTAAAACTGCACAATTGACTACTTATTTAATTTTATAACATCAAAACGAAAAGGTATGAACATTAAATGTTATAATAATGTAACTTAATTAAAAAAATATAGTTATAAAATAAATATTCTATCTTTAAATAGAATTAATTTAATAATATCCATATATTTATTAATTCGATGCTAATAGTTAATTCAGATTTTTGTTCAAAATTATTTTACACACCATTTTTAAGACACCTTCTGTCACCACATAAACTGACGTAAAGACAGGAGTTATATTACAGTTCACAGATTCTATCTAAGTTTGTCATTTGTCAGTGTTCCACAGACTATTGATAGCTTACAATGCAATTTTACTCTTCTCTAAGGCTCTATGGTAGGTACGTAGCATAGATGAGTAAATATATATGTTGGGACCTAGGACGATGAGACGATGTATTCATCGTCCTAAGTTGGGACCATGAACCTACTAGACATAAGGGATTGTGCACTTAGCACTATGATTGAAAAACGAGCGAGAGCTTAGCGAGATATCATCAGGGAGACCTGCGTCCCTTTCTATCATAGTGTCAATGCTTTTGGAAGTTTTGTGGACTTTTATATTCAGTTACGTAGTGAGGTGAGGATAAAAAAAATGTATCACTAGCGTTCGCCCGCGTGGACCAAGTATTGGATGGACATTAAAGAAAATTTCATACAGTCGGCCAACGGACATGACTAGCCAGAGCAATCGTGTAGGGTTTGTGGGGTGAAAGAGGGGCGGTAGCGAGCCGAAGCTGCCATACACTCGCTTGGGACGCGTCAGCTAGAGTTGACACTTTTTAATTTAATTGTTTCAAGTTTATACTTTACAAATAATACACAAATGTAGAACGGATGACATAATATGTATATATATTTATATATAGTGACAACCCTGCAGCAATGCCTATACAAAAGCGGCATTTTGCGTAACTTCAAACGCGAGGGCCCACTGGTTCTTTTATTTACGCTGTGGTAATATATTGTTATCGAGATAGTGGTATCCCAGTGGTAACGCGCTTGCTTGGACAACCAAGTAATGCGGGTTCAAATCCGGGTCACATAATAGTGAAATTTATTTTTATAAAATACCACAAAAGGTTACCTCTTCTTTAAAATCTTCCCCAATAGATTCAATAAGATTTCAACAAGCGTTTGATTTTCCAATATATATCAAACTCAACAATGTGATTGCCAGTTTAAATTTTCACTCCTACACGCGAATGAAATAATTAAAATATTTAATACAATCAATCTTAAGAAAACTGGTGATTTATGGGACATGTCTGTTAAATTACTTAAAACGATAATAGCAAACATTACACCACAATTGTCTCTTATCTGAAATAAATGTACAGACTGGAATATTCTCTGATCTTATGAAAATTAGTAATACGTTTTTTTAAAATGGAGAAAAAAATGATCCTGGCAAATATTGACTTATTTCTATATTGCCATGAATGAGCAAAATCTTTGAGAAACTTATTTATGGCCAACTATTGAATCGTTTTAACATGAATAATAGTTTCCATGGTGAAAAGTAGATATAGTCTAGTCGACAAGTTGAAAATGGTACAAAATAGAGATACTGCTCTTAAAATTATGTGCGATAGATCATTGGATCCGGAATGACGTCTAGAAAAATGTGCCAAAAGCGTGTATTAATAGCACATAAAAAATTGCAAAAGTTATAAACAAAGATGAAAAGAAAATGGCATTTCGTTTTTTGCCAATATTTAATAAACTATTATTATTTAAGAAATTTCAAAAAAAGATTCTGAAAGAGGAGGAAATTTCTAATAAAAATCTCCTAACTCCCGGAACTCTATCTCCATTATTTATAATTTTAATTTAACGCTGAAAATAGGTCTGCGCGTGACATTTTTAGGATGCGCGCGTGGCGTCAAAAGCGAGTACGGCACATTAATTAATTTATTTAAGGTATTGAATATATTTTTTTAATTTGAAAAAATTTTTGCAGTTGGTAGTGTGTGGTATGAATTAAACTCAAAACAACTGAACGATGCATTTATTAAGAGACGAGTATCGCACCCGAGTGCCTCATTGCGACTGCCCGAGAGTTTCAACCCATAGCATGAAATGTGCTGACGGCACATAACATCCCCCTTTACAAAAAAAAAAAAAAAAAAATATATATATATATATAAAATACAAATTTTTTTGGTGACTAAAATAGGTAAAATTACACATAGGATACAAATTACTACATAAAACTACAAAATACAATTACACAGGATAATTCCAGTTAAAAAAATTACATAATGTCTTGAAATATAATCTCTGAATAAAGAACACAACTACAAAAAATAAAAATAGCAAGATTGTTTTCATTCATGCTCATTTGAAACCTGCATGCATTACAAACAATTTCGAAGTATTGATTACTATTCAAATCTTGAAATTCGATTAGCCGTTAATTAAATGATACAAAATAAAATTGTTTTAATGTAAGTACTTATCTCCTAATTAGAACAACATAAAATCATAATATTCAATGTTACATCATAAAATTGGAATAGAGATACATGCTTAAATATATATTTTGTTTTATTAACTAACATTATGTAGTATATTACGAGGGTATAGAGTTCATTTTACGAATATAATGTAATTAAACTAATGTAACACATAACTTGCACTTAAACATGTCTTTTAATTAGGCACTTAATTTCCATTCACTCACATTACACAATCACTTGCTGAGTGACCGGGCCGTGTGGGCCCTGGTCACTTATGCGATGAGGTGTAATTGCCAACTCTCTGCGCATGTATCTTCCATATTTAATCTTGCAATTTTTCCAAATTAAGAATCCTATAATTGCCAAGATAAATAAAGTTATGAAAACCAGATACATCTCTATTCTGAATATAGTTTCCGTATTTGTCGTAGTTGCAGATGCTTCGTTGCCAGCACCATTTTGCGCTATTATTATTTCTTCTTTGATATCCTTACTTTGTTGTTTCCCCATTGCTAATAAAATTATCTAACGATTATTAATTAATTATTAAGTTGTTAATAAAATAATTTATTATGGAGCAAAGCGAACGACTGGCTTGCTAGTACGACCAGATCTTGTTATCTTCGGCCCACTCGGCTCTTTGTTTACATAGCTCGTAGGGTTATATGATGCGCTTTTGCATTCGCCGGTGTCAATTGCAAACGCTGGCTTTAATCTGTCGATACTTATGCATTGCTGCGACTCTCCTTTTAATATTTTAAAATATTTGTCCGTACGTTCGATGACTTTGTATGGTCCGGAGTATGGATGAGTAAGTGGCTTTTTAACTTGATCGCATCTTACGAAAACGTGCGTACACGTGCTTAATTCCGGATGTACGAATATGCGACCTTGCCTATTATCTCGTTTCGGAATCGATGAAATTTGTCTTATTCTATGTCGCAAATTTTGTAAAAATGTTTCATTATCAGTGACTTCTAGCTTTGTAGGCGAAAAGAAATCTCCTGGTAGACGTAAGACTTGTCCATAAACCATTTCGGCGGCGCTCACACTTGTGTCATCACGTAGACTTGCTCTTAAGCCCAGTAGAACTGCCGGTAATTCATTTACCCAATCATCCGTATTTCCTCTGCACATAAGGGCTGTTTTCAAAGAACGATGAGCTCTCTCAACGGCACCATTTGATTGCGGGTGGTAGCTTGTAGTTCTTAATTTTGTTATACCCATTCGCTTTGCTAACCGTGTGAACAAGTTGGATTCAAATTGTCGACCTTGATCCGTTGTAATCCGCAAGGGACATCCAAATCTTGAAATCCAGCCTGAATAGACTATCCATGATATAGTATCAGCTGTAATATCTTTAATTGGATAAGCTTCTAACCAACCGGTTGCTCTGTCCACCATGGTAACTAAATAACGATATCCTTTACACATAGTTAGTGGGCCAACAATATCCACGTGTAAATGTTCGAAACGTTGGCTTTTTTGGAATGTTCCGAGTGGTGATATCGTATGACGTTGTACTTTCGATCTCTGACAACCTAAACATGATTTAGCCCACATAGCAACATCTTTATTCATTGCAGCCCACACGTAGCGATCTCGCATCAAATTTCTTGTGGCGCGAATTCCTGGGTGGCTGGGATCGTGTATAGCTTTGTATGCTGTTATACGAAACTCCAGCGGCAAATATGGACGCGGCTTATTTGTAGACATTTCGCAGTAAATCGGTATATTACTATTCGGCAAAATTAGTTCCTTAAATTTCAAATTGTTTAAAGTCATTAAATGTTTCAATTCTTTATCATTTTTCTGAGCTTCTGCGAGTTTTTCGTAGTCTATCGGCGAAGGAAAATCGATAGTATAAATCCTTGATAATGCGTCAGCTACAACGTTTTCGGTTCCGCTGACGTATTCGATTGCAGTACAAAATTGTAAAATAAAATCTAAATGTCTTAACCGTCTTGGTGTATCGTTTTTTCCTATAGAATTATTATTTTTAAATGCATAAACTAGTGGTTTATGATCTGTAAATACAGTTAGGGGTCTTCCTTCGATTAAATATCTAAAGTGCTTTGTAGCCATGTAAATAGCTAACAGTTCCCTATCGAAAGCACTGTAGCGCTGTTGCGCTTCACTCAGCTTGCTTGAAAAAAATGCAAGTGGTTTCCATGAGTCTCCTTCTTTTTGTTGTAGGACTGCTCCGGCACAGGTGGCTGAACAATCCGTCATAATTGACATAGGTGCATTTTGAGATGGAAAAGACAATGTAACCGCGCTTTTTAAGCTTTCCTTACATTGTTCAAAAGCTTCAATGGAGTCATCGGTCCAAGGAATAGGCGTCTTGTCTTTCTTTTTTGAGTTGTGAATAAAAACGTTTAACTTTTCTTGAAGGCTTGCTGCCTTGGGAAGGTGACGTCTATAAAAGTTTAACATCCCCAAAAAGCGTCGTAGTTCGTCTACAGTCTCTGGCCTTGGATATTTCGAAATAGTCTTGACTCGATCTTCAAGCGGACGTAAGCCTTTATTAGATACGTGGTATCCCAAAAAGTCTATCTCTGATTTTCCAAAATCACACTTAGCTAAGTTGATTGTAACGCCGTATTGATTAAGGCGTTTGAAAACGGTATCTAAGTGCATTCGATGTTCTGATTCCGTGTTTGAAAAAATAATGCTATCATCGATGTAATTAAATATAAAATCCAGACCTTCAAAAACGACATGGTTCATAAAACGCTGAAAAGTTTGTGCCGCGTTCCTTAAACCGAAGGTCATTCGTGGGAATTCGAACAGGCCAAACGGAGTTATAATTGCAGTTTTTTCGATGTCTTCCGGCGCCGTCGGAATAAAATGGTATGCACGATGTAAATCGATACGGGAAAATATCTTCTTTCCAGCCAGTAGGTATGTAAAGTCGTGGATACGCGGAATCGGGTACCTGTCTGGCTTAGTAATAGCATTAAGACTGCGATAATCACCGCAGGGTCGTATTTCACCGTTCTTCTTCGCAACCACGTGAAGCGGACTGGCCCAACAACTCTTCGAAGGCCGGCATATGCCTACTTCTTGCATAAATTCAAACTCTTTCTTGACTCTCATATATTTGTCTGCGGAAAGAGGTCGAGCGCGGGCGAAGACAGGGGGTCCAGTAGTCTCGATGTGGTGCATAATGTTATGTTTCGGCACATTTTTGTAGCACATAGGTTTTGTTATATCGGGATATGCTGACAATAAATGGTAGTACGGGTTGGTTACTTGTATTGTTTTGATAGTGTCTTGTTTACAATTTACCATAGACCCAATAACGCTTAGACTCGTAACAGAATCGATAAGTCTTCGACCATTCACATCCACTAAGAGTTTGTGGTGATTTAAAAAATCGGCACCAAGGATAGGCTGTTTTACGTCAGCGAGTATAAAATTCCAAGCATGAGGTCTTCTTAATTTTAAATTTAATTCTAAGCGTTTAGTTCCGTATGTTCGTATTTCACTCCCGTTCGCGGCATATAGTCTATAACTGTCACTTTCACTTTGTCCATAAAGTTTTTTTACATATGGTAAAACAGAAACGTTCGCTCCCGTGTCCACCAAAAAACGTAGGCCACTGTTTAAGTCGGTCACGCACAGGCGGTGGCATGGTGAAAGGGTGCAGACATCCGCCGCTGACTGCACCTTATTTAGTTTTCCTGGTTCTGGGTATTATGTTTATTAATTTTATTCCATGCGCACGGCTCTGTACATTTATTAGCTCTATGGCGAAATCGCGCATGATAGTAACAGAGATCGTCGGCGCTCCGCGACTTACTCCGTATCATATTACGGCCTCGGGATTTTGATCGGTAGCGATTATTAATATTATAATTTCGTTTTTTGTGTTGTAATCTTTGAATATTCTGTAATTCCATGACTTGTAAGGACAACTGAGCCACTTGTGCTTGCAACACGGAAAGGTTATCTGACGTTGACGGTTTGCTACTAACCTCCGCTACTTGAAAAGGCCTTGTATTTTCCATAATTTTGTCTGCAATAGTAGCCAAATTTTCCAAATCTTTTACATCAGTGACGGCGAGGACGGAGCGCACTGCGGCTGGTAAATGACCTTGCCACATAATACTCAGCGTTTCGTCAGGAATTTTTCCCCTGGCCAAATCTCGCATGCGTCTCAAAAGTTGAGATGGTTTTTCATCGCCAAGGTCGATTTCACTCAACAGTTTTTGGAGTTGACGATTCTCTGATTCTTCATACACTGCTAATAATCTCGATTTTAGGGTGTCATATTTCTTCGTAAGGGGTTGTTGAAGTAGAATGTCGCTTACTTGTTGTATAACGTCTTTTCCCAGCTTCGTGACGACTAAGTTGAACTTCGCTTCGTCGCTCAGTTTTTGGGGTGTTAGTATGGCTTCACATTGCACAAACCATAAGCGAGCTTGGTCGCACCAAAATTCCGGGATCCTTGATGACACCGTGACTGTTGCTAACTCGGATGCTGTGCCGGCTGACGGTGTCTTATTTTCACTGGTCATTTTATAATATACTTATGACTTATAAAGTTCGTACAAAGAAATCACGATGTGCTGACGGCACAAAATTATGGTCTGTTTTGAACACTATAATTAATTTATTCCCGTTGGAAATTTTACTTAAAGTTAGGAGTTTTTTATTGGAAATTTCCTCCTCTTTCAGAATCTTTTTTTGAAATTTCTTAGATATTAATAGTTTATTAAATATTGGCAAAAAACGAAATGCCATTTTCTTTTCAGCTTTAATTATTTATAACTTTTGCAATTTTTTATGTGCTAATACACGCTTTTGGCACATTTTTCTAGACGGCATTCCGGATCCAATGAGCTATCGCACATAATTTTAAGAGCAGTATCTCTATTTTGTACCATTTTCAACTTGTCGACTAGACTAATAGTGGGTTTAGGTTAGCCGATGCAGTCACGGTCGCGGTTAGTAATGTCAATTTCTTCTAGATCTCCTCTTAGAATAGGTGTTTCGCAGGGATCAATCCTGGGTCCATTTTTGGTCTTAGTTTATAATTTATACTAACGATTTTCCGTTTTATGCGACAAGTTTTGTGGTGATCTCTTTGCGAAAAATCCAGACCTCCTTAATTTTTAAAGTGGATGGAAAGTCTATTAATTACGACGAAGTGAATAATGCATTATCGCATAATATACTTCATTGGTTTAACAAGATCTGGCTTTAAATGCCATTAAAACAAAATATATGCAGTTTTCATTACCGAACATAAAAAGGAAGAATTTCATCTTGTTTCTTAATACCGGTAGATCAACGGTTTTCTTGGGATTGACATTAGATTCAGGTCTGCAATGGGCTACCATCTCTCGTCTCTTGCGAGTAGACTTAACTTCGCTGTTTACGCTTTCAGAAAAATCAGGCAGCTAACAGACGTCGACAGTGCCAGGCTTTTCAGCTACGAGTACTTCCAAAATATTTCATTATAAAATTCCACAGTCCAAATGGCTTATCTCCCTGGAGTAAATATTTTAATCTATGGTCAGTGGCATGTCAGCAAGGATAAAGGAAAACATTTTTATTTTTTACTCTAGTCTCGTGTTACCGAACTATCGATAGGTTCACTATCGATAGTTTTCATCTAAACCAGCCCTACTATCGATAGCTATATCGATTATATCGATAGTATCGATAGCTCAAAATGTAACAATACTATTGAAGGAGGGCAATGATATCGATACTATTGATAGTATTGTTGATAATAAATTATAAATTATCAATAGTATCGCTACTATTAATAGTTTATGATTTGTGAGCACCAATCAAAGTCGCGTAGAATTTGCACGCTGAAGTGGAAGTAGGCTGGTCATGTCTCCAGGCGTATTGATGGCCAATGGAGCCGACACGTGTTAGAGTGGAGACCACGCTTAGGAAAACGTAGTGTAGGACGCCCTGCGGCTAGGTGGACCGACGATTTGAAAAAGGTGGCAGGTACGGGATGGATGCGGGCTGCCCAAGATCGGGATGGTTGGCGTTCTAAGGGGGAGGCTTTCGTCCAGCAGTGGACGGCAATAAGCTGAGAAAAAAAAATACTATCGATACTATCGATAGTATTGTGGTATGTCAATAGTATTGTCACATTTCAATATATCGATAGTACTACCGATATTCTAACTATCGGTCACTATCGATTAATTATCGATATGCTATCGATAGTCGACTATCGATCGGCAACACTACTCTAGTCTAGCCATGGAATGAGGACTATCGTTTTTTGGCTCACCAGGTGGCGCTACTAGAGTGAGGTCCTAAAGTACGGCTGTTAAAGTTAGTTTTTACGGGCGCCAAAAGAATAATTTACATTTAAATCATATTTAATACAAAAGAACCGTAGAGTAAACGTATTGTCCATGCTACAGTGTAGCGCAGTCCCGTTTTGCTCGAAAAAAAGCGAACATAAGTTTCGGAAAGCTAAAACTGTCTCAAAGCAGTGGTAAGTAGCAATTCGCAACTTCTATTTGCCATAATTTATGTAACGTATTGCTAAATATTCGTAACAGTAATCTTAATAGAAATAAACCGCGTAGCCAACCAGCAAACAAATGACATTTGACATTTCGGAGACCTCACGCTACACAAGCGCCCCTAGCGGCAAATTCATAAGCGTAAGCCCTCATTGTCCCTCATACGAAGTACTTAGGTACTAATTCCATGAGTCTAGCATGTCCATGAACCTACTATACATACGGATTACGGGATTGTGCACTATGATCGAAAAAACGAGCCGAGCGAGATATCATCAGGGAGACCTGCATCCCTTTCTATCATAGTGACAATGCTTTTGGAAGTTTTTTTGTGGACTTATATCTTCAGTTACGTAGTGAGGTGAGAATAAAAAAATGTATCACTAGCGTTCGCCCGCGTGGACCAAGTATTTCATGTTCCCATCCGTGGGATAAATAGTAGCCTAGTCACTCAGTTTCCTTATAGGTACCTTTCACGCAAATCACTCCAGTAGACAGTTTTTGAGTTATGAAGTTGACTGCTCTCTCAAGTACGACCACTATGTTGAAAATTAATTCAAAAAGGAGAAAAATCTAGAATCCTGACATATCTGTCAATGAATGTAGTATTTTTATAACTACAATCGAAATACATGGTAGGTCTTTAGGTACTTACCACTGGGAAAATCGAAGGCATTGCATCGTATTTTATAACGTTCCTCCCCATATTATGTTTAAAGTCTTGTGTGTCCTCATGTGAAGCCATTTCTTTTTCAAAAGATCATCTTTTGGGAACCTATAATATAAACGAAAAAATACAACAGCCAGCATGTAACAAACAAATCTTATGGTAACCCTACACCGTATTTAAGAAATACAATGTGAAGGACAAGGACAGATTTCTCCCTTAGTGCCTCTCATGTGGCACACTTTGTCTCTCCTGTTGATTACGCTATAAAATCAACTTTATTCTATTGGGATAGAATTCATTTTGATGTGTATTAGTTTCGTCAGTGCGAAGTCCCGTATGTACAGTAGGTTCATGAGCATGTCAGTGCAGTGTAGCCAACTTAGGGGTTTTCCCCCCAAATTTAGGGGTAAAAAAATTGCACAGGGGTTTTTTTAGGGGGGAAAAATGTTTAGGGGTATTTTTGGGGGAAAAAATGTTTAGGGGTATTTTTAGGGGCTTATAAAATTTCGTTTAAAAACTAGGAAAAAAATTAATCTTTTAATATCTTTAAACATCATTTTATGATTATTATGATGACATCTAGTGGTGAATCGCATAATGCTGTAACACAACGGCCAATAACGGCTCAAAGCTTACAGCTGATCACTTACATTTACGATTCGGCAAATTTATTTGTTTATTCGAAAATTCAAGACTTCCTTACATCGATATTTTATTTTTAAGAACGATTGATAATTATTAAAAGATAAAAAATATTCTCAAAAATATACAAAAATATGGGAAAGTGATGCTTTATTAAAAGGTTTATTATTGTTATTATTATTAAATGGTTATAAATAATTGTAATTCTTATGATAATAACCATAAATAATTTTTTACGCTACTTGTAATTATTTAAAATAAAAAAAAATTATTAAAAATTAAATGTTTTAGTATTAGATAAGAATCTACATTTTTCAAATTATCGTTTAGGGGGTTTTAGGGGTTTTTGACACTGTGTCAGTGATAGCATTGAGAAAAGTAATATTACCTATACATATACGCACTCGGCACTATACACTATACAGTGAATACTGAATAGTGAATAGAGTGACTGATAATTATTAATTATAGTTACAATAACACTGCTGCCATTTTAGCGCTTTCGGCGCTAGATCTAGCGGAATTTTAGGGTAATCAACTCCCATTATTAGCAGTCGACTCCTAGCGGAAAATCTAGCGCTTTATTTAAAGACCAGACTTATTACTTATGACTTGAAAATGACACTCAATGCTTTTAAACTTATTGAGGAGATTAAAAATGTTTTAATGGCGTTATATATACGTGAAATGTGAATTGACTGATGACGTTTTCTTCAATGTTTATGCTTGTTAGCTGTGAAAAACAGTCAGCGGACGTTTGTTTGACGTTTGTTGAAAGTAAAAAAGGTACAGCCCGCGCCAAACTTTGTGACCGCCTTGAGTATAGTCGCGAGTCCGAACTTGCGCATGGTACAGTCGAGTGGGCAATACGTAATCAACCAAACAATTTTCGTTTTCTAACATTTTTAATACTTATTATATTATGTCAATTTATTTTTATTTGTTGATTATAAAGTTCGTGTTTATTTCATAGGTTATTTTATTTAATTTAATATACAATGTATGTGTTATTTGTAAAACATATAGGTTAGGTAATAATAGGATAAATGTAAATAAAAAACATTAATATAAATAAAAACTATATTCACAATGGGGCCACACCTTCCATAAAAACATCTCCCTTACTAGTGGATGGTTCCGCATCCGAATCACTCTCTTCCCAAAAAATTTTGATATCTTTTTTTTTAAACCTTTAGTGCTACCATCACTCCATGCCTTCGAAGTGGTATGCGATGAATCGACATACGATTCGTCAGTGTAAACTATCGGTCTTCCTTCTGCGCGATATTTCGTTATTTCACGCAAATATTCAATTCGCTTACAGCGAATATCTGTTTTTTCAATTAATAATTTGCGATTGTCTTCAGTTTTTTTCCATTTAAATCCCATTTCGTTCAAAATTCTCCTCAAACTCGTTGCGGATCCTTCAAAATTTATATCTTCTTTTAATTTTTTTAAAAGTTGAGAAATTGTCGGCAACTCTTTCTGTGTTAAATGAAAATTGTGGATACATCTTTTGATGACACCTTGGTCAAAATTGTCGATTCCGGTTACCTTTTTTACCCCTTGCCTCTTCTTTCCGGGTGTACGAAAAACTGCTAATAAATTGGAACTTGGTTCATTAGCTACCGATATAATACGTCGTACAGTTCTTTCTGATACTCCTGTAGCGGCTGCAGTCCGTTTATGTACTGCCTTCAAATCGTATTTAAGGCCTTCTTCAGCTTCTTTCTTTTCTTCTTCATTTTACGAGCCTGGCGTCGTAAAACATTACAACGTCCGGTAGGCATGTTTATAAACAAATAACAACGAGTAACAATAACAACAAGTAACAATAACTAAAAACTATAATAACAAATTAACGAAACGATCGAACGAATTTTGAACGCTACAGTACTCTCAGAGCTCACAAGTGCGTGATTCGTGTACGGACTTAGCACTCACACTAAGGCGTGGGTGCCAGCGCGCGTCGCGGGTGAGCGGTGCGGGCGCGCGGGGTGTGGCCCTGCCCCCAAGCTCTTGTGCGTCCCGCTAATACCTGATTTTGTGTTCTGCGCAATGCAATGAGCCTAGTTCCGGACGGCCACAAAGTTTGGCGCGATCTATATGTGACAAACTGTTAGCCATTTCAAGCGTAAACGAGAAGGTTCAGTATCATATTTTCGAAATATCTGCATTCAAAATATGTGTTATAAGTTAAAACTAAAAAATAATCCTTTTTTAAAAAAAATCCGTAGGGGTCCTTTTGAGCTGATTTAGCGCCCAACACGTAAACTGAGCTGGCAGCACTGAGTTACATTCTCTTTGGAGGGAGAAACGCGCCCTTTTTAAATTCATAATATAAATAAAATTTATTTTAAGAGCCTTTAATAGTGAATTTAATAATTAAATAATAAAAATGCAAGGTGAAAGCGATGGAGATGAGGAGGAGAGATCGGTGAAGTCCAAATCTGGCAAAAAAAGAAAAATTATAACTACAAGTATAGATAAGTATAAACCATATATTAAAAACGGATACTCAAGACAATATCCCGATAATAGCTCAAATGGGGACTTTGTAGTATATGTAGAACATATAGATAAAGAAATAAAAATTGGAAATATGAATCCCTTGAACCTTTCCAAATATTTCAAAAACATCAAGGGGGTTCATGAGCGAGCAAGAATTAACTCAAATAAAATTAAAATATATTTTAAACAGGCAGCGTTAGCCAACGACTTCCTGAAATCCCGATGCTTATTTGAACATAATTTAAGAGCATATATACCTGCATCCTCTGTGGAAAGGGTAGGTGTTATTAGGTACATTCCCAAAGAAATAGGAAACAAAGAATTGTTTGAAAAAATCTGCTGTGATAGAGATGTTATTGGTATACGTAGATTTATGAAACGTGAAAAAGACAATTTAAACCCATTGACAACCATATCCATAACATTTTCAGGTACTTCTTTACCTGAATATATTTTATTAGACGGATGGAGATATAAAGTACACACTTATATTCCTCCGGTGTTACAATGTTTTAAATGCTTAAAATTCAATCACTCGGCTAAAGTATGCCGTAGTGAACAGGTTTGTTCTAAATGCTCTGAAAATCATTCATATAAAGATTGTATTTCTGAAACGTTGAAGTGTTCGAATTGTTCTGGAAATCATCTAGCTATTGCAAAGGATTGTCCAATAAAAGCAGCTAGAATATTAAAAAATAGACAATCTTATGCAATGGCTACTATAAATAGAGATAATGTTAACTTTCCAGCTCTTCCTAAGATTAACATACAGAAATACACAGGAAAAGACAGTAACAAAAATAAAGAATTAGATATAGTTCCATCAAAAACAGATAACTTTAATATTTCAGATATTATAAATAATACAAAACTCATGAATTCTATAGTAAAAACATTAGTAGCATTAGGAAATTCTGAATCTATTAAGACCACATCTCATATTAAGGAAATTTTTATTAAAAACTTATCTGAATAATGGATATTATAAAGTTAGTACAACATAATATACAAAGTATTAACAATAAAAAACCTTTGTTACAAACACTTTTATTTGAAAATGAAATAGATATTGGTTTATTAAATGAAACATGGTTAAAAAGTAATATTATTAACGCTCGATCAATAAGTTCTGCAATGCTTCCGCAAATGTCAGTTATCTTACATTTAACGATAAATATCTCAAAGTCTATTTATTCTAGCTCTCTATGGCCTGTTTATGAATATAAATTTGAAAGTACTTTGGGAAAAAATTGTACAATTATTCTCGATATTAATAGTAAAGCGGAATTACTTAGATTATTAGATATCAAAAAAGATTTTTATAAAATTTATACGGATGGATCTAAAAGTACCCAAGAAGTTAAAGCAGCTTATTTCGACAGTAATTTAGACTGTACAAAATGTATTTTACTAAACAATAATTGTTCAATTTTTACTGCGGAATGTTATGCAATTTATATGGCATTATTATATGTAAATTCCAGTAGCAATATTAGAAAAGTAATTGTGATCTGCGATAGCAAAAGCGCTTTATTAGCTATTGAAAGTTGTAAATTAACTTTTAAAACTAATTATTTAGTATTTAAGATTCGAAATTTACTGTACAATTTAAATGCGAGAAATGTTTACGTTGAGCTAGTCTGGGTACCCTCCCACAGAGGTATATCAGGTAACGAAAGAGCTGATCAAGCTGCAAAAAATGGACACGATGAAGACCACAGAGATGTTGTTAAAACACCTTTCTCTGATTACTTTCCAATCATCAAAGATTAGATTAGAGATTAATAAACTTTGGAAAGATTATTGGATTATAACAAAGCAGAATAAAGGACAATGGTACGCTAAAATACAAAAAGACTTTAATACTAAGCCCTGGTATAATATCATCAGCTGTGAATCAAGAAAATTTATCTCCATAATTACTAGAATGAGATTTGGACATTGTCTAATTCCCTCTCATCTTTTCAAAATAAAAATTATTCATGATCCTAAGTGTGCTAAATGCAATGAACCATACGCTGATTTAAACCACATTATTTTTAAATGCGAGTCATTGAAGCTTCATAGAATAATCCTGGCTTCGGATATAAATAACATTTGCTCAGAAAATAAAATAAATATTCCCCACCGCCCAGAAGAAATATTTGCTAACCCAAGATTTTTTAAACCCTTATTCAAGTTTATATGCTCGACAGTAGAGAAGATATAATAAAGGAAAAATATAAAGTGTACATAGTAGATTGGATTTATAATTATATAATAGTATTGTCTTAGTTTAGTGTGAAAAAAATTGTACAGTTTAGAGCGAAGGACTCGAATCCAGCTCTTAATAAATTTAAAAAAAAAAAAAAAAATCTCTTTGGAGCAGCGTTGCCAGAATTACGTTACTTTTCACTACCTCATGTTACCTTCATGTTACACGCCTCAAAATGTTACTTTTACGTTACTTTAAGGAAGTAGCAAAAATATTATATTTCATCAACCAAAATTAGTCATAAAACGGAACGCATCTTGTTTCGGAACGGAATTTCGTTTGTTGTATTGGCGCACATGTCACGTAATGTCATCGTCAGTCTCAGTTCGTTTCATGGTTGCCATTTACACGGCAATTGCCGTGTTACATGGTATTTGGGGGCCATTACCAGAAAAACATGGTATACGGCAGAACAATCGTTGCCGTATCCTGAAACACGGCAATCAGCGCACACGCACAACACTCGCGCATTAAGCCGCGGGTCACAGCTAGTCTATAACTAAATTTAATAAAATCTATAACACCGTTCAACTGATTAACTTTACTATTTATGTTTAGTCGATAAATAATTTTATATAACTAGTATAGGAAGTCAAACAAATTTTAAATCAACCAAACAAATATTAGATCGAAATACGATTTAAAGAAAGAAATAGTAGAAGAAATAAGTATTAGTGGTATCAGACAGTTCTATTATGGTTATAATTTTTACCAAAGTTGTTCAAATAATATTTGTTAATCTAATATATTTTAATAAATTATCTAAGGAAACCTAGTTTTTCGCCACTAAAACTATAGGAACAATTTACAATTAGGTGCAAAAGTCTACATTTTCGTTACATTTGTATGAGACACGGCAATTTTTTAAATTTTACCATAACACACGGCAATCTGACATCGGCAACACGGCAAAATAAAATAATGTTACTTTTTTTGTGAAAATGTTTCTTTTTGAGTTATCTCGTGTTACTTTTCACTATCTGCCACTGGCAACACTGCTTTGGAGTGATACTTGATAGTCAGCGTTCGGAACCGTACGATAATTTTGCCTTAAATGTGCCTACGTACGATGTATGATAGCATATTATTATCGTACGCAGGTCTGTATACCACGTGTAAAACATTTGGGTTTCAGTGTTCTGTTGATTTGACAGCGGTGGTTTAAAAAAGATAAACTATAGAGTACTTGCATGCATATCAATATTACAATTTATATGATTTATTTATCTATAATAGACATTATCCTAAAAAATACGATAATTTCGATCCATGTACGATAATTTTACGCCCCATGGTACGATAGTTAGTCCCATATAAGTGTATAATCTATGGTTAGTCCACTTCAAGTTGCTAACGCTGTTGATAGTTGATACTTGATTTTTATTTTTTACATTCTCTAGATAGATGAATATTGAATAATAATAAACATAGAGTAATATTTGATATTTCTAATATGAAATAATAAAGTGGTGGTCGAAATTATTGATGGTATATTTTTGTGTTTAAAATTATATAAATATTAGTTATAAATGAAATAAAAACTTAAAATATCGAAAATTTAAGTACTAAAGTTGCTAACATTATAAGTTAATGTTATTAACTTAGTTTACAAGTAATTAAAGATTGTAAATCCTTCAGCGAAGTGTTCTATTTCGTCAAATAAATCTTTAAATTCAGTTGAGTTGATTTGACCAGAATATATATAGAACGTTCTTTTGCCAGGCATTAAAAATTAAAATATTGTTATAAATTGGATTATTTTGAAGAAGTATGAGTGAAAAAAATATCAACTATAAGAAAGCTTCAGAATACTGGGCTGAAATTCCAGCTACTTTAGATGGAGTGCTTGGAGGTTTCGGGTATATATCTGATATAGATATTGATGGTTCAACCTTGTTTTTAAAATCGATACTTAGCTTAGAAAATGCTCCAAATACTGGAACAGCACTTGACTGTGGTGCTGGAATCGGCAGAATTACCAAATATTTGTTAGCTCCTTGTTTTAGTAATGTTGACATAATTGAACCAGATGAAAAATTTATTAATTCCATTTCAAATTATGTAGGAGAATATAAACATAAATTAGGTGTTCTATATCAAAAAAGTCTACAAAAATTTGAGCCTGAAAGAAAGTATGATGTTATATGGAATCAATGGGTCTTGGGTTACTTAACAGATATAGATTTAATAAGTTATCTTACAAAATGCAGGTAAATTAAATAACATGTAATTATGACTCTAGTTTGTTAGTATTACCCTAAATTAATTTGACCTTTATACCTACTTTATTCTTGTATTTACAATATGTAAATACACTAATTATTAAATAATTAAGAATATCTTTTAGGATTACACCTGTACTGCATTCTTAGCATAATCACAATATGAACAACTTATAAAAGCATTACATCTTGTAACATCCATATCATGTAAATTATGTAGTGCAGTCTGACTATATATTTAATACTACTTATTACTATATATTAATACTACTATGTTATTCCATGGGTTCTTTTATTTAAAATGTAATTTTTATTTTATATGGCTGTCAACTAATATAAGTTTAACTTATTTTTTCAGAGATTCCCTTTCAGATAATGGGGTATTAATTATCAAAGAAAATGTTACATCATCAGGGAAAACAGAAGTTGATGAAACTGATTCATCTGTCACAAGGCCTTTAAAATCATACTTAAAAATATTTAAATTGGCTAAATTAAAAAGGATAAAACAGAGCAAGCAAACAAACTTTCCTGCTGGTATATATCCAGTTCACATGTTTGCCCTTGTCCCTCATAATTACTAACAGTGTTTTTAATTTTTATATAATAAAAAATATATGTATCATAAAATTTACTTCTCTTTCTATAAACATTTCAGTTCAGTTATTATCTTATTAACACTTACAATGCAGTTCAATGGAATTAAATTTCTTAGCGATAGGAAATTGACATAATATTTATTATAGACTTAAATTAGACACTTACTCTACTCATAACTTAAACTCTCTAAAAAGAAAAGTAGTCACAACTGTTATACACTATACTGTAACCGCTAGACAGTTTACTGCTGTTTAGACAAAGAGAGTGTTCTAGTCTTTGATTACATGTACCTATATCATCAAAGGTTCTAGTGATACTTCACAATGGTAACTTGTAAATATGGACTTGCTTATTATTTAGCCTGTACTCTTAATTTAATAGTATATTTTCGATTTAACAACATTCTAGGTGACCCACAAAACAAATTCTATTATTGAGAAGCGTAACCTTTTAATTTTATCCAATTACTGGCTATAACTGTTATAGCGGTAGCGGTACCCTGTTATAATAACGGCATTACAAATAAATATTACCACCATTTGAAAAATAATAATACCGACTGAAAGTATTAGCAGTAAATAATTCGACTTATGTAGGTATGCAAATACTCACGCATTCGATAAATTTAAAAGTTTTTAAATTCTATTCCATATAACAGCCGTAAAGAGTAGAAGTGTCCTAGAAACTAAAACTTGTTTTAAGGGTAAAAAGATAAAACTCGAGGTATTTTCATGAACGGTATATTTTTTAACAAATAATTATGTGTTTTGGAACCCAGATTTTAGGCACGAAAGTTATATAACATAAATTTATTTATAATAATATGAATATAAGTTATGATCAACAAAAAGTAATAAAAAAATTAATTCTTAAAAAATATTTTATAGACTGTGAAGTGTGAATCTAAACCATTCTCGAATAGGAGGAGTTCAGTTACATACACAGACACACGCACACAAGAATAGAATTATAATATGGAGATTAACAATTCCCGCGGCTCCGCCCGCGATCTAATCTCTATTAAAAATAGGGATTGGTGGTAGAAGGATGAAAAAATTGTGTTAAAAACTTAAAAGTATTTTTGATGCCATCATAAAAAAATAAAAATTTGGTCTAAAAATGGAAAGGGCCATCCTTATCACCTAAGGGAATAAAAAATAGCTTACGAATCCTACGACCTATTCTCAGAGCTACCAAATATTAAAGAAAAATCATAAAAATCAAATCAAAATCATAAATTACCTACAAACACTAGGTAACTTTTATATCGCTAAATTAAGAATGAAATCCTTGCCGTTAGGCTAACGTACCTACGTACCTATTTTAAATAATGTATTCCCATTTCCCGATTCCAGGCCCGCCGCGTGCTAAGGTGCAAAGTGTGCACCGCACATGGGCGGCATTTTCAAGGGGGCGGCAAAGATATTATCGAAACGAAAACGAAACATTTTCAAATTTTGCATGTTTAATATATTTTTAAATAACTAAATATTAAAGGACAGATTCGATGAGTTAAGAACGTTCACTGGCACATTCGGCTTTTTAATGATGACTTGGGCGGCATAATCGGTATTGCACAAGGGCGCTTAAACAGCTAGCGCGGCGGGCCTAGCCGATTCTAAGCTGTAACTTTACTTTTACTTAAATTGTAAAAATGATTGTCAAATTTAGCAATCGTATCTCCGTATTGGAGATGTATCAATATTGAGATTATTTATTTTAATAAAGCTCCTTATATATTCTCGGTCACTTTCTGTTAATAAAGACCAACTCTCTAGTTCTACTAATATTTCTAAACTCATACAACTTTGGATTAATCTTTCAGCGGACAATATAGTCAAAAAATCAGACTGCATAATGCGTAATTCTTTTAAATATATTAATGGATTTTTGTCTAAAATTTTTAACATGAATTCATCTGTAAGTTGAACAGCTGTTCCTATTTGAATGAGTTCTACATTAATACAGTTTGTCAAGAGAAATAATAGTTGTTCATCGCTAAATGTAGATACACACGTCAATTTTTTTAAATTCCGAAAGGGCAAAATGTCTAACGATTTTGTGTATAGCGATGTGTGTTGAATTAGTGTACAATTATAAAATGTTAGGGCCTCGAGCAAAGGGCACATTTGACTTATGTACATAAGAGCATTAAGATCAATTTGGTCTACATGTTCCAAATGTAACTTTAATAAATTACATCCTTTTACTTGTAGTACTTGTTTTATTTGATCCGCATAAAAGTCACAAGATAAAAGTTTTAAATCATATAAATCTTTCAAACCAATCAAAACCATAAGATCACTTTGTAAAGTATTGTGAAATACAGTCATGCTACAAATAAAAGGACACATTTCTATGGCTAATTGTAAGTGATGACTGGTAGCGTATCGGCTAACGTAAACTTTTAAATTTAGAGGACATACTTCTGGACAATTTATATGGATAAATTCTAATACTTTACCGATTTCATCGCACCTACCAATATCTTCTAAATTGTGGCAATTAATCAGTAAATTAACATATCCTTCCCACGTCACAAGCGTATGATATAATTGGATACTTTTTAGCTCTTTCAGCTTACTTACAATGACTATACTTTCATTAGTGATACACTTAGAGCAAGATACATCGAGTTTTCTAATATTATTACAATTTTTAGCAATACATTTCAAAATATTGTCAGTGCAATCATAGTTTATAAAAAGATATTTGAGACGATGTAACTGCTTTAAAGCCTGTATAATAGATACTTCCATATCTGTAGTCTTCCAGCCACCAGAAAGCGAACCTAAATTTAAATATTCAAGACCCGTTAGCATATGAAGCTTAGAATAAAAAACAGATCTCATCATTTTTGGTATAGCATCAATGGAAACAAAGGTAAAGTTTTTCGTGAAAAGGACTTCAGTCATCTTTACAATCACGTTCATTTGACTTACAAATTTCCCCATTGATCCCCGAAATCCTAATGAGTGTTTTGTCTTCTCTAATAGGTCTGATAAAGCCATTATTGCCTCATTTGCAAATTTATCAAAGAGCATCCATGGAACGTGAACATTTAAATAACGACGTATATTTTCAATATTGGAATTTAAGGTCGTTTGTGCTCTGTTCGGATTATTTTGGGCTAGTAATGCATTTGAAATCATGCATATTTCTGCTTGTTTTGCTACCCATTCTCCTAGTTTGGTAAGGGCCAATTTCTCTAGCTTTTTAGGTTCTTTATATCTTGTCATGTTCAACCTGATAATAAAAAAGACTTTCAGTCTTGAATGAGAAATACACAAATAATATGTAAAACGTTATTTTTTTATATTATCTTCTTGAGAAAATACACTTAACAACATCAATTTGTAAGTAGCTACATCTAAAAATATTGTTAGTCATAAAAATAACTTACTGTACTGTTCTCTTTCGAAAATTAAATGCGCAGATGGAAATTAATTTAATAATATGTATTCGTATGAAGCAAAATCAGTTTTTATGAGTGGTTTGTATATTATCACTTCACAAATCTTGATATACAGAAATATTTCCCAATTATACAAGCATCCGATAGGTAATAGTTATACGACAACATCATTTTGCTATTTATAACGCATGTATGTACAATTTTTAGAACCATGCATTGGCATTGGGCGCAAATACATCTAACATTTCTGTCTCAAATAATAAGAAATATAATAATATATAATATAGTAATCTAAGATAAATTTATTAGTTTAAAGGATTTTTTAATAGATTATTATGTAACTAATCATTAGTTTTAGTCTATTTTGTACATTATATATACATATACACATAATGAAACCGTAATTAAACTAAATCTATATACATGATTTTTATTGTGCATAGAACATAGAGATAGACCGCAAATTAAAGCAAAGCAATACGCGAATTGAAATTACGCGAGGTAAATTTCACTCGGACCGGGAAACAGCCCTGTCAGGCACATACAAACGATACTGTGTATATGCATAAATGCATATCCCAGCAAAAAAATGTAGAATTAACTTTGACCCTCCATTAAGGCTGGGGAGCTCTGTTGATTTTTAGTGGGTAGTACTAGCTTCTTTAAAGTCGGTGAGGCCCATATTATGACTATGTGTAAATGCCGTAATGCGTATTTTTTTTAAAAACGTGCTTCTTGTCTGTGTGGTCTGTTTTGGGCAAAACCACACAGACAAGGCCTTGGCAAACGTTGTGTTAAATGTGTAAAACGGGGTAGGTTTTGTTGGGTTTTAGTAGATAGTTCTGGCTTTATTGCCGGTTAACTTCATATAACCACCTGTTACCGGCGGTACCTATGAGTAAATGCATTTTAAACCATTAAACTAGAGTACTTAAGTTAACTATGCTAGATTTATTAGGGTGTTTTTTTTAAAGAGACTTTTTAATTTTTTTTATTGACTATGGCTTTTTATTTTTTTTTATTAACAATTATAAATGTTTGACATTGACAATGTCATAAGTTATTATTATTAATTCATCACTGGCGCATGCGCTCGACGCGCCTTCTAGGTGTGATTAAATTAAATGGATAATATAAAAGCAAAAACTATAGAGACTAATACTGACCTAACAATAAAGAATGTAGAAATATAAAGATTATTGATTAATCAGGTTTCGTTTAAATGAGGTGCTAAGACTTATTTTAAAATAATAGTTAAATTAAAAAAAAAATTATTAAAAAACTACAGGTGACCTAACAAAAATGATAGTGAACCTATACAGACCAAACGTAGACCTATCGATTAAGGTCATTTTGATTTCAAACATCCTTCGATGGGGTGCTAAAATTGTGTAGCTATACCTCATAAAAGATAGCGTGATCTCTGCGACAGCTGTCAGTAAAATCACGCCTATGAAGTCCTGAATTTCTTATTATTACAGACAGTACCTGTCAATATCATACTTTATGGGCATGCCGACATAATTAGCGATGGGCGATGATTCATCGCGGCCACAGACTTTAAACTATCGATATTTTAAATAAAACTTAATTTAAAATTAATCTTTCTTTCTTTTAATTTTAATGTATATTTTAATATCATGACATTATTTACTTTTGTACAAACTTGATCTAAAATAATGGTGAGTAAATAAAATCATATTCTCACCTATTCATGTAACACGTCATCTGGTTTTGTGCTTAATTGCCTATTGGCATTCAAATCAACTAAAACTACTAAGTACCACGAGGAAATGAATTTTGAAAAAATTAGGGAGTGGTTTTTAAAATTATTAGATAATTTTAAGCAACCACATAGCATTATTATCGATAACGCCCCATATCACTCGGTCCAAAAGCACAAACCACCAATTTCGGCAAACAAAAAAATTAGAAATCATTGCATGGCTTCAAGAAAAAGGTATACCGGCCAATAAAACTATGCTAATAAATGAGTTATTAAGACTCGTTGGTCTGCACAAACCAAGTACTCCAACGTATATCTTAGATGATATAGCCCACGAAAAGGGTCCTACCGTCATAAGACTACCCCCGTACCACTGTCAGTATAATCCGATCGAGCTTATCTGGGCCCAAGTCAAAGGTTTGTTTGCTTGAATTTCGTTAGATAGGTACTTTAAGTATTAACTACTGTGTAATTAATCTTAGTAAAAATATGTTTTCTTTTAAGGTTACGCTGCCAGATACAACACAACACCGCCTTACTCGGCGAATAAAATGTTGCAGTTATTAAAAAGTGCGGTCGACAATGTATCTGTAGAAGACTGGAAGAAGGTGGTAACCAAATGCAGAAAAGCAATGGTAGAAGTATGGGAGCGGGACGTTCGATTTGATAATATTTGCGAACAAGAGTTTACAATAAATCTACAAGATTGTTTTAGCGATTCAGAAACTGATTCGGATATTGATTTGGGGTGTTCTCCTTTAGGAAGATAAATGCATTTTATATTAAAATATTCGTTTATTTTAGTAATTAGATTAAACCCAATTATATGTTACATTAGCTTTGATAATAGTAATTAAAATAGATTTTTTATCCTGACAACCCTAGGAATGTCAGTTTGACATATGTCGCAGAGATCAAGCTATTTTTTATGAACTATAAATCATAGATGACTAATAAAACTTGAAATTCTCATAAATGTCAATTGTCAGATAACAAATTGTCATTTGTCAGATAACAAATTTGAAGTTGTCAAACGTGCGATTACGATTATTATCATTTATCATTTAGTTTACTATATATCATTTATCAATCGCGATCGCGTACAATGTTCATTATGGAGTATAATGCTACATATATTAAATGTTCATGTACATTATAGAAGAACAAAAACGATTCTCTCGTTTCATCTATTGCAAAAAATACTGTTTTAATATTTTAATGCAATATGACTTTACCATTACCGATAGCGCCGTGTGCTAAAAGAGATGGACTGAATGGTTTGGGTTCTGAGCAATTTGAGTACGCTAGTACTATGGCTACAACATTATTAGCTCCCGTTAAAACCGAACGTGAGATCTTAGAACATTCTATGACGGAAGATGATCCAAATGCTAATATTCAGTTACCAAGTGAAGTAGGTAATCAGCCCCGTTGGGGTCCTCGACATCGAGGTGCACAAGAGCTTGCCGAACTTTACAGTCCAGGTGAGCAGATTCCCATAACCCTCAACTTGAAGGTCATTTTAAGTAGGTAATTATAAATTGTAACATCTGTACAAATTCACAAATGAATTACTTATTCGTTTGTATTCTCATAGGTAAAAAACATAATATCTTAGATATTTTCATGTGCAAATTATTTACCAAGATTATCATTGGTTTTAATGTGAAGGAAAATACTGTGTGAAAAACTGCATATCTAGAGAACTAAGTAAGTGTTCAACAGAGGTGTGTAGTCTGCAAAAATTTACTTGGCTTAGTTGTTGAACTATTGCCTGATCCCTCTCATGACAAGGGAATGCCCATGCCCAAGCATTGGTTGTTAGAAAGGGCTAGATACAATACTTTATATAATTTATTGCATGGAAGGTACATTTAATTAGGAAATGTGTGTGATATTTAAATAAAGATGTTATTTTTTAAATCTTTCTTAATTAAGCCTATATGTAATTTCTATTTCATTATAAAATAAGCCTATATGTTATTTTCATTTCATTATAAAAATAATGAATGAAAAGCGCAAATGTGGATTGTGATGAAGTGTGATGATGATGTGTAATTTGAAGAAGTTGTAATTTTTGTCCTATTATATTTTTTTATAATTGTATAAAATATCAAAAAAAAACTCATATATTGCTCCCCCACCGAATAATATTGTTATCGATAAATTTAAATTTTACAGGAGAAACAAAATAGTGTTTTTTACTAATATGTTAAATATTGTCCAGCCTAAGATGATGATTTATACATCAAATGAAAGCTAATTTTTCATAGAATTATTTTAAGTAAACTTATTTATGTTATATCTTCTTGTTATTAAATTATTAAAAAAAACACATTACGATATTATACAAATACAAATTACTCGCAGCTCGCGGTAATTAATAACATAGCAATCATACATTATGTGTGAATAAAGCCTCAATAAACTATAGCAAACGATACAGTTAATATTTATTAGATATAATTTAATAGTAACCTACATAACCTTATTTTTCAAATAAAATTACTACAGGAATAGTATTGTTAGAATACTTTACTACAACACGGGTTTGCAGGTTTTTGCTTGAATAATATCGCTATCGTAACATATTGTAAACTGTGTTTCTAGTGCAACCCGTAATCACTAGTAGCGATGTTTTTCACGTAAATAAGTGTATTGAACCTGTAACGGAATAATAAGGATATGGTTATTATAAAAATGCTAATTTCTAAAATACTTGTAGGAAAAATGTGAAAAAAATTTACAAGGTGTACAAGAATGTCTTCATGATGAATATGCAATAAAACCCAAAGTATCGTTATGGGCTATATATATATATATATATATATATATATATATATATATATATATATATATATATATATATATTTAAATAATACATTTAATTGGAATCATCCTAACAATTATTAATATTAATTAAGTTATTTTATTTTCTTCTGTTTCTAGGGAAAAGGTTACAAGAAGGTGTATGTGTAGTGTTGTGCTGTACATTATGCATCAGTGCCGGTTTTCTTATGGCCAAATACATTCGAGCAGATGCTTCATTACTACTGGCAGCAATAGCTGGAGTACTCACTGCTGATTTTGCATCAGGTGTAGTTCATTGGGCAGCAGATACATGGGGTGCAGTTGATCTACCTATAATTGGCAAGGTCATCACTTAAATTGTTAATGTTTTATGAATATTATTAAGAAGAGCTTGTTACATATTAAAAATCCATTATATTTGCTATTCCAGCAAAATAGAGTTACTATTTAATTCTGCTTTAGTAGAATCTGTCAAAATTCTTAGTCAAATCTGTTCTAATTTATATCTATACAAATACAAAGTGTTAGTTATGATATTCTGATATTCACGAGAGTATATCTACTATTTATAAAGTATCCCTCATTCCAATTTTCATCTTTATACAATTAGTGGTTTTTGAGATTTTGTGATGAGTCAATGAGTGTTTTTCGCATTTATATATTACTAGCAATACCCGCGGCTTCGCCCGCCTTTTTTTAATCGCTACTAAACTTTAATCGATCACTGGCTGGGTTGAAAAGTCTACAAAATTACGCCACCTGAGCCGCGCGGCTAACTTGTGAGAGCCCTTAGATCTCCTTATTGCGGCCCTGTCACAAAATGCATTTTTAGCGGACGTCTACTAAATATAAACTACCTTTCTGCCAAACATCTTTATACTTTGGGGGGTTTTCGCTATTTCGTTATGAGTGAGTGAGCGACTTTTCGCTTTTATATGTTTAGATATTTAAATTGTTGTATCAACTGTAGGTACTACCTATACAAAAGGTAATGCAAAAACAACATACTTAGAATACACCGGAATTTTCCCCGTTCTTTTTTGGAGTCTCTGTAATTTGCAACTTTTTTATTTCTTAGAATAATAATAATATATTAATACCGTTTATGAGTACGACAGATGGATAAAGAAATGGATGGATGTACGATTAAACATATAGATTATATTTATTTACAAGAAATATGGTCACGAGAAAGACTGAGGTTTGTAACTTGTAAAAAATTATAGTTTAACCAAAAAACTAAAAAATATACCGTGACTAAATCTGTCCACTAAAATCACTTTTTTTTATTAAATATACTTGTTTAATACCAATCACAAAGGACACGGCCTCAAGCGGCACATGAAGGTGATGTCACTATTTCGACTGGTTTTACTTATTATTCGGCGGGTGTTTTAACTGAGAATCATATATATATACATTAGTCAATGCGTCCGATGTTTGTGCATAACATCAGGCAAAGATTTTTATGAATACTGATAATTATAATTATAAAAAAGTTCGAACTTTTAAGCCATACCTATATTTTAGAATCAAGAAATGGATTTTTTATTTAATTTAAGCATCTTAGTAGTAAGCTTGGAATACACCATTGTTTAAAAACAAAGTAATGTAAAGATATTTTTCAATACTCCATTGCATTCAGAATATTACGAAGCCTGGAGCTAAATTATATACTCCCAGCTCCATTTTATATATGTGCACGCCCCTCTCCTGCTTTTGGCACACCCTCCCTCCCCCCATTTCCCGCTATGCTGCGCTTTATTTTCTATTAAGATTTTGTTTAGATTGAGATTTTTAAATTCGTAATGTTTTCAAGTGTCCGATTTGTATTATCCTAAAAGTTATCTAATAACTATAAACGGACTCCCTGCCAAATCTAAAATCTGTGGCCCAAAAAATAAAGGAATTTAGTAGAAACTTATGACACTTCTTACGCCACTCTTCGTGACATCTACTTACTATTCTTCCTCCCTCCAAAATTTAAAATATGTAGCACAAAAACTGAAGAACTTTCATACAAACTTGCGAGAGCCCTTAGACCACCTTAATCCGGCCCAATCGCAAAATCCGTTCTTAAACTACCTCCCTGCCAATTTTCATCTTTATACTTAATTTAATTTAAACTTTCATCTTTTAAGTGGTTTTCGCATTTATATATATATAGATAGATAATTATAGAAGATAGAGGTATAGAAACCTATTCTGGGACCTTTGGCGCCGTAGATATATATTATGCGGGCAATACTTTTTGCGTCCAAATACGGAAGAATTGATCGATTGTTCAGTTGATACATTGCAAATGTTAGTAAAATCATTGGAGCCTTTCGAGAACGTGATTACAAATGTATTGGTAGACATATATAATAAAATATTTTGGCTTAATATAAAATAACATAGACTGCCTGTCTGCAACAATAAAACTCCTACAAAATTAAATAAAATCCATTGTCATATTAAATATTAATTTTCCTTTGAAGGTTATTTATATTATTATTCCCATATACTTAATTTTTGTTTTGTTTTACAGAATTTTTTACGTCCCTTTCGTGAACACCACATCGATCCAACTTCTATTACTCGCCATGATTTCATAGAAACTAATGGTGATAACTTTGCCATCACCATACCAGTGCTGGCGCGAATTGTTTGGCAATTGCTCACTTATGACTCATCCATGATCGAAAGTCAATTCCATTGGATTGCATACTGGTATTTATGCTGCATATTTGTGGCGATGACAAATCAGGTGAGTAATGAATTACAATAATAAATTCGGATGCTTTTAGCTACATAAGTGCTACCAACTATTTTTTTAACAAGGTTGCGTCTTTACGACTTTTTCGGCCTATATGATACCGAATTTAATATAACGGTTTTATATAACAATAAAACCGATATTATTTGCCGAGAGGGAAATATACAGCATTGTATATGAAGAACAGCCGTATCAGCCGTATCAATTATACGGGGCCCTATACCCCAAGCAAAAAATATTATACACTTTTAAAATTTTTTGTATAGCTAGTTTAACTCGTCGATGGTTTTTGAATTGGCATCGTTGGTTTGCTTATTAGTCTAGTTATCAAGTGCGTTTTTGTCAACTTTTTTAAGTAGTCTCGGAAAAATAAGAAGAGGTGTTATTAGATTCGGAATCGCATTAAGGTTTGAAAAAAAACCAAGTCCCGCTGTAAAAATTGTAGTTATTAACAATTTACATGTTTTTAACAAATTGTTTATTACAATATACGCAATGAAAAATTAAACAAAACGTTTCTTTTTATCTCGTAGAGAAAAACAAATAATGATTTAAAAGATTGTTTCTTTAATAGATTTATTATATTATCCAGTAAGCCCCTGAATTTTCTCAAGTCTTAAATTTTATGTTTAACTAGTGAAACTCGCGCTAAAAGTACAAAATATTTTTGGCTTTACACAATGCACACGTACCAATTATTGATTCCCCATTTAGATTAGTTCCACCCCACTTTTATGAGAACTACTCAATAGGACCAGTTATTGTGTAATTCTGTGAGAATATTATATTTTAGTATCCTAAATATTGACCATAGTAATAATATATATCACTGCACAAGTAAAGTTAAAATCAGTTCAGTATTTTTTATGTGAACTGTTGTACTGTTTGTAATAATAGTTATCACACATATAATATTACAAACTTTTCTGTAGACCTTGTTAAGACTTATAATTATCAAATACGTAGTTTGATGTTACATGTAGATATATGTAAGGAAACTGATCGTTACCTGAGCGTCTCGTTTTGATTTCTAGCGCGAAGCTCTTCTTACTCGCTGGTTGAAGAATTACTGGAGCAAGAAGAGACCTCTTTCCTTTGCCTTATTGGAATCGATAGGCCGATTTGCCTCAAAATCTTCATCGACTACACTAGTATCATGGAGTGAACTCCCGCGGTATAAGAACCCGTAAAAACACATAAATACAGATAGATATGATATAATATTAGTTAATCTAACACTTTTAATATTATTTTTCGAAATATTCAACGGATTATTATAATATTTTTGAATTTCGACCGCACGCGGCAAAAGTACACAACGCAATGACGTTCAAAATGACAACAGCCGAACGTGTCCTAGCTGGATTTTCTACTACCGCCATTTATTATAGGGTAGTTGAACCATAGATAACATATTCCACAGACCGTAAGTAAATGGCAAAGTATTCACTGCTTCTTCATATACACTCGGCGTCAAAAAATCGCAGCTTTATGTTTTTTTTTCAGTAAATCGCTCCTAAAATCTAGCACATAAATACCACGTGTGAAAAAAATATATCATTGTATAGTGCACTTCAATACCTTTACATTAATTACCTGTATCATGAAAAAACCAATTACCATTTCTAACCAGGGACCAATTAATAAGAGGTTGCAAAAAATGCTCGTAAAAAGCGCTAGTTGAGCTACCTTAAAAGGGTATAAACGGTCATGTCCAGGTAAAAAATGGGTCAGCTAGCGCTACTTAGACTTTAAGAGTGAACACACCGGTATAACATACGCAAAAGAAAAATATCTGAAGATGGATACAACCCCTGAAAAAGCCGCTCAAATCATTGCACTATTGCAAACAGGACTGCGACAGGTTGACTTTGCTCGATAGTTAAACCTTAGCCGATTCTCAGTTCGTCGAGTATACCAACGGTTCCGTGAGACTAATGGCTATACCCGAAGACGTGGATCCGGAAGAAAAAGCTGCACATTAGAAAGGGACGACGGCTTCATTGTGTCCACGTCGTTGCGTCAGCAAAGCTTTTGAGGTGCAACAAGAGCTCCGATCAGCTCGCAGAACGTCTGTGAGTATCTCTACGATTAGAAAAAGATTGAAAGAAAAGGAATTAAGAGCTCACAGACCTGCCAGGGCCCAAAATTGTCCGTGCAGCATCGAAGAGAGCAATTTGCTTAGGAGCACGCCAACTGGACGCTTGACCAGTGGAGGGCCGTTCTCTTGACCGATGAGACATCAGTATGTCTATTCTGTAACGACAGACGCAGAAGAGTGTACCGAAGAAGAGGATAGCGTTTTACCCTGGCTCGTTTAGAGGAATCCGTCGAATACGGAGGTGGTTCTTATATGTTCTGGGGTGGCATATCCGTCAAAGGGAAAACGGAGCTTGTGTGCGTCTCTCGGACTGGCGGTGGTCGCGGGCAAGGGTAGCTGCATGATGGGCGGTACATAACGGAGATCTTACAAGACCATGTGGTCCCGTATGCCGGTTTTGTTGGCGATGGGTTCATAATAATGCATGATAACGCCCGTTGCCATAGTGCGTTTGCTGTGCGGGACTACTTGGAAGAGGTTGAAAGCCTTGTAATGCAGTGGCCAGCACTAAGCCCAGACTTATATCCGATCGAGCATATCTGGGACGTTGTAAAGAGGTATGTACGAGCACGAGATCCTGCTCCCACCACTCCAAGAGCCCCAGGATGCCGTGACGGAAGAATGGGAGAAAATACCCCAAGAGAGAGTGGTGACCCTCGTGACATGAAGAACAAAACATGAAGACATGAAGGATCGGATGGAAGTTGTCATGAAAGCAAGGGGAGCAAACACTAGATTTTAAGGACTTATTTGTAATTTTTTAATGTTTTTATTTTTATTTTTTGTAACTTTGTCCTTTTTTAAGTTTTTTTTATTAAAACATTTAAAACACATACACAAGTTTTTAATTTCTAATAGGCAATTAAATTACCATTCCATGATTCCAATGATATCCTACAACCATACTCTTACTATTGACAAAGTTTGAGTAAAAGTATTTTAAAGTTGCTTTTTTTAAAAGGTGCGATTTTTGTGACGCCGAGTGTACAATGCTGTATGTTTTCCGGAGGCACATCAATAAAAAATTATCGCCCGTTACCGATGTGCAGGTTAGCTTCAAAAGGTAAAAAAAAACAGTGAGTTTAGGATAGAAAACAGAAACAATCGGTATTACACGTATTTTGTGATTAAGTATTTTTTAGCACGTTAACTAACGAAGTATGTGTAAATTTAATAAATATAGATTATTTTTCGAAAAATGATATTTAACAGAATATTAGTTACTTTTTGAAAATAATAATTAAACAAAACATTAATGTTATAAACAGATTTTTTGTAAGGTAACTGGTGTTTTCTTCGACTTCTTTATCGATATTTCATAGAAAAGTGAATATTATTTTTAATTTACTTTAACCCCTGGTACCTCTTAATTGGCCGCCGGCTCAAACTATCGGGCATGCATACAGTCAAAGTCCATACTTAAAAGTTAAAATACTTAATCCGGTCCTGGGATCTTAATCATCAGGAAGATACTCTATTCTGTATTAAAATTCTACAAAAATATGATTAAGCTTATTAAAATGACCTCAGTGAAATTTACGACAAGAAAAAAATGAAGTATTACAATTATTATTGCAGATCCACAAATGGTCGCACACGTACTTCGGTCTGCCGGCGTGGGTGGTGTGGCTGCAGGAGTGGCACGTGGTGCTGCCGCGCCGCCACCACCGCATCCACCACGTGGCGCCGCACGAGACTTACTTTTGCATCACCACCGGCTGGCTCAACTGGCCCCTGGAGAAACTACACTTCTGGTCCACGCTGGAACTCATCATCCAAGCCCTCACCGGCTGCAAGCCGCGCGCTGACGATCTGAAATGGGCTCAGAAACGTTCCTAGAACTCACTCTGTACAAATTTTATATGAATACGACTGTTCGAATAACAATAATTTGCTACGGATTTATCTATCAGTTGTACTGCTTGTAAGGATAAGTATTGTTGTTATTGATCACACACAGATTTATATAAGTGGAGTGTGCGAATTGAGCATAATTTACGATATTTCTTTTGTCCTTTGTTTGGATTTTGATGGAATAAGTCAATTTAATCGGTAATAAGTATTAGTACAGTAGTTGTGACTTGTGTATAAGCACCATCGAATTTCATAATATATATGATCACATTTTATATTATGCAGAACTGGTTAAAAGTAATGAAAATATATGATTAATATTTATTTGCATAATATTATATTATATGCAAAAGAGTAGGATCGTAACATATTAATTATTAAGTTATTTGTGGCCTTTTTTCTTATGATACTAAATGCAGAAAGACTGGTCTAATGTTAATACGGAAACCTTGCAATTGTTTGTATCCGTAATTATACGTATTGACTATAACTAATATTGAACTGTGATATGAAGTCCCAAAGCCGTAGAGAGAAAATCTTTCATGCCTATTATACTAAATTAAATGTATAAGTAAATGTATTTATTAGTAATTGCTAAATAATTTCATATATATAATATTGCTATTTACGTGCGTCCATATGGTGCTTTTTACTGGCCAATTTATATGGTCAGCAAATTTATAACATTTTTTCCTGGATTAATTTTAGTTAAGCACAGCGCCTTTTGAAGTGTTGTATGAAGATAGTTTTTATGAATATGGAATATATGGAAAATCCAGGTCCACCAGTCCAGGTGCGCCAAATGCTAATTACTAAATAATTTTTGATAATAGTTTACACACAAAACCTACAAACAACAATATTGAGACGATTATATTTTAAAATGATCTGTTAATGATCTACTATTAGCATACATTTTTTTATTTATAAAAATATATTGCTTATTTATGTATTCATTTTCAATAATATTAAATGATTTAAGAGTAGGTATTTGTAATATTATTACGATGCACGATGGTTTTAAAATCGAGTTAAATTAGAATTTATTAGCAGAGAAATGTTTACAAACATAAAATGTTAGCGTTCTTACAATATATACATTAAAATGGTTTAACCATGCTTATTTATTATTGCAATACAGCTTTAAAGTGCAATATAATGTAAGAAAAAGAGTTTTAAAAATAATTACTTTACTAAGTTTACTTATTATTATAATAATCTATAATCTAGGTATATAAATAAAGCTTCAAAGTTAAAAATATAAATGTTATATATTTAATGTAGAATATAGTCCTTTTTGCTTTAAAAATATGTAATATTTCTAATTTCTGCGTTTTTACGACGTAGATAAAATATTGAAATGCCTTAATATTATTTTAATGTACTGGATGAACAAATCCAAAGGTTAATCGTGTTTATTGCAAAGAATGTCACCACAGGCAGTGCTGACTGAGTAGTTGGTATCAATCAAGTTTTAATTTTGTTCTAAATTATGTAAATCAGCATTCAGCATAAATATTCTAAGTAATTTAAATTAAACCTTTTTACTATCCTGCAAAAGTCAATTTCTATAGATTTGATAAGTTTTTTTTGGTGTCAACTATCATGTAAAAAGAACGCTGGCTGTCAAGGGGCCATTCATTTATTACGTAAGACAATTTAGAGGGGGAGGGGGGTCGACCATGTCTTATGTTTTCTTACAAGGGGGTGGGAGGGAATCTAGATAGTTCTTACGTAAGATCAAAAAAAATGCGCAAAGTTAAAATTATATGTACTCTAAAAAAGCTCGGTCAAGCGAGCAAAAGGTACAATAAAATAAAGGTACCTATTAAATTACAAATAAAGATTTCAAAAAATGGTTACTTTGAAAAATAAACATTAAAATAAACCAAACGTACATTCATTTTTTCTTTTAGACTCTTACGTAATAAATATTAAACAGGGGGAGGGGGTCGGCCTATTCTTATTTTCTCTTATAATAGGGGGGGAGGGGGTCAAAAACTAACGAAAACAGTCTTACGTAATAAATGAATGGCCCCTAAGTAGATTAAGCATTCTACATGGAATCTAACATATTTTATGAATTCATGGAATTCTTTTTAATAACATTCTATCTAATATATTTTTCAATGTACCTAAAAATAATCAATATACGTCGCGAACGAAAGGCTCGGCTAGTTCAAAAATAAAAGGATAGGCGTAGTAATTTCGTGTGCGAATATACCCATGCGCAAATACACCCCCCACCACTTTTCTACAGCGTTCTTTTTACGTGACGCGAACTGTACCTACATATTACTTTCTATAGGCCATTCCAAATTTCAACTAACATCAAGACACGGAAAAAATAAAATAATCCATCCAAAATGGTACTGATACTGTTTTCATAAAAATCTATAAAGGTATCAGTGCAACTGACAATATTTAACGAACCCTTTACATTGTACTATAATGTATTCTCTCATTTTTATAATATATCTAAAAGATTTATGATACACGTCCATAAGTGCATAATATGTATATTATATAAGTTTATAGCGTTGGATTTACATTAATTGTAAATCATTTAGACTTTTAATTTAAATATTAATATTAATTAATAAAGAAAAATAATTATTATTGATCTATGCTGTTGCTATATGTGAACAACGTTAACACATATTTCTTACTAATGTGTATTTAAAATACTTCTTTGATATTACGATTTAATAAAATAATCATTAATGTAAGCAGCCATTTTAAAACTGGTGCCTCAAAATTTAATAATGTTATTAGTATAGTAGATACATAACAGCCGTGCTTTGCACAATTATACATGTACTAGCGTTTTCCGCGGCTCCGCGTGTGATGGTTTATAGCCGGTTGGTAACGGTTAGTTGAGATTTTTCAGAAATGAGATATTTTCCTGCACTGAAAAGTATCCTAAGTATATTGACACCCGAAATCAGCTATCATCATACCAAATTTCATACAAATCCGTCCAGTGGTTTTCTCGTGATGCAGTCACAGACAGACAGACAAAAATTCTAAATACAATAGATTTTGCCTCTATATGGATAATAATGTCTATTTTAATTTGATTTTGCCAAAAACATTTATTGTACAGATTTGACTTAGTTAGAATTTTATTATATGTATAGATGTTGGGTTTCCTCTTTAATGTCATAATGCATATCATTCATTTAAAAATAATTAAGTATAGGATACGAAAATCAATTGCTATATTGTGCCTTTTTTATTTTATAAAAGAAAGTAAATTATGCAAATGCATTGCAAAACAAATTTTGATTGTAAATCTCGCTACTATCGAAGTATAGCTATCTATAATATAGTACTACATAAGAACACTCATAAGTTACTGCAATTATTTACTTTTATATTTGGTACATCTTTAGAATACAGCAAAACTTAAATGGGACTTCTAAATTTTGTGGCACCAAACTCTTTTTGGATATGTGATTTTTTTTATACCTATTTTGCTTGCCTCACTTAATTTTAAGTACAACAATAATAGCACTAGTCTATTTTGATACAACTTTATTAATTAGTTATTATTATGTACACATTCTTTTCTATTTAAATACACATGTAGCAAATATGGTAATTGTATATAGGTACTAGCTAATATTGCTTTGGAGTTTTATTCATTTATTTATATCAGTCAATTTAATACAATCTATACAATCTTAAGTTATACTTGGTGGTTTTATTTATGACTAGCAAACCCGACCCGCTTCGCTGGGCGTAAGTAAAAATAAAAAAAATAAATGTGTGGCACTTGGGGACTGCCGCGGTAAAGCTATTGCATAGCATTTTTTATCAACTTATGATATAAAATTTACCTTCTATTATCAGATCAACCTAAGAGCCTGAAGTATTTTTGTATTCACAATTATCGGTTCATAAGTACGTATAATATTAAAAGATTTTTCTTTCAACTCCTAACCGTTGAGGATATATACCTTACATCATCACAAAATCTTGAACAGCTTTAGAAAATATATGAAAAACATAATAAATGCCTGTAAAATTTAAGAGTTCAACTCGATTTCCCTAGGATCCCATCATCACATCCTGACTTGGTGATAACGTGAATATCTTGGAAGTATACCCTACCGAACAAAAAAGAAATTTGTAATCGGCCAACATTTGACGTTGAAATTAATGAACAAACATAAAAAATAACCGTTGAGGAAATTTACATTCCAGCATCAGCTCATCCATATGAGACGATGATTTTCAGACGCAAAAGCTTGAACATCTTCAGAAAATATATCAAAAAAATAATAGGTGCCAACGGGTGGGCAACTTTTAAATTTTATAATTTAAGAGTTGCCCTCGATTTCCCTGGGATGCCATCATCTGATCGTGATTTGGTGACAATGGGACCCCCTCAGAACTATACCCTACCGAACAAAAGAAACATTTTTGAAATCGGCCCACAGACGGCGGAGAAATCGGGGCTTGTTAGGTTTTTTTTCGTTACGGAATTTCTTGATTCGGTCGCCGCGCTCAAAGCCCGCAATAAAAGCTATGCAAGAGATCAATTAAACTGTTTTTAAAATTTTCTAATTAAATAAAAGTAGTCTAAGTTACTCCTCTAATAACATTAGCTACCTGCGAGTGATAGTCCCGTCAAAATTGCTTCAGCCGTTTCAGAGATTAGCCGGAGCAAACAGACAGATAGACAGACAAAAATTTTAAAAATGTATTTTTGATGTAAGTACCGTTCACACTTTCAAATGGTATTAAAATTTAGTGAAAAAGTATCATAATATATTATACCCGAAAAACCTGCTATCATACAAAATTTTATGAAAATCACTGCACTGGTCCAATAAATTACAAACCCTGTCCCGCGACCCCTTTCTTTAAAATAATGTTTTATGGTTTGTGAAATCATTTACACAAAATTTCAAAAATGAAAAACATTTTCTAATCATATTAGAATAGCAAAATTAAAAAAAATATAGGTAGGTATTTAATATTTTCAATTTCCACATGTGAATAAGTTGGCTGCGAGCGGTAGTTAAATTCCAGCTTATGCTTAAGGCTTTAAAAAATCTATAAATAAAATATTAAGAGATTTTCATTCCCACATTTAAAAACAAAAAATAATCTAATAAACAGGTTTAATGTTACGAACATCACATTATACCATCAAATATGGGAGAATATTTTTTTCTCTCTGGTATCATTACAACTCGGATAAACGTTATCTTTTATTATATATATATAATGAAAATGGTCTTCGTTTGAGGCTCAATCACGCCTAAACCACTGATCGTATCGACATGAAACTACCACCATTCGATGCTAAATTTTTCCTAGATGGTTTATGGCTATCTATTTTTTGAATTCCAACATTCCTTCATTTTTTTATTGCTGTTTTACTTTTGTGAACATTTATCCCGCTAATAAAAACAAAAGATAAGCATTTTCTCTTGATTCTTTTGTTTTCATGGATTTCAACAGAGTATATTAAACGGATTATGGTTTTTTACATTCAGCTAAGAATCTACTCACGGTAGTGGAGAACGGCTGGACCAATTAGGCTTTTTTTTATAGTCAGAATTGTCAGGAGAAAGTTTTGTATGTAAGAAAATTTTAAAAAAGTCCGATAAAAAGTTAAAAATTTCGATGATAATCGAAGAATTCCCATCTATATAGTCACTCACCACGAAATCTCGGGAACCATAAGACTTAGAAACGTGAAACTTGGTAGGAATATTACTTTTGCTATGTAGAGGTCAGCTTTGAATAGATTTTAAGAAATCCATCCCCCAAAGGGGATTGCGGGGGCGTTAACAATGAACAATTCCTGTTTTTAAACTATAGCTCCTATAGACTTCAAATTTGGTAGGAATCTTCTGTAAGAGGTGTAGAAATAGCCTATGAACGAATTTTACGATAGCTCACCCCGCAGGGGGTTGCAGGGGTGGGTATTAACAATTAATATTTTTAATTTTCCAGCTAAAGCTCCTACAAGCCCCAAATTTTGTAGGAATTTTCTATAAGTGATGTAAAAATGATTTATGAACAAATTTTACGATATCCCACCCTAAAGAAGATTGCGGGGGCGTTAACAATGAAAATTTTTAATTTCGAAGCGATAGCTCCTATAGACTCCAAATTTAGTGAGAGTGTTCTATATGTAATATAAAAATGATCTTAGAGCGGATTTTACAATGAATCACCTCCAATAAGGTTCGCGGGGGTGGGTGTTAACAATAAAAAATTTCAATTTCGAAATATAGCTTCTAAAAATTCTAAATATGGTAGGAATCTTTTATTATTCACATAAAGATCATCTCAAAATGGATTTCAATATAGTCTAAAAAAAATAAAAATGAAACATAAAATGTAATTTATTTCCTTTTTCAATTCGTCCAGCGAAGCGGGCGGGAAACGGCTAGTGAATCATATAATATGGTAAACTAATCAAATATGTTATATGTCAAGAAAATGATAAACGTTATGTAAATTGTTTGAATGCGACTCCAATATTATAATGGAAATCTAAAATTTATCCGGCTTATAGCAACAAACAAACCTTATAGTTCTTAGCTATTTTCATACGAGTTAATAAGATAGGTTAAAGGAAAATAATAAATATTATGTTGAAAATACAATAAAAAAACGTCAACAGTTGTTTTGCATCAATTCGCCAAGACTAGGCAACAATTATGTGAACGCGAACAGAGATGATGCGTCACTGAAATTATTAATTAGCCCCTAATATTACTTTTCTCTATGTTAGCCCCCCAGGATTTTGTTTTTTTTGTTACATCAAGTTTTTTTATTACATCGTTTGTTATTTTTGTTCAGTATAAACATTTTTTTGTTCTTATTTTGTTTATTTAAAAATATAAAAATGTGCCCTTAAGTTAGCCCCCCTATCGCATTTTTTAACATTTTGTTAGCAAATAGATACCTAGGCAAATACTGTTCAATAAACCTCTGTTTATGATTGTTCACGTATAAAAAACGTTTGTTCCTACTTCACATTGTTTATTTTTTGTTAATTAGTAACATTTTTAATTAGCTAAATATTTGTTTTCTAAATATTTGCACTGCGCAATGCGCATGCGCCAACTTTACGTATAAACTTTTAACGCTGTCTTTTTGAAATTTTTTGTGACAAACAGTGATTACAGTGAGTGTATTACAATTTTAAGTCACATCACTCACAGGATAAACTTTAAATTTTATAGACAAATGGCAAACGCTCAGTGTCGATTCTATTTCGATAAACGCATTTAGCATTCGACGAGTGCCGTACGCTAACAGCAGAATTCGTTTGTCAAAAGTGCCACTTTGCTTCAATCTGTATGGGGATTGGGGAATTATGTACTAATCTGACGTTTCGTTTCATCGAATAGATTATATCAACATTTGGCTACCAATTACAAATTCGATACGTTGTGTGGTTGAATCTAATCACTAGTCGTAAGCTTATGTCAATCCCATACATTGATTATTCTATTCTACTAGCGTTTATGCCCATGGCATTGGCTAACCCCTCTGTTTTACTCAACCGTGGCTTCTCTATAAATATTGTGCATCTATGTTTATAAATATGAATTATGAAATATGGTGGTACGGGTAAGGAGGACTATCTGTGTGTATGAAAAGTGTCTGTAAATTTTAAAGGAAGAATTAAATTTAAAAATATCCTAAACTTCCTTTAGGTTATATTAATAAATTTATATAAGGTGGAGTATTTTATACGGCTGGTTAAAATTGTCCAACTCTAAACGACAAATAATAGTTCGAAAATTCACCAGAATGGCGCAAGCGTAACTACTGTGTATTATTATACAGTCATATTTGACTAGCATTTGTAAGCTGAGTGAGGTGTGCCGACTGTCGAGTTGGTTAACATAATTTTCATCTTGGGTACGGAGGGTAGAACTAGGTTCGTTGATAACACTGCAGTATATGAGAACCTTAAAGGTCTGCGCACACTAGGCGTAACTGCACTGCAGCGGAGTGACGCAGCTATGCCGTGCAGTGTCGCGTCGTGTAGTGCGCTATGTCTCATACTATTTCATATCATACAAAGAATATTTTGCAGTGCAATGCCGCATCGCGGTTGCTCCGCTGTAGTGAAGTTACGCCAAGTGCGCCCAGACTTTAACTATAAAGCCGCGCACACTTTGTCTCTCCGTCAAGTAGGTAGAAATATGGTATTCGTGAAGTCATCTTTCGTTGGAGCGCAATAGATAATCTGTATCTTCTAGATAATTCGCGTATAACTCGAAGACTGCGGTGGCGTCTTCGCTGTCGCAGAAGCGAATGTGTGCGTGAAATGAAATTTATTTAAAAAGTAATGAATTTGGGAATTTCTTAATATTATTATGGAAGACTTAAATAAGGACCCCATACAGACAAGTAAAGACTTTTTCTAGTCTATATAAATGACCTCTGCAATTTACAGAGCGTTGGAGAAAGGATCTTTTCCTATGCCGACGACACTGCTATCGTTTTTACTGGCAAGTCTTGGGAGGACGTCTCAGCCAAAACGGAGAAAGGGTTAACTACTGTATCTAAATGGCTAGATGATAATCTTCTGACACTAAACATATTAAAAACCAATTATATATGCTTTACCCCATATGATGCTTCACAGCCGGGACCGGGCTTTAGTGTTAGAATTCACAGTTGTTTCAATGTTCATGAAACACGTACTACCTGCAACTGTCCATGTATTGCAAAAGTGACCTCTACAAAATACCTAGGTGTTATGGTAGATCAAAGACTGAGTTGGCATTCACACATTGAAACAACTGCAAACAGAATCAGGAAACTTACTTGGATGTTTAAATCTCTAAAGTACGTCATGTCGTCTGAGCTTTTGAATAAAATCTACGTTGCCATGGCACAATCTATTATTAACTATTGTATCACAGTCTGGTGCGGCGCTAACAAGACAAGCTTCCTGAGTATTGAAAAAGCTCAAAGATCTCTCATAAAGGTGATGTATTCGAAACCCCTCAGGTTTCCTACATGCACGCTATATGACATTTGTGGGCTACTGTCAGTCAGAAAGCTTTACATACTCAGCCTTGTCCTAAAGCGTCACAAAAGCTTGCCATATGATCATCTCGACCAGAAAAAGTGTAGGTATGACACAGTTGTAACATCATGCAACTAAAACTGTTTTTCCAGACGTCAATATGCTAGCCAATCCTCATATGTATTTAATAAATTAAATTATGTCCTTAAATTATACCCTATGACACTGTATAATTGTAAAAAGATTTGATTGAGTGGTTGAAAAAGTCTACAATTGATGATGTCGAAAATCTATTAGTTAGAATAACGTAACCACATAGTTGTAAAACCTACATATGCGCGCATACACTCACACACACACACACACACACACACACACACACACACACACCACGCACACCACACACACACGCACACACACACATGCAAACACACACATACACGACTAACATACTTTAATTATTTTCCTTTGCTTACTTAAAAGCTATATTGTTCATTTAGAAATTATGTAACCCATTTGGGGAAGTTGCGAGTCATTCCCATTACAAGTATCTTTGATAACTCACTGGGAAGTCTCAGCATAAGTAATTGTTACTACAATTTCTTGAATAAAGATATTATTATATTATTATTATTATATTACAAGTAGAAACTTGAATCACTCTGTTCCCGCAAACATGTATGTTCGTTAATTAAGATAAAAAAAATTTACTACATCCATTTTACGTACAAACGTTAAAAATCCTAACATTTTTATTTCTTTTATTTCATATTGGTAGTGCCATGCTTGTTACCTTCGGGTAGCAACCGAATGGACCGGCACGCCCCGTATAGTTCATTAGTACCACTCTCTCACAGAAGATCGGCGTGAAGTGGCAGCTATGCTGTCGCGTTTCGTCCGGTGAGTGAGAGTCCGGGAGGCCCACTCTCCTTCCCCCCTCCCTCTTCCCTTCATCCTCCACCTTCGTTCCCCCCTCCCTTCCACTTCCCTCCCTCCCTTACCTGAAAGGCCGGCAACGCATCTGCAAGCCTGGCTTGCAGATGTCCATGGGCGGAGGTGATCACTTTCCATCAGGTGAGCCTCCTGCCCGTTTGCCCCCTTTTTACTATAAAAAAAAAAAAAAAACAAAAAAAATTATGATCCGATGTACGCGATTCTTCTTCTTTTGATGCGGAATATATACTTTGCCATTTGCACAAAATTTAACATAGTTTGGCCCAATAGTTTTTATTTCATTAACATTTTTGTTTGTTTACGTCACAGACATATAATAAATGTAAAAGTTATATGTCTGTGGTTTACGTGGATGATGTAATTTTAGTATGTTTACTTTTTCATGTGTTTTCATTTAGGTTGTTTATATATTATTATTATTCTGTTCATGTTTCTTGGGCTCTATATTGTTTAAGGCACGCGGCACCATTCGTAAGCAAATCATAGCTACTTAAAAAAGTACTATTTAATATATGACAATTAAAAGCAATATCTGATGTTGTAATCTAGAAAAATCCTACTGTATCCTCTTTTCGCTGTGTGGCTACGGCAAGAAGAATATGGCCACCCCATATCTTCCCGTGGGTGTCGTAAAAGGCGACTAAGGGAAAAACTACCGAACACCATGGTAGTCTCGGTGGTAGGATCCAACATCAGCCGACGGCAGAGTTACCACCCATCAGCAGAAGTCGTGCCGCCAAGCGCCTAACAGCGCGTTCCGGCATGTGGGAGCTGATGAAGCCGTATGGGGAATGAGTCTGAATAGTTGTGTTGCACAGTAGCCGTGTTGGTGGTGGATCGTTGTTTGTTGTGTCGAGAGCTTAGTCGCGGAGGGTAGCGGGATCCGAAGCACGGCTTGCCGCTGGCCGACCGCAGACAGTTGGGGGCCCAACTAGTGGGTTAGCCACCCATGAAAGGCTGCCCCGCCATCTGTGAAAAATCCCAGGGTGGCTCCATCGTGCTGGTTGGCGACCAGAGGAGGGGGCCCGATGGCGATCCTTGGGGGGGTTCGGGCGTCCCCGCAGTCTCCAGACTAAGCCCTCAACGGCATGACAACACCAATTTCACTGCCGGGCTCGTGCAACACCTCGTTCAACTGCCATTCTCCATCCTATTCACTCTTCCATTACATAAATTTCATAGTTAAAAACAAAAAGGGTAATGTTTTTAAGCGGCTGCACTCCCCCTCACTTAATGTGCACCTCACAAATATCCGAGGATTGCACACAAATCTCTCATCAGTCCACCTCCATCTCGAGACTGCGCATGCTCTTTTTGACGGAGACGCAGATTCAATGTCCATTAAGCGCTGCGTACCTGGACTATCCCGGTTAAACGTTGGAGCATAACTTCAGCTCGCGGGCCGGAGTCTGTTTGTACGTGCGAAATGACCTCTGTTTCCAGCGTCTTCGCCACCTTGAAGACCCCACATTCTCTACGATCTGGGTTATCGTAGATACAGGAATCGAAACAGGATCTGTATTCCTGTGTCTACCGATCGCACACAGGTGACCAGGAGACAACTCGATTATTTGGACATCTCAGTGAGGCCGCTGATGTGGCTATCCAACGGTACCCCACCGCGCAGCTAGTCTTTCTGGGGGACTTTAACGCCCATCATGAAGATTGGTTGTTCCCATAACAGAAGACGGACCATGCTGGGAGAGAAGCGTGGAAGTTTGCGGTGTCACTTGGACTCTCTCAATTGGTTGACCAAGCGACGAGGGTACCCGATGTGGACGGCCATACAGCTAATTGTCTGGACCTTCTGCTGACAACTGATCCGGACAGATATAACATCCAGGTTTCATCCCCATTGGGTAGCTCTGACCACTGTCTGGTAAAAACTGTATTACCTTACTCTCCACCTGGTAACGACTCTATTGGTATTAGACGAGTATGGCAATACAAGTCAGCAGATTGGGATGAGATGCGACACTTTTTTGCATCCTTCCCTTGGCGGTGGGTCTGCTTCTCTTCTTCCGATCCGTCGAGCTGTGCGGATGCTATAACTGATGTGGTACATCAAGCGATGGAATATTTTATCCCATTCTCTGATGTACCCGTTGGTGGCAAAGCTCGCCCATGGTTTAATCCGAATGCATCTTTGCTAAAAGCGTAAGCATTCGGCTTACCTTGCCTGGGTTGATGCTCGAGACCGCAAAGCTCCGGATGTAAGACCTAAGAAGAGAGCCTTTAACTTAGCCGCCAAGTCCTACAAAACGACATTGAAGAAGGCTCGTCTTGACCGAATTACACATTTTGGCGCAAAGCTCTCTGCCCAACCATCTGGTAGCAGAGCTTTTTGGTCCCTTGCCAAAGCGGTTGAGACGAACTTCTGTCGGCCTTCACTGCCACCGCTGGTAAAATCTGACGGATCCCTGGCTCATACGGCAAAGGAGAAGGCGTCTTTACTTGCCTCGCTGGCAATGCTACTCCACCACATCTACCTCACTGCGGGATCTCAATGCCCGAAATCTCCATAACTAATAAGGAGGTAAAGAGAATATTGTGTCGTCTAGATGTGAATAAAGTCAGTGGTCCCGATGGTATACCAGCGATAGTGCTCAAAACATGTGCTCCCGAGTTGTCTCCGATACTGACACGTCTGTACCGCCTTTCTCTTAAGACTGGAATAGTGCCTAAATCCTGGAAGCTTGCTAATGTGCAACCTGTGCCCAAGAAAGGTAGCCGTGCTGACCCTGCCAATTATCGTCCAATTTCAATCACCTCCATACTCTGCAAGATTATGGAGCGTGTATTGAACACTCGTCTTATGGCATACCTAGAACAGAACGATCTCCTCAGTGATCGACAATATGGGTTTCGTCGGAATCGGTCGACTGGGGACCTTCTAGTGTATGCCAACCACACCATTGGCGAAGCTCTTGAGCGAAGTGGGGAGGCGATTGCAGTCTCCCTCGATGTCTCAAAGGCCTTTGACAGGGTTTGGCACGCTAGCCTTATAAGCAAGCTTTCAGCTTATGGCATATCTCCTGGCCTGATCGGCTGGATAAAAGACTTCCTGAGCGATCGATCACTCAGAGTTGTGGTTGAAGGCTGTTCATCAGAACCCTTAAAAACCAACTCTGGAGTTCCTCAGGGATCTGTTCTCTCTGCAACCTTGTTCCTGCTGCATATTAACGATCTGCTTATACCCGGTATCTATGGGTACGCAGACGACAGCACTGTTGTAGAGAGATACCTGCCAAATCCTCGAGCCAGTAGAGATCAAATTCAGTCCGAAAGACAGGCCATGGTAGAGCGTTTGAATCTCACACTCAAGGCAGTCTCCACTTGGGGCGATGCCAATCTTGTGAGTTTCAACGCCACCAAAACACAGGCGTGTCTGTTCACCACAAAAAGGAGTCCTTTTACCTTGACTCCTACTTTCCGGAATGTGCCTCTAGAATACACTGATCGTCTGCAGTTGTTGGGAATGGACATTAGCCCCAACATGAACTACAGGCGGTTCATCGCGTCTAAGGCTAATGTAGCAGCGAGGAAAGTTGGCATCCTCGCAAAGGTCCGACAGTATTTCACGCCGGGACAGCTTCTTAATCTATACAAAGCTCAAGTCCGGTCGTGTGTGGAATACTGTAGTCACATATGGGCTGGTGCTGCGAAATGCCATCTGTCAGCCTTGGACTCGATTGAGAGGCGTGCGCTGAGACTTATTGGTGACCCTACCCTGGTAAAAGCCAACTTACAAAGCCTCGATCACCGACGTAGGGTTGCCAGCCTTTGTGTATTCTATAGGTTGCATTTCGGAGAGTGTGCGCAGGAATTACACGACTTAATTCCCCCATCCCCTTTCCATCATCGGACGACTCGACGAACGGCTGGTCTCCATTCTTATGTCGTGGACATTCCACCCGTCCGGACGAAGCGTTTCGCTTCGTCATTTATTATACGTACGGCTAAGGATTGGAACAACCTGCCCACATCAGTATTTCCGTCCGATTACAATATGGGTGTCTTCAAGGCAAGAGTGAATAGGTGGCTACTGAATTAGTGCGACTTACCATCTCCGACTGCGTTACCACTTACCATCAGGTGGAACGCAGTCAAGCACTAATTCAGAATAAAATAAAATAAAAAAAAACAGAACAACCTATTACAGACACTTAAAAGTAAAAAATAAAATAAGTAAACTATGTTTAAAATGACTGACTTCCAAAACTAAAAAGTTTAAAATAACTTTTATGTGATCTGTGATTTAATACACCTCTTATGCAAAAAAGGTATTAGACCTTTAACATTAATAAATTACTATTATTTGTATGTGCTACCTATTGATAGATTAGAAGTCGGTGCCAAGCCCTTAACAACATAAAACTTAATATTATAAGCAGCTTACTTGCTGTAATGAAATTCCTACACTAAAAATCAACCTACGTAAATAAAGAACAATGTGGATTAATGTGAAACAGATGAAAATTTTATATACGTATATAATATTAATACCTGAATAGTATATATATATATATACGAAAAACAAAGAATATATACATATATATATATATATATATATATATATATATATATATATATATATATATATATATATATATATATATATACGAAAAACATTCACTCACTCATCATGAAATCTTCATTTTTGTGCTAGAAATTTTAAATTTGGTAGGAAGGTAGTTTAAAGTAAGTAGATATCCATTTAAAACGGATTTTGCGATTGCTATCGCACGTTTGTATGAAACTTCTTCAGTTTTTGTGCTACATACTTTAAATTTGGCAGGGAGGGTTTTAATAGTTATAAGACGTTCGCAATGAACGACTTTTGCAACAGGGCCGGATTTAGGTGGTCTAAGGGCTCTCGCAAGTTTGTATGAAAGTCATTTGTTTTTTGTGCTACAAACTTTAAACTTAGCAGGGAGTTAGTTAATAGTTAGTAGATGTCCACGATGGATGATTTTTGTGACAGGGCCGAATTAAGGAGGTCTAAGGGCTCTCGCAAGTTTGTATGAAACTTCTTTAGTTTATGTGCTACATACTTTAAATTTGGAGGGGAGGGGTTTAATAGTTATTAGACGTCCGTAATGAATGACTTTTGCGACAGGGCCTGATTTAAGTGGTCTAAGGGCTCCCGCACGTTTGTATGAAAGTCCTTCATTTTTTGTGCCACAAACTTTAAATGTAGCAGAAACGTAATGTAATGAACATGTAATGAACTTTGCGACATGGCGGAATCGAAGAAGTCTTAGGGCTATAAGCAAGGTCGTATGAAAGTCCTTCATCTTTTGTACTACGCATTTTAAATTTGGTAAGAAGTAATTGTCAGTAAAAGCCCACTAAACTGATTTTTCGACAGGGCCGGATTAAGGTGGTGTAAGGGTTCTCAGAAGTTTTTACGAAAGTCCCTCATTTTTCTGCTAAAAGCTTAAAATTTGGCAGGCAGTTAGTTTATAGTTAGCAGATAACTTTAAGGATATTACTAATCGGACACTCCATTCAAAAGATAATTTAAAAATATCATTCAAAACAAAATACTAATAGAAAAGTTAAGCGCATCATAACGGGCAATGGAAAGAGGGAGGGGGTGCCAAGAGCAGGAGAGGGGCTTGCAAATGTATGAAATAGCTGGTGTAATTTTGGAGAATTTTCAGGCAATCTACAGATCGCCCAGCGAGTGATTGAATGAAGATATAATATAATAGTTGCGATCAAAAACATTAACGTGTGCGAAGCCGCGGGTACTGCTAGTATATTATATATGAATATATTACATTTGGCTTGGCACCGACTTAAAACGTACCAATACGTATGTGCTACCATACAAATAATAGTAATTTATTAATATTACAGGCATTAGGTTTGCATAAGAGGTGTATTAAATAAATATTTATGAAGTTATTTTAAACTTTTTAGTTTTTGAAGTCGATTTTTTATAAGTAGTTTACTTATTTTCAATGTTTTTCATTGATAGTTTAATTTACTAAACTATTAGTTGCCTCCACACTTCATATATCATACTCTAACAATTTTTAGTTAATGTGACGCCATCACTATAATTTGACGATTTTTGTCTGACACATTTTAGTATATAGATGGTACTCCTTTCCTCCAGCTCCACAATTCATAAGTCATAATCAAACTTCAAACTTCAAAGTTCAAACAAGTAGCAAAAGTAGTGAGTTGTCGTTTGTCAAATGTGTCATATAATTTATCAACATTTTTATTAAATAATACAAAAATAATTTTATTGTCAATTTGCGTTTTCAATTAAATATTCATAATTTTATATAATCATGGATTTAAGAGCTGAAAAATTAGCAAAAGCACGTAAAAAGGTAAGTTATTTAAATTTTAAAATATTTTTAATTATTAAATCTTTGTTGATATGGAATTATTTTTATAGTTAAAAGACCATCAGGAAAAGAAAACTGTAATAAGTCAAAAATGCGAAGGATCTGCACAAATTGAAAAATCTTTAAATGATACACAAACTACCGCTGATAACTTTAGCAATGAACTCCATTCAATGGTCAATGGTAATACAGTAGATACATATTGCAACCAAGATGATAGGCAGTCTGATGTTAGATCGAATATAAATGTCACCGAAATTCTAATTTCTAACAGATCTAATCTTGAAATGCAGATAAGTGAGTTAAATGGAAAGATATCTCATCTTGAATACTTACATGGGATGGAAATAAATAATCATAATATAGCTAAACAAAAAATTATAACATTACAATCTGAAGTGACTGATTTAACAAAAAAGTATTCTGTCACACTTCAAGAAGCCACTATCAAAGATGATGCTATTAAACAATTAAATAATTTAAATCAATCTCTTAAAGACTCAAACAATAATTTAACTGAACAATTGGAATTTACGAAATCAATGTTAACCTCAAAAGAGTTTGAAAATTCACAGCTACACAGTCAAATATTTACATATAAAAACCAGTTAGATTCATTACAACTGCAAATACAGCAATTAACTAATGACTCACCTGTTAATATCAAACAAGATAGTGATATTCTAGAAGAAACTGATGCTTTGTTACAAAAAATTCTTGGTTTAGAACACAAAGTTAAAGCATTACAGAAAGAGAGAGATCAAATACAATCTCATTATGAGCATTATGTACATGAGTTAAATGAACAGTTAAGATCTGAAGTCATTAAAAACGAAGATCTTGCAAAAGACTTGGAGACCTCATATACAAGAGAAAGTAGCCTTGTTGAACAAATAAGTGATATGGAAATACGCTTACAAAACTATATTATCAAAAAATCTGAGAGTCGTAAACAACAGGTGGAATCAGAAGTACAGAAAGATTATCAAGAAATAAAAGTAAGTTTATAATTGAAATTATTGAATGTATAATAGAGAAGAAGTTAGTTGGCAACTAACTTCTAGTTCTTAAAGCTAACTCTTTGGCCACTATTGTAGTTTGCGACTAGTCGGCGATTATTTAAAAAGATATATTACCAATTAAATTAACAATACTATATTGCATCTAAAATCATAAAAGTTGGCCTAAGTCATAGTCAGCACATCTGTAATGCATAAATATTTTGTTTCGTTACTGGAAAATGGGGAATATGTAAAAATTAATTCTGTATGATAAGAACAAATAGTTTTAATGTAGCAAGGTTGGATAAATTATTTTTATGTCTATACCAACTAACAAACAACCTATTGAAAAAAGAAATTTACGAAAAGTAAAGCTCTTATCTATTTCTACTCTACTCAATTTAAATTTTACCACATAGACTAAGTGTTGCATAGGTATTTTCTTAACTGATTTTTCAAAATCAAGTCAACTTCATAAACAGCTTTATTTAATTTCACTGAACTATAATTTTATCATAGTATGATTAACATACACTACCAAAAAACAATTAGTAGACATGACTTTATAATTATTTCAGAGACAACAAGAAGAAACAAACAGGAAATACAATGAATTGAAAATGCAGTATGCAGAAAGCAATGAGAAAATTCAAGCATTACTACAGGAGAAAGATAGTATCACTTGTAATGCGAATATTTGCAACCATGACAGCGTTGATATTACCAAACTTTCTGCAGACATAACAAGTGATAAATTAGCAGCTCAAAGAGCAACAGAACAGAATAAAAAGTTAAAACTTGATATTGAAGAACTAGAACAAGTCATAGTTAAAATGGTATGTATAAGATTTTAGGTCTATATCTTCAGATCTGATTATGTGTTGTATGTATTGTTGTGTCTTTAGGTTGGGTAATATAAGAGTGGTACACTACCACGGAATGAGCCTCTCCATGGGCTTATTGCTTTATACTTAAAATACAGAAGCATAAAATCATGATACTTTAAATTATGTTCTTTAAAATTAGCAAATCTTTACAACTTTAAAATTATTATATGTTTAAGAAAATTGTCTATATCTGTTTGTCTTCCTCGCGCGTTAGCAAAACATGGATTTTATAATTGTATATTGAATAATTTTGCTTATCTATTAAAATTTTCAGGGTAAAGATAAGCTTGAATTGACAGAAAAATGGACACATGAAAAACAGCTTAATAAGGGATTGGCACTGAAACTAGCTGAAGTTGAAGAAAGTTTTAAGAACATGCATAATCAGCTCAAAGCTAAGGACAATGAAATGATTAGATTGCAAAATGAGTACCGGATAGTAGAACAAAAATATGAACAAGCTTCACATGAATTAAATCAAATAAAATCAAGTTTAAATGTTACACACAATCATGAATTGCCAAGTGAAGAAAATCATAATCATCATCTCAACAACGATATAGAACACACTGACACTGAACAAACATCACAAATGTTATTGCCAATTTCTACAGGAGCAAAGATAAATTCTTTTGATGACATGCGCATACAAAAAGAAGAAGCCATGGTTAAGCTTCAGGAACGCTTTTTAAATATTATGGATGAAGTTGCGAACTTGTCTGACGAAAAACATAGACTCGAACATATAATATTGCAGTTGCAAAACGAAACCGACACAATCTGTGAATATGTAGCCCTCTACCAACAACAGCGAAGCTTACTGAAAAGAAGAGAAGAAGAAAGAAGTAACCAACTAAAAATATTCCAAGCTGAATGTGATAAGCTAAAACGCCATTTAGAAGAACTAAGTGATGTGCTCTTAAGATTAGCCTCTGACGAACAACTAGCTTCCTTTTTAAAAGAAGAATCGAGACATAATGACCTAGCCCGCATAAAGGAGCTGCTTCAAAAATTACAAAATTGCTCATTAATTAACCCAAAATTTAAAAATTTAGATTTAAAAGTTTTCTACCCATGCAGTTGTTGTTCTGGCCAACTTATTGATATTTGAAGATGATATTACGTATTGTAGATAAGAATTACTTATATACGAAAAATGTATATTATTATGTTGTCAATTTATAAAACTATGTTAATATAATAATATTACATTAATAAATATTAATAATATGTTTATAAGTTTCATATCTATAGCATTTTATATGTTATTAAATATATAAATATATATGAGGTACGAATCCAATGGTTATCTTATGCCGCGATCGAACTGATAATTGATAATAATGATAGATCAGATATAATAAATATATATTTCTATTCAGTACCTCTTTCAACTTTTAATCTTTCAGTTCTTTTATCCCACTGAAGCGGGTTTCGCTAAAGATGGTTGTCTTTCGGGGCGTTCAAGTATTACGTACCTAATGCAAATTTTGAAAATTTTTGATCGTTAAACGAATATCCTTTGGCACACAAACATTCTTTCACGATTTTTTTAAATTTAGCAAAAGAAGCTTTTTAGACATTTTTTGAGATCACTTGTTTAACAAAATTAATTTTCATTATTTTATGGTGACTTATATACTATATATAGTGGGCGTAATATGGGTAGTGTCGATTAAAATAAAGCACAGCAGTCAAATCTGCATATCAAGCTTACAAAAGCCGCTTTATGTATAACCAAATAGCCATTCACTATCACCGCTTATGCTAGTAGACAATATGGAACGGAAAAGGGCTCAAAGGCAAGTCTCCATTCCTCGTCGTCCGCTCCGGCTCCGTCGTATCGTACATAAACCGCGATGAAATCCGAAAATATTGCTTTATTTTATCATTATTGACCATTGTACTCGTACCTTACTTAGGTTGGTAATAAATAAAATTTTATTCATTTTTAAGATTTTTATTCACATTCACAATCAATGAAATTCTATACGTTATTTTGAATTATAAACTGTGTGTCCAAATAAATTATGGTCTATTTATGTTTATTTTGATTATTATTATTTTTATTCCTTGAGTTCAATTAACACAATATTTAGTTATTGTAAATAATATGTCCATCATTTATCATACCCTAAGCTTTAAACCGTAAGGTAATATTTATATAATTCGTTATTCATTACAAATTAAGCTAAATTATGACTGGCTCCTCGTGGCTCTTAGAATTAAAAAATGTTTATTAACGTTTTCAACACGATAACCCCTAACGTAACCAGCGGCGTAGATACTAGATAGGGGCGATCGGACCGGAACTGTTTTACGATACCTAAATAAATTTTATATGATCATTTCATTACCGTTCCCGATATCATCCATACTATCTAGTTCAACACCACTGTGTTACAACTACAATGTATAATTAAATTAACCAGCTAATATAGGTAATGTAACGAAAAATATTATAATGACTGTTTTTAACGAATGTATAGAAGTCTTTTTTTATTTTATAGTATACAGTTAGTATACATAATATATTCTAATTTTTGACACATTTCACCAAACCCAAAATATAACAAGCAATCTGTATCAAATTTCTACCATAATCTAAAATAATTTTATTTTTTATAATATTTGGAAGATTTATTTACTAAGTAACTACATACATCGTCTCCTTATATATACACACACAACATGTCATATTAATAGTTCATGACTTCATGAGCAATGATTTACGTTATCGTAAATACTTAGTAAATTAATGGAAATAACTACGAGGTAACTAGTTTAGTTGCGATGTAATAAATAATATTTGGTATTTAATATTTTACTAGAATAATTTAAGTAGTTTTTAGCATAATTTAAATTAGCTAATAAAATTTATCTTGAATAGATATCTGAAACAATGAAATACAATATTGTAATTGTGTATGATAAACATAATATATTCCAGTATGTAAGCATTAATATATAATAGCCCAGCGCGCTCACATGGATAATGGAGTGATGCGGGTTCAAATCCGGGTTTCGCACCTCCAATATTATCATGTGCGAATCATTTCTAACAAGATCACCACTTGTCTTACGGTGAAGGAAAACATCGTGAAAAAACCTGTATGTCTGAGAGAACCTAGCAAGTCTTCAAAACACATATGTAAAGAACTAGGGTCTGTCCCTCTCGTATTGAAAGGAGGCCCGTGCCCAGCAATGGGACGTTAAAAAGGGGCTGCATACATACTTATGAATCAAACAAGACTTGATTACAATAATTTGGACTCTGATATATATTAGCTTGACTGATTTTTAGCTGTAGAAAAACACTAATAATGATTTCATTTAGCAGAAGTTGAAAGTAGAAGGATTTTGAAAAATATATAATAAATGTTTATAAAATTTTACACAGTATAAATTTTGTTGTGTAAATTATTTATTATTTACCTGGAATACTATTTGTCTTTCTTAGGACTATCTACAACCGCTTCTTTACTTGGCTGGAAAGAAACAAGACTGTATTTTAAACATATATTATGTATATATATTTTTAAATAATTATGTACATCAATAGTAAGTAAAACACCTAAGATTGATAACCTTACTTAACATTAACTGCACATGTCAAAGTACTTCAAAATAACAATGATAAGACAACACATTTGGCTCAGTTCAGGACCCAACTAGCTGTGCAATGGGTATAGGGGGCATGCATTTGTCGAAAACAAATTTTTGCACTCCAATATGTATTTAGAGTTATATATTATGTGTATTATATCAACCAATCTTGTATCTGTAATACAAGCTTACCATATAAGGAGATGGTACTGTGGTATTGTGTTATTGTGTTGAGTGTTAAATAAATAATTATTTTACTATAAAGCTTAAGTCAACTTACCTCAAAATATCTATGATAAAGCACAACTCCATATACACAGCCAATTGAGACTAGAATTTGTATGACTAGCCATACAATCACGTTACACATTTGAGCTTGTCCAAACAGCTCCTTGCCATTTTTGATGCACAGCATGGACTCTGTTACCATTATTGCACCATACACCCAACATTGGGTACCGACACGTTTGCATCTTGTATCAGTTACATAAGTATAGTACTGCCTGTAATATATTTCAATAAAATGATATGAATCCCATCAATCATTTATGCGGCAAAGCCCAAAGGTTTAACACAACAACAGTTAGTTATGCATTAAAGGTATGTTTTATATTATCCCGTCATATCAGTATATGTATGTCGTTAGATTCGTCTTGTTGACTAAGTGTCATCGAGTGCATGGACATCTCATGGCAAAAAAAGTAATTTAACCTATTATTTTCGCACAAAATCCTTATTCAAGATATTACCTACTAAGGTTTTCAACAAATTAGGAAAATAGATCTAATCATTCACTTATTCATAGCAATTATACTTTTGCTTGAAAACACTTGATAATAAACATTAATTTTTAGATCACCATATAAAAATAATTAATGCTGTAAATCTGCATAAATATTAAAAGGAACATGCATAGTTATCTACCTGCTATGCCTATGATTCCAAGATTATGGAATGTTCTAAATATTTCTCAGAAACTGTTAAGATGGATAAACAGGATACTAATATTTAGACTATGAATTATGCTTCACCAAGACTTCAAGTACTTAGGAAAGAATACTTACTAACCTTACTGAAGGTGCTACTATTACCCCAATTAAACACAGTCTAGCTAAAACCAGTGGGTGTGAAGGTGGCATTTGAAAGATATGTTTTAAGAAAAATGTGTTTAGTTCTGATATCTGCCAAAATACAACGAGTTGACTGAGTGCAAAGAACCTCATATAAGTACATGTGGGGTCTAACCACCGTACTGGTGTCCATTGAACTGGAGTAAATTGTAGAATAGCCCTTTTAATTTTTCCTGTGGTAGATGAAATATCTCTAAAACATACAAAAAAGACTGACATATCTATTACAATGTAAATATCATAAATTTTTAGTACACTAATACTCCTCCACACTTACCTAATACCAACCCATTTGTATTCTCTCATTTCTAGTGCTTTACATATCTTTAGACCACACCAAATTCCAAAGCCATTACAGATAAGTACATCTAATATAACTGAATCCCACCAACACTCCAAAAAATTTGGTAGCAAATGAGCAAACGCAATTTCAGTTATCTCCCACATAATTGATATAGCCCATAACAATCCAGTGTGTCTAAAAAGAATAGCTTTGAACATCCATCCTAAAAAGTGACCCCATGCAAATACGTCTACATGAGACCAGATTCTGGATAAACTAATATCTGAACAATTAACAGCATATTCCTGAAATAAAGTGAAATAAATATTGTATATAAATCATTAAAATGACAAATTGTACACTCTTGATTACTGAACTGATCATAATATCACTAAATTATTTGTGTAGTATGTCATACATACTGATTTTACAAATTATGGGATAGAATTTAGAACACTTCAATGTAATAAAAAAGAACCATTAAATTAATAGCTTCTCAGATTGATACAATATTTAAAGAGTCGCTCTCCTACTACTACTCGGGTTCATCCCTAGATATATTTTAATGGTTATAATAGAGGTTTCAGAAATTAGATATTTTCCTGGAGTGAAAAGTATTCTGCATGTTAACCTGAACAACTAGTTATCATTATACCAAATTATATCAAAATCTGTCCAGAGGTTTTCTCGTGAATGATCATAGATAGACAGAAATAATTCTAAAAAGTTTAGACTTGGCCTCTGTATCCATAATATAGGTAGACTTTTTAATAAGAACTTCCAAAAAATATGCAATGTACAGATTCAACTAAGATAGAATTTTATAATATAGGTATATAGTTATAGATCACATTTAAAGGAAACTAGCTTTTCTAGAAGCTACAATATGTAGTTTTATTTATAGTGCTTATGAATGCAAAAATACGGCAAGTGAAGTGTTAAGGAATATTCAATTTTGATGGAACCTGTTAAATATTATTCAAAAGCTTACCTTGTCCATGTCAATGTTGAAATTCCGTAAGTTTGGATCTATCCAATACATAATTTCATAAACAGTAGAATAACTTTGAAATAAAAGAAATAATAAAGCCAGTAAGTAAAGAACTGACATGCCAAATACAATCCTCCAAACTGCTGGATGTGGTCTTGTAAACGGACCATTAGGAAATGTAAGTACTGATACTATTAAGAAGAAGAAAATTACACAGCATATTCCTGACCAAATGTTATCTTGTGTATTAGTTTCATCCCTGGAAAAAGGCATAAAACCATGAATAATGTAGATTTATTGTTTTTAGTAACATAACCCTTGAAACATTTTTAAATTTGTGAATAGTTTTCAGTCATAGGAGTTATGTATTTATTGACATAAGTTATTATTTTATATTTTTAAATTGATAATGACAAAGAACTTCTATAACTTTTATATGATAAATGTTAACGCTTATACCTGACAAATGCTGTATAAATAACAGAAGCGATAGATACTGCTAATAAGGTAATGGTATGAGGTTTGTAAAAAAAATTTAATGATATATCATCCACTGGTCTTTCATTTATATAACTAAAAGCGTCTTTAGATTCGTCAGAAACAGCAGGATTTCCTAAATCCATTGTGTGTTTATGCATATGCCAATATTTAAACTTAATATATTTTGTACATCCAGAAAGTCTTTAATTTGCAGCAAAGTGCTTCAATGATCATCTCGTGATAATAAAATTCATATTATCTAAAGGAAAAAGAACTTAAGTTTTAGTTATTAAACCACAGGCACAGACACACGAATGATCACGATTCACGATACTCAGAAATTTTACAAATTCAATCATTTGAACAATGTGGTAATATAATTTGTTGTTTTTAAAATTTAATTTATCCCCAATAGGGAAAGAAAGGCAAAGGACTATCACAGATTAAGTATTAGTTACTAGATGACTATTGTCCATACCATAGAGAAAAGTAATATTATACTTTTAAGTCCATACAATACAGCCTGTATTTTATAATTATTAAATTACAGGATAATGAAAGCCGAACAGTTGTTTATTTTGAACGAACAGTTATTGAATAGTTCTAAACTATTAGAAAAAAAAAACATCAAAATATCTATAGTTCGTGTCAAGTTGAGGGACAATTTTTTTATAATTAAAAAAAAAAAAAACGAACAAAAAAATTTTTTGATAGAACAATGAAGAACAGTTAACCACTTGACGCCCGCAACATATGACATGCAACACCCGATAATCACCGAACCCACTCGGCAATTTTCGCAGATTCTACCATTACATAAAAAAAACATTTACAATTTAAATTATATAGCACCGATTTAAAATGTGTTAGCTGTTTTGGATTCTTAAATAATTTGAGTATTTATGAGAATATATAAAATGTCCTTTAAACTATTGATAAATAAAATTAAGCTCGTTATATATCAGCGTTAACGGAAAATTTTCTAATTTTTGTATTGCAATGAATTCTAATAATACCAGCGTTTATACTTACACAAAATTTAGAACACTACTTTATGAATAAACATGTCATCATACAAAACCATTTTTTGATTTATTTGTATTAGATTTTATTAACAGTCACATTCAAAACTTTATAAAACTCGCGGCTCGTTCGTTGTATTTACACAGGTTACCGCGCAATTTTCAAAGCATGCATCAGGGTTATGGCGAGTAGATTCTTAATAAAAGTGACAATAAAATACATATTAGTCCTTACTTTAAAAATATACACCAATAAATCTTTAAAACAAGTCACTAGAATTAGAATTTGGATGGTTTTTTTATAAAAGAGAAAAATTGAGGTTATTTTTAAAAACATCGTATTTTAATATAATTCACATTTTTATATTTATTATGTGGCTTAAATTTTAAATGTACAAGCTAAACTTTGTCACTGATATGAAACCTTTACACTTTTCATTCAAGAAACTAAATATTTTAACATTTAAAGTTATCTAAATTATTGTACTGATAATAATAATTTTTAATATTTTTACGCGTAGTAATGCTGTACCCCTCAAATTCAACACTAAAAATTATCGATAATTTTTGTGAACGGTGAAACAAATATAAACACAATTATATTTATGTAACAATTATAATTTGATATAAAAAATAAAATAGATGTAATAGAATATTTTATTTTTATGGATAAACGAGATTTAAAATATAAATGTAAATAGAATTCCAATTCTTATAAAATATAACATAAACAATATTTAAAAAAAATCTCTCAAATGCAATAATAAAATTCTGGGTTTCATGTTAAATATTTCGTAATATTCATAATGTAATTTATGGTATATATTATTGTACTTTATTTTAATATGTAAGTAAAAGTAATTATTACTTTTGTCATAAAATTGTGCATATAAGTTTTTTATTGCAAACGCTCAAAAACTACTTACCTAACTTGCCAAATAATTGCTAAATAACTTGCTTGTTATAATTCTCGCTAAAACTAAACTATTGGAGGCAAGTTTTAAATAAAAAGTTTAGTTAAAATTATAATATAATTTTGCAATTCAATAATGTAGCTCTTATAGTTTTTGATGACTAAAATTGATGACAAAAAAATAGTTCGTAATTTGACTAAGAAAAGATCAAAAATTTTCTGATCTCATTATTTTAATAAAATATTTATCCTATAGGTAGTCAAAGACTAATTTACCCTAGATGATTGTCTATTTCATATCCAGTATTCGAAGTAGCATTAAATTTACAATAAAAGAATTTATATAATACAATATAATATTATAAGAGAGTAATATATATAGGTTCCAAAACTACAAAACTAATTATTTTATTTAATTTACAAAAAAATATATTATAATCGGATTTTGATGAAGTTATTTACTAAAATATGTATCAGAAAAAGTATATTTGTTGATATCATGACATTAATCCTCTTCTTTATTTTGTTTTGTCGTATTTGTCTTTGTTCCGAATAGCAGAATAACTGAGAAAAATCCACGTTTCGGTAGGTAACTTAGGTTCTTTATTTTATTTTGGTTTGTTGGGGAAGTATAAGTCGTGGTTTATCTATAAAAAACTAGGGAAATACTAAACATTAATACCTGAATAATAAAAGTATAAAACTGTTTATTTTGTATGGAAATCATCAAAACGTATCTACGTACGAAAGTTTGTGTAAAATTCATCTAGGTATATGCGTGTACAATACAATATAACCTTTTCAAGCAACTATGAACTCCCGAGATCGTTAGGTAAAATTTATTTTATTTTAGAACGTCTTTTTATTGCAATTATAATAATATAATATGTTATGCTTATATTTATACTTAATTTATAATACATAAGAGTATTTAAAATTTATGTAACATTTTGTTCTAGAACAAACATAGCACATACTTACTTTTTCTATATACATTCGTATTAAAATGTCGATATCATCGATAGCATAATATATCGACGTGTCAATGCCTAGCCAAATTTGACGATAGTCTAATATGTCACATTTGACAGCATATAGGCTGATATTATAATTATTTGTAAATAAACACATTTTATATTATAAAACTATTGAAATATGCTACAAAAAACTGAAAATATGAAATTATATTTGTTTTTCTACAATGATATAACTTTGTCAGACATCAAAACATTCAGTAATCGTCCAAATTATTGTATATTAATGGCGACTTTATTTACAAATTTCAATACAGCAAAATTTATTTAATCAAAAAACCAACATTATAACGTTAACATACATTTATTAGTACATCAATAGTAGCAACGAATATTAACAATTATTAGTCATGCGTTTACGGTACAAATTCACTTGTTTTCAATTTTTACATTACACTAAACCAATAGCGAGTCGCGCGCTCTTTACTTGAAATTTTATCAACTTTTGACGCAATAGTTTTTAATCTTGTCGGTATTCGATTAACATTTTGTTTTGTTATATGGGTTAAAAAACTTTTTAAGCTTCTGTATATTACTCGTTTAGAAAAAAATAAAGCGATTTCGTTGTGTAATAAGTAATAAAAGCGTAGAGGGTGTAGCGGTACACATAGGTACCAGCGGGGATCTACGGTAACGCCGGAAGTGGTACACATTGGTACCAGCGGGGATCAAGTGGTTAAGGGTAGTCCACCCCTAAATTTTTATTTTTTATTTTTTAGACAATTTTTTTCCTACAGATCAACCCAATGAGGTTGATTAGCAATTAAAAAAATGAACGTGGGTACAGCTAGTAATCTATAAGGTGTTACATGATGAAGAATACTAACAAACAATAATAATAGTAATAGTAATCTTTATTTATAAAGGTACACACCTAATTTACAAAATACTTAGAAAAATTATACCTATAGTATCCTGATGCACTAGAAGCCTATAACGTAGTCAGGATATCTTAATGAATTTTCTAAAGTAGGATTGCATTTACTTGTATGTATGTTACTATGTACTTGTAATAAAGGAATCTAAAATGCAGACAAATATTAAAGGTTTGTATTAAATTTATTGATCTATCACTTATACTTAAGGATTTTAATCTTATACATTATTATTTTACACAGCAATATAATGAAACACCAAAATATTACAGAGTGATTTTAATCTTGTCCCTTTGTCAGATTTATTTTTTGAAATTTAGAAAGTAAATTTTCAAAATTACTTGAGGCATCTTATGGACTAGGTCTTATGTGATTAATTATGAGCATATTAGACAAATGAATAATACTCTATAAAATTCTTCATATTGAATCTGGGATAAGATTGAAATGTTACTTAGAAAACTGAATTTCACAATATAGCAATTTAATCATTGTCTAATTTCAATACGAAAAATTCTTGCTTGGCAATTGATATTTTGTAAATTTAATCATATATTTATTATTGAAATATATAATATTTTACATTAGTTATTAACTTATCTGTCTTGAATGAAGAATAAGTTTTGTTAGATTTAAAGACATTTATAGAGCCTAGTGTACTACAATAATTTGTATGTTAATTAACATATTTTATAGTAGTGTTGGCTCACATTTATAAAGTTTCAAACAGCATTGTTTTATTGTAAAACATTTTAAACATCATCTATGGTTGGAAGCCAAAATGCCATATTGGTACATGCAGAGGCTAATAACATATATTTGGGATTGAACTGAACACACTGTATAGGAGCAGGATGATCTCCATTTAAGACACACACTTTATAACCTGTATCTGCATTCCAGACATGAACTCTTCCATCTGTTGATCCACTAAATATATATTGTGAGTCTGGACTGAATGAGGCTTCAATAGGTATACCTTTATTGTTTAGATGCCCAGTAAATGTTTGAAGTGGTGTTCCATGATATGCATCCACAAGACGAATTATAGAACCATTAGTACTTATAAGCATTGTTTTACCATCTCTCGAGAACTTAAGTCCTGTCCAATCACATTCTTTTTCTTGATTTAACTTAAATGTCACAAAAGGTCCTTTGTCAAATGATCTCAAGTCATATAATTTTATACTCTCAGAGTTCACACCTGCTGCAAATATAAGACCCTCAGGGTCATATGCTGCGACTGGTCTACCTGATAAGTGCATCAAGCCTTGACAATTTGGGGAGCGTAAATCCCAGAGACGTAAAGTTTTATCTAATGATCCAGACAAAAAGGTGTCTTCTACAGGAGAAAGACAAAGTGTAACAACTTTCTTGGTATGCCCAGGAAAATAGCGAATATACTTATTGTCATGGAGTGACAAATATCTTATTGTGTCATCAACTTTTGTAGAACTGTGAATTGCTGTATTTTTAGCATGTGTAAAATGTATTAAATCTACACCATATTTTTTACTGTTTACAGTAATCATTTGTGTTCCTTTTTCACAGTCGTATATTACAATTTGATCATCTTCACTACAGGAAATTAATGTCTCACCCGTAGGGGAGAAATCTATACTGTTTATTTTATCTGTATTTTCTCGAAATACTTTTGCGACCTTAAAACTCCTAACAACCTGGTCCACTAATTTCATCATTTATGCGGTTTATATAGTCTTTTATGTAGCAAAATTCGTTCTAACACGAAAAGCGTCGTATTGTTTAAAACTAATAAACTAATAAAGAATAAAGTGGAATGGATATCAGATGTTGTGTAGTTATTATTTAATAATGTGTCTGTTATTTATAAACACTAGTAAAACGAGCCAAGCTAGTGCCTAGGTATTGTAATTATTTAGATTATTTATCAAATCAATCTTGCTACACTGGTACAACGCGCGCTCTATGTCAATTGTCAAATATTAAATGTCAAATTATATATATACTCTATGAATGTCAATTATAAAACACACAGACTACATTCAACATTGGTCAAAAAAGTTGTAATTTAAATATTAAATTGAATTCCTCTGTTATATTGTATATTCTAGAATATTATGTGCATTATAAAAAAATGTATTATTATTGTTTATAAAAATTTTATATAACAATATTTAAAATAATTATTGTTTTTAAATCCATTTTGTAGCACGCTATATGTAAGTTTAAAAACTAATATTATATAAAAGTTATAATGTCTAATTCAATTTACTTTACAACTAAATATGTATAATTAAAGAAATTGAATTAAATACAATGATAAGATAATTAATTAAAAATTAGAAATCAAAGTCAAAAATTATGAAAAAAAAACATTTTATTCGCAGTCTCTAAAGTCTACTCCAGTCCATAGAGAAAAGTATGGCTATGGTCTACTCTAATCTCAATTCTCAAGTTGCAAAGGGAAACAAAATGGACGGAGTGTAGTGGCTACGCTTATAATGATCTAAATATTGTGAGAATATCTATTAATCGTACGCTTGATTCGAAGCAATTACTATATAATTATTATCATTTATATTATAAGCAAATTAAATTCTAACAGACTGTTTTTGATTTGTCTTATAATAGCGTTCGGTTCTTTTTAATATGGTATCCATTTTGTGATCAATCGTATTGTGTGGCGCTTACAGTAAGTATAACTTGTTATGAAATAAATGACTTTGTAATGTTCTATTCTATTCGCTGTCTTAATTTTTACGAATCAATAATCGTTATATTGTAACTTTGTTTTTTGTACAAGTATATTATCCAAATTAGTATTTAGTTAACATATACATATATACAAGGTAAACCACAGAAGGCTGAGAGGCTGAGGTACTTCTCTGCTAAAAAGCAGATTTTATAAAATATTTTATCAATCAAAATTGTGTTATATTAATAGATAATTCAATATTATGTTTCTGCTATAATTTGAGAATTTCTACTTATGCTGTATAACTGAACGGGAGAAGTTATAACGCTCTATGTTACTTTATATCCATAAGCGTATAGCTTTTCCCCTTGGTTGTACAAGAAAATACAACATGAAGAAATTTTAAGGGAAGAAATTGGAACCACTCTTGCATGTGATTATTAATCTTTAATATCTTAACAATTTAAGCATTGTGTTTAGGTATTATAATTACAGTTATTTATTGTCTAATAAATTGAAGTGTTGGTAAATAGAATTTAGGTTACTGGCTAATGTATGTTAGTTTTATGAGTATAAAAGTAGCTATAACATTTTTGTGTTAAATTTCTAATCTATAATTTAATTAAATCAACTTTTATAAATTCATGTCCTTATTAGCATGCAAAAGAATTATTTAATTTTACTGTATTTCTATCTATATAAGCATAATAGGTATTTACACATGAATAAAATAGGATCATAAAATTAGTCAGATGATAATTTATTTATTTTTAGCATTTTATGATATTTAAATTTATATGACTGACTGAAATTGAGTATTAATATTGCTAATAATTTTTCTGTTTATATAAGTTGCAAGCAAAATCCTAGGGTAAACCAATTTTATAAATGAAGTTTTTTTAAACCATAAATTAGAATATTTGTTTATTTATTTAAATAATAATCCAGTCATACATTACCTTTTCTTAAAACAATCTAAATAATATACAAGATGTGTTGTTTTAAAAGTGAAATGTATGTAGGTAAAAATATTAGACATTAAATATTTGTATTCTAATAAATGTTTAACAATGTTTTAAAAGGCTGAAATAATAATTTTTAGGCTTTCTTTATTAAACTGAAAAATAGAACTACTACTGTTTGTAACTGTTTTATATAAAAAAACAAAAAGTGTATCAATTATGTGTGATTTGTGTATTACTTATGTATAATAATATATTTCAATTATAACTATTAATATGTAACAAAAATTATAATACTTAAAGTAATGAGATGTTGAATTTAAAAAATAAGGTAAAATTTGGCAAGGGCACATCTATTTTTTAATATCTCTTATGCCACCTTTTGCTATTTCAGATTTAAAATGGGTGATTTAATTACTCCCTGGAATTTTCAATCCAAACTTATTTTAATTCACTCTTAATTGAGTGATGGACTCATATAACTTATTTGGTGATGATGGAAGCGGTATGTTGGAAGGACTCACTGATCTTGGTGGAACAGACAGCTTTGCTGGTAACTCTGCATCTGGAGTAACAGGAGAAAATAAAGATAACTCAGAGAATAGGTAACATATCATATATAAAATATTTTATTATAAAATTATTACATAATATGTATTTGCAAAATAAAAGGTCAATTATACTTTTCCATTTCTGTAGTTATAGGCAACCATATAATCCAAATAGTGTGGCACAAGAAGGAAATATACAAAAACTGGCTTCATTTGGGGGTGGGGGTGCAAGTGGTCTGCCTAGTAGTTCTCAGCCTGTACCAAATCCTGGAGCAGGTCCACCTGGACCAGAATATCACGATTATGGTGGCTATCCTCCTAGACCTCGGCTCCCCCAGCCTCCACATGCACCACTTCATCCATCACACCATGTTCATCCCTCACATTCCTACCCTGGTTATCATCCAGGACCAGATCCAATGTACTCCATACCAGATCAAGGTAAAGTTTATTTTTGATAATATAATATTAATAGTATTACAGGTATAATTATATATTGTTTATTTTGAATATTAACTTAATAAATAATTTAAGGTATTAGCGACATGGGTGTATGGTCAGGTGCACCAGGAGCAAATAGATATTCACCAATTACTCCAGGATACAGGCATTCATATGAACATCAACAAAAAATGCATCAATACCCACCACAGCAGGTAATAAAATGCTAACTATAATATTACATTGTATTTAGTAAGTATTTGTGCAATTACTAATTACAGATTATAATTTTAGGCTGCTGCATTAGGAGGCCTGCAAGCACAAAATGGTGCATATATTCCAAGACAACCACATTTTCCACAGCCATCCCAACAACTTTATGGACAACAACAGGTAATATTTTTTACCATGAAAAATTAAATTATTTTGTCTTTATTGTGATATGTATGACTACAATATATTTTTTGACTTTCAGAACTATCCAAATTATGCACAAATGCATCCTCCGTCTGCTACAAGAATACCTCAACATCCAACATACCATCAGCAAATGGATGTTAATGCTCATCAATATGGATTACCACACAATCAACAGAGTCATGGTTCCTTACAACAACATCAGTCACATCAAAATATGCCTGGCCATGCTGGAGGTCTTGGACCAGGGATTCAAAGCCATTCAAACCCACATTTGCACCATGCAGGACCCTCACCTTTACACCATGTTCCTCGACAACCACAAGTACCATCTTCGTCAGTTGGACCATCCCATGCTGTCCCATCACAAATGCCTTATGGATCTCCTCATCATGCTGTACCCATCAATTACCAGCCACATCAAGTACAACACCCTCTTGATGTTAATGTAACTAATCAATACAGCTCTGTTAAACCTGGAATTGAAACTGGAAGTCCTCAATACAGACCACCTTTTCCACAGCTCTCGCCCCAAATGTCACCACGAGCTCAGATGTCACCTAGACAATCACAGTCACAACCTCAGCTTTCACCTCGACCTGTGATGTCTCCTGTTAAAGGACCTACTCCATCCCCACTTAGTTCGCGTAATATACAACCACCTCCTACTTCAGGACCTCCAGTATCGACATCATTTCCGTCGCAAAATACACTGCAAGCATTAGAACAAATGGTTCTACCACCCAGTGGAGAGTACACATTTCAAAGAAATCAAACATCACCGGCTGTTGGTCATAATATAGTACCTTCTCCAACTCAATGGAATCAAAACAAAATGTCTGCATCAATAAGCAACACAGTTCAAAAAGACAATATTGAGCAACCTCAAAAAACTTTAGATACACCTCCTATGCCAAATTTGAAGCAAGAACAAGCTAAAGTTCCTACTATTCCAGTTACAAATAATGAAAATAAATCATTAGAGAAAAAAACCTCTGACTCTGATAGAAATCCAGAGGATACACCACCTCATAGATTTTTAACAACTCCAAAAGAAGGGATTCCAGTTACTTTGGCTAATTCATCAATTCCAACATCAACTGTTACAAGTTCTTTAAGTATCTCAGCAGACAATGCTGAAATGAAAGAAAAGATAAATCATAGTCAGCTTCCTACTGATAAAATGTTTGAGACTCCGGGAAACACTAAAGAGGACAAAAAAAGTGATGCTACAAAAAATGACACCAAATCAGAAAATACACAAAATGAAATTAATAAGCAAAGTAGCAATAGTAATAACAGTGAATCTATTTTAAATGAAGGTAAAATTTTGCCAACTGGATCTAGCACAATAGAAGCTTCTAGTGAACAAACATTGAACAATACTTCACAAGTAAATATTACATTGGGCCATGCACCACCAGTGAATACAATAGCTAATAAATATGAAAATACAAGTTTGAATGTACCAAGACACCAAGGATATCAAAGTGGAACTTTTCAAAACATGCAAAATATCATACCTCAAGGAGTCCCTCCGAGCATAGTAACCTGCATCCCAAGTAATATGCAGAGTAATCAAAATCACAATGTTACTTCAAATTTCCAATCTGCAGCTGTTCCACCAGGCTCATCAACTTTACCAAATATACAAAGTAGTGTTCAAGCTCCTCACTCTATACAACATTCAAATATAACTAACACAGTTTCTTCAAGTATGACTGTACATAATTCACCAAGTAATATAGCATGTGTACCTTCGAATGTTCCAAATATGCTTGGAAATGTTCAACATTCGCTACATAACTCACCAAGTAATATTGCTAGTCCACAAGCTAGTGCTCCTCCAACAATGCCAAGTATGCAAGTAGTAATGCCTATGAATCCTCAGAATATGCATGGAAATATCGGCTCCAACATGCCACCAAATCAAACAAATGTTATGCCTAATTTGCCACATAGTATTAATCCAAATATGATTCTTATTGGATCTAATAATATGCCACATCCAAATATTTATCCAACATCACACCACCAAGAGAGAGCTTCTTTGCAACAACAAATTCAAGAAATATATTGTTTACCACCATCTAGTGAAAATCAGGAGAAGGTTAGATGCTTGCAAGAAAGGTTATCAATGTTACAACAACATGAAACAAATGATAAATGTAGCGGTGGACCTAATTGCTTATTGCAGAATCCCATTTATGGATCTAAAATGGTTGAAAGTCCGCAAGTTACGAGCACCACCGGCCGTGGACGTGGAAAGGGCCCAGCCAAACCTAGAAAACCACGAGCCAAAAAGGAAAAGCTCACTGCAATGTCACAACCTCTTGATCAATTACCATTGTCTGAAGATTGTGTAACAGCAGGCACTGGTCTACAAAGTAATTCCGAAATTGATGCTGAAGTTAGTGAAGATATGACTAATTTAGATAGTAGTGCATTGTCTATGGAAGAAATGACTGGTGGAAAAATTAAAAAACCAAGAGCTCCGCGAAAGAACAAAGAAAGGAAACCCCGTGTACCCAAAGAACTTAAAATTCCTAAAGAAATTGGTGACAAACCCGTAAAAGAGAGAAAGAAACGTGAACCAAAAGATCCAAACGCACCAAAACGAAAAAGAAATGTTAAAAAAGCAATGTCTGAAATGCATGCAGATACAACCACTTCATTCAATGAGCATTTGGATAAAGATAATCCAGATAATTTAACGGATGAAAGTTTTACTAAAAGTATGGCCAATGATGTTTCAAAGCCGAATATTTCATTTACACAAGACATACAATCATTAGATGATACAAATGTTACTGACTTTGATGATATTCCGGTTTCAAAAATTGCTATTAAGGATTTACTGGAAGAAGCAGAAGCGAAAAAGGATCTTATTGATAAAGAAGACGATTTTGATGCGACAAACCAAAAGAAAAAAACATCGAAGAAAAGATCATCTGGTGGAGGGAGTTGTAAAAAATTAATGAGTAAAAGAACACCTAGTGGCAAAAGAAAACGTCGTGGTGGATTAATACCTGACTCTGATGGTGAACCTGATGATCTAATGTCTACACCACCACCTTCGCCGCCACCAGAAGGTGACGATAGCCTTAAACGTCGATCAGCTAGAAATACTCAGCGCAAAAAATATACAGATGATGTCCTTCTTCGTTTGTCTGATGATGAATTTACTATAGCAGCCCCTAAACAAGAAAAAGAATTTGATGACTTAAACCTTGAAACTAAAGATATTAATAAATCTGAGCTAACACCGAAACCCAACTACATGTATGTAAACACTACAGAAGAAGACTCCATGATCGTACAACATGTGTTGGCTTGTCGAATGGGTAAGAGAGAAATTAAAGTTGAAGTGCCGCCTGCCAATGATATTTTACCAAAACAAGAGAAGGAAGAAGCAGTAGAATTATCTACTGCATTAGCTGTTAAAGAAAGTCTTGATGATGAACCGCAAAACAATAGTGATGAAATTCCAAAAGTTCCCGAAATTCTTACAAATGTATCTAATGATGTAGAAAGTCAAAAGAAAGAAACAAATAATCAGGATGTTGAGAAAGAAAAAGAAAATTGTGATAATAAGAATACCAAACCGGTAATAGTGGATGTGGAAGAATATTATGTTAAATACCGAAATTTTTCATATTTGCATTGTGAATGGAAAACTGAAGAAGAACTTTATAAAGGTGATAAACGTATATATTCTAAAATTAAACGATTTAAACAAAAACAGGCTCAACAAATGAACATTTTTGAACTTCTTGATGATGAACCTTTCAATCCTGATTATATTGAAGTAGAAAGAATTTTAGATATGTCAGAAAACCAAGATCCTGCAAACAATACAGTTGTAAAACACTATTTAGTTAAATGGAAAAGTTTGCAATACGAAGACAGTACATGGGAGCTGGAAGAAGATATTGATGTAGATAAAATAAAACAATATAAAATATTTAGTGAATTACCGCCAAAAGAGAAATGGAAATTTAAGAAACGTCCATCTGCTGATCAATGGACCCAATTAAAAGAATCTCCTCTATATAAAGGTGGCAACACACTAAGACCCTATCAATTAGAAGGATTAAATTGGTTATTATTCTCTTGGCACAATAATCGAAATTGTATTTTAGCTGATGAAATGGGATTAGGAAAAACTATTCAAAGTTTGACATTTGTCAATTCCGTTTGGGAATATGGAATACGAGGACCTTTCCTTATAATTGCTCCTCTGTCCACTATACCTAATTGGCAGAGAGAATTTGAAGGTTGGACAGAAATGAATGTTGTAGTTTATCATGGCTCTCAGCAGAGTAAGAGTATGCTTCAAGAGTACGAATTTCATTATAAAAATGAAAAAGGAGAGCCAATTAAAGAAATCACCAAATTTAATGTGCTAATTACAACTTTCGAAATTATAGTCACTGATTTTCAGGAATTAAAATCGTTTAATTGGAGGTTATGTGTGATTGATGAAGCTCATAGGTTAAAAAACAGGAATTGTAAGTTATTAGAAGGTTTAAGACAGCTCCATTTAGAACACAGGGTTCTGTTATCAGGAACACCTCTACAAAACAATGTAAATGAATTATTTTCTTTACTTAATTTCTTAGAACCTTCTCAATTTTCTAGTAGTGACGCATTTTTAACAGAATTCGGTCAGTTGAAATCAGAGTCAGAGGTTTTAAAGTTACAAGCTCTTTTGAAACCAATGATGCTTCGACGATTAAAAGAAGACGTCGAAAAAACTCTAGCTCCAAAAGAAGAAACTATTATTGAGGTGGAATTAACGAATATACAGAAGAAATATTACAGGGCTATATTAGAAAGAAACTTTAGTTTTCTCCAAAAAGGCACTGCATCTGCTGCAAACATTCCTAATTTAATGAATACAATGATGGAATTAAGAAAATGTTGTATTCACCCATATTTACTGAATGGTGCAGAGGATCAAATTCAATTTGATTATAAGCAGGTCAATGGAGAAGACAAAGAGGCATATTACAAAGCACTTATTGATTCGTCTGGAAAAATGGTTTTAGTTGATAAATTGTTGCCGAAACTGAAAGCTGGTGGACACAGAGTTCTAATATTTAGCCAAATGGTACGATGTCTTGACATCTTGGAAGATTACCTTGTTTTTAGAAAATATCCTTATGAGCGTATTGACGGGCGAATAAGAGGTAACTTACGACAAGAAGCTATAGATAGATTTTCGAAACCCGATTCCGATCGGTTCGTCTTTTTGCTCTGTACAAAAGCGGGGGGATTGGGTATCAATTTAACTGCTGCCGATACTGTCATAATTTACGATAGTGATTGGAATCCACAAAATGATTTGCAAGCGCAAGCCCGTTGCCATCGAATTGGGCAGCAAAAAATGGTAAAAATATATAGATTAATTTGCAGGAACACTTATGAGAGAGAAATGTTTGACAAAGCATCATTAAAACTCGGATTAGATAAAGCTATTCTTCAAAGTATGAACACAGCACAAGGGAAGGAAACAGGTCTAAAACAATTATCGAAAAAAGAAATTGAAGACCTTTTAAAGAAAGGAGCTTATGGTGCTGTTATGGATGAAGATAATGCTGGGGATAAATTTTGTGAAGAAGATATTGAGATGATTTTGGCTCGCAGAACTCAAGTTATTCAGATGGAGTCTGAAAAAGGTTCTACATTTTCTAAAGCTAGTTTTGCGGCAACTGATCAAAGATCTGATATTGATATAAGAGATCCTGATTTTTGGAACAAATGGGCCAAAAAAGCAGAAATAGATACAACCGAAAAAAAGGAAGATGAGGATCTGATTGTAACGGAACCAAGAAAAAGAACTATCATAAAAAGATATGGTCATGATGATGGCCCGATGGAGATGTCTGACATGGAAGCGACTCCTGACTCTGATGAAGATGAAGAAGGTAATCCTTTGTTATATAATTACTTTTGTACCACCTTGTTATATAAAATCTAGACAGTCCATTTTTTTGGAATAAGTTATCATTATTTATTGTATTTGATATTTTGGATAATATAGTTTAAACAAGAAGCTTTTTTAAATATTTTGTTTTTGATAAATGATTTCCTGGTTCTTAGTTAATTTTAAAGCATATAAATGAATCAAAACTAAGCAATATGCACAAGTAAACAACAATTTAAATGTGCCATTATTTATATATATTATATATTTCTTTTACACTAGGTATAAGTCTCAGAAGTAAACGAAAAAAAGACAAATTAGGCAGGAAAGGTAGAAGATATGCTAGCGATGATTATGTCCCGCGACATGAAGGTGTTTCCATTGATGAAGAGGTAGTTTATGGATCTTGGACTAGATCTGAATGTTTTAAAATTGAACGAGGTCTACTAACTTTTGGGTATGATATGTTTATTTATTTTTATATTTAATGTAAACAATTTTACACTATATAATAATTAATACATATTATATGAATATATAAATATTGTGTTGTTATATTACTATTGTATGAAAATTTTTTCTCCTGGATTTCTGAGAAAACTTATTTATATCTATGTAATATGTATGTACATATTTTAGTTTGGTTGGACAAAGAAATATTACCATTTTATTTGTAGGATGATTTGATAATTGATGAATACTAATAAAATCAAGCATTTATCAATGTATTATGTGATGTTATTTTAACAAGTTCAGGGATCGTTTTGATCAAAGTATTATTTTATATGTGTATTCCAAATTAATAATTTAATCAATCAACCTATCGACAGGTTCCTTGTTTCGTTAAAACGAAGCTCGTGAAGTTTCAGCTTGATATTAATCATATATACTATGTTTATTTAAAGATAAATTAAACATTTCATATACTTTTAATATTTATATATCATTATATGTCCTAACACCGTACCCTTTTTGTCTTGTTAAATGAAATCGCTGAAGGTTGTCTGTTAGAGATAGCAATAAGTCTATTTTATCATGCCTCATTTACTTTCTCAAACAACACATGCTTATAATCCTTTAAAACCTACAAATCGTTCAGCCCTTTCTTTCATGTCATGACTCCATGAATAAAGGAATAAATATATTTAGATATTTTAAATGATGCTCTAAAAAGTAGATATTTTTAAATGAGTAAGCTACATTCAACAATTGTTATCCTTTTTTTTAACTTATGCTACTATATTTATTTACTTATACTGTATAATTTACTATAAGTCAAGTCTTATCACTTCAATTTCATCTTGATATAGATGGGCACGGTGGGAAGAAACTCTAGATAAAAATCAGTTTAGAAAAGGATGGACTCTTCCCGTAATTGAAGACTGTGCACGAATTATTGTAAGTGTTTTACTAGTGCAGATAGATCTGATTGTGTTGTTGACAGTTTTTATAGTGGTCCAAAAATTTGAATGATGATTTGCCATGCTAATACTGAGAAAGTTTTGACTTTCACTGAGTTGAATATCTGTTTAATGCTGATTAATTTTTGTTATATAATTTCTTTAGCTAATTATCATCAAAGTCTTATTTATTTTTATGACAAAATTGCAGGTTCTTTACTGTCTACGTCACTACAAAGGAGATGAGAAAATAAGGAATTTTATTTGGGATCTTATTGAACCATGTGAAAATGGTGAAGTAACAATATCAAGAAATCACAGTGGACTGCATAATCCAGTACCACGAGGTAGAAATGCAAAAAAGAAAAATAGACTGAAAGATATTCCAAAGGCCCATGATACACAAAAATGGGAAGATCCCAGTCACTGGAGTTCAATTGATAAATATGACTGTGAAGCCTATTTGGAAGGCAGTTATAAAAAACATTTGTATAGACATGCCAATAAGTAAGTATATAATTATAGTTATTACCGCCTTAATCCAGACTTGTCGCAAAATCAGTTCTAAGCGGTCCAACTAATAACTATTGACTACCTCCCTGCCAAATTTCATCTTTATATGTCAAGTAGTTTTCGTTATTTCTAGATAAGTTACGATTTTTATATATAGATCATGTAATTTTGTTAAGTAAAGTATTTCTTATAACATTGAATTATATTAATTACTAGGCCTTTACCGCGGCTCCGCTCGTGTTTTAAAGGATGAAAATCAAAAGAAATATTTATCTCCCGTTTTTGCAACATTTTTCATTGATGATCAGCTCCTATTGGTTTTAGCGTAATGTAATATAGCCTATAGCCTTCCTCGATAAACGAACTATCGAACACAAAAAGATTTTTTCAAATCGGACCAGTAATTTCTAAAATTAGCGCGTTCAACCAAACAAACAAAGCCTTTAGCTTTATGATATTAGTATAGACTTATTTAGTTGATTAAAATTAAAATGATATTCATTTGAAACTACTAGTTACATTTAATATCTGTTGCAATAATTTATTATATTTTTCCAGAGTATTACTTAGAGTTCGCATGATGTATTATATAAAACATGAGGTTATTGGGGATTATTCAATACAAATAGACAATGGAGCTCATGCAAGGTAATTATAATTTAAGTCACTCAATTTTTCAGTGTCACCATATCAATATAAACAGAAATATATAACATATTCCTTGAAAGACACACTTACTTAGGCAAATACTTACCAGATGGTGCAAAGTAAATATATACAACACATTATACATGTATATATTTTTAACTATTTTTATCTATTTCGTACTAAAAGTTAACATGTACCTAGTATAATATAAAAATAATAGGTATTTTAAATGATTCTTTTTCAAATAGAAAGCATCGAGTTTTATTGGCTGTTATCATTACGATAAAAATATAAAAAAAAAATCACAAGTGATCAAATTGGGTGACAAAAGGCACCAAGCAAGTAAGTAATTCATAGTGACGTATTTCGCCAGCACGTTGGGTATGCGAGTGCCGCGCGGCGTGGACAGCGCGCCGCCGCGGCTGTGGTGGGACTCGGAGTGCGACGTGTCGCTGCTCGTGGGCACGTACAAGCACGGCTACGAGAACTACCTCGCCATGCGCTCCGACCCGCAGCTGTGCTACGTGGACAAGCTCGGCCCGCCCGACGACGCCGAGTGCACCGATATAAAGTGAGTCCCTTACGCATACGTGCTTATAGACATTTATTTTGTATTAATATAAGTATTGTAACTGTACAATGTTCAAATTTTTAAAATGGAAGATATATTACTATACTACTACTACTACTTTAGTGTATTGTACAGCAGGATTATAATCCTGTAGTCTTTCTCTGGAACTAGTGGATTACGTGTGACATGACAGTAAAAAAGTTTCAGCATGTGAAACTTCGCCCCTACTATGCCTAAAAAATTTTATTTGAAAAATTATAGAACTAATTCTATAATTTTTCAAATTCATCCTGATAGCATCCATTGAAACTGCAGTTGTCTTTTAAACCCTCTAATAATAAAATTAATCTGCCTATCCAATCATTGTATAATTGCAAATGAACTCTCGTTCTTTAACCTCACTTATATTTACTGATAGCAATTTTTATTTTTGCTAACAATATAAGTACTTCATGATAACTTTGAGTAATGAATGAAATTAACATGATTTCATGTATTACATGAGTCATTGTATTATAGTGTCATCCTTACATAGGAAGGAAGGACTAAAAGGTATACATTTGAGCTTATTTGACATGAAGAGCAAGTGGCTTCAGGTGTTTCTGATATTTTTTTAACATAGACTAGATAATTTTTTTATAGCTTCTTTTAACCAAAGTAATGTGTAACCAACATTCCAGGAAAATGAAAATAGAACTTTTGAAATTTTCCTACTTTTCGAATCTTTCAAGCTTAATACTTATTAAAGCTTCTAGTTACTGCATCTTACACCTTTGAGGTAAATACTTATATTTTTTAAATAAAAAGAAAAATAAAGACTATATTAAATTAATCAATTAAACTTTAAAATATTGTCAGTTTCAAAACAAATGCTTAGAATTACATAAGTAGTTTCAGATATTGATATATTGTAAGTACATTAGTGTAGTAGTTATGATTGTATAATTTAAAACTAGTTTTAAAACGATTGCTTCCGTTTTTACCTCTATAATACTTTCGGTGGCAGAAGCGAAGAGAGGAAGGTGCTTGGCAGCGTGGCGGGCGACGAGGAGTGCACGGACGACGTGTCGAGCGGCGCCGGCGCGGCGTCACCCGCGTCCCCGCGCGACGACGACGCCGCGCCCGCCGCCACGCACCTGTGGCCCTCCATGCAGGACCTCAACACCCGCCTGCGCCGCCTCATCACGGCCTACCAGCGCAACTACAAGCGCGAGGAGCTCAAGCTGCAGCAGCGGGCCAAGGTCAGCTATTGTTTAGTCTCACGAGATTCATTGTCATTGAGTCCAATTGATTTTCAAATTTTAATGTCATATGCTAAATTGTCATATCAATCACTTCAGTTTCTCTATCTTAATTAATATATGTTATTACAATGTGATATTTTAAATAATATAAAGATTTAAATAAAGTAATTTAATACTCAAAGGAGAGAAAAATTCGTAAAATATTTTCATTTATAAATTTTAATGTTCATTTCTCTGTTTTCATGCATTTAGATGGAGCGACGGGAACGAATGGATCAACTTGCACGAGATGAAATTTCTCAATGGTGTTGGACTCGTGCAGACGAAGAAGCCTTTAGAAGAACTGTGGCTTCTTACGGCGTGGAATTTGATCCCGCAACTAAAAGTTTACGGTGGAGTCGATTTAGATCTTTAGCAAGACTAGATTCCAAGAGCGATGATGCGTTAACTGATTATCTTAAAGCTTTTATGGCAATGTGCAAACGTCAATGTGGTCTGACAGTGGGAGAAGCAGAGCTTCCTACTAGAGCTGATTTGAAAGCAGAACCAATAGGCGAGGAACGAGCTATAGCTACTTTAGAGAGGTAAGTTTACTTTGATATAAATTAAATTATTATAGGACGTGAGTTATGTAATAATGTAAATAAAAAATGTATTTAATGACCATCGTAAATGGGGCCAGTATGTTAACATCATCCTTCTCAAAAGGATCTGTATGTCTCTTACTCCTAGGCGGTACTCATGACGCTATGATGCGAATATTCGGGTTACCACGATGGATGTAGCAGAATATTCGTGAAAGTATTCATTTGGCGCTTTGGACGAAGTCGTTAACACATCATACCCATGCCGGTATATTCTAAAAGCGTTTTATCTCAACCTCGCTTATGCGGGCGGTCTTAATTCGCGGATTTTTAGTCATATAATATGTTATTTTAGAATTGATTTACTCCGCGTGTTGCGCGAGGAGGTTGCGCCGCACCCTGCGCTAGAGGCGCGCCTAGCACTGTGCGAGCGCTCGCTAGACGCGCCGCCGTGGTGGCAGCCCGCTAGGCACGACAAGCTCTTGGTTCTAGGCGTGTGCAAGTGAGTTGTCACTTTAATTATATAATTATAGTGTGGTTCATACTACTATTTTTTTTATTTTATTATTTAATTTCAAAATACTCTATATGTAAGATGAAAGAGTACTTTTACAAATAAATAATTAAATTATAAAACGAGGTTCAATGATGAAGAGGTTTAATTATTTTTAAATCAAGCAAAGTAAACTAATTCAATTATTTTAACTGAGCATTAGATAAAACAATTTGTTACTTTATAGTAAAATCGAAACTGTTTACAGGCATGGATTAGGAGATACGTATAATAAACTCTTTTGCGATCTAAAAATGCCATTCGCGGATGCTGCCAGGAAATGGAATGGTAAACATAAGAGTACAACTAAGAGTGAAGTTCAAAAACCTGCCTCTGACGACGAAGAAAAAACTATACCGGAAGCAGAACCCCGTATGTCCTTAAGGCGCAGTAAACGTACCTCGAATGCCCTCGATCGTGATAACGACGAAGATACTGACGCTCTTTCTGAACTAGAAACATTAGCAAAATTGGGCAGAATAGATGAAACATTGACACCAGAACATTGGTTTACAGAGAGAGCCCTAGAAACGAGATTACATCATATCGCTCATGCAGTACAAAACTGTGAATGGCCCTCGACATCTGCATCCTCGAAGTCTGGCGAAGGAGCGCAAGCTACGGACACATTAGACGACCGTAAACAAAGTCAAAAACGTCACATTGCCATTGATGTAGAGACAGAGCGAGCTAAACTACACGCACTTCTTTCATCACCTCAAGCCGCACATTCATCGTCCAGGGAAACTCATAGACCTACAACGGTGCTCAATTTAGATAGAGATGACGCATCGAGTGACTCGGGGTCGCGGCGCTCGACACCGGCGCCCCCGCCCGCGCACCAGCGCGTGGCGCCCTCGCCCGCGCCCTCCGTGCCGCCCTCGCCCTCCCCTGCCTCATCTGCCGTCGCGCCGGTTGACCTCTCTGCCCCGCTCGATCTGAGTGAAGTGCAAGATTTCTCCATGGGTCGGCGAACACCCCAAGCAGATAATCCAACTGCTACAGCTTCGTCCACAAGGAGCAGACTAGACGACACGCTCACAAGACTGATGAAAAGAAAAAATGTGGTATGTACTTAGAGTTAGTATAACAATATACAGGGTGGTGACGCTTGATCAACGTTCCTTCAAACCACATATAGTATAAAAAATTACGAGTTGAATACAAAAAAACTAATTGAAAATATTCAAAAATGAAGCCACAGGAATTTTTTTTCGTTTTAAAATTTAAAACCATCATATGTACGCGCAAGCGAAGTTCGCTAAGGTCATGCACTGAATACATTTAAAGAAAGAAATTAATCATGGCGCGAAACTCATAGTAATGTAATTTGGTGTAATTTTGATCATAGTAATAACATTATCAATTACTATAGTTAGTTAAAATGCTTACGTTTATAAAAAAAGTATCTGTATAATTTATTTACAAAAAAAACTAATAAAATTATTTTCAATTTGTCTTTCAGAGAGAAATAAAAAGAACATTTTCAGCCACTACTTTATTACTAATTATTATAAACATCACATCATTAAATGATTATAAAAACCCCATCACTTTCGACATACCTACGAATAATTACAAATTTTTTAAATAACATTTTTACCTCAAACTACCACCACATTTCACAACCACTTTTGAGTGACAACATTACCTACTAACCTAATGTGAACCGCATTGATAGGCACACAAAATTTTTGACTGTCATAATTACAATAAAATGGACTAGAAGTAGGTACATAAATTATTATCATAACATCATCAATATCAAAATTAAAGCTTAGTACTCGCTACGCATTAGGAGGTAGGTATAATGATGTATAGGACCTGCATGCCTAGGTCATCAATGACTTTATTGTATTTTTTAAAATTTTAATAAAGCAATTTCAAAATCTACTACTTAACCACTTTTTAATAGGCCAATTAGGTACAGGTAGGCTAATTAGGTTAGGTACCTACATGTTATTAATTCACACAACATAAGTTCGTTAAAACTTAGTAAATGTCTTTACTTCAGATACCTACCATAATATGTACCACGACGATGATATTAGTCAGTATCTAATTACTTCTACTTAATTATTTTTTTAAAGATGAAAAGGCATATTATGTAGGTATTTGAATTTCAAAATACATCTACGCTCGAGTCCTGTACCTACTAATTTAAGAACTTTGAACACCAGTTTTTTTGCGACTTAAGTAGTAAAACAATAGATTTGTATCAGGTCCGGGTATACCTACATAATATGTATACCTACTCCCAGATATGCAGAGCTACTTAAACTAGAACACTGCCTCGTAAGTCGTAACAAACGTTGACACCGAACCCCTAAATGTTTTTTTATTCCATTCACCTTGGCAATTATGCACCTAGTAGGTATAATATTTTCATCGCACAGATGTAGTCAGTAGGTAGTCACTGCCTTTTGTTCTTTCAGATAATTTATTACGAAGAAGTCTTTAAGGTAGTCCTAGTCATTAATAAAAGCAACTTATCATTACGACATTAAACTTGACTAAACTAAAATCAAAATAACTTAAAAGCAAAACAAACATAAACCACCTTTATCAATCAAATGCCGACATTGCGGCCGCCGATTTCGAAAAGTATTGAAGAATTCGTTTTATTATTATTAAAACTACCTAAATATTAGATGAACATAAAACTCTTAATAAATCGATTTTTTTATTTATAGTTAATACGTAACATTAATTTTTAACTAAATTAAAAGCAACAATAAATTAAAAACATGTAATCGGACCGGGATTCGAACCCATGACCTCTATAGACTCTGTGGGCCAATAATTTTTTCTGCGTCGTGCTTCACAAACATGGTTTTACACAAGCTATTCTTTCAATTTTCAAAAAATCTATTTAGTTACCAATAACCTGAAATTTATTTATCAAAATGCCTATGAACTTTTCTATTCGATTTATCATTTTACGAGAGACAAGAAAATATGCGTGCAAGAAAGAAGTTAAAGGATCTGTTAGTGGTATTAATACTTAACATTAATTTAAATAAATTAACAGCAAAATTAAAAAAAAGTAAAATGTAATCTAACCGGGATTCGAACTTGTGACCCTGGGAGGTCAATTACCCTATAAGGGCGGCAAATTTAGGCATCCAAAATCTAGTTATAATATGATATTTATTTAATAAAATAGGTAGGTACTAACTTTTCTATTTAGAGTAACTTTATGCGACAGGATAAATTAAACAAAAAAATATTATTAGTTACTACCTACTTTATTACAAATTATAAGACATTCGTGTAGCATTAAAATGTTTTTAAACCTCCATCAATTCACACAAATATTGATTAAAATAATAAACAAAGTTATAATATAAAATTGTTAAATTGAATGATGCAATAATGAAAAACTTTCACTAGAAATTACAATCTATCACAATATCTCGTTACATACTTTAAACAAAACACTGTTTAATTTACTTTCGTAAAAATTCTTAAGTGGTCTTAAAAATAACAATAATAGCAAAATTATAAGGCAAAGGCACTCGCTAAAATATTCGTAATACCTATCAAAGGTAATAATTATAATAAAATACATTCAAACTGTTATGTACCTAGTGTATTCACAAGTTTTTAATTCGACACGAATGTCGGCGATCCCTCTAATACATAAACAACATAAATAATTATTCTGATAAAATTACAAGAGCATTTGCGATACCTACGAACATATTTCAAATATTGTAGGTATGACACAGTCCACAGAAAAAATTTTAAACTAAGTACCTAGGTACATTGGCACTCGAGTTTTGACTCTTGATTTCAATTTATTTTATCTGTATCACATAACTACACACACTAAACAATTGAAGCAAGTCTTGCTCGGGGTAAGAGTAGGCGAAGGGACTGGGCATTGGCCTTCCCCTACCAACCAAACTGTTCCTCAAAACCAAGTAGTAGGTACGCGCAGCGGTACATAGCCGTTGATAGTTGATACCGCCTGCATACATTGTTTTGTACGTACGTAGAGCTCTGTGGTCATCTCACATTCCCCGTAAGGCGAGTGGAGACACGGTTTTGGGGCATAGCCCCCTGACCGTGTAGGATCTTCCGCCGCCCACGACTATGAGCGCGGGTCACTAGGAGGGTACTATCTGGGACCCTTGAGGCTTCTATCGAGCAGGTAGCCGCCCGGGCGATCAGCCCAGCCGTGTGAGACCCTATTCAGGGAGGCCCAGCCAGGCGATCAGCGACCAATCCGCGGCTACTCTGCGTCTCAGGTAAATCTGCCGAATTTCTTGCAGAGTTCCTGATGCTGTTTTCGCTTTATATCATCTCCCGTTAATGAAACAGTTGACACCGTTAAAATATGTCTTCGTGCCTTTGAACCTTGGCAATGGCAACCACTGCACCACTTGGCAATGGTACCAAATAGATACCATCGCCATGACGGGCTTCACTATTTTAGTACCTCACACCATTAGGTACATCGATTCATTAAAATCAGTCCTTTGCTCATGTGCGTGCTCTCACTTCAACACTTTAAAGTCAACTAAAGAAATAGAAAAAAAAGTCAAAAGCCTAAGCCGCCTTGTCAAAGAAATGCCGACATTGGGGTCCTAGTGTAAGCGTAGTTGCGGCGGTAATTTCATAGCTTTATTTAATATTATTATTGGTATTTTTAGGTCTATTATTATTATTAAAAAAATATTCTAGTAATAATAATTCAAATAATTATTTTATAAATGTTTTCCTATAAGAAATGTTTTAAGAAGAATAAATTAATTCAATTACTTATTCCGAATTCGCTATAATCCCCGCTATCGCCTATGACACCTCACCACACCTCACAATTCTGTCGGTACACATTCAAAGGGCGGCGATGCTTACACGTGTCTTTAAATTTCTTAGAGTTTTACCGATTTGACAAAATAGCGCGACTGTCAAGGATTTTTGCATCATAGACTAAAAAATACACGGTAAAACCTACTTTTAATTAGTATTTAATAATATTGCAAAATGATAATTTATAGTATGAAAATAGTAAAAGCATTTCCTGTTTTTATTACATATTAGATTATTTTTTAAATACCTGGTGATAAATTGACATCAATATTTTTTTATAACTATCTTAAAAGTGTAACCACAATAGCCAGTAAAAATAAAATTTAGCCTTGCATTAAATTTCCGATCGAATTTTTGTTTTTTATGAGACTTAGGGTCACTTAATGGGCAAAAAAAAAACACAAAATGCTGACCAATCTAGGTCGAGCTTCAAGAAAAAAGTTTTTAGGCGATATCTCAGAAACTATGCACTTTAGAGCAAAAGTTATTGAAACTATTATTGTAGAGAATAAAATTTCACATTTTTATTGCTTGTAAACTTTTTAATAAAACTTATCGTTTACTATTTAAGGTTTTTAATGAACCGGTTTTTCTGTCTCAGTCGACAACTCTCACCGACAGTGATGATTAATCAATAAAATGCGTGTTCAATGAACCGTATTATGCTCATAATATGTGATTATTTTCATGTATTTTATTTACTTACTTTACTAGATATTTTACTCAACTCTAAGACATAATATGTTATGTCACTTCTGCGAGTTCTTATTAATTATTCTATGCAAACGTCGCTAGGGCTAAGTAGTACCTACAGCTGCTCGGGGACAGTGCGATGTTGCCGCCTTTAGCTGGGGTCAACAAACTCTGATCTAGTAGTGTTTATTTTTATGACCATTTTTATTGTATTTATTTTGTTTGAAAAATTCACTTTTTTATTTGAAGGTATTTTTTCAAATTGTTAATTTTTATCGACTTATATCATCTCACCCTACATGCAGTTTAAAGGAACGTTGATCAAGCGTCACCACCCTGTATATGCTCCTCTCGTGTGATTCAGTTTATATTATATTCAATGTCTAATAATGTACCAGTATTCTATTAATAATTTTTACATTATTTTCAGCCGGCACCAGAACAGATAGTTAGTAAAGAAAAGAAAAGAAAGAAACTAGATGAAATTGTACTAGGACTTTCTGCTGCGAAAGGTCGTAGTCCGAGTTCAATAAGTTCGTATGATCCTGCTCGCAGTAAAAGTTCGTCGGTATTGCCTGAAGTAACTGTGACACCTGCAGCACCGCCTAGCACTGCCAGTACTCCTCCTATACAAAAGCCATTTTCTGTGACCGTCACAAATGTACCATCACCACATTCGTCAACAAAAGAGTTATCATCCTTCTTACAACAATCACTAGAACAGACTAGTAAACCCCAGAAAGCAAGTACTTCTACCTCAACGTCAACTACACCTAAGCCGTACTCGCACGAGGCTAAAGTAAACAAATGGTTGGCCGAACAAGCTAATGTTGACACACGGAGACGTGGAATGACGCCACGCTTGGCTCCAGACGAACATGTTCCCGTAGTTCATCGTGTTACAGGAAAACGTTTAATAGGCCATAAAGCACCGCAACTGAAACATTTAGCTCAATGGATCGCCGAGAACCCTATGTACGATATCGATACTAAATGGACGGAAGGAATAAAAGAGCATGTAAAACTACCACAAGATGTGCGCAATCCGAGACATTCCCCTATGCAATCCACAAGTTCCGCACCAGAACGTAAAAAGGGTCGACCGCCTACTTTGGATAGCACTTCAACTAATGTTTTGTCTTCAAATGCGAATCATCTGAATCAGAACCTTTCCGGGCTAAATCCTGCATTGTTGGCCAGCTTATCAAGTCTCAATGCCTTCGACCCAAAAGCATTGGCAGCTACTTTGTCAAATTTGACTGGATTTGATCCAAAATTACTATCTAGTCTGAGTAGTTTTGATCCTAAAAATAATCCTCTTCTTAACTCATTTAGTAGCATGCCCAATTTACTAGGCAATATAACTGGTGGAAACATTTTTGCAAATTTAGCTGGTTTAGGATTACCTGGCTTTCCATCTCTTGATATGAACAGTCTGGGCGCAACAACTGGGACATCAGATAGTAAATCTAAAACAAGGAAACCATCAGAGGCCGCTAGTTCGTCTACCTCAAAATCAAATAATTCACAGTTCCCATTCGTGTTTCCAAATCCTAACATGCTGTATCCTCAGCTAGGTTTAAGTGGCCTGTCACCATTCGGAGTCCATTCAGGCATGTCTTCTGCATATGATGCCTTAGGTTTGTTAAGTGGTAATCTAGCTGCTAGTTCCAGCTCTTCAACTCTCCATAGCTCAAGTCACAATGTTCGAAGCAGTACTAAAACTACTGCTCCTAGATCTTCTACTGTCGTAACAAACTCTTCTACATCTCGCCAACAAAAATTATCTGATCGCACTCAATCAAGCCATCTTCCTCAAATATTACTACCTCCCGATCCTTACTTGCTGGAATCTCTCTCAAAACAGTCAATGAATTATGACGCAGCCTTAAAAACTGACAAAAGAACTCGTGAATCAGAATCCCATGAGTCCATAGCTACGGACTTGTCGAAATCTGAGAAAAAGAAAAACCATTTTGAACCCCTCAGATCACAAATGCCGCCTGAATTTGCAGCTGTTCAAGAAAAACTGCTCAAAGGTGATAAAAAGGACATAGATATCAGTAAAATGTTATTAGAACAAATGGCTTCAGGTGCCTTGAGCGCTAGTCTCGTAAGTTCTGCAGAAGCAAAAAAATCTAAAGATATGGATAAGGACCCATATGATAAGCTTGGGAAACCTCCAGAATATATGACTCGTACTCCAACGGATGATAGCACTTCTGTTACTATTGCACATAAAAGAACAATAGACGAAATTAGCAATGAACCGGAAAATTTAGCTATACAGGCGAGTTCAAAAAAAATAAAAGAAAATCCATCCGAAGTGATTAAGAATATTGATAAACAATCTGATTCCACAAATACTGGCGAGATGGACTTAGAGGACTTAATAGCACCTTCAACAGTAATAAAAACTGGTATGAAAGCTAGTGATTTTGACATACGGGCTTCTGAACCCACTTCTTTAGTTATACATTCTGAAAGGGATGAAAAAACACAGCAGAGCCCTTTACGGGAGAGGGATATACTAAATGATAATGAAAATTTACAGAAACTTGATTGTACTAAATATGAAATTGATAAAGAAGACAATTCCATTGATGATATTAACGCTGGAGACAATTCAAGTGAAAGTGCACGCAGAGGTAATAAAAAGAAGGGTCGAAAATGTTCAGAAGATTCTTCTTTTGGACCACGCCGTGAACTAAGGTCAAGTTCTGGAAGGCAATCAACAGAATCAGCCTCAAACCATTAAAATTTTGATATATTTCATATAATTTCTAAAATAGAGTTAAAAATAAGTTGCTCTAACAACAGTTAAACGTTATTTTATAATCCTCGTTTTTTACATTTAGGCCTGTCAAAATATCTTTTAACAGGCGTAGCAACTCTGTTGTCATTATGTCACTATATGCACGATTGATCTCGATATATAAGAGTTCTTAAAGAACTTCATGAACAACTATCTACAGACTTATAAATAATATATTTTACTTATACTACGATTAAATGGTATGTACTAATAATATGGCAAAATTAAGTGTAGATGACTCTTGAAATAAAAATAATTGTAAATTTGTAGGTACACACTTTATTAAAAATGTAAAATTAATGTCAGAAGACTGGTTACTTCAAATATAAATTAACCCAATGTTCGATATTAATAGATAGTAAATTTGTTCGCTTATCAGCTGCGACGAAGCCAATGAGAGGACTAAACCTATGTTATGGCCTATGAGCAACAGAAATTCATACGTAATTTTGGTTATTTTTATCTCACAATAAATAGGAATGTTTTGTACTAGATAAAGAAGTACCTATTTAATGTTTTGCGATCTCGAAAATATACGCTGAACAGCGTAAATAAACCTTTTTAACTCAAATCATTCTAATAAGTTAATGTTAAGCATGACTAGTAATATGATTAATAAACATTTTTCTTTCTATTACTGAGTAAATGTAGTTGTTAGAATGTTTAATAACTATTGATGACTTCGACTTTTTATATATTTTTGTTAAGTCAAACGCTGAATGTGATAAAATTATTTATTACATGTAATCTTATTATTTTGCGTTGCTGTATTGAATTATGAATTGTATTGTAGATAATAGTAAGACGACAAATCGTAAAATTAATAAAAAAAAAATAAAATATTATAGATTGTAGTTTTATTTAATACCTAGCGTTGCCCGCGGCCTCGTCCGCCTTCTAAAGACCGGAAACTAAAATTCTTAGATTTTATACATCAATGGAGAGTATGTTTTAACTTATAGAATAGATTTCTGAGAGATGAGAAATTCAGCTTTCATCACACCAAATATCAAAATCTGTCCAATGGTTCGGCTTCTGTGTCGTTAATGTGTCTGTTTCAATTGGATTTTAGCCACATATTAACAAGGTGTAGCGTTTGTGAAGTTAGCTTGAAGAGTTATAGGTCGTGTAGAAGTTTGGCTGTACATGAGATCTGATATTTTTTTGACAGGGTCTAGACTCTAGGGCTTTACAACATTATACATGTTTGGGTGGAATATGTATAGGAAAAAATATTTAATGTCACTTCATGAAATAGTAATTGCCCTTACGTCATGATGTTGATAGGCCGCGCTGTTTCATTGATTGAAATGTGATGTAAATGAAACGTAAGACAATGCGTTATATGGTGAAAAATGATATAGGTAGTTAGTGTACTTGAAACCGCATACGATTTCGTATGAAACAAGGTAGATCTGAAAAGGTTTTTCGCCGCGGCGCGCGCGTTTAGAGAGTACTTGCCGAGCGCTATACTCTAATTTTTAATTAGACGAAGTCAACTGACGTTTACTGTGTTGTCAGGTTTTGACAAAATAAAAATAGTGTTGTAACAAAATGAATGATTGAAAAAACTCCTGAATGAATGAAATTGCCTCGATTGTCTAGTGAATAGTTAGTGTGCCGAACTGCCGATATCGGGTACGGGGTTCGAATTTTTGTCGTGCTTTGTACATACCAACGAGTTTTCGACGACTATGTGCCTATAGAATCCAATTATAGGTAGGTAATGAAAATAAAAAAACATCGCTTATTCATTTGTTTTTATTCATCATCAGATAAAAATCATCACTATCGCTTTCGGTGACATTAATTATTAATCTATACTAATATTATAAAGAAGTAAAGTTTGTTTATTTGTTAAATTGTAAGGGGTAATCTCGGGATCTACTGAACCGATTTTAAAAATTCTTTCACCAATAGAAAGCCACATTATTTCTGAGTGTCATAGGTTATATAAAAAACCGAAAAATAAAAAGGCTTTTACGTGGTAGTCCGTTTTGCAAAGTGAATCGGAGAAAAAACGGTCGAATAAAAGCGTTTCTTACGAACGCTGCCTTGACTATGAAAGATATATTTTTGAGTTCTAGAGAAAAGATGTGGAGCTTAAAAATGCCTACAAAAAAGTCAACGACAGCATATGTCTAACTTTTATATTTTAGTGACAAAAAGTAGTTTTTTTAATATTAGTATAGATAATTTAATTTTTAATTTTTAATATTAATAAAATAATTTAAATAATTTAAATACTCTGTACTAAAAAAGGATTATTAACATTATGCCCAACGAAGTGGGCACGGGTCAGCTATTTATTAATATGTCCGAAACATTTTCCATCATGTGGTCGAGACCATACATTTTGTCTTCCTCTTTAATTATATGAGTCATAAAAAAATTATGTACTTTTCACCTTATAGCGGTAAAAGTAAAATCGTCTAATTTATCTTTGAAACGACAAACTTAACAAAAACAATAACTTAACAGCGTGGGCGCAGAAAAAACATTCGTGCTATCAGATTAGAAGTTAGAAGCCGAATAACAAACAAAATGGCGACCGCAAGCGTGGCGTTGATTGGTGTTGGCACTAGTCGCCGCGCCGCGCTTTGTAATAAGCCGTCAAAAAACTGATTGTAGTTACATACTACTACTATTACTAGTGTAAAATAGAAATAATATTCTTTTATAGTTTGAAATGATTAACTATTCACACTCATTGTTCATTCATCTGATTGAACGAGAACTGAACGCATCACTAATACTTTAACTATGGCAACATTATTTTACAAAGTGACATTAGCTACTGTCAGTTGGCTTCGTCTAATTAAAAATACGACTATAGGTAAAAAAGTTGACACATTCAACGCCACTACTATTGTCTAACAGTTCATAGCGATGCCGCCCAAAAATCACTCAAACACGCTGGGCGTGTCCGCGGCACCGCTATAAGAAAATCGTAAACATTGTCATTTGGTAAGAGATTGTCAACATTTTACTCATTTGTATACGGCTGTGATAGTATGATTGTAATGCGTAAGTGACGAAAATAATTAGTTTGGTATTGATAAATATAAATGAGTTTAATATTTACGAGTAGGTATATGTGGAGGAAGGTAGTATATTAAAGGTATATTCGGTACCAAAACATAATGTAGGTTTGTAAATTCCTATGAATTATAGGTATTTACAATTATAGTTATTTGGAGTTAATTTATGAAATAGTAATTAATTGTTTCTGATTTGCTAAAAAGGCAACTAAAAAGTTAAAATAAAATCTGGCTGTTATTTCATTATATTTATTTTATTTATTTAACCTTTTAGCCAATGTATACAAAAACTTGATAAATTATACATCAAAACCTTCCTGGAGAACCACTCTATCTATTGGTAAAAACTACATGAAAATCGGTGCAGTAGTTTTTGAGTTTACCGTGAACAGACAGTTGTTTTATAATATGTAGTGATGATGTTCAGTTGCTCTTTACATTATCATTTTAATCAGTGTGACCACAGAGCAGGTGAATATAGAAGAGAGGCCCAAGCTGCAAATTTCTATGGAAACCACTGTCGCCACTCAAGAAATATAAGTACCTACTAAGTAATATCTTTTCAAATGCTCCATTTTTTTTTAATCCGTCCAGTGTTGCATGATACCCCTAAGTTCATAATTGAAAGTGCTCGACGTGTCGACTGAACCTCATAGGTTCGTAACTTACCGGTTGCCATTCATTCAACAACATCTGGCCGGCATATTTAACTTAGGGATTCAAAATAGACCGATATTAGTAACATTCGAAACGGAACGACTAAACTAAAACAAAAGGAACCAAAAACGAAGTGCATCTGTGATTCAGTGACGCGCAACGCTATTACCATAGTATAAAGAATGACAAAGTAGGGCAACTTCGGCCCAATCCGCGATATAATAACCTACCGTAGTTGCCTGTCACAGGGTTGTCACTGTAGCTAAATTTTAATTCAGTGCTCAGAAATTGGTAAGGGCCGGGAAGTGTGTTATTAAAAAATATTTATTATTTATATACATTTAAGAATGTAAAACATTTTGTTTCTACATGTCTCGAAATGTATTTGTGTAAATCTATACTATATATACTATATTACTATAATATATATATATATATATATATATATATATATATATATATATATATATATATATATATATATACTATATTACTATAATATTATAATTATTATAATATAATATAATATATAAGCCCCTCAAAGCCTAACTCCACGTCCGGCTACAACATCTACGCCACGTGAGGGGTGGAACATCGAAGTCTGTTAATCAGACGATTACTTATCGATGGCCAACGGAGCTATAGCAGCACCTTTAATATGAAGAGACAATTAAGGAATACACGTATAGGGCCGATACCCGGGGGTGATCGCCGGGGCACGCCTGGAGCTGACGCTGGGCGTGACAGCATACGGGCCGTCAGTGACTCTCTGCTGACCAGGCGGGCAGAAGTCGGGGTACCTGAACATGTTACAGCCGAACAACGGGGAGGGGGGGAAACGGGTGATGCTTTGCAGAGTAGGGAAGTCACTCCTACACACTCTGCCGGCTCATCTGTTAAGACCACGAGTAACAACATAATCGAGGATAAGAAAAAAAAGTGGTCAACAGAGGAAATGGAGGAGTTAATATACTGTTATTTTAAAGCTAAATCAGAAGGACTAGGATACATAGCAAGACTTCAACAACTTTTTTTCAATAGAAACCCAAATAACCCTAAGATTCATAAATTTAATGGCAACACACTTTCGAATCAGGCACGGAGGATAATTAAACAGAATGTTTTACCGAGAGACACATTAGACACAATACAAAAAACAATAGGAAATCAATCACAAACAACCACAGAAAACCCTGACACAACAATCACTCAATTACCATCCACAAACCAATCAAAACCAAGTACTAGTAGTTACATTAAAGCCCAAAACACTGAAATATTTTATGGCGATAGGAGAAGAAGATGGACGCAACAAGAAGAAGAGGAGCTAATGTTTTGTTATTTTAAAGCAAAATCTGAGGGAACAGAGTACATTAGTAAACTAGAAAAACTATTTAAAGAGGGAAACCCTAACAATGACAAAATTCACATGTTCAATGGAAATACGTTATCTAACCAGGCACGCCGAATTTTAAAACAAAACCTTATTTCTCAAGAACTACTGAACCGAATCAAGCGTAATGCTGAAAACGAAGCGCAGCAACCTCATCCCAGTAACACAAACATGCACACAAACACATCATTAACTGTAGGTTCAGATAATAGCGTGGAAGAAACCAACGAACAAGATATTCCAAACATTCAAAGTAGCAATAAATCCGTTTCAGTAACGGAACAATGGCCTTTAACGTATGACCATTACGAAGAGCAGAACCCTTTAATTGTCCAATTCCTACAATGTTTAACCGAAACAAAGGAAATACCTATCGAGGAGCGCGATTACCTGCCAAAAGCCAAAATCAATAAACAATTTTTACAAAATTTAGCAATAATTAACAACTACTTACCAACAATTTTGGCAAGTAATTGTACTCTTAGAGACACTAATGATATTGTTTACTCCGCCGCGAGAATTTTAATAGTCAACAACAAACAAAACCCTTACTCACCTAGTAGCACATTTAAGCCACACACAGATCCTCCATGGAAAAATAGGATAAAGGTAAAAATAGAACGTTTGAGGAAAGAATTAGGAAAGATGGTGGAAATTTCAAGAGGAGTTAATACAAGGAAAATGATTAAGATCAAGGATAAACTATACGCAAAATATAACATTCAGAATGAAATAGAACATAAAAGTAGAGAAGAAATACTAAATCAAAGAATAAAAGCTCTTGCAGGAAGAATAAAGCGATATGAAGATATAAATAATAGAAAACAACAGAATAAATTGTTTACAGAAGATGAACATAGGTTATATAGAAATTTAGACAATAAGAAAGAAAATATAGACGTTAAATTACCGAGCAAACACAACATAGAGAAGTTTTGGACAAATATTTTATCACAACCGGTTGAATACAATCATCAAGCAAATTGGATCTTAGACATCGATCAATCTAATAATAATATCATCACGACCTCATCCGAAGAAATATCTACTGAACAGATTAAACACTCTTTAAGTAAAATGTTAAATTGGAAGGCGCCAGGGCAAGACAAAATTCAGAACTATTACCTTAAATACTTTACTAAACTGCACGACCACCTTGCAATGATATATACGAGAGTTCTGAAAGGGGATGAACCATTAGAAGACTGGTTAACAACTGGCAAAGTAATTTTAATACCAAAGAATGAGGATACTGAAAATCCAAAGAACTGGCGCCCAATCGCATGTTTACCAAGTATGTACAAGCTCCTTACATCTATTTTATCAGACCAATTGTACACTCACTGTTTAGCAAACAATATTATGGCCCCAGAGCAAAGAGGATGTCGGCGTGGGGCGCGATGATGCAAAGATCATTTGATGTTAAACAATGAAGAATAGAAGAATTTGAGCATGGGATGGATTGACTATCAGAAGGCGTTTGATAGTATATCGCATGAGTGGTTGCTTCGGGCGTTAGATATTTATAGGTGCCCACCGGTTATCAAGAGTTTCCTTGAAAGAGCAATGCCCAAATGGAAAGTTATAATGACGGCTAAGGGTTCTACGGACTCTTATACTACTCAACCGATTTATGTTAGGAGGGGCATTTTTCAAGGAGATTCTTTATCTCCATTGTTGTTCTGCTTGGCACTTAATCCGATTTCAAAGATTCTAGGGAAATATCAAAATAAAGGATATCATCTGAAGGACAGCGTATGGATTAATCACCTAGTATATATGGACGACCTTAAAGTGTATGCAAACAATAAAACTAACCTTAAAATACTATTAGACAGTGTTGAAATTTTTACTGCAGATATAGGCATGTCTTTCGGGCTAGATAAATGCAACATACTTCACATAACTGCTGGACATAGATACTATACCATACTGATGGCAACGAGCATATACTACTGAACGGAAACACCTTTAAACAATTAAAATTAGACCAAACGTATAAATATTTAGGGATTAACGAATCTGGTAAGATAAATCATAGCGATATTAGAGACCAATTAACAAAAGAATATTTTAGGAGGGTTAAAAAGATAACAAATTCTTAATTAAATGCGCGAAATTTAATAAAAGGGATTAATACATATGCTGTACCTGTTTTGATGTATTCATTTGGGGTGATTAATTACAAAAATAGTGATATAAAAAGGATAGATGTTAAGACACGAAAATTGCTAGCAATCAAGAAGGCTCACCAACAGAAGGCAGACGTAGACCGAATCTATTTACCCATATCAATGGGTGGTAGAGGATTAATTAATTTAGAAAATTTGTATAAAGTTCATATTTTGAAGTATAGACAATATTTAGAACAGAAAAATGATTACCTAATAGAATCAATAGCACAGCATGATCAGAATAGAGGAAAATACTCCATTTACAAAGAAGCAGAAGAAATAGAAATAGAACTCGGACTGACGCCAGGAAAAGAGCACACAAAATTAGAAATAAAAAATAGTATAATAAAGAAGCAGAACGATGCCTGGAGAAACAAGAACCTACATGGGCAATTCCCTAAAAAGGTACTCGACCTTGCCAATATGGATAAAGAGCTTACCTTTAAGTGGCTGAAGAAACAACCTATTTCGCCAACATTGGAATCATCTTTATTTGCAATACAAGATTAGGCAGTGCTTACGCGCCAGCATGAACGCGATATATTAAAAAGAAGCATAGATGGCAAGTGCCGCTTGTGTGCGAATAAAGACGAAACCGTCCAACACCTTCTAGCAGGATGTGAAAAACTCGCCGGGACATATTTTGTAAAGAGACACAACGACTTGGTTCAATATGTCTTCTGGTGCTTGGCCAAAAAGAATCAAATCGAAGTCAACAAGTTATGGTGGAAGGAAGAACTCAAGCAATCGACTTTAAAAGAAAATAGTAAAGCTAAATTAATATGGGAAATCCCTGTGCAAACTGACGTCACAATCACTCATAACAGACCAGACATTATTTACATAGACAAACAAAGCAACCACACATACCTTATCGATATTTCTGAGCCATCTGACTATAACATTGGAGCCAAGGAAATAGAAAAAATTAGCAAATATCATCCGCTAAAAGTTGAACTCTCCAGGTTATGGAACACCACCGTAACAACTATCCCGATTGTCGTAGGAGCCACTGGTGCAGTGGCGAAGAGCCTTAAGCGGTATTGCGATAAATTAGACGCAAACATTAACATCCATATACTCCAAAAACAAGCAGCAATACACTCTTCCACCATAATCAGTAAGGTGCTAGGAGATACAGTTTTCGTGACACGTTCATCGCAATTACATCAATCACACACATCGCAATCAAACACACAATCAACGAACGCACATCATTCGTCCATATCTCAATCAATGACACAACAATCATCCGATCAGCATTCATCTGCAAGTTTTCCATCTACATCTGAAGCTCTTGCTCAAGAAACGACCAATGCATCACAATCTTACATTTCACAACATTAGCTTCCAATTTTAAATGGGGATAGAGAGAATTAAATACTCTAAGTATCCTTTTTCCTGAGAGTCTCGGGACGGGATATTTAGATAAACCGACAAAGTCGTGAAAAAGTCGAGGTAATAATAATAATATAATAATATTATAAAGAAGTAAAGTTTGTTTATTTGTTAAATTGTAAGGGGTAATCTCGGGATCTACTGAACCGATTTTAAAAATTCTTTCATTAATAGAAAGCCACATTATTGCTGAGTGTCATAGGTTATATAAAAAACCGAAAAATAAAAGGCTTTTACGTGGTAGTCAAAGAGCGTTTCTTACGAACGCTGCCTTAACTATGAAAGATATATTTTTGAGTTCTAGAGAAAAGATGTGGAGCTTAAAAATGCCTACAAAAAAGTCAACGACAGCATATTTCTAACTTTTATATTTTAGTGACAAAAAGTAGTTTTTTTAATATTAGTATAGATAATTTAATTTTTAATATTAATAAAATAATTTAAACTATTTAGACGATGTACTAAAAAAGGATTATTAACATTATGCCCAACGAAGTGGGCACGGGTAAGCTAGTAAATAAAATAAATCCTTTAATTTCTTGCGTTTACAAAAACATAAATATGCTATTAGTAACAATTAAAAAAAATTTAAAGTATAATATATTAACCCATTAATCGCCAAAATAGTAACATCAGAGATATTTTTATGAAATGTTTATTGTACTATTGTTTACATATCAATTAAACATATAAGTAAAAAGTAAAAAAAAAATATTTATGACCCCTTATAGAGGGGTGTACCCAATTGAGTACAGCGGCGTATTATGAGTGGTAATTTTCGAAACATTGTTTTTCAACAATTAATGTTTTTATACACTTTTTGCATTGCCAACGAACTCTTGCGTGACAAACAACACATCGTAATGGCTTTTCAAGTTTGTGAGGATAGTGTCCTATACCATCTTGAGGCAAGCCTGAGACCAATGAAAACGAAGTTCGAGCCTTATTTTATGTTTTCTGGCGTAAGTAGTACATCGCAATAGTACGCTTATCATATTTATAACTGGTGATTTTAATTGTCATCACCAGTCCTGGGACTAATTATTATTACTCTCTTCAACCTGATATTTTATCCAAACCATGGTTTTTTTCGATGAATTTTAATAGGAGGTGCTCTAGTATCATCTCTAGATTGAGACTTGGACATACTTGTACGCCGGCCCCTCTAGACAAGTGGCATAAACGCTAGTAGAATAGAATAATCAATGTATGGGATTGACATAAGCTTACGACTATTGATTAGATTTAACGTATCGAATTTGTAATTGGTAGCCAAATGTAACGAATTAATGTCAGATTAGTACATAATTCCCCATACAGAAGTGTCACTTTTGACAAACGACTTCTGCTGTTAGCGTACGGCAAGGCGTTAAGCGTTTATCGAAATAGAATAGACACGGAGCGTTTGCCACTTGTCTAGAGGGGTTGATCATCTTTCTAAGTTTATATTGCCAAACTATTTTTTTGCAAACAAAACGAAGGATTTCTGAAAGACACGGAGTTAGGAAGCGGCATGATATTATTTAATTAATTATATTGAAAAAAGTTAGCTTATATTAGGTTTTTTTAATCATAAAACTCGAAGTATTTTTTGAGAAATATTTGTTTGTGAAATCTTCCTATGACATCTATAATAATCTATATGTAACAGTTAACAGAACCTATTGATACATTGAATTTATTTAATTTTCATTTCATCATCGTTAGGAAATCTGCAACAGTATTGAAATTATTATCGACAATCATTTTTACATCACTAGACATGTATCAACAAAACATAATACTGAAAAATTAAGTTGATAGCCGACTTAAAGTTTTTAACGTCTTGGATAGTACTTTTGTATTTGTTAGCATTATAAGATGACCAAAGGGGACCATTTATTTTTGCCTTGTGACACGTTCCAAAATAATAAAAACAAACAGCCATGTTTTGTTTCACTCACGCCTTATGACATGCTAATTGAACTAAATAAAAATAGTAAACTATAGATAACTCGGTTTTTATTTTAGCCTGGCTTCCATGCTTTTATTCTTCCAAGTATCTTAATCAAGCTGAGTATGGACTATAGTCCTTTGCCTTTCCCTTTTGGGGATAAATTTTAAAAACAAAAATTAAGCAAGCTGTCAACACTTTAATTTTTATGTCATTGTCAAGCTCAAGTAGACAACTGACAGATTCTTAGCTACTTTTCATATTTTTTCAATACACATTCAATAATCAATTATCAAATATCATTATACCATTTCATTACACTTTGTTTTAAATTATATAAAATAAAATTGAAGAGGCGTACATTTATTTAGAATGCAGTCTACTTCAAGAACTAGCCAGTTAATAAAATACCTTTCGCCTAGAATTGGATACTCTTTATGTCGTTGCATAACTAATAAAATTGAAGATGTGAGCACCCACACAGGACAAGTATGTGTCAATAAGTGTCTTTAAATTTTATTTTAAACTCATAAATATAAAAGAAAATAACAATTTGCATAAAAATTATGACAAAATATTTCATGATCTGATGATCATGTTCAAATTTTAATTAAGCATATTTATTTAATTAATATCAATATCAATAAACTATTTTATAACATATTTTATTTAAAATAGTTAAGAATGCTAATTTATATTTTACAGAAATGGGATTCTGATGATTATCGCCTTGCAAGATTTGCTCTCGCCCCTAAGCAAGTAAATCAAAATTGGGCCATTAACTTAATTGCAGAAATACCTCCAAAAGAAGTAACAGAGAGAGTAGTATGGTGTGATGGTGGAAGTGGTCCGGAAGGCCACCCAAGGGTCTACATTAATGTGGTATATGCTTTGAAATTATTGTAAATAAAACAGAAAATTTTAATTATTCAAAATATTACCTTTTCTTTTTAATTTTCAGGATAAACCAGGAAACCATGCATGTGGCTACTGTGGATTAAGATTTGTTAAAAAAGCTCATCATTAAAAAATAGAAATTATTTAAAGAAGCCTAGAAATTTGGAGAAATAAATTTTGTTTTGTTTATTTGTTAAAATTGTTTAGATCATAAAATGAATTCTATTTACTTTAATACATTGTAGACAGTGTTTCATGAGGTGTCAGATTTTAGTATATTCTTAATAATATGTGGTTGATTACAGTCTACTACTATTATACAACCATTTAAAAATTAATTGATGTCTTAGTTTGCCAAAAAACCTTATTAGTACTGCTAGTCAGGGTTGGTTATTAAAATTAAGGTATAACTCAAACATAAAATGTGTTTTGAAAGTTTTGATTTAATGTTTGATAAAAGTTAAAATACATCTCTGATATAAATTTCATGCAACTCAATCTAGTTTGGGGTTTGCAGTTCTTAAGCATATCTACATTCATTCCACAAATTATGTGGAATGAAGATGATCACAATTTACAACCACTGAACCAAATGTTGGGGTATTACACTAATTTTTGAAAAGTATCTCAATTACATTCTGTAGTGCTAATAAACCACTAAAAAATTACCAGATTTTTATTCGTTCGATAAGTATCATAAAAATGCATTAAAATATTTACATTTTCAAATTTCGCGCCTAATTGGACGAAAACGCCGAAAACAGTGAATGCCATTATTACTCTGTGGTCATGACATCGTGATGTCTAAATGTAAACCATAGATTGATGTAAACAAATGCGCTGATAATTTGAAATTGATATAATTGTTTATTATTTAAAAATGAATTATTATTCTACTTATCGTTGGTGTGCTGTTCCTGAATGCAAGACTACTAATGTAAAAACCGAACAAATTATGGATTCATGTGCCAACTGATATAAATATGACTAAATATATGTACGGATTTGTCCGTACACGTACAGAATTTGAAGTAATACGTACGGATAAAAATTGCGTACGGATATGTGTTCGGATTTTCAATGACACGACACGTTCTACATTGTAATACACAATTTTTGAAAAAAGTTATCTATGCATTGCTTTATTTTTTCACTCTCGACATCTCAAACGGTTACATACTCTTTGGACTACTCTTCAAGAAAAAAAAGTATATAGTTGTCTATGACGGGGAAATACCCTTTCATATTTCATCTATGGCAAAGATAACATATGACATGGTTGAGTCGTGACGTTGATTACAACTGAATAGTGAATTGTGCAATGCATGGAATTGCGACGTTCGGTTCGTTGAGTGTATTTGAAATTTGAATTGTTTGTTTAAAGCGATGTTATTTATATAAGTTACTATGAGTGGAGATGCAAAAAAAGCACGTAGAATGCAACGCTTTAACGAAGAATGGTTAAGCGAAACGCCGGGGTTTAAATCCTGGGTCACTCGTAGTAAGAAATGTGAACACTATGTATTTTGTAAATACTGCATGACGGATCTTTCTGTAGGCAGTGGTGGCAAAAAAGATCTTTATAAACATATGGCATCCGTTAAACATCAAAACTCCGTTCCTAGCAGCAGCCAAAGGCTTGTAGAGTTTTTGCCAAAAACGTATGACAGTGTAAAAAAAGGTGAAATCTTACTTTCTGTTTTTGTTGCCGAGCATAACTTGGCAATGAATGTAATGGAACATCTGCCACAGTTGATAAAAAACATATTTACTGACTCGCAAATTGCAAAAGACATTACCTGTGGTAGGACTAAAACCACCGCTATTCTTAAGTCAGTTACTGGAAAAACCGGAAAAAACATTGTTGTTGAACATTGCCGAAATAATAAGTTTTCCCTAATTGTTGATGAAAGTACTGACAGGGGATGCATCAAACATCTTTGTATGGTAGCAAGAATATACAAAGATAACAAAGTGATCGACGCCTTTTTGGGACTTATCCCGCTTCAAGATGCTACTGCTTAAACACTCTATAAACACATAGTATTGTTTTTCAACGACAATGGTATTTTCTACAAAGAAAACATGATCGGGTTTGCGGCAGACGGTGCAAACGTCATGATGGGTCATATTAACTCTTTATCAACAATGTTTCAAGATACCTATTCCGCATTTGTATGTAGTCAAATGCATCTGTCATTCATTCCATCTATGTGCCTCCTATGCGTGCTTGAAACTACCAAGAGAACCAGAGGATTTAATCAAGGATATTTATAACTATACTAACACCAGCCCGTAAAGAAGTGCAATTTAAAAAAAAATCAAGAATTTTTAAATGTAAAACCTCATAAAATGCTACATTCCTGCCAAACAAGATGGCTATCACTTCGTGCGGCAGTTTCACGACTGTTGGAGCAGTATGATGCACTTATTTTATTCTTCACTGACGCTGCGTTTGCTGAACGATTGAGGGCAGCAGATAACATATTGCATATGTTACGAAACCCGTTCAACAAACTCTATTTAGAGTTTTTAGACTTTTCTCTTGAGATATTTAATGACTTAAACAAAATGATGCAATCTGAACGTCCCCAGATTCGTAAACTCCATGTAAGTATTTGCAAATCATACAGAAATCTTTTGGACTGCTTCATAAATGACTCGTACTTATCTCGTACTAACTTGCAAAATGTTGATTTCATCAATCCAAGAAATTTTAAGCCCATAGAAGAAATTTACCTTGGTGCAAAAGTAGCAATTTCATTAGCATCAAATACGAGTATCACTGCTGACGATATTCAAGCCTTTTAAGCTGCGCTGCATTGAATTTTACATTGAAGGGTCAAAGCAAATTAAAACTCGCCACAAATTTGATGATAAAGTTGCCATAAAACTAGAATTTTTAGACCCAAATGTCGTCCAATCTCGTAAAATATCATCTTTAGTTGAGACAGCTCTTTTGTTTCCAAGTTTATTAATTAACAAAGATGTACAGGCCTTAGATACAGAATGGAGAGACTTAAGAAATAACATATCACTGCACTCAACAGATTCGATGGCTTTGGAAGAGGACTAGGAAAAAATTATAACAGCTAGCAATCCAACGGACGGAAAAGTGTTGTATCCGACTTTAGGCAGATTTGTTTCAGAATTAATGTGTTTGCCTCATTCAAGCGCAGCAGTTGAGCGAATTTTCTCTACTATTAATTTAATGAAAACCAAGCAACGAAATCAACTCTCAACAGAGACAATCGAAGGACTACTTTACACAAAACAGTTATTAGGAAATACTCCTTGTTTTGATTTGAATGTTTACAGTGATATGATTAAAAAAATAATAAAGACATGTTTAAATTTTCGCTATTAATTTTAAATTTGTTGTGTACGGATTTCGTACGGAGTTTTAGATTTATGGCACGTACGGATTTTGTTGTCGGATGTACAGATTTTAAGTCCCCACAGTATGGCAACACTTAATGACTTGGTTTAAACTTACGAAAAGAGATCCCGATGTAATTTGTAATTTGCCGACCATCAAAGAGCTTATTCTTGACAAATTTGTGTTGTCTCCCTTAACGAAACCGTCTTCTATGGTATTAAATTAATAAAAATGACGTTGTTTACGAAAATAATAAAACTAAAGCAAATCAAAGAGAATGTAACTATGTATCAAATCACCAATCGATAAATTTCGTTTAACAAAATAATCAACTTTTCAAAATCTCAAAGAAATCAAATCAAACGAAATAAAGTATAGAGTACAATTACCTGAAATAAGTAGCATACGCTGTGTGGCTACGGCTTACGCTGTGTGGCTACGGCAAGAAGAATATGGCCACCCCATATCTTCCCGTGGGTGTCGTAAAAGGCGGCTAAGGGAAAAACTACCGAACACCATGGTAGTCTCGGTGGTAGCTCCAACATCAGCCGACGGCAGAGTTACCACTCATCAGCAGAAGTCGTGCCGCCAAGCGCCTAACAGCGCGTTCCGGCATGTGGGAGCTGATGAAGCCGTATGGGGAATGGGTCTGAATAGTTGTGTTGCACAGTAGCCGTGTTGGTGGTGGATCGATGTTTGTTGTGTCGAGAGCTTAGTCGTGGAGGGTAGCGGGATCCGAAGCACGGCTTGCCGCTGTCCGACCGCAGACAGTTGGGGGCCCGACTAGTGGGCTAGCCACCCATGAAAGGCTGCCCCGCCATTTGTGAAAAATCCCAGGGTGGCTCCATCGTGCTGATTGGCGACCAGAGGAGGGGGCCCGATGGCGATCCTTGGGGGGGTTCGGGCGTCCCCGCAGTCTCCAGACCAAGCCCTCAACGGCATGACAACACCAATATCACTGCCGGGCTCGTGCAAAACCTCGTTCAACTGCCATTCTCCATCCTATTCTCTCTTCCATTACATAAATTTCATGGTTAAAAACAAAAAGGGTAATGTTTTTAAGCGGCTGCACTCCCCCTCATTTAATGTGCACCTCACAAATATCCGAGGATTGCACACAAACCTCTCATCAGTCCACCTCCATCTCGAGACTGCGCAGCCACACATGCTCTTTTTGACGGAGACGCAGATTCAATGTCCATTAAGCGCTGCGTACCTGGACTATCCCGGTTACACGTTGGAGCATAACTTCAGCTCACGGGCCGGAGTCTGTTTGTACGTGCGAAATGACCTCTGTTTCCAGCGTCTCCGCCACCTTGAAGACCCCACATTCTCTACGATCTGGGTTATCGTAGATACAGGAATCGAAAAGATCCTGTATTCCTGTGTCTACCGATCGCACACAGGTGACCAGGAGACAACTCGATTATTTGGACATCTCAGTGAGGCCGCTGATGTGGCTATCCAACGGTACCCCACCGCGCAGCTAGTCTTTCTGGGGGACTTTAACGCCCATCATGAAGATTGGTTGTTCCCATACCAGAAGACGGACCATGCTGGGAGAGAAGCGTGGAAGTTTGCGGTGTCACTTGGACTCTCCCAATTGGTTGACCAAGCGACGAGGGTACCCGATGTGGACGGCCATACAGCTAATTGTCTGGACCTTCTGCTGACAACTGATCCGGACAGATATAACATCCAGGTTTCATCCCCATTGGGTAGCTCTGACCACTGTCTGGTAAAAACTGTATTACCTTACTCTCCACCTGGTAACGACTCTATTGGTGTTAGACGAGTATGGCAATACAAGTCAGCAGATTGGGATGAGATGCGACACTTTTATGCATCCTTCCCTTGGCGGCAGGTCTGCTTCTCTTCTTCCGATCCGTCGAGCTGTGCGGATGCTATAACTGATGTGGTACATCAAGCGATGGAATATTTTATCCCATTCTCTGATGTACCCGTTGGTGGCAAAGCTCGCCAATGGTTTAATACCGAATGCATCTTTGCTGAAAAGCGTAAGCATTCGGCTTACCTTGCCTGGGTTGATGCTCGAGACCGCAAAGCTCCGGATGTAAGACCTAAGAAGAGAGCCTTTAACTTAGCCGCCAAGTCCTACAAAAAGACATTAAAGAAGGCTCGTCTTGACCAAATTACACATTTTGGCGCAAAGCTCTCTGCCCAACCATCTGGTAGCAGAGCTTTTTGGTCCCTTGCCAAAGTGGTTGAGACGAACTTCTGTCGGCCTTCACTGCCACCGCTGGTAAAATCTGACGGATCCCTGGCTCATACGGCAAAGGAGAAGGCGTCTTTACTTGCCTCGCTTTTTGCCCAAAATTCATATCTAGACTCTGGCAATGCTACTCCACCACATCTACCTCACTGCGGGATCTCAATGCCCGAAATCTCCATAACTAATAAGGAGGTAAAGAGAATATTGTGTCGTCTAGATGTGAATAAAGCCAGTGGTCCCGATTGTATACCAGCGATAGTGCTCAAAACATGTGCTCCCGAGTTGTCTCCGATACTGACACGTCTGTACCGCCTTACTCTTAAGACTGGAATAGTGCCTAAATCCTGGAAGCTTGCTAATGTGCAACCTGTGCCCAAGAAAGGTGGCCGTGCTGACCCTGCCAATTATCGTCCAATTTCAATCACCTACATACTCTGCAAGATTATGGAGCGTGTATTGAACACTCGTCTTATGGCATACCTAGAACAGAACGATCTCCTCAGTGATCGACAATATGGGTTTCGCCGGAATCGGTCGACTGGGGACCTTCTAGTGTATGCCAACCACACCATTGGCGAAGCTCTTGAGCGAAGTGGGGGAGGCGATTGCCGTTTCCCTCGATGTCTCAAAGGCCTTTGACAGGGTTTGGCACGCTAGCCTTATAAGCAAGTTTTCAGCCTATGGCATATCTCCTGGCCTGATCGGCTGGATAAAAGACTTCCTGAGCGACCGATCACTCAGAGTTGTGGTTGAAGGCTGTTCATCAGAACCCTTAAAAACCAACTCTGGAGTTCCTCAGGGATCTGTTCTCTCTGCAACCTTGTTCCTGCTGCATATTAACGATCTGCTTATACCCGGTATCTATGGGTACGCAGACGACAGAACTGTTGTAGAGAGATACCTGCCAAATCCTCGAGCCAGTAGAGATCAAATTCAGTCCGAAAGAGAGGCCATGGTAGAGCGTTTGAATCTCACACTCAAGGCAGTCTCCACTTGGGGCGATGCCAATCTTGTGAGTTTCAACGCCACCAAAACACAGGCGTGTCTGTTCACCACAAAAAGGAGTCCTTTTACCTTGACTCCTACTTTCCGAAATGTGCCTCTAGAATACACTGATCGTCTGCAGTTGTTGGGAATGGACATTAGCCCCAACATGAACTACGGGTGGTTCATCGCGTCTAAGGCTAATGTAGCAGCGAGGAAAGTTGGCATCCTCGCAAAGGTCCGACAGTATTTCACGCCGGGACAGCTGGGCTGGTGCTGCGAAATGCCATCTGTCAGCCTTGGACTCGATTGAGAGGCGTGCGCTGAGACTTATTGGTGACCCTACCCTGGTAAAAGCCAACTTATAAAGCCTCGATCACCGACGTAGGGTTGCCAGCCTTTGTGTATTCTATAGGTTGCATTTCGGAGTGTGCGCAGGAATTACACGACTTAATTCCCCCATCCCCTTTCCATCATCGGACGACTCGACGAACGGCTGGTCTCCATTCTTATGTCGTGGACATTCCACCCGTCCGGACGAAGCGTTTTGCTTCGTCATTTATTATACGTGCGGCTAAGGATTGGAACAACCTGCCCACGTCAGTATTTCCGTCCGATTACAATATGGGTGTCTTCAAGGCAAGAGTGAATAGCAACTACTGAATTAGTGCGACTTACCATCTCCGACTGCGTTACCACTTACCATCAGGTGGAACGCAGTCAAGCACTAATTCAGAATAAAATAAAAAAAAAATTGTTTTGTGTTATGCTACGACTAATAAGAGCGAAGCATTAATGAAAAGTGTTACTAAAACGGGAGAAAAATATTTCTTTTGATTTTCAGCCTTTAGAACGTGAGCAGAGCCGCGGGAAATGTAGTATTTAATAAACAAAGGAGTACCATGTTGCCAATATTTTCAACTTTTGTTCAAAAATTGGGCAGAGACAGTGCTTAAATAAGCTTTTGATTTCAATATAAATTATGATATAGTTTGATTTATTACTTTTGACAAAAGTAAATATATAGTTATAAAAAATCAAAGATATTTTAGTTTATGCTTTAGGATTTAATAAATATTTACTAGGATATACATACATATTTTCATTATCTTAAATCTATTTATATATAAATGACAATTCAATATGTATTATCTTAATAAAGTTATATATAAGTTATAAGAATATACATTTATCTTAATAAAGTTGATGTGAATCTTTTTATTCAGTTTGAAGTTGACCGATTCCTTTATTTTCATTTTGCAACTGTTGCCTGATCTCTCTATTTGATTGCAAGAGTTCTTTCAATCTCTTGTGAATGTCATCATTCTTCTGTTCCAACATATCTAATGCTTGATTTAATTCATCTAATTTACTGTCTAATACGTCATATTCTGAAAAATACAAGAAATTTCAAATTATTTATTTTTTATTCTATAAGTTTTATTCAGTTTCATGTAATCGTATATTTGGTACCTTCACGGACGTTTTCTTCATCACTAACTTCCTTCTCGTTAGATACAGTTTCATTTTCTGTAGGTTTATTATCATCAGCTCCAGCCATGGTCAATAAGCTGATTAAGCCTTAACCTATTACTAAATAAAGTAATTAGTTTAAGAACTACGTTTTATATTTTTTATAATTTTAAGTTTCTTCCCGGGAATGTTATTGTGAAATGTTATAATATTAAATATAATATGTTTTGAGCGCAATAGATTTGACATTTGACAGTGACATTTTATACTTAATATAAGTTGTTAGGGTAGGGTTAACAACTTAATGTTTATAATGTATATAATCAGTCACGTATATTCAATGTACTTTGTGATCAGTCATAATGTTTGCTGGTTAAGGTATTATCGTATTTAAATTAGGTAGAAATGATTACCAGGACAAAACTATTTTTGAAACACTAATTCATAGGCATATCGATTAGCTTGAGCCAAGGGTTACCGAAAATAGCAATCCATCAAATACAAATCTTAGTCACAGTTAATTTGATAAGCTATCAATTAACTCTTAAACACTACACCTACACCCTTATTTACTAGGTACATAGACTAATTCTAAAATTAATAACTACGCTAATAAGACTGGTCAGTTTATATTATGCATATAACGTGTCTTCTTCGGTCTAAGCAACACTGACGAAATAATTTCTACTTAATACAGAACAATGCATTGAATTTAAAAACGCAATGGTGTTACAACAGCTGAAATAAAAATTAATTCTAAAATTAATTCTACATAAGTATGAATGAAATTTATAAAACTAAAATATACAAGTGCATGTTGTTTCAACCCTATAACACAGCACTATAAACCAAAAGCAATATAAAATATAAATGTGTGTCAAGTGACTATTTTATTATATAAGTTCGTTTTAGTCATCTATGGTTCGTTTCAACGTTTATTATTCATCTATGGTTTCAACGAATAGTATTATAATGTTACATATTATGGTATTATGTGGGCACATGGCAGCGATGTTTTCCAGTTTTGCCACATTACCTATAAAACATATATACCGGCAGTCTTAAGGTGGATGGCGGGGGGTAATTGATTTTTTTTTGCTAATTCAATTGTGATTTAACTGTTCTTTAATGTTTGATGAAGAATTTTTTGTTCGTTTTAATTTTAATTTATTTTTAATTTTCAAAAATTCAATTTCTCAGGTTAGCGCCAGCTATAGATATTTTCAATTTTTTTTATACTATGAAATTATCTCTTGTGTTCGTCGAAAAAAAAACATCTGTTCGGCCTTATATTCCAAGATCCCACTGCATGATTCTGCAGGTACGCGTTTTTTTGATTAAATTAATTTTAAATGAATGTTGAGGAAGCATTCAATGGATTAGCGACAGGTTGCCATTAAAAAATTGGCCGCAATTACCTGTAATTAATTCTTGTATAATTCATTTGCTGATGTAAATTGCAGCTATATGTTTTTTAATCAATTTTACGTAATATTTTTTTTTTCTATGGTAAAAAGGGGGCAAACGGGCAGGAGACTCACCTGATGGGAAGTGATCACCTCCGCCCATGGACGTTGCCGGCCTTTCAGGAAAGGGAGGGATGGAGGAGGGAGGGAAGCGGGAGGGAGGGGGGAACAAAGGCGGAGGATGAAGTGAAGAGGGAGGGGGGAAGGAGAGTGGGCCTCCCGGACTCTCACTCTCCGGACGAAACGCGACAGCATAGCTGCCACTTCACGCCGGTCTTCTGTGAGAGAGTGGTACTTATGAACTATACGGGGCGTGCCGGCCCATTCGGTTGCTACCCGAAGGTAACAAAAAAAAAAGAAAATTTTTTTAAAGAAAATGATGTAAAGAATAGAAAAAAAATGGTTGCTACCTCCCAGTCAGCCGCAACGTTAGGGCTGCCAGGTGTAAACAGGTATATTATTATTAGTTATTTACAATCATTTGTTTTTTTTTAAATAAATATTGCAAAATTAGGTTTTATATTACCTGAGCCTCTAGTATGAGTTTTTGACAGTTCTCGAACTCGATATGTAGTTTCGTTTTCTTCCATACATTTACGTGCAGCGCCCCTAGCGAAAACGTGGTGGAACTAAATCGGCAGTATGAGTTCAATCGAATTATAGTTAACGAACTCGATGAAAGTTTTCGAGCGTATTATTGCATTTTGGCAGTACGAGTTGCCACTTTGACAAGATACCGATAGTAAACTTTGTCGAATTCGAAAACTTTTTTCGTTTTAGCACTCACCAAGTAAATCTCGGTGAGAAGCTAGAGCATAGAGTATATTGCTATATATATAACGCGAGAGCTTGCGACCATCTTTGTTTTTGCGAATATCTTTGGACTTTGAATATTAATTATGTTAGCGAAAATTATGTTATCTTGCGTCCTGTGGAGGCTGACCATGATGAGGAGCGATAGGAGCTCGTAACAAGGCGAAGATTAAATGTTAATTAAAAGATAAATGAAGATAAAAAGCGGTATCGGCTAACCAAGGAGGGATTTGTGTTTCTCTTGGAGACCAAGGGAAAATACAAATCTTAGGAGTTCACAAAGAATCTTATTGGAGACTAAGTAAGTAACTACTACTTAGATATTTTATTTCACATCCGTATTCGCGCATTGGGTAAGGTTTATCGTATGTACTTATATGATTATGAAGGTACCTATTATAACCGCTATTTATCCACCAACCTAGGTGCTTATCTAAGTAGATACTTCTTTAATAAAATTATTTTATATTTTTAGGTACTTTGTTATTTTACGCAAATGGGGACTACAGAGAGTGGTTGAGAGGCAATTACATTCATCAAGTTACAATGGCGATTCCCCAACACACCAGCATCTAGAGAACTTGTAAAGCAAAAGTTAGTACTTTATAATCTTTCATCCTTATAATCATCATATAATATGTATATATTATAAACAAAGATATTAAGGTTACAGCCCACAGCATAATCTTCATTAATTAAATTATAACTTCTATGTGCATGAGAATGGTAAAACATTTGTTTCCACTCCTATGTAATGTTCTAATGAATTATATATTTTTTATCTTCTAGTTTCTACAACAAATGTGGCATTCCTGGAGTTGTTCCTGGAAGGTGTATAGATGGCTGCCACTTTAGGATTTTAAAGCCAAATAAAAATCAGGAACATCTGTATTACTGTAGAAAACATTACCATTCTTTGAATGTTCAAATGGTGTCTGTGGATGTGTGTGCAAGGATAGGGTGCTCTACTACAAGCCGGAAAATTGTGCACAAATTATCTTAGCATGTAGTGTGTTGCACAACATAGCACTGGATTTTGGATTATTGGAGCAAACAATAGGTAATCTATGATAAAATAAAATAAAAATTACAATAGGTACATAAGATTTTATTTATTCAAAATGATTTACACATATTTTGTTTTCTTTCCATTAATTTTAGGATTGACTGTAATTTACATAACATAAATTATAAATAGGGTAAAAGAACCCTACAGTTAATCATTATAAAAATGAATAAATAATGTAAAAATGATGATTCAAAAGTGCTTGTAAAAGTATTTGAATAAAGAATATTTTGATTTCATTTCTAATTATTATTTATACCTGTTTTTTTATTGTTAATTTTAAACATACATTTGGAAAAATGTATTAAAATAATTAAATTAATAAATAAAACAATTTATATTTTGAATTTCTATATTATTACACAATATACTGTAACAGCCAGATTTACAATGTGTGATGATGATTGTTTATATGTAAAATTGACAGCTATTCGAATCTAACACATTAATTATACATTTGTACAAGCATTTCAGAGAGAAATAAATGAAATTGTTAAATACTATGTACTTAATACTGTTTTTTCGAAATTCTTGAATGTTTTAATACATATTGAAATAATAGCAACACCACAATATTATTAAATAACAAATATTATAAAAAACTGTAATAATTATAATAATATTGCTATACTTATAATATATTTTTAAATTTAAATTAAAATGTTTAGAATTAAAATATATAACTTTATAAGGTACTTTGAAGTTTTTTTAAATTGTGGGTAGGCACTGTGAGTAACAAGTATATAAGCCTCTGAGACGAATGTCAAATATTCGCGTAAACCTAAGAAAGTATTAACTTTTAGTTATAAATAGTAAGTAATTACTGTAATAAATGTTTGTGACCTATAAATGCTGTTTTAATTCTATAATTCTATTTTCTATTAATTTAGTCTCTTTAATTTTATTTAGTGTTTAGCTTTAATTTGTATTCTAAAAGGTTACAGCCAAATATATAATCCCTTAAATATGCACTTGTACATACCTATATAGCAAACAAAATAAATAGTAAATAAAACAGGGTCTCCTATTTACTATTTATTTTATTTGCTATAGTTTCAAGTACATTAATTAATTTGGCAAACAGAGTTTGCCACTGAGACTGCTGCTGGAGCTCCACATTTTCTCGGTGACAAAATCTGTTGCCAAATTCCGCCAGTGCTCGTCGCTGTTCAAAAACTGCTTGGTGGCATTAAAATGTCTCCAAGGAGCACGACGAGCACTATGCGGGGGCGCTGGTGCCGGCGAATGAATCAAGCGGCGGCGCCCACGGATCGCGCGGCGCGGTTCCGTGTGCCGTTGAGGACTTTTAGCATGGTGTGGTGTGGGGGAAGTGGCACTAACATCCACCATTTCTGCCTCGAAAGTGCTTCCAAATTGGCCACCATCACCAGGCTTGTTCCACTCTTCAATAACTGAAAAAAACACATGGTTACTAGGGAATAAATTACTAAAACAGATTAATTAATTATTATTAAAACCTAGACTCATTATGTTTATGTTGCTATCATCATTCATTGGCTTTTACTATGTAAAAGCACAGTTTTGTATTTGATATAAAATAGCAAAAGAAACTAACTGCAATTAACTTTGACAACCTCCTGGATTTGCGTGGGTGATATGGCTACTGGCAGAAGGCCCAAATTTGATGCTGCGGGTGGCTCAGGTGATCCAACCTGAAAGATTAAACAGATATAATTAAAAACATAATATTTAAAATATAATAGGTACAAAGACAACACAAATGTAAGTGGTCCTACTAAGTATTTACACAAGGAATCCTAGCCACGGTAATCTTATGTATGTGATTATGTACATGTGTATATTTTGTATATTAATTATATAAAACAAATATATATGACAAGATAAGTTTGTATAGTCAAGAAAAAAACAAAAAAAATAAGAAAAAACAAATATACATATATTTATATATATAATTTCTTTCCTACATTATGTTTCAATGGGAAAAATGGTATTCATATAAAATAATTACTTCTAAGCCAACTTCTTGTATTATTTTTGAGATCACTCCACACCTTTACATGCAAAATAAGCTAAATTAATACATATCAAACAAATACTATTGGGTAATGTAACCCAATGTTTTTGGACCGTAGTTAAGCAGGATACACAACTTTCAAACAAAGGTATGCTTGGGAATGAATGCAGCATGCTGCATGCATCATGCATGTAAGTTGGGTGAAAATTAATTTTGAAGCTGGCCCACCACCTGTGCCACCTGCAGCTTGGTGGGTTTAAGAAGCCCTCCGCTTTGTATTGTTTTTTAGGTCACTCCACACCTTTACATGCATAATAAACTAAAAAAGTGCATATGAAACAAACACTATTAGGTAATGTAACCCAATATTTTTGGATCTAATAGATAAGCATGCATCGTGCGTGTAAGTTGGGTGAAAGTTACCTTTTTCCGATCGGCTTGGAAGTCCCCGTCGTATCTAAGTTGAGGGCATTGCTCAACTCTAGCCATTTATATATCGGTCGGTTTGTTTAAGTCGCCATTTCTAAAACATATTTGTATGTAATTAAAACAAACTCTCTAACTCATCTTGGTAGACTATATTTAGAAAAGATTGTTACGTACCTCTCCATAAAGTCCACCATCACTTCAAATTGCGATGCGCTGGTTCTCATCATCGTGGACAATAATCATAAATCAATATTACGAACACTTTTACTCCAAACTCCAAAGTACAAAAACAAACTACAAACTAAATTTCGAAATTCGAAACTTACTTCATCCAAAACGTCAATTTATACATTTCGACGAAGTATTTTTGTCTCTTTTAGTTTGCCGGTATGTAAAAGAGATGAAGCGAATAAAGTGAACTTCGTTCAATCGAGCTACTCGTTGGTCGAATTCGAGTAAACTATATTCGAAAACATTAACTCGTACTACCGATTACATCGAAAACCATATAGTTCATCGAGCTCACGAAAACTGTCATCGTTTGTGTAATTTGTAAACTCGTACTAGAGGCTCAGAATTTGCTTATTAACAAGCTAATAAAGCTTCTATATTTTTTTATGAATAAGACCGTAAATATTTATTATTACTTTTCTCTATGATATTTATACACAATAACATAGACTATTATTGTACTTCAAGATAATAGATCATAGAGTATATTGATACAAGTATAATATTACTTTTCCCTATGATTGATACATATATAATCTATAGATTATAGAAGTCTATGCTTATTGGTGTTTTACATTCTCTTTGATTGGTGTGGTTGACACCTTCAATTTTCATATTGTTCTATTCTATTGTGTTCATCTATGGTGACAAGATTGTAAAAGTATAATATAAACCAAACAAAAGGTCCAATTCAATTTGTTAGTATCAAAACAACAAAATAACCTAATTTTGTAAGTAGTCTGAAATATTCATCTTCGTAACATTTGTTAAAGTTATAACTTCAAAAGTCATACCTAAAAAATATAGTTTAGAATATACGTCAACTAGTACATTAGTGTATTGTATCAGAATTGTGCGTATAATATTATTATTGAATAAAGATTATATTTTGACACAAAATTGACTTTTGTAGGCATATTATTGTATGTATATAATTAAAATATGCTTTCTTATTTGCAACGTCATATTTACTTTCGCAGACAAGTGATTCATTCCTGTTTTTTAAATTAATTTTTAGTGGAATACATTATTGATTGCCTAATTAAATAGAAGTTCCAGATCTTATTTTATAGGGTGGCAAATAGTTTTTACTTGTATAAAAGTGTCATTTTATGTATATTTTTCAAACAATTTATGTTCATTTTTTTGTAGCAAAATGACAACTGGACCATATAATTACTCATATATTTTTAAGTACATAATTATTGGTGATATGGGTGTTGGCAAATCATGTCTTTTACATCAATTTACTGAAAAGAAGTGTAAGTTCCTTCCTGTTTTATAGTTACATATCACACACTGAAAACATCATCAAAATCATAGGTTTTTTTATCAATTCAATCTTAGTAGCCTTTAATGAAATGATTAGTTAACCTATCCAACTATTTTAGCTAATTCAAAAGAAAATTGGATGTAAGTAACTAGCAAGTAGTTCTGAATTTTGAAAATACACTTTACTAATAGATTTGTACAGTGTAGTTTTTGTATCCATGGTATGTTTGGATATATATGATAATCGGGATTAAATTTTGAAAAAGTTATGCTTTGAAATTTATCTCTATAGATGTTTTTTTTTAAATAATGCTTTCCATAAAATCACCAACTAAGGTATTTTGCTAGGTACAAATGCATTAATCAGTTTAAGTCACAGTTTTGTAATTACAGTAATGTCTTACAGGATATTTTATTTTTAACTGAGGTATGTGGAAAATCTTTAGGTTGAGAATAAATGAGAGCAATTATAGCTAGCTGTTTTTTCTTTCTTAGTTAGAAAATGATCATGATGATGGTATTCTTTGGATTGAGAATGACCATTCACATTTTTCCTTCTGGGACCTAGAGGCTTGATTGTTATTAGCTAGTACTAAAAGATTCTTAAACTCTTACTATTACTACTACTCCAGTTCCACTTAACACAGTTTTGTGGTGTAAATATAAATCTGAATATTTTGAATGTATTTTTGTTTGATTCTCAGTCTGTGATATATTAAATAAAATCACTGAATTTGAAAAATTAAATAAACATATATTTTTTAATTTATTATAGTTTTAATTTTCTATTATAGTTATTACTATATTATTTCTTTAATTAAATGGATACAATTTCACAAATTCAATAAAACATAATACTATGTATCCATTTTTTTTAATTCTAAATATGCTTACACTACTTTTAAAATGTTATGACTATTATTGTAGTCATGGCTGATTGTCCTCACACAATTGGTGTTGAATTTGGAACTAGAATAATTGAAGTAGCTGGTCAAAAAATTAAACTACAAATATGGGATACAGCTGGACAAGAAAGATTTAGAGCTGTAACTCGATCCTATTACAGAGGTGCTGCCGGTGCTCTTATGGTCTATGATATAACTAGAAGGTAATATAAAAAAATATGTTGGGACATTTACACACAGCACTATCTCGTTCCACGGTAAGGTACGAGCCTTGTGATATGGATACTAGATGGTTGATATACTACACATATATAAATTTAAATACATATTATAAATATAAACACCCATGATTGTAGTACAAACATTCGTGCTCAACAAATGAATGCAACCAGCGGGACTCGAACCCGCGACCTCTTGCACAGCAAGTACAAGGGTCACTACAAACTACGCTACGCGTGTCGTGCTGCTTTTTTTAAAAAATATTAAATATTTTAACACAAAAAGATATGTTTATAAAAACGTTTATTTTCAATTTAATAATACTTTTTTATAACAGGTCAACATATAATCACCTAAGTAGCTGGCTTACAGACACACGTAATTTAACAAATCCGAGTACTGTCATATTTCTTATTGGTAATAAATCAGACTTAGACGGGCAACGGGATGTTACATACGAGGAAGCCAAACAATTTGCAGATGAAAACGGATTAATGTTTGTGGAAGCCAGTGCTAAAACGTAAGTTAACAGGAGCAACATCAATAAAGATATTATGTATATAAAAAGTATTATAAAGTTAAATGAAAATAAAGCAATTAAATTTTTGATTTATGTTAGTATTTTTTATGAATACCATCAACACTTATCACTAATGTATTCCAGGGGCCAGAATGTAGAGGAGGCTTTCCTCGAGACGGCAAAGAAAATCTACCAGAGTATCCAAGACGGGCGGCTCGACCTGAACGCGGCGGAGTCTGGCGTGCAGCACAAGCCCGCGTCGCCCGGCCGCCCGCTGGCCGCGCCGCCCGCCGCGCGCGACCCCTGCGCCTGCTAACCTACCCCCACCCCCCACCCCGCGCCCCGCACTCCTCCGCACCCCGCACACTGTTGCATACTAGAGTAGTATGTTATGATGATATTTGCGTTTTTGACACACGCAATAAAAATAGCATTTAGAGCTCCCCTCTCGATGCTATGGAAACTGAATGCCAGTTTTAAGTAGTAAAACAGTTAACATTATAGTACATATGCAAAGAAAATATTATTTTGTTTGTGCAATTGTTACTCTTTTACAATTTAAGACGTTTTACAATGTACTATTACATACTGCAGGCAGTGCGGCAGCTTTTTGACCGGATTTAACTATATTAAACTCTCAGTTTGTAGAATGTAGCTTCACTTTCATTTAGCCCAATTGTGTATAAATATTTAGAAATCAGTATCCTCTTTATTATTATTTATAATTTTATTTATACTTATATATACTTATATAATATAACTGTTTCCTGTTCTGTAAAAAAAATTGTTTGGAAATTGGTGTGCACCTTAATCTCACATTCCACACAGTTAATTGGGTTTATGGAATTATATATAAGGTAAGAGATATGTTAAGAATTTACAGTACATTACTAGTATTTTAGAAATATGAATTAAAAAATATTTTGGATGTACATTTGTGAGTGAGGAGATTATTGAGACATTATTTTGATTTTTTGACCATCTACTTTGTTATAGTTTTATATAAATATAGTGTACATTTCTGAACAGCTTTCATTATGTATATATTGTCGTAATTAAATGAGAGTGACCAATGTGGTGATGGTTTCTTGTTATTTTAATTTCTAAAATGTATACAGTGTTGTCATTTAATTTGGGTATATATTGTCACCGTAAGATTGTAAGTCAATTTCATGGTGACATATTATGCAATATTTGTTCACATAAACGAGAAACCACCGCGACATCGCTGAACTTTTTTTTAAATATTGAAGTAATATATCTGGTTCAAAAACATTTAATTTTATTTGGCTTGCAACTTTTAATAGGCATTATAGTACAAGAACACTTGTTGCTTGTATGTTTGACCGTCTACAATATTAGAGTCAAGAAATATTTATTATAAATGTGTAATTTTTATTAAATAAGCAAAATAGTGCTTAACAATATTAAAAAGTATTTAATACAATCATCTGAAATTGATGTTATATAATTTATTATTATTGTAATATATTATACATATTTCCTGATATCAAAAACAAATGATGTAAGTATTTTAAACTGTAGTAAAGTAGCTGTAAAAACTTCATACTAATTATATTCTTAGTCAGATACTTTTAATCTCAGAAGTTCTGTTATTATTATTTATTATTCTTACTTATCGTTCTTTCATAAGTCCTTACATATTTTAATTGAGAAAATGTATATTAAACATCTATAAATGTTCCTTAAAAAAAATATAATTTTTGTTGAACGCCTTTGTTAGTATTCCATATTTTTCGTGATGTCGTATGGTTGAAACTTTAAAATATATGTATGTATAAAATAAATAAAAATAAAATAAAGTAGACTTTCATATTCAGTGATCATAAGAGACAGCCTATTGTTGTTGCTATTCGTGGTGTTAATTCGAGTGTAGATAGCTGTTCCATTATTGCATTAGTGTTATAATTTCTTCAATTGCACATGAACATTTAGAACACATATACCTGTGTGTAAAAATCTAACTTCAGCAAATTGGCTTCTCACGGCGCGTGATATCACGAGGCCACTAGCGAACCCGCGCCGTTGTATAGAGCAATCCAACCGCGATAGCGAAAATTGTACAATAATTGCTGTTCAATCGCAAAATCGTATTAAACTTAGTAAATTCATACGTATAGTTTTTAATAAATTTATTGGTTTTTGTATTAGTTGACTTAATAATTGTTTGCATATTTTATTAATGTTCTGTTAAACATAAGAAAACTAATATTTTATAAAAAAAGGCACTTTTTGATTTTATAATACTTTAATATTAAGCATTTTTAGAACGTCTAGTGACTTGATCCGCTGTTTCAAGTTAATTACGATTAAGTTTAATACGATTTTTCGATTGGACAGAAATTATTGTACAATTATCGCTATCGCGGATGGATGTCTCGATACGTAATCTGCCTGCGGTTACGCAACGCAACTAAGCCCGCGCCGCGCCTTTGAAGTTACCGACATTTGGCGGACCGAACACGTCATAACTCATAACGCACCAGCCCGAGTCTCGTCCAGCCACTGCCTTTACACTGCGCGAAGCCCGAGCGGGCGCGGCGCAACTCGTGATATCACGCGACGTGAGCAAGCCAACGTTACATAATGCAGCGTAGATTTTTCTCTATTAATATTGGAAAGCTATGTCTAGCTCGTCGATCCAAATGCATATCTTGTCTAAGTACATTACAGAGTTGTTTCAAAAATATATATTGTCACTAAAACATTATTATTATTGGAGTTTTTACTGTAAAAATGTCGATATTGTAGTTAAAATAATTGATGAGAATATCTACTATTAAAAAAACTGTTATTGTATTCTTAAGTTCGTATTGCTTTTGTATCTTGAGTTACTAAATAAATGTTTAATACATTATTTTAATCAAATCTAGTTATAATTTATTGCAATTAAAACTATTTTATTACATCATATTACATATTATAGTATGAAATAATACATTGTTTTATTTTTTATTAAGTTTTTATTTTATATATATTTATTTTGTATTACACGTAATAATGAACCGATAATATATATACATTTCCATTAACCTTGCTAATATTCGTACCAAATATTCGGTATTTATTTATAGTAAAAATAATTTAATAAACCCAAGAAAGCCATGTAATTTAAAAATACTTCATTTTCTTTATATATTTAGAAAGCTTACGAATTTTACAAATACGCAATTATATATATATATATATATGTTACTGTAAAAGCCCGAATATTGGTAAAACTTAGGTTCTACCAGTAAATCTTAAGGTTTACCAACACGAGTCGGTAAATGTAAGAATATGTAAAAAAGAAACGATTTGATCGGACTTTTACCATTATAATTTAGTACATGCTAGGTTTTACTAGTAACGGTTGGTAAATGTTGGTTTTGGAAATAAAACAATGCATACTTCTTAATTCTTTGCCACGATTTCGTCCATTAATTCATAAAATCTATGGTTTACACTCATTTTCATTAAAAATTACTTCCAGACACTAAAACAACTCAAACTCGCTTTTTGTTTATAAATTACTTTTAGACTTAGAAAACACAAACAGGAATTGAATTAAAGTTTTAACGTGTCAAACGATTGACTAAGGCGAGCGTAGACGGTAGAGGGAGATGGAACGAGTAGCGAAGGGCTGCAGAATGCCACGAGTACAAGGCCATATGCCGAACACGTATTGTTTATCTCAACATTTACCGTGTCTTTGAGGTAAATCTTAAGATTTACTATGTGAATAGTGGTAAAAGTCCGAAATAAACGTTGATCATAGAACGGTTCGGACTTTTACCATTAAGGGGTGGTACATCTTAGGATTTACCGTCGTTCGGGCTTTTACAGTAACATATACATGTACAAATATATATAGTCAAGTCTATATAGTAATAATTTCATATATAATTATGATAATGAATTGATAAATAAGCGCTACACTACTCGCGAAGGTTAACGAATACAAGAGCATGAGAAGCACTGCTATTCGCTTCGCCGCGGGCAACTTCTAACATTATCGGTTTCTATCAATATTCATTGTCGGTGTTTGCGGTCGAGTACTAAGCATACACAAAGTGTCCACTACTCGCAGAGTATAGTCACCTCCAGTGGCGTAACTATGCTATCTGGGGCCCGTGGCAAATTCTTCGGATGGGGCTCTCCGGCGTCTCGGTAAAAATAGTCACGTTAGAATTTAATTTTAATAAACCACTTATTTAAGTAGTTTCCGAAACTATTAATAATATTCTGTACATTTTAGTTAAATATTTAACTTTATTATATTTAAATTTTAGGTAAATAAAAATGTTAGGTTAGTTCTAAGCTCGCGGCCTCTTGGGTCGGGGGCCCGTGGCACTTCGCCACCCCTACCACCCTATAGTTACGCCACTGGTCACGCCGGTAGTTCGTCGAAGCCACTTCGGACTACAGCTTGGAGGTGGCGAGCAGCACGTCGCGCATGTCGGCGAGCGCGCGCGCGAGCGCGGCGGCGTAGCGCGCGGCGGCGGTGGCGGGGTGCGCGCGGAAGGCGGCCGTGGCGAAGTTGACGTCGTCGTCGCGCGGGTTGTAGCACGTGGAGTAGCCGTCCGCCACCAGCGGCGCGTAGCACATGAACCCGTCGCACTTGCACGCCACCTGCCACGTACACACATTAACTAACTCACATGAAGTGCATAATAGAAATAACTATAATGTTTGAATAATAAAACATCGTTTATAATGTTACCTGACTTGTAGAAATTCGCATGTTCGTACTTCTGACATATCCAGGGTCAGAGTATAATTTCGGTAATTCGATTCCATTTTCGATCGCTATTAATTTTAATCCGAGTAAATGTCTGTCTACACCGAGACCTTGTAGAGCCTGGAAACAGTTGCAAGCATTTATAGTATTCATAATTGTAACTAGCAAACGCTGCCCGCTTCGCTCGGCGTAGGTTAAAATAAATTATACGGTTTTTATAATTATCAAGTTACTCCTTATAACATTAGCTATCTGCGAGTGAAAGTCTCGTCAATATCGGTCTAGCCGTTTTAGATATCACCCAGAAGAAACAGACAGACAGAAAAAAAATGATGTACAGTTCTCGAGGCGTAAGCTCAGCTTTGCATTTGTGTGACTGATAGCCAATAGCCGCGCATCAAAAACCAGTTCAAACAGGTTTAAACCAACTCGCAACGCGCTACGCCTTCGGTCGTGCCTATCCGTAGACTGCACTCACACAAATGCAAAGCTGAGCTTATGCCTCGAGAACTGTCAGTACTACTTAATACTTTCAAATACATTTAGTGAAAAGCTATAAATTTGAAATTAAAAACAGACAATTTTAATTACGATTTTCATCTATTCAATAATAGTAGGTAGGTAATTTTGAAGCGCTAGCGTAATTCCATCTCGTAGTAAGTTTACAGTTGTACTCTACGATTTTAAAGACGTTTTCTAACAGCTGACATGTAAGAGAAACTGACATTAGAAGTAAGCACGATTGTATAATATGTTTTAAAATACGGAACGTGATGGCATATGTCTGGTATATTTTAGTACATATTTCCATCAAAAACGCCATAACTGGGGTGAGTACCTGCACGGTGTAGTCGCGGTGTGCGGCGACGGCGGCGCGCAGCGCGGCGCGGCGCGCGGGCGGCGGCGTGGGGGCACACATGGCGCGCGCGAACGCCACGGACTCGGGCGAGCACGAGCGGATGGTCTCCGTGCGCCCGCCCGCGAACATGCGCGTCGCCGCCGACTCGTAGTGCGCGCCCGGCGTCTGGTGGATGCTGCGGGGACGCGGGTCTCATTCTTATTTATGTTTAGGATACAGTTGCATACTTTGCATTTGTGTGGGTGATAGCTAAAAGCCAATAGCCGCACATCAAGAACCAGTTAAAAAGGAGTTCAAAACAAGCTCGCAATATCGCCTTCAATATCCGTACACTGCACTCACACAAATTCAAAGCTGAGCTTATGCCTCGAGAACTGTACTTAGTTATAGGCAAAGAGGACGCTAGCGAGAGATTGGCTAACTATTTTATCTATTTTATTTGAATTGGATTTGTTGTTGTGTTGTACTCGTACAACTAATAATTTCAATATTCTTATTTCTATATCTGTTTCATCATTGTGTTAATCGAATTATGGTCAACATTAACATCGATAAGGTCATGCAATGACAGGAATTTTAATTAACAATGACGCGCATTTTAAATTCTTTACGATCAGCGCGAATGGTAGCGCGATTGAGTAGTTACAAATAAATACATTCTCGCACTAGTCGTTCTGTAGACTATATATATGTATACACTTCTCAAAGATGAGATATTTCCGCCACAGTAAAAACTAAAAAGTAACCTATATGACGATTGGGGAAACCAACTACAGTGCAACCTTAATATAACGTACCTCAATATAACGAATTTCTCGATTTAACAAATTTTTCGTAATCCCGTTGAATTGTCCATAAGAGTCAATATATACCTTTACATTGCGAATTTTTTTGCGAACAACCTCTTTATACCGATTTTTTAACTATCAAAAAAAGTGTAAATACCTCTAATTAACGAATTTTGTCAACCCGAAACCTTTATATAACGTTCCCATCCACGTTTCGACACGTTTTTTTCGTAAAACAATCAGTGTTGTTTGATGGAAACTCGTCACTATTATTAAATATTCTAGTTGCAATGGCTCAGAAACGTAAAAATTGTTATTTATTTACTATTATCAGAAGTTGTTCGCTATAACAAGATGAGTACGTTATGTTGAGGTGAATAAAACTATTTTTTACCTCTTTATAACAAATTTTAGACCAACCTAATCTCAATATAACAAGCCTCAGTTTAACAAATTACTTGATATAACGAATATTTACTTAGTCCCTTCCGATTTGCTATATTGAGGTTGCACTGTATTACCATACCCATCAAAATCTGTCTTAGTGTTTTTTCTGGGGATGCACAGACAGACGGATAAAAATTCTAAAAACGGTCTATGGGTCGATAATTATGATTATTTAAGATGTCTTAAAATTATAATTTTAATAATTTGGAACCAAACAAACAGTCGAAAACATTATAACATTAAACACCTGCTTAATATTACTCATATTTTTACGTGCACAAAAAAAATATTTTCAAAAATATTAGATGTCCAATTCGATATTTTTATCATGATATTTGGTTCACTTCCTATATCATTAGTATTTATATATTAGATTAGTAAAAAACTTACTTTACGTAATTCTCAAAAAAAGAACCTAAACTTATTGTTTTAATTCTATTTCAAAACTTTTATTTTAATATATATTCATAATATGCTAAAATACATTATACAGTTTAAACGACAATGTATTTTTTAAATTAATATTTATGAGTCATGGTACCCCAACAATAGAAAATATAAAAGGTATGCAACGAAAAAGCAATAAATTAATAATATGAATAAAAGAAAGAAACTAATTGAATTGAATAAATGAATTATTTGACGAAATATTTACCTGTAGAAAGCGTACTGCATGGCCATCTGTAGGTAGCTATCGGGGCTCATTTTCTGTGACTTGATAAAGTTCTTACCGTATTGATCAAACTTGAAACAATTTAAATCTAAGTCTGCGACTAACCTGTGGAACACATTAAGGTAATGGGTAAATAATAATAAGTTAGTACATTTGTCATTTATTAGTAATTAATTGTTAAGTTTTTACTTTTTACTTTATATTGTCAATGGCGATCTCCAACGTCTAAGGCAACTTTTAAACATTTTCAATTATAACTTTATAAAAATTACACAAATACTCACTTGTCCAAATTTATTTTTGCAGTTTTTATCATGCTTTTTACTTCTGTGTTGACGTTAAAATTTAAACGCAAAGGATCCTTAGGATTTGAAGAAGGCGCCTCAACTGGCTTATCTTGTTGCCTAGAAGTAGTAATATTATTAATTAATATGGAAAAGTAAGACGATAGGTAATTTTATCCTTTTTTGTCTTTAAAATTAATTGGCGCACATTAGCTATTTGCGAGTGAAAGTCCCGTTAAAATCAGTCCAGGCAATTAAGAGATTAGCTGGAACAAACAGACAGACAAAAATTTCAAAAATTGATTTTTGATGTAAGTATCGTATATATAATACTTCTATACGCATTTAGCGAAAAGCTGTTGAATTAAAATTGCAAATAGACATTTCAATTTTATTTAGTACATATATTTTACATACTGATTTGAGTACCTACTATTTTTAAACATTATGGTTTGACTACCATAATATTTGGTTCTATGATACTCTGTCTATATTATTTCACGGACTGATGATTTACTTCTTTTAAGTATGAATTACAATGAACAATGTCCTTACACATATTTAAAGATGTAGTCAGTGAGAACAGCTATAGGCTGTCCCTCGGCTGGGGAATGCTCATAAGTCAAGCCAGTGACTCCGTCGGCGCCCACGATAAACTAAATGTTAATATCAAATATTTAGTTTTTTTTAAAGGCATGTAAATGTAATTTGTTAAATTACTGATTTCAGGTTATTGTTACCTTCGAAGGCTATAGACATTTTTTTTCGATATTCGAGTTTTCCTTTTGAATTCGTAATAAGTAACAACTATAATCATAAAGGGGAAAAAAACTATCTGTAGTTACTTCACGGGCGTGTACGGCTTAACGCTTATTATTAATCAATAATAAATATGTATCTTGGCAAAAAGACATGATAAAGGGCGCCTACTTATGTACGAAAGAGCAAATTAATAATAAATGTTTATGAAACACGATGAAAAGATGGCAGTGAGTAGGTATCTCCCGGTCCCACCTGTATGGTCTTGTCGAACCAGCGGTTGGCGCCGTTGCTGGCGGAGCCGCCGCCGTGTATGGTCTGCGCGGCGGCGAGCGTGCGGCGCGCCGCGTCGTCGCCGCGCAGCCCCGCCGCGCCGTCCAGGCACAGCACGCCCAGGCTCCTCTCCACGTCCAATAGAGATGCTTTGTTTACTGAATCTGTCAACAATATATTGATGTTAAACATATTTTTTATGGTAAAAAGGGGGGCAAACGGGCAGGAGGCTCATCTGATGGAAAGTGATCACCTCCGCCCATGGACGTCTACAAGCCAGGCTTGTAGATGCGTTGCCGATCTTTCAGGAAAGGGAGGGAGGGAGGTAGGTAAGAAGGAGGAGGGAGGGAAGACGGATGAGTGAGGGTAGAGGAAGGGAGGAGTGGGCCTCCCGGACTCTCACTTACCGGACGAAACGTGACAGCATAGCTGCCACTTCACGCCGGTCTTCTGTGAGAGTGGTACTATACGGGGCGTGCCGGCCCATTCGGCTGCTACCCGAAGGTAACAAGCATGGCACTACCACTAAACCACATAATATATTGGCTACTTGCCGATTGTGGCAGTAAAAACGACTCTGCATCGGCAGCATCATGCTATCGTGTCCCCTTTAGGCCAACGCTTTCGACTGCCTTGTTTGGCACAACGTAACAACACGCAGCTCGAGAATACGTAATGTAACTAACGTATCAGAAATTGTGTTTTGAAGAGCACGTAAAGCCATCGGTCCCACGCCTTTAACACTCTCTGGTTGTTTCGTGTGTCGTCCCACAAGAGTATGAGCGTGACTCCATTCACTCTCATACTCTTAGATATAGAAAGTACCTGTTTGTATACTTCTGTTATAATAGCTTGTGCGCAGTCTCAATGAAATTGGCCGCCGTGGCCGAAATCGATCGAGAGGACATTATATCATTATTCATTAAATTATTGAAATTTCGAAAAATTTCTAATCAAAAACAATATCTTTTTGATTAACATTTGGTAACTGGCAACTATGACTTCAAATAAATAATAAAATGTTATCACCATTCACATAAATAAGTATAAATTTAGCGACTGGGCGACAGTCGGCATATATCGTAGTAGAGACAATTTGTATAAACTATATTATAGTATGAAGCAGTGGAATCATGACCCAACGTTCTATACTCGGGTAAGAGCTTATTCAAAAATTTTTAAAAAAGTTTGTCAGCAGGCTAAGTCTATATATATTAGAAATAAAATTTTAAATTCTGACAATAAAATTAAAGCCACTTGGGACGTGATTACTCGTACGACTGGCAGATCTAAGCCCGCTAGTGAACCTATCTAATTGTTAATTAATAATGCTACAGTGAGTTCCAATGAAGATGTTGCAAATTCATTTGTAAGTTATTTTTCGAAAATCCCTGAAAAGGTCACATCTTCTTTAAAATCCTCTACTTCAGATGCAATAATTTCTTTGAAAAGTCATACTCCTCACTGTGATCACCAATTTAAATTTTCATATGTAGATGCGAATGAAATAATTAAAATATTTAAAACTATTAATCTTAAAAAAACTGGTGATTTATGGGGCATGTCTGTTAAATTACTTAATACAATAATAACAAACATTGCACCACAATTATCTCTTATATTCAATAAATGCATAGATACTGGAATATTCCCTGATCTTATGAAAATTAGTAAAATAATACCTCTTTTTAAAGATGGTGAAAAAAATGACCCTGGCAATTATAGACCTATTTCTATATTGCCATGTATGAGTAAAATCTTTGAGAAACTTATTTTAAGTCAACTTCTGACTCATTTTAACGCAAATAATATTTTCCATAGTGAACAGTATGGTTTTACTAAAGGCAGATCTACAGCCGATGCGGGGATTGCGCTTCTTAGACATATTTATGACGCTTGGGAAAAATCACAGAATGCAATTGGAGTTTTCTGTGATTTGTCTAAAGCTTTTGATTGTGTGAAACATGAAACTCTTTTGCTTAAATTTGCTCATTACGGTGTTCGTGGTATTGCTCTCGATCTACTTGCTTCTTATCTTACTGATAGAGTTCAGAAGGTCGCAGTAAATAACGTCAACTCTTCTGGTTCTCCACTTAGAATGGGTGTTCCGCAAGGATCTATCCTAGGTCCCTTTTTGTTTTTAGTTTATATTAATGATCTCCCGTTTTATGCCGATAAGTTGTGTGATATTGTACTCTTTGCGGATGATACCTCCTTAATTTTTAAAGTTGATAGAAAGTCAAATAATTACGACGAAGTAAACAGTGCATTATCGCATATACTTCACTGGTTTAACATTAATAATCTGGCTTTAAATGCCAAGAAGACAAAATATATGCAGTTTTTATTACCTAATGTAAAAAGACAGAATTTGAATTTGTATCTCAATAACGACACATTAAATACGGTAGATTCCACGGTCTTCTTGGGATTGACATTAGATTCGGGTCTGCAATGGGGTCCCCATCTCTCGTCTCTTGCGAGTAGACTGAGCTCAGCTGTTTTCGCTGTTAGAAAAGTCAAGCAGCTAACGGACATTGATACTGCCAGACTTGTTTACTTCAGTTATTTCCATAGCATTTTATCTTATGGTATTTTGTTGTGGGGTAATGCAGCGGACATTAAATCGATATTTATTCTACAAAAAAGGGCCATTCGGGCTATTTATAACATAAGCGCTCGTGATACTCTCCGCGGACTTTTTAAAGAAATAGGAATTCTTACGGTTGCGTCGCAATATATATATTGTAACAATATGTTTGTTCGGAAAAATATTAATTGCTATTCAAAGCACAGCGACAAACACAGTATAAATACAAGAAATAAGGATAAACTTGTAACACCCAGTTTTCGCCTACAAAAGGTAAACAGATCGTTTATGGGGCAAGGTGTACGCATGTATAATAAAATTCCACAGTCCATATTGAACTTGCCTTTGAGGCAATTTAAATCAAAAATTAAAAATACGTTATTGAATAAAGCTTATTACACTATAGTGGAATACCTGGTAGATGTAAATGTGTGGGATTAGTGACTTGTTGTGTCTCACGTAGGATAAATAGATAAATTGTAATACAATATTGTTACCAAATATATTTTTTTTTTTGAAAAGAGCAACTGTTGAGTTTCTCGCCGGTTCTTCTCAGCAGAACAGCTTTCCGAGCCGGTGGTAGTTTACTCACAGACTTACAGACTGACTTTTAATTTTGATAATGTAAAAATGACGATTCAAAAGAGCTTGTAAAAGTCTATTTGAATAAAGAATATTTTGATTTGATTTGATTTGATTATGTTATCAATAATACCTTTGATAAGCAGTTGATAGGCTTTTGCCCAATTGTCTCTGTGTTCAGAAGTTAGAATACCAATAGCTTCTTCTGTTGGGCTTGAAGACATATCTACTATTTTTTTTAATGCTTGGGCTATTTGATCTTCATTCAACCGTTTACCATCATCACCCCAAAGATCTAAATGGAATATCTGGAAAAATAAATAGATATGTGATTCTAATGTCAGTGTGTTACAGCAAATTATTTAACACTAATAAAGTAAGATGGACATACAATTTCTTAGAATAAATAATCTCTTTATTATACTTTATCAAAAAAATGTAATTAAAAATTGCTTCTTTTAAGCAAAAACTGTTAATAAAAATAAGATGTAAGTTACTTAAATAAAATTATCTTACATGGTTATTATGCATAACTGTCATATGCTTGCTATCATTAAATGATAATTTATCTCTTTTTTCCATTGGTATCCGACAAGTTCCAAATATTTTTTTATATTGGGACATATCCAAAGGATTCTTTCCCATCATTTCAACTGGAATTCTGTCACTAAAAATAAAGTAAAGGCATTTGGGCAAAAATAAATATTTTATCAGTACATCAGTACATATAAATAAAATTGAAGTGTCTGCTTTTAATTTCAAATTAATAGCTTTTCACTAAATGCATATCAGCATATTTGGTACTCACATAAAATAAAACTATTTTTAATTTTTTGTCAGTCTCTCTGTTTGTACGGGGATAATCTCTGAAATGGCTGGACGGATATTGATGTAACTTTTACTTGCGGATAGCTAATGTTAAAAGGACTAACTTAGGCTGCTTTTATTTGATTATAAAATTATAAAAACCGTTTAATTTATTTCAACTTACGCCCAGTGAAACGGGCTGGGTTTGCTAGCCCATAAATATACTACTATCTAGAAATGAGTGAATGAAATAACTAGCAGCAAGAAATGCAATTCATGGCTATGCTAAGTCTATTTTTTACCTGATTATCCTAGTTAATGGGCACTATGGAAACAAAAGAACATAATAATCAAAATAGGATTCATTGTAAAAAAAAATATCATAGTAATAGACTGTATAATATGTACTCACTTGTCTATAAGTGATTTGTAGTCCAAAGAAGCAAGTATTGTTTTTGCAGCATATCTTAGTTGCTCTTGTTGATTGTTGAATTTACAAAAAGGTAAAACTAAGCCAGGGCTTGAAAATATTACAACAGGATCTCTGTATTCTAAGTAAGCAGTATTCAACCACCACTCTTCAAGCCAGTTCTGATGAATTTCAGCTCTTTTTTCCAATAAGCTCTAAAAATTGATATGAATTATAATGATGTTTTTAAGTTAAAGAATGAGACATGATTCAAGATAGTAAGAATAGATTGTTTATTCTTTCCATTGATTGATTCCACTTCATTGATTTGATCATTATTATTGTGTTTTACAAACATATTGTTCCAATAAGGATAATGTATATGAAGAATTCTAAGCAGGTCTGAATAAAGTCTATTATTATTAATATATGAGGAATAAGAGAAGCAAAATTAAATGTTTTCCTCTTTATTACTTTATTACATAAACGACTGTAATATAATGCTAAGCTAAATTATTTTAAAAGTATTTATATAAAAATAAAACTGCATATTTAAGAATTACCTGTAACTGCAGTCCAATACCACCTTCAAATTCTTTAACAATTGTTTTAGTAGCAGCAAATTCTTCATCATTTAAAAATGGTCTTACTGTTTTTAAGTATTTGCTTAAGGTATCATTAAGTTTTGGCACTGGAAGCTTTGGCAAATTTTGCACTTTGCCTAATGGCTGAGCTGAAGTGTAGTTATTTTTTAACTGAATAGAACTCACATAAGGCTCTAAAAAGAATGCCTTAGTTTGACACTACAAAAAGAGTTGATTATTTAGTAATGAAAAAGCAACCATGAAAAAAGCATATTATTTTGATTAATAAGCTCACCACTCGTAAGACTCGAAGCATCTTGAGATCCTGCAAATATGAAATAATTTAATATATTAAGATTAAAAATCCTATAATTAATGTTAGCAATATTGTTAGCATATGTCCAAACTGAGCTATAGTAGGGAAATATTAAAATGTTTTGAAAACTTACTTCGATCTCGATATTGGACTTTTGCACTCTGCTATTGACAGACATGAAAAGAACTTTGTAATAGATATGTTATCAACTAAAATACTAAAAATGCGGAAAAGTGAAAGGAATACGGAAACTGGTTAACTCTGCACACTAACAAAATCACCTACCGCTCACTTACACGTCCACGTAAACCAGTTTCTTTTAAAACTTCAAAAGTTTTATTATTACCCGAGCAATAAAAATGTGTACGAATAAATCTTCAAATAAACTTTACCTACATTTTACTAAATTTTATAAAAAACATACAAATTCAATTATTATTCTTATGTATATTAATTAAAGAATAGACTTTCGTTACGCGTGTCGTGATCTATTTAAATTAATACATAGATTTAAATATAGGTATTGTTCAGTAGTATTAAATTCAATGTAATCAAATTTAATTTTTAAATATTTTGTAATCATTGACAAATGACAGCGTAGCCGTAGACTGACAGTGACATTTTATGATAATTGACATTTGACAACATCAGCAGCATAGATGACTAATCAGCAGTCAGCTGTCTGTCGCCTGTCCCCTTCACAGACCACAAAACAATATACATATTTACAAACATTACTAGCGACGAGTATAGTAAGAATGTTCCTTGGTAACGACTCTGCCTTTACTCCGCTTGGATATTATATGACATACAGTTCGCGTCACGTAAAAAGAACGCTGGAAGAAAGTGGTGGGGGGTGTGTTTGCGCATGGGTACATTCGCACACAAAATTACTAAGAGTATTCTTTTATTTTTGAACTATCCTTTCGCTCGTGACGTATAATGGTTATTGGTACGTTGAAAAATATATTAGACAGAATGTCATTAAACAGAATTTTATAAATTAATAAAATATGTTTGATTCATTGCAGAATTTTTAATCTACTTACAAAAAATTAAATTAATTCGTTTTTATATTTTTTTTTTGTTAACTGCATTATTATCAGACTCTCTTTTTATAAAACAATATGCGTCAAAAATATTATTTCTCTATTTTTGATATTAAATCATTTCGTAATTAATAACTTTTGTGTGCGCGATGGTATTTTAAACTGACAAACCAATAGCGAGCCGGAAAGCATGCGGCGCGTGTCTCGACGTCCCGCGCCCCGCGTCTTACCACTAAATTGGCCGATAAATCGCCTCTGCGCAACTTGACGGTTTGAGTTGACAGCCAGCGTTCTTTTCATGACGCGAATTATACGTCCCTAATTTATACGTTTTCACGGTTATATAGTATAGATTTCTAAGAAATGTCATTCTATTATCATAAGAAATTTCCTCAAAATCTGTCAAGTGGTGAAGTCTTGATACCGTACATATATTTTATTTCATAATGATCAGAAATGAAGTCTGGACAGATTAAATCTTATTAATATTATGATTATTTATAAAATATTTTTCTGTTATTATTAAATCCTCAATATTAATAAAAATACAGAATTTGCAATAGATATATATTTGCACTTTAAATATTTTTTTAATGAATATGAAATTTTTATTACTGATTACACTACATACCTATTACATATGTGTTAAACATTTTTAATCAGATTACAAAATTATAAAATATAGTTAACTTTGAATGCATAAATTTTGATAGTTTTAAGTTTATTGTGACTTATTAATTAATTTTTTAGCTGCATACATATAATATTGTTACATTTATTTATCTCCTGTCTATATAAAGCCAAAGGCTTGGGCAATTGGCTTTTGATTAATTAAGGAACTTCATTAAGCAATAATACTCTTTATAATTATCATTTATAACCGCTATTTTAAAATTAAATATTATATTTATTTTATTAATGTTGGACTAGAATTAAATATAAATAATTGTAGGACTAAGCAGATTCGAGTATTATCATGGTGAAGTGAACATATAAATTAAGCAAAAATGTTCATATTTTTCGAAAATTGTGCGTCGTCATCTAAAGTCTTTCCTGATAATGAGTCTGATAACCCCAGTAATTCATCGCTTTGTCCGTCTTGAGTATTCCTGAAATGAAATTATATTTTTAAAATATAAATAAGTTTTAATAAGTAACAATTTTAAAATATTTGTGAACTGTGAACATCCTTATAATACTTTACACATTGTCTTTTTATCTACCTGCTATTCGCCCGATTGAAGTCAGCTTCGCCAGAGAAGCTGTCTGAATCGTCGTTAAGGGATATTTGAGAATCTGAAAAATAATATTAGTATATTCAGTTCTTTTCAAAGTTTCATAACAGGACACGTGTTCGTGTAGGGGATTATAAACAAAATAAATAAAATAGCCTTTATTACTGAAATTAATTGACATATTACTTTCTCACTTTCATTTATAGATCCATTTTTATACTAATTCACATTTGACATTTTACTTTTACAATTATATTACTAATATTTTTATATGCATTCTTAACATTTATTCACAACTCTTGATCTAATTTACTTAATATTACAACTTTAAAAAATCCAACATTGGTTATTGTTAAATAGGATAGTAATTAACTTATTTTTCTTATGTTACATACAATTTGTCAAATACAAAATACAAATCGTGTAGGGGATTAGGCCATAGCTAAACAAGTAAGTCTAGTGCGCGTTGCCAACTCGGTTTACTACCCGTAAATATTAATAAATTTAAAACCATTAAAGAAATTGTCGGCATTATTATGAAACAATAAATAAATAGAATATACCGGAGGTAGTGAGGCGGTGCGAGGTGAGGTACTCGGCGGACAGGTAGGGCGGCAGGTCGTCGGCCGCATCGCCCGCGCCGCCCTCCGCGCCCAGCGTCTCCACCACCGACAGCCACTGCCCGTTGTGGCACCGGAACCGCTCCAGCTACACAGTTTTCATTTACTTATTTATTTTCTAGTGACTTATGTGCGTCGCTAAATACGTGCATAAAGCAATGCTACAGACTACAGTTTAATAAGAACATTAATATGTTTTACATAATATTACTATTAGTTACACGCACGCACACGCCAATAAAGATCCAAGCGAAGAGTAACAAACATACTCACAAATTTATAGTTTTCAAAATATAAATAGAAAGTTTAGATTATAATAATTCCCTTTAAATCCACTATTCAAAATAGAGCATGGATCAGACTTGACTACTTGTAGTTTATTTACCAAGCATTTAACCCAACACAATAGGTACTTAAGTTAAAAATTGTGTTCTAATAATAAAATTATATAAAATATTAGTAATTTGTATGTATGGCTTACGGCTTACCTTTATACGTGCAGCCCATTCATTCTGCATTTGGGAAATAATATCAAGGCATGAGTCGCACATTTTCCTTATTTCAATGTTTTTATCTTGCATGAGATCAATGAGGTACGCTGGAGCCTCTGTACAAAGAAAAACCTATTTATTACAAGACGAAAATAATCAGAATTTTGATAAAATACATAAATAGCTATAGCCTAGAACTGTTTATTACTGTCTTTCAACAATGGGATGCTACTGAGTCATTTCATCATAAAATATAGTATTAATAATTAGTACAGTCAATGGCAAAATTCATTATTCTAGACGTTCTGACTGGGCACAGCCACCTGCTAGTGGGTGTAACTCTATGATTTAATCCAGACCTTAATAAAGACACTAAAGACTAAAGAGACATACAATTACTTGTTTAAAATATTTATACAAGTTATAAAATATTTTATGTGTTGTGCATAATTTGTGTTTAGGCAATCAGAGCTTACTAATTTTGGGGTTCATTCTTTGATTTGACTTTTTGATGACATATTGATAATTAAGAACTGTACATCTATAGTTATACTCATAGCCTTTTATACTTTTTATAGGCATCACTCAGTTTATCACACAAGCATAATTTGTTATTTAGTGTCTTTAATAATCACATAAAATTTAATAATAATTAAATAAATACATTATAAATAAAACTATCTCTTCGGATTTTGTCGTGGATTTATTATGATTTTTGGTTCCCGACGTTTCGAATGCTTTACAGCAATCATGGTCACGGGACCAAGCAACTTCGAAGAGATAGTTTTATTTATAATACTAGCTGATACCCGCGACTTCGTCCGCGTTGCTTGAAATATTAACAAAGTTTTCCGCATGGCGCTACGCCGCTTGCCCCACTACTCCGCGAGAAGGAAACATACATACTGCATCACTGAACACGCAGTACATATACAAATCGTTTTTTCTTGAAACTTTAATAAATTTTTATTAAATGAAGATATCGCAATCTTTTTTTATATAAGGGCCAAGTGTCTAAGAAATAAAACTTAGAAAGTTTCATTTAAATCTATCCAGTACTTTTTCCGTGATGCGCGCACAACTGCAGACCTCTATCATTTTATTTATATAGATTATTAGGTTATATAAAAACAAATGAAATTAATTAAATAAAAAAAAACAATTGACTTTACCCTTTTCTATTTAAACAGTAAAAAAATAATCATTTGGAGTCTGTAGAAGTTACAGTTTGGAAACATAAATTTAACATTCTCACACCCACCCCCGCAATCCCTATTGGAAATAGAATTTCGTAAAATCCTATTTGAGATGATTTCTGCATGACAAATAAAAGATTACTACCAAATTTAAAGTCTATAGAGGTTACAGTTTGGAAATAGAAATTTCACATTTTAACACCAACTACCGCAATCTTTTTCGGCGGTGGGTTGTTGTAAAATCTGCTCTTAAATCATTTCTGCATCACATATAGACGACTCTAGCTAAATTTGGAGTCTGTAGGAGCTACGGCTTAAAAAATAAAAATTTTCATTGTTAAACCACCCCCGCAACCCCCTGTGGGGTGAGCTACCGTAAAATTCGTTCATAGACTATTTCTACATCTCTTACAGAAGATTCCTACCAAATTTGGAATTTATAGGAGCTATAGTTTAAAAACGGGAATTGTTCATTGTTAACGCCCCCGCAATCCCCTTTGGGGGATGAATTTCTTAAAATCCGTTTTTAGTTGACCTCTACATAACGAAAGTAATATTCCTACCAAGTTTCACATTTCTAAGTCCTATAGTTCCCGAGATTTCGTGATGAGTAACTAAAGAAGTAGAAATTGGGATACTTCGATTATCATCGAAATTTTTAACGTTTTAGCAGAATTTTTAAAAATTTTCTTACATATAAACATTCTCACAATTCTGAAGACAACAAAAAAAAATTAACCCAATCGGTCCAGCCGTTCTCAAGTGATACTCGATCATAGATACGGCATTTTATTTTTATCAAAAAATGAGAGTGGGTGTGCAGGGGTGCGTGGGAGTTGGTGGGTGGATGCGTGGAAGTTTGTAAGTAGATTCTTAGCTGAATGTAAAAGAACATTATCCGTTTAGTAAACTCCGTTGAAATCCATGAAAACAAAAGAATCAAGAGAAAACGCTCGTCTTTTGTTTTTATTAGCGGGATAAATGTTCATAAAAGTAAAACAGCAATAAAAAAATGAAGGAACGTTAGAATTCGAAAAATAAATAGCCATAAACCATCTAGGAAAAATTTCGCATCGAATGGTGGTAGTTTCATGTCGATACGATCAGTGGTTTAGGCGTGATTGTGCCTCAAACGAACACCATTTTCATTATATATATATATATAGATAAAGTATTACAATAACAACAACAACAATACATATGACGCACGTACCGGTGTCGCTGACGAGGAGGCGCGCGGCTTGCGGGTGCGCCAGCAGCTGGCGGAAGGCGTACACGGTCTGCAGCACGTGCTCGTCGTCGGCCTGGCGCAGGCGCAGCGCCGCCACCAGCGCGCCGCCCGCCGCCGCCAGCGCCGCCGCCGCGCGCTCCTCCGCGCCCAGCGCGCCCGCCAGCACCACCGCCTCCAGCGCCACCTCCGCCGACCGCTCCTTCGCTGTACACCGACATACGGATATTAACTGTGTGCTAACTTTTGCTTCATCTATAACTAACTTTTCCCGCGGCTTCGCACGCGTTCTAAAGACAGGAAACCAAATTCTTTCTGAGTCGCGCGTACCTACCAGAACTAACGACCGCCATTTTTTTGCAACATTTTTCATCGATGCTCCGTTCCAATTAGTCGTAGCGTGATATTATATAGCCCATAGAGTTCCTCGATAAACGGACCATTCAACACAAAAAGAATTTTAAATTCGGACCAGTACCTAGTTTCTGAAATTAGCGCGTTCAACCAAACAAACAAACTCTTCAGCTTTATAATATTAGTATAGATAAGAATAGAAACTAGACTAAACTAGAATAAAAATTAGCATGCCGTACGGTGCGGCTCCATCCGCGTTCTATAGACCAGAAACGAAGTTTACATATACTAAAATTATATTTTATTTATACAAATACGCTCTATAAAACTTTGTATTGCACCCGTCCCCTATATCTATCTTTTTTATTCTTTCTCTCTACCCAAAGGTTGCCTGGAAGAGATCGCTCTCTTAGCGATAAGGCCGCATATTGTGCTATTTCTACTTAAGTCAATAAATATTTTAAGTAAAAGAATATTTGATTTGATTTAAAACCTTCAGCGAAACACGTGCATCCTATCAAATAAGGTCCATATCTAAGCGTTTACAGTTAAATCGAACAACAATAACGTCTCGTCGTTTATCTAAATAGTACATATTATGTATTCAGCCCTTTTAACGCCCCACAGCTGGACGCAGGCCTCTCTCCAATACAAGGATGGTAAGGCCATAGTCACCACGCTGGCCAAATGCGGTTTGGCAGACTAATTAAAATAATAATTGGAAGGAAGGAAAAATGACTTTATTCAATTACTAAAACATATATACCTAGAAACGTATTTTGTTTTACGCTATTATCATTCGAGGCAGTGGTAGATCAGTGGTAACGCTTGGATAACCGAGTGAAGAAGGTTCAAGTCATGGCTTATTTCTAATACTTTTATGTGCGAATCATTAACCAACATCACTAAATAGTTCATATAAACCAATTAAATACACTATCCTGTGTCTGCGGATATACTTACATACTTACCTATAAAAATAAAATGATTATTGCAGTGTGTATCTAATGAATAAGTAAAAAAAAGTAACCTGGGTCCAAAATATTTAACAGACAAGGTATTAAGTTGTATCTTTCAGCTACAGCGTGTATATCGATGTTGTTATTCACGTTCAGAATGTTGCTTAGTGTTCCCATGCACTCAATAACAAATTCCTCTGGCGCCTCCTCGCTAGTTACGGCACCGGCTATGTCACCAACAAATTCCTACAGATAAAATAAAATATTAAAATTATTTACCTTGAAGGAAGTCATTTTTTTTTGTCATATTTACACATATTTAAAATTTAAATAAAAACTATTGTAGTATAATATATTGTAGTATAGGTCGCGTCATCTAAAAAGAACGCTGGCTGTCAAGCTTTTATCGGCGATCTATCGGCCAATTTGGTGGTAAGAAGTGGAGCGCGGGGCGGCGAGGCACGGGCCGCGTGCTTGCCGGTGCCCTATTTTAAGAAATTGTCTGAGACGTATATTATTTTAAGAGATCGAATTCAGTTAATAATTTAAAAAATGTATTAAGCTAATTAATTTAATTTATTGTAAATATTAAATATTTTACACTGAATCAAACATATTTTATTAATTAATAGAATTCTATTTAACGATAGTTCTATCTAATATATTTTTAATGCACATACCTACCAATAAACAATATACGTCGCGATCGAAAGGCTGGTTCAAAAATAAATGAATAGGCCTAGTACTTTCGTGCGCGAATATACCCATGCGCACACACCCCCACCACTTTCTTCAAGCGTTCTTTTTATGCGACGCGAACTACCTGAAGTAATAATAGGTTTCCAAGACAATGAAAATGAAGCGAGTGTTAATCGCCAATTTAATGTGTATGATAAACTGTAAATTTTTCGCTGTGTCCTTTTATGTGAAACGAGTGAAAAATACTGACAACAAAGAGAGGCATATTCTGCGAGTGCTCGGAGAGGTTGCGCACGAGCTTCATGAGCATGGTGTGCTTGTGGCGGAAGGCGCGCGCCAGCAGCTCGCGCAGGCGGCCCTCCGCGGCCATCTGCTGCGCCGCGCGCGCGCACCACGCCACGTTCACGCACAGCGCCAGCAGCACGTCCGTGCCGCCGTCCGCGCCCCCCGCGCCCGCCGCGCCCCCCGCGCCCGCGCCCGCGCCGCTGTTCACGTTCAGCAGCAGCATGTCCGTCAGCTGCGGAGCGCAGTTTTGTGAACACGTCATCCAAACTCACTATTATTCATATCAAAACATCTAATAATAAAAATATCGGGACTTGACGCTTGAATGCATACATACATTTTTTTCTTAAATATATTTAACTAGCGACTCGCCCTCGCTTCGCTCGGGCTCTTCCCTAGATTTAGCACAGGTAAAGCCGCGGGATCTGCTAGTTATGCATATAAACCTTCCTCTTGAATCACTCTATCTATTAAAAAAAACCGCATCAAAATCCGTTGCGTAGTTTTAAAGATTTAAGCGCACATAGGGATATAGGGATATAGGGACAGAAAAGGCGACTTTGTTTTATACTATGTAGTGATAACTATTTGAAGAACACGAACAGAGGATATTTTATCAGGTTTTCATACTTACTGACATTTTAATTTAATGTTCCAGAGAAATAATAGTTTGAAATATTACAGGTTTTATCTTATCAAAAGCCAGAAGATATTGAAAAAATATTTTATGTATATTGGGATATGTAGATTAAGTGAATTTATACTCAACTACCGATTAACGCTCGATTCGCTCGGGTTCGCCCTAGGTGCTCCCTGCTAATTAAAAATTAGTAGTAAAGTTAGTCGCACAAAAAATGAAGGACGTTCATACAAACTTGCGAGAGCCCTTAGATTTCCTTAAACCGGTCCTGTCCCAAAGTCCGTTCTTAGCGGATGTATACAAACTATTAAACTACCTCCCTCGTAATTTTCATCTTTATATGTCGAGCCGTTTTCGATATTTTCGAGTGAATTTAGCTTTTATATATATATATAAGATGAATTAATAATAATAGAAAAAAAAATATCAAATAAATTTTTTTTAAATAAAAATAATTTTAGTAAAATTGAAAATAAAAAATTAATGGAGGCAATTGATTGTAGTGACCCTACTTGCTGCGCAAGCGGTCGCGGGTTCGAGTCCCGCTGGGGGCATTCATTTGTTAAACTCAGATGTTTGTACTCCAGTCATGGGTGTTTATATTTATAATATCAAATATGTATGTATTTAAATTTATATATATGTAGTATATCAACCATCTAGTATCCATAACACAAGGCTCGTACCTTACCGTGGAACTAGATAGTGCTGTGTGTAAATGTCCCAACATATTTATTTATTTATTTATTATTTATGTTATATAGTAAAAAGTAAAAACTGAACGTTAAATATTTTGGACTTAATACTTGGATCAAAAATTCTAATTAATTATTACCACATTATTTATTCTATCATTCTGTTAAGGAAAATTAGGTTCTATTGTCAATGGCTTCTAACTTTTAAGTGTGCCAGGTCAATGTCATGTAGAATGATAAATACAGCATATTAAACAGCAATCAATAAAATTATAAATATGTTTGTTATATAAGTTAATATTTTGATGGTACAGGGTACAGAAATTAGGAGACATCTTAGGCCATGTTTGTGGTAGCAAAATTTTGAAGCTCAGAGAAAAAGTCTCGTCTGACGTCTCTAGACGCAGGCGATCACGCGTTGATATTGTTCGGTTGAGCGCGCCTTACCGTCGCGATTGCAAGTTTTTTTTTTGTAACTTTTGTAAATAAATAGTTATTGTTTTCGTATTCTGAAGTAATTAAAGAACTTAGATTCATTTTGTCTCAAATTTGGATATAATGCGCAAACAAACTGTATTTTTAGACTTGGGTGAACCAAATATGTGCGCTTTGTTTTTCTATATTTTTTTTGTAATATAACCACAAAATAATAGCCTCTTCCACGTCCATTATCTCTACCGAAACAGATTGACGAGGTCTCGCAACGCGCGTCAGCGCTTGTCATTGGAATTCTTTATGATGGCGCCTTGATCTGCGTAATGCGCGTTACATCATACATGAGAACTAGGCCTAAAAGTACTGAATGTGATATATAACATCTTACCAATTTTACACAATCAGACTGAGTGAACATTAGTTTTACACGATCATCCATGCTGAGGTGGTAAAGAATTTTCATGGCTAAATTTATATGTTTGTCATCACCTGCAATCATTTTGATCAATGTTATTGCAATTTAAAATGGTGCCTAGCTTATTACACATTATAAAACAAGTCCTGACTTACTTGTAAACTGAATAAACTTTGGGAGAAGATTTAATTTGACCATTTTATTTCGCAATTTAGTGTCAAATGTCAAATTAAATAATAATTTGAGTGTAACATTTACTAAATCTGCATTGGGTGAATCTAGCAAAGGAGCTAGTTTCTCAATGATTCCCTTAGATGCCATAGCATTCTTATTTTCAACAAAAATGGACAGTTTTTGTAAAAAAGATACAATCAATATAAGAAGATCAATATTGGAGTGTCTTTCCATGGCACCAATTAATAACCCAACTATATCCTTTTTGTGCATTTTTTCTTCAACTTTGATATTATCTGCTATATTTAATAGCATATAGAAAGCTACCCTCAACAACTGTTCTTGCCGTTTTGACAATGTTTTCAATTTTCTTTTCATTTGTTCCTCATCATTTTTAGACAGCACATCATCTGAAGCATTACACAAATCTTCATGGTAACTGGATACAATAGAACGAGTTTTTTGTATATTAACATCAGCTACAGCCCATGTCCCTGACTTTGGCCTTCGTTTTGGCTCTGGTATGCGACTTTTAGGTAGCTCATTCTGCAAAATAACTTCTATTTAGTACTATTAATAGAAATTTAAAGGAAAAGGTAACATAAAAATGTGTGCCTGATCCCACTATAACATTGTCAAAATACATTTAATCTAAATTTAATCATTTAGAGATAAATTATTTTAGTTATAAAACAATTATAAAAGTGAGACAGTCACTAATTCAGTACTAGCTTAAATTTATAGAAAACTATTTTTTTATTTTTAAAAAAAGGACTTATTTTAGTATCATATTATGATTCATATGAATTTATGTTTGTTTTTTTCTAACAAAGACATTAATAGAAAGTAACCAAAAACACTTAAGTTTTCAGCATTAATCAGAATTATACTTTAAAACAAGGTTTTTGTAAATAAATATCTAATATATGTAGTATCTACATAATACCATATCATATATTCTTTTTTTTATATACAATACCATATAGAATATGGTGTAACAAAAACAGTTAAAAACTAATTGCAATTTACTTTTTCAGGTGTCAATATTTGCTTTTTTCCTTCAACTTTTTCTTTCCACTGGTCATAACGCTTCAGTTCATAGTCAATTACATCCATGCATAAAGAGCCAATTTTGTACTGTATAATAACAGAGTGAAACTCTATATATGTTGAAAAACAGAAAAATGTATATACAATATTTGTACTAAGCTCAATGCTTCTCTTCCATTCTTCCCTTAAAACTCGTGAAAGAGCACTCAATAGAGCTTCTGTAAAATTATAAAAATATTAATGATTATTTATTTATAATTAGTAATGGTGTATTTTATATTGTTATATTATATATATATATATATATATATATATATATATATATATATATATATATATATATATATATATATATTATAATATATTAAAAAAAATGTTACTAGACTTCTAATTGATAGTGACATAGTTGCTATACTATTCTATAACACTTTAAATACGTGATATATGCTAGTTATATTTTTAAGAATCTTACCATTTCTAGCCAACTCAATCAAGTTGTCCGGATTTCTTGCAAGTTGCAATATAAGAGCTGATCCTTTTATTTTTTCAGGAATATCATCATAAAGTAACTCTATGTAATCATCAATATGATTTAATATTGCAACTGGTACACTTTCCACAGGGCTCATTTCTAACCTGCAAGCAAGAATTACGAAGTTGTGTATAATTCAACCCTAAATATAGCTTCTTCGCGAATTTCGCGAATGATTACAATAGAAAATATTGTAGGTGTTAATAATTAATATACCTTAAATACTATTGCAGTCGTATCTTTTCTGTTTAGTTTTGACACCAAATAATATTGTTGAGATAGTTAAACGAAATTTATCTTAGCATTAATTAGCTAATCAATCTTTCTCTTGTTGTAATTTAATTTTATTGACCTTGTATTGACTAATAAGTAAAATAATTATTAATGTTATGATAGTAGTCTTTGGTTATGATTGACATGACAACAGCGTACGGCATAGAGTATATTGCTCACAGAACAATAATTTATAATACTCTAGCTAGATATTGCTACATATTATAATATATATAGTTTGCAGGCAAAGACATTGGTTAAGGGTACCATAGAGTAGAATATCATAATTGTAAGGATAACTGCCCCTCTAGACAAGTGGCATAAACGCTAGTATCTATGGTCATTAGTTTTTAGTCATCTATGGTCATAGCTCTATTGTGAAACCGTATAGCAACCGAAAGACTTTAGTTTCAATCAAAAAAAGTTAAACTTTTCAGTGCTTATTGAAAAAGCCGTAAACATTGAAATTTGAATATAACTAAAAATGTCTACACAATTAAACATGACCAACTAATAATGTGAAAATCTAAATATTTTAAGCAAAATAAATTATATAGAGTAATAGTATAACATAGAACTATATATTTTTATGGAAATTTTATATAAAGTTATATATTTTGTATCTGTCTTAAATTTGTACTCTATTATTCTTTACAGAGCCTCTAGTACGAGTTTTTGACAGTTCTCGAACTCGATATGTAGTTTCGTTTTCTTTCATACATTTACGTGCAGCGCCCCTAGCGAAAACGTGGTGGAACTAAATCGGCAGTATGAGTTCAATGATTCAATCGAATCATAGTTAACGAACTCGATGAAAGTTTTCGAGCGTATTATTGCATTTTGGCAGTACGAGTTGCCACTTTGACAAGATACCGATAGTAAACTTTGTCGAATTCGAAAACTTTTTTCGTTTTAGCACTCACCAAGTAAATCTCGGTGAGAGACGAGAGCCTAGAGTATATTGCTATATATATAAGGCGAGAGCTTGCGACCATCTTTGTTTTTGCGAATATCTTTGGACTTTGAATATTAGTTATGTTAGCGAAAATTATGTTATCTTGCGTTCTGTGGAGGCTGACCATGATGAGGAGCGATAGGAGCTCGTAAAAAGGCGAAGATTAAATGTGAATTAAAAGATAAATGAAGATAAAAAGCGGTATCGGCTAACCAAGGAGGGATTTGTGTTTCTCTTGGAGACCAAGGGAAAATACAAATCTTAGGAGTTCACAAAGAATCTCATTGGAGACTAAGTAAGTACCTACTACTTAGATATTTTATTTCACATCCGTATTCGCGCATTGGGTAAGGTTTATCGTATGTACTTATATGATTGTGAAGGTACCTATTATAACTGCTATTTATCCACCAACCTAGGTGCTTATCTAAGTAGATACTTCTTTAATAAAATTATTTTATATTTTTAGGTACTTTGTTATTTTACGCAAATGGGGACTACAGAGAGTGGTTGAGAGGCAATTACATTCATCAAGTTACAATGGCGATTCCCCAACACACCAGCATCTAGAGAACTTGTAAAGCAAAAGTTAGTACTTTATAATCTTTCATCCTTATAATCATCATATAATATGTATATATTATAAACAAATATATTAAGGTTACAGCCCACAGCATAATCTTCATTAATTAAATTATAACTTCTATGTGCATGAGAATGGGAAAACATTTGTTTCCACTCCTATGTAATGTTCTAATGAATTATATATTTTTTATCTTCTAGTTTCTACAACAAATGTGGCATTCCTGGAGTTGTTCCTGGAAGGTGTATAGATGGCTGCCACTTTAGGATTTTAAAGCAAAATAAAAATCAGGAACATCTGTATTACTGTAGAAAACATTACCATTCTTTGAATGTTCAAATGGTGTCTGTGGATGTGTGTGCAAGGATAGGGTGCTCCACTACAAGCCGGAAAATTGTGCACAAATTATCTTAGCATGTAGTGTGTTGCACAACATAGCACTGGATTTTGGATTATTGGAGCAAACAATAGGTAATCTATGATAAAATAAAATAAAAATTACAATAGGTACATAAGATTTTATTTATTCAAAATGGGACATACACATATTTTGTTTTCTTTCCATTAATTTTAGGATTGACTGTAATTTACATAACATAAATTATAAATAGGGTAAAAGAACCCTACAGTTAATCATTATAAAAATGAATAAATAATGTAAAAATGATGATTCAAAAGTGCTTGTAAAAGTATTTGAATAAAGAATATTTTGATTTCATTTCTAATTATTATTTATACCTGTTTTTTTATTGTTAATTTTAAACATACGTTTGGAAAAATGTATTAAAATAATTAAATTAATAAATAAAACAATTTATATTTTGAATTTCTATATTATTACACAATATACTGTAACAGGCAGTTTTACAATGTGTGATTATGATTGCTTATATGTAAAATTGACAGCTATTCGAATCTAACACATTAATTATACATTTGTACAAGCATTTCAGAGAGAAATAAATGAAATTGTTAAATACTATGTACTTAAATAATACTGTTTTCTTGAAATTCTTGAATGTTTTAATACATATTGAAATAATAGCAACACCACAATATTATTAAATAACAAATATTATAAAAAACTGTAATAATTATAATAATATTGCCATATTTATAATATATTTTTAAATTTAAATTAAAATGTATATAGTTTTAAAATATATAACTTTATAAGGTACTTGGAAATTTTTGTAAATTGTGGGTAGGCACTGTGTGTAACAAGTATATAAGCCTCTGAGACGAATGTCAAATATTCGCGTAAACCTAAGAAAGTATTAACTTTTAGTTATAAATAGTAAGTAATTACTGTAATAAATGTTTGTGTCCTATAAATGCTGTTTTAACTCTATAATTCTATTTTCTATTACTTTAGTCTCTTTAATTTTATTTAGTGTTTAGCTTTAATTTGTATTCTAAAAGGTTACAGCCAAATATATAATCCTTAAATATGCACTTGTACATACCTATAAAGCAAACAAAATAAATAGTAAATAAAACAGGGTATCCTATTTACTATTTATTTTATTTGCTATAGTTTCAAGTACATTAATTAATTTGGCAAACAGAGTTTGCCACTGAGACTGCTGCTGGAGCTCGACATTTTCTCGGTGACAAAATCTGTTGCCAAATTCCGCCAGTGCTCGTCGCTGTTCAAAAATTGCTTGGTGGCATTAAAATGTCTCCGACGAGCACTATGCGGGGGCGCTGGTGCCGGCGAATGAATCAAGCGGCGGCGCCCACGGATCGCGCGGCGCGGTTCCGTGTGCACTTGAGGACTTTTAGCATGGTGTGGTGTGGGGGAAGTGGCATTTACATCCACCATTTCTGCCTCGAAAGTGCTTCCAAATTGGCCACCATCACCAGGCTTGTTCCGCTCTTCAATAACTGAAAAAAAAACACATGGTTACTAGGGAATAAATTAATATAACAGATTAATATATTTGCACACTCTTTATGAGTAGAATATGTATGAACTTGACTGTAAACCATAAGAACATTGTAAATACCATATTCTGAGCAAATAAAGAATTATTATTATTATTAATGAATTATTATTAAAACCTAGACTCATATTATGTTTATGTTACTATCATCATTCATTGGCTTTTACTATGTTAAAGCACAGTTTTGTATTTGATATAAAATAGCAAAGGAAACTAACTGCAATCAACTTTGACAACCTCCTGGATTTGTGTGGGTGATACGGCTACTGGCAGAAGGCCCAAATTTGATGCTGTGGGTGGCTCAGGTGATCCAACCTGAAAGATTAAACAGATATAATTAAAAACATAATATTTAAAATATAATAGGTACAAAGACAACACAAATGTAAGTGGTCCTACTAAGTATTTACACAAGGAATCCTAGTCACGGTAATCTTATGTATGTGATTATGTACATGTGTATATTTTGTATATTAATTATATAAAACAAATATATATGACAAGATAAGTTTGTATAGTCAAGAAAAAAAACAAAAAAACAAGGAAAAACAAATATACATATATGATAAGATAAGTAGTATGTTGTCTAAGCAAGCAGTGTCTTGTAGCATGTGGAATTTAATTTCTTTCCTACATTATGTCTCAATGGGAAAAATGGTATTCATATAAAATAATTACTTCTAAGCCAACTTCTTGTATTATTTTTGAGATCACTCCACACCTTTATATGCAAAATAAGCTAAATTAATACATTTCAAACAAATACTATTAGGTAATGTAACCCAATGTTTTTGGATCGTAGTTAAGCAGGATACACAACTTTCAAACAAAGATATGCTTGGGAATGAATGCAGCATGCTACATGCATCATGCATGTAAGTTGGGTGAAAATTAATTTGAAGCTGGCCCACCACCACCACCTGTGCCACCTGCAGCTTGGTGGGTTTTAGAAGCCCTCCGCTTTGTATTATTTTTTAGGTCACTCCACACCTTTGTGTGGAGTGACCTAAAAAACAATACAAAGCGCATACATGCATAATAAACTAAATTAGTACATATCAAACAAACACTATTAGGTAATGTAACCCAATATTTTTGGATCGAATAGATAAGCATGCATCGTGCGTGTAAGTTGGGTGAAAGTTACCTTTTTCCATTTTTCGATCGGCTTGGAAGTCCCCGTCGTATCTAAGTTGAGGGCATTGCTCAACTCTAGCCATTTATCTATGGCCATTTATATATCGGTCGTTTGTTTAAGTCGCCGTTTCTAAAACATATTTGTATATAATTAAAACAAACTCTCTAACTCATCTTGGTAGACTATATTTAGAAAAGATTGTTACGTACCTCTCCATAAAGTCCACCATCACTTCAAACTGCGATGCGCTGGTTCTCATCATCGTGGACAATAATCAATATTCAAAAACGAACACTTTTACTCCAAACTCCAAAGTACAAAAACAAATTATAATTATAAGTTTGGAAATTCGAAACTTACTTAATCCAAAACGTCAATTTATACATTTCGAAGGAGTATTTTTGTCTCTTTTAGTTTGCCGGTATGTAAAAGAGATGAAGCGAATAAAGTGAACTTCGTTCAATCGAGCTACTCGTTGGTCGAATTCGAGTAAACTATATTCGAAAACATTAACTCGTACTACCGATTACATCGAAAACCATATAGTTCATCGAGCTCACGAAAACTATCATCGTTTGTGTAATTTGTAAACTCGTACTAGAGGCTCAGTTCAAATACATTCTCTTTGGTCCAAATCATAGATGGTCCAAATCTATTATCTAAATTAGTCTGTTTTGTTGGTGCTAGCGAGTTGTTTAAAAGTGTCTGTGGTAATTACTAACTTGTGACTAATCAATCTCACTATTATTTTTGTTTACAAAAGAATAATATTAATAAATAGTTAGTGCGACGTAGTAAAATTAAAAAGAACTATGTCCATGACGATTTTGTTGGCAAAAGAAAATGTGTTGATATAGTTTGACCATTGTGTGTGACAAGTAATTTATAAGTCCATTTCCTTTCAGGCTTCAGTGTGATAAGGAAGAACGATAATGACCTAATCTGAAGAATTCGATGGATTTGGCATGATTGTAAATTGGTAACTTTGTAACTTTATTACTAATTTAATTATACATTTTATTATATAAACTGTAACTTGGCAGACAAAAGTTTTACATTTCCGAATATATTATAAAAACAGACGATAATAATTAATAACATTAAAAAAACTTAATTTTCTTATATAATTATGTCCTCTCATAAACATTATCATTGTTTTTTTATATATATGGACTTATCAAACAAATTAACTTATCTTAAAGAAACTTTAATAACTGTCAAAAGTTCATTAAAACTATAAAAGTTGTTTCAATATGGATAGCTCATAAAATGTTTGACAACCACCAAAACAATATGTCATATAATAATTATTAATAAATGTTTCATTGCTGCTATTAGATATAATAAATATAAAGTTATCATTTCTCTATCTATGTTCTTTATATAATAGAGACTTACGAGTCATCTAATGCGCTTACAGTGAATTGCTTATCACAAGATAAGAATAAATATTACACATGGTAAATAATTTCTTTAGTATAAATTGTTATTTATTCTTTTAAGTAATATAAAATGTTTAGATATAATTAAAATATAATGACATTTTTTCTAGATAAATTCTGTGTTTATAATAATATGAAGAAAAACTTTAGTAAAAACAGAACATGAAATAATTATATCACTATGACTGAAAGCGTTTCAACACTAACTGCTCCAATTTCTTTATCAACATATCATCAGCTGAGTTTGACAGGTATAATACTACTTTAATTAAAAAAGTTAAAACTTTGCTCTGTTGTCATTATTATTTTTATTTACATAAATAATGTTTTGTAGACAATATCAATTAAACATCAATGTAAATATTTACTATTTAACATAGTTATAAATTTCAGTTGAATCTGCAAGCATTAGGAACTCTGGACTTTTTAAACCAAATCCTTATTTACAAGTTGTAATAGATGACAAGATTTCAAGGAGAACTGAAGTTATAAAAAATACTCTTCATCCAAAATGGAAAGAAGAATTTACAGTCTTAGTAACTCCACTATCACAATTATTATTCCGCCTGGCCGACCACCATAGCTTTAGAAAAGACAATATTATTGGAGAAAAGAGAGTAAACTTGTTAAAAATACTTTTATATTTTAATGGAAAATGTGAGAATGTGGAATTAAATTTAGGTATGTGGTAATATCTGTAAAGTTTTTTCCATCTTTTATCATATGTGCATTAAATTATTTTTTTATTATAGATATGATGAAAACAGTGTCACAGGATAATTCTTCCAGTTCAAATACAGAAGTTAAATCAGCTGAATTAGTGTTGGTATTGGATGGTTTAAGAATAGATCCAGCCATTCTCAATCAGTCTCATGAAGTTCTTGGTGAATCAACAAATTCACGTAGCCCTCTTAATGAAGGTGTTAGAGCCAGAATTCGGTTCCGGTCTATGGTGCATCCACGAGAATTAAGAGTAAGTTGTTAACTAAAGCCTCAATAACTAATATTTGGCAGTTACCCTTTACCAAATGTTCACACTCCTTTTGTTAGTATACCCTTCAAACTCAGTTTTTTCTAACAATGGTATTCCAATGCCAATGGCATTCAATTGTAAAGACACATGAAATGGGTTCAAACTTAGGTTGGCATTGATATTTTAATGTATGAATCTCTTCTTGTTCATAATATGCTCAATCCTATCCTCATGGGTACCTTAGCATCACATTGATGAGAGACCTGTATGGCTGTACATAAGTGAGATGTTAATTCCTGAATTGTTAAGTGCTTAATTACTTGATTATAGTTTGATATATTTCTTTGAGATTACATAGCAAGGTCATCTTTGCTTTATATTAAGAGATATGACACAAAACCAATAATAATAAATTGAATAACACCAGTGTCTTATTCTAGTGAAAGAATGTTGGTATTTGAAATGTTACAATTTTAAACCAAAGTAGATACCCTAATCTGTCAGTACCAACAAACTTATTAATTTCTTGAAGATTGAAAATTATGTTTTTCTTTCTTGTAAATACTTTTACCTTCATCATATGAACTTTTTATGTTACTTGCTTGGGAATTAAGTGACAACTATGTATACAGTAAAATGTCTAGTTACAAATCTTTCTTGCGAATATAGCCTCCGCCGGGTCCACCGCCGCTCACCAACGGTACAGCGAGCGTGGCCGCAGTAGACGGAGGCGCGGGACCTTCGCGCCAGGAGGAATCCCCAGCGGCCACCCATCTGCCGGGTTCTTCGCCGTCACCTGCCACCGCCGCCGCCGCCAGCACAACCCCAGCCCCAGGGGCCGCAGAGGAGCCCTTGCCGCCAGGCTGGGCTATGCGATTTGATGTGTATGGCCGAAAGTGAGTAAAATAAATACTGTAACCATTTACACTTTTTAAATGTTTTATTCGTTATCTATGTAAAAAAAAAGTATGTTAATACTTGCAAAATTCATTCTGTATTTTAAAACACATTTCGGTATCTTTTTAGGATACTTATGTATCAACGCCACCGCAGCTCCATTGTTTTATCTATTTGTGTGAATGTTTTTTCATCATAAATTACTAGTTAGTTGACTTGGATATAAGAGGTTCATTAGGTTAATATTAAGAAACTTTCTCGAAGGGGCAGTGCGAAAATTATCGAGCCATGGCAGAAAAATTTTTGAGAAACACTGGTTTAGTGGTTAATTGTATGATTAACTGGCTGTTGTACAGTTCGCGTCACGTAAAAAGAACGCTGGAAGAAAGTGGTGAGGGGTGTTTGCGCATCGATACATTCGTATACGAAATTCTTAAGCCTATTCTTTTATTTTTGAACTAGCCTTTTGCTCATGATTATTATATGATATTGAGTATTGGTAGGTACATTGAAAAATATATTAGATAGAATGTCATTAAATAGAATTCTATTAATTAATAAAATATGTTTGATTCATCGTAGAATATTTAATCTACTTAGAAAAAAATTAATTAATTCGTTTAATATATATTTAAAATTATTAACAGCATTATTATCAGTCTCTCTTTTTATAAAACAATATACGTGAAAAAAATTTTTTCACTATTTTTTATATAAAATCATTTCGTAATTAATAACTTTTGTGTGCGCGATGGTATTTTAAACTGACAAACCAATAGCGAGCCGGAAAGCATGCGGCGCGTGCCTCGACGTCCCGCGCCCCGCGTCTTACCACCAAATTGGCCGATAAATCGCCTCTGCGCAACTTGACAGCTAGCGTTCTTTTTACATGACGCGAATTATATCTCTGTTTTAACTTATTTTCACTACTAGCTGATACGTTGTTTGATGTTTCCTTTTATTATTGTCATTAATTCCACTCATATTTCTTCACCTTACACATTACAGTACATTATAAATATTATGGTATTTATTAAGGTACTTTCGATTAAAACAATTCAAAAGGTTCTATACACAAGTTATATATAAATGTGTAGTGTGTAAACGCGAGCATTGCATTGACAGGTATTACGTAGACCACAACACGCGGTCGACGTCGTGGGAGCGTCCGCAGCCGCTGCCGCCGGGCTGGGAGGTGCGGCGCGACGCGCGCGGGCGCGTGTACTACGTGGACCACAACACGCGCACCACCACGTGGCAGCGGCCGGACACGGAGCGGCTGGCGCGCTTCCAGCACTGGCGCGGCGAGCGCCGCCACGTGGTCGCGCAGGGCAACCAGCGCTTCCTGTACCCGCCGCCGCAGCCGCCGCACCCGCCGCACCACACGCACCCCGCGCTGCCGCCGCACGTCGTCGCCGCCGCCGCCACCGACCACGAACCTGCCGGTGAGTTACATAATGGACGACTTTGGCTATTACAATAGCTAGCACGCCGCGCTCGTCGCCGCCAACGCCGCCACCGACCACGAACCTGCCGGTGAGTTACATAATGGACGACTTTGGCTATTACAATAGCTAGCACGCCGCGCTCGTCGTCGCCGCCGCCGCCACCGACCACGAACCTGCCGGTGAGTTACATAATGGACGACTTTGGCTATTACAATAGCTAGCACGCCGCGCTCGTCGCCGCCAACGCCGCCACCGACCACGAACCTGCCGGTGAGTTACATAATGGACGACTTTGGCTATTACAATAGCTAGCACGCCGCGCTCGTCGTCGCCGCCGCCGCCACCGACCACGAACCTGCCGGTGAGTTACATAATGGACGACTTTGGCTATTACAATAGCTAGCACGCCGCGCTCGTCGCCGCCAACGCCGCCACCGACCACGAACCTGTCGGTGAGTTACATAATGGACGACTGCCCATTGATTTTGGCTATTACATTAGCTATCACGAACACCAATTTTCATGGCGGGTTTAAAGTTTAAACACTAGTACCATGTATTAGTAAGATTCAATATAAATTGAACTTTGTTTGACTAGCACAATTAGTACATGTTTAGAAGATAGTTTTTGGAAGTTCTTCTACTTCTAAAGTTGGATAAAACTTAAAGTAGAAGAGCTTCCAAAATCTAAACAAAGTTCAATTTACATTAATAATAATAAGTAATAACTATCTTGTACATATTTCGAATATAATATGTCCATATAAATAATAATATATTGAAATATATTTTCGTATTTTTTCTATTTATCTTCAAAAAGTACTTATTTGTTATTGAGTGCTGTAAAAGTAATTAAATTTTGTAGGTAAATTTTGAATATCTACGATTATCAGCAAAACACTCATTAGTGCTATCAATGCTTCATGGCTTATGAATATTTGATTCTTATCTTAGTTTATATCATTAACTTAAGTTTAAAATTATCAATAATAGGCTATATATTAGTAAAATGGATTAAACAAAAGTTGTTTTAGCACTAGTTTCATACATTATAGATATAACGACGAAATAAACATTTGAGATAATTAGCTCCGCAATTTGCCATTGCTTACCATTCGTGGTTACAGTTTGAATCAGAATATAATACTTACATATAAATAAAATTGAAATGTCGGTTTTTAATTTTAAATTAATAGCTTCTCACTTAATTCATTTGAAAGTATATAATTGCGGTACTTACATAAAAAAATGTATTTTTAAATTTTTTATCTATCTGTTTGTTCCGGCTAATCTCTGGAACGACTGGACCGATTTTGACGGGACTTTCACTCGCAGATAGCTAATATTATAAGAAATAACTTGGGCTACTTTTATTTTATTAGAAGACTATTAAAACCGTTCAATTTATTTTAAATTACGCCCAGCGTAACGGGCCGGGTTTGTTAGTATATAAAACGTTTATAACGTGATCTATAATAAGAAAGGCTTCTGAGTATTTGATAAAGTTATTTATAATTAAAAAATACTTATCGTCGGGAAAAAAGCCGTAAAGAGTTAAATAAACGAAGCAAGTAGGAGGTATAAAAATAAAATAAATATGTTCCTTATCTCGATACCCTGCAGGCCTCAAATAGATACATACAACACTGATACATGATAACGAACATAGGTATAAAATGAAAACGTACAAAATATGGTATTTTGGATTTTATCTGTCTTTAGTTAGGTAAACACTCTTTTCGATTTATTGATTGTCATCCACAGGACCCACATCAACCATGAGTGCCGTCAGCTATTAATTATATTTACCTGTTATTGATGTTATGTCTTGCATAAACAATGCGAAACGGTTCTTGCAAAACTTTTTAGCTTCAGTAAATTTGGCCTCTTGTTTATTATGCAGATAATATCTGTTGTGCAATTTTTAGGCTAGGTTAGTAGTGTATGTAATACACTTATTTCGTGTATATTTATGCGCAAAAAACTACCAGACACATCATCATCTACATGTGTTCCTATTTTATACATAATATAATAAAATTCTGAGTGGAATCTGCACTAGCCTTCCTCGTGGCTTCGCTCGCGTTCTAAATGCTGGAAATACCTCGCAAAATGCTCCGGTCCTTTTGGTCGTAGCGTGATATAATATAGCCTACAGCCTTCCTCGATAAACGGACTATCCAACACAAATAGAATTTTTAAATTCGGACCAGTAGATGCTGAGATTAACGCGTTCAAACAAAAAACAAACAAACCCTTCAACTTTATAATATTGGTATAGATTTTTTTGGAAAATGTTATGAAATGGTTGTTAATATCGACACATAGACCGAATCTATAGATTTTTAAATTATTGTCTGTCTATCTCGGACCGCAACCGAGTTAACCACTGAATAGATTTTAATAAGATATGATAGTACATAGCTGGTTATATGGGTCAACATATGGGATGCAACATATTATGTTCTTTTACTTTTTGCAATTTAATTTGAAAAAGAGCGAGATTAAGATAAAAAAATAATATTAGTCCCGCTGAGTTTCTTTCGCCAATTCTTCGCAGGTTTCTTTTTTCCTAACTGGTAGTAGACTCATGACATTCAGTAAGACATTTTTACAATTTTTATGCTGAATAAAATAATTTGATTTTGATTTTGACTACGAGAAAATACATTACCTCTGAGAAATCAATACTAACCGTTAAAACATACTTAACGAACGAACCACCGGAACAGAACGAGAGTGAATTACAGTGTACTGTCACCTGCAGGCGCTGCAAGGAAGCAGTTAGTGTTTATCTAAATATATTTAATTTATTTAAAGTGTAAAAACTTTTTTATATCAGGCAACAGCAGCGTGAGCGTGGCGGCGGCAGCACCGGCGGCGGCGGCGGCGGTGGCCGGGGCGGGGGCGGGGGCGGCGCCGGGCGAGGACGCGCTGGGCGCGCTGCCGGCGGGCTGGGAGCGCCGCGTGCAGCCCGACGGCCGCGTCTACTACGTCAACCACAAGAACCGCACCACGCAGTGGGAGGACCCGCGCACTCAGGTACTTCGTTTCTACTTCACATTATACTTTTTTGCAAAATGATTTATCACCCGCTAAGTACTCACCCAATAGTTCCGATGTGCTTATCTTATATATATTAGTTCAGTGTTATCGTGTACATAATTTCATTCACAAACACGTTCAAACTTTCGCATTTAATGTAGTAGTTCTATATTAAGCACGAAATTGTAATATAACGGTAACATAACGTCCACAGGGGCAAGAGATCAGCGCGCTGGAGGAGGCGCTGCCGCCGGGCTGGGAGATCCGCTTCACGGAGGAGGGCACGCGCTACTTCGTGGACCACAACACGCGCACCACCACGTTCCAGGACCCGCGGCCGGGCGCGCCCAAGGGCCCGCAGGGCGCGTACGGCGTGCCGCGCGCGTACGAGCGCTCCTTCCGCTGGAAGCTCAGCCAGTTCCGCTACCTGTGCCAGAGCAACGCGCTGCCTAGCCACATCAAGATCACGCTCTCGCGGCAGACCTTGTTCGAGGACTCCTATCACCAAGTGAGTTTACTTATTATACACCATCTTCTTCTGCGTTTGATTGTTATTACAGTTCATACACATATTACACATTTTTAATATCAACAACTACGATATTATATAGTAGTAAACGCCGTATATACTGCCTCAGTATATTGCATTTTTTTAATTGATGCAGTTACAACTTATTAAATAAGACCACAGATCATATAAAATAAGACTAAGTATTTATTATTATATTATTATATTTCCAATGGCGAAAACTGGAAAAATGTGATCCAAATTTAAGGGACATGCTAGTTCTCAATTATATATTTTTTAATGAAGTCATAATTTATTTTGTACTTACTCCATATCAATAATTTATAAATTCCAAATGTATTGCTTTTAAAAATATTTACTTTTAAAAATATGTATTTTTTAGATTATGAGGCTACCTGCATATGAGTTACGAAGAAGACTGTATATAATATTTCGTGGTGAAGAAGGTTTAGACTATGGAGGGGTCAGTCGTGAATGGTTCTTCCTTCTATCGCATGAAGTGCTCAACCCCATGTACTGCCTTTTCGAGTATGCAAACAAAAATAACTACAGCCTACAAATAAATCCAGCCAGTTATGTTAACCCAGATCATTTATTATATTTTAAGTTTATAGGAAGATTTATAGCTATGGCCTTGTACCATGGCAGGTTTATTTACTCCGGCTTTACTATGCCCTTCTACAAGCGAATGCTAAATAAAAAATTGACAATGAAAGATATTGAATCTATTGATCCAGAGTTCTACAACTCTTTGGTGTGGATCAAAGACAACAATATTGACGAATGTGGCCTTGAAATGTGGTTTAGTGTAGATTTTGAAGTATTAGGGCAAGTTATTCACCATGAGCTGAAACCTGCGGGCGATAAAGAACGAGTGACTGAAGTGAGTATATACATATTATAATATTATTTAGAAAATTTTTACAAATCATATTTTAGAGTTCAGTGTTTTTTCAGTGTTAGTTTTTTCATTGTTATTTTTTTATGTTGTTTTTGCATTTTTATTTTGTTGTAAGTGTTACTATAATTTTGGAAACTTATTGGTTTTGTTATATTAATATGTAATTTTGTTATTCTATATTTTTTATTAACACCGTTTGTTTCCATACTAAATAAATAAACAAATGCAATTATTTATTAAGTAATACTTTAACTAAAAACTGAATATATAAACATTCTCTCCATTTTTTGTTACATACTTAAATTATAATGGATCGTGAATTTTATTAGTAATTTTGTTATAATTTATTTACAGGCAAACAAAGAACAATATTTACAATTAGTTACGCAATGGAGAATGACACGAGGAATTGAAGAACAAACAAACGCTTTTCTTGATGGTTTTAATGAGGTATTTATCTCAATCTTATTTTTTTATTAAAACTTATTAAGTATGTTCTCATACTTAATAAGTTTTAAGTCCATTTCCAGATTCCATAGTTATTAGCATTAATTCTTCTAAATATGTTTAAGATGAATGTTATCGTCCAAGCGAAAATAGTTTAATAATTGACAGAAATAAAGTTTCATTAAATTTGTCGAGATATAATCCTCAATAAAAATTATATTTTTACGAATAATTTTCAATAGAAAATTTTAAATTGTGTCAAAAATACTATTTTATTATTATTTACTAAATTTACAATAAGTCTTGCTATTTTATAGTATAATTGTTTTTAAATATATTCAGCCTTTTTTTTAACGTCCCATTGCTGAATACGGGCATCCTATTATAATACAATCAGGCCTTAGTCCACAACGCTAGTGCAGTGCGTGTTGGCGGAGTGGGCAGTGCACATGTCTTTCGAAAACTTGCTACATTATCTCAGACATGCAGGTTTTCTACGATGTTTTCTTTCACCGTAAGACAAGTGTAAAATGTTTGAAACGTTCCAGGTAGTGCCTTTGGAATGGCTGAAATACTTCGACGAGCGCGAGCTCGAGCTGATGCTGTGCGGCATGCAGGAGGTGGACGTGGACGACTGGCAACGCAACACCATCTACCGGCACTACACGCGCACCAGCAAGCAGGTCGTCTGGTTCTGGCAGGTCGGTAGTTGATCAGTCACACTCTACACCGGGACTGTCCCGGGCAAACGGACTATTTGGGAAAATGCTGCAGGCTCAGCATTCTAATTATATTTATGTATATAAAATACATTGTTGTATGATATAACTTATAATTTTTACTAATCATACTAGCACTCATCCCATAGATAATCATAAGGCAGCGCTTATTCAACTAGCTAGTTTTGTTTGTTTCATAGAAAATACATTGATTTGCAAATAGCTAACATTGTTTTTCAACGGAATTTTTAAAGTTAGTACTATCAAATTCAAATAAGAATTTTGGTGCAAATTTACTGCTATATGTTATTAGCGACTCACTTTCGCTTCGCTCGGGTTTGTCCTTGGGTGCTACCGACTGCGAAAGCCTTTAGATCTCCTTAATCCGGCCCTGTTGCAAAATCCTTTGTGGACGTCTACTAACAATAAACTACGTCCCTACCAAATTTCAACTTTATACGAGTATGTCAAGCGGCTTTCGATGTTTCGTGACGAGTGACCTTTCGATTTTATATATTTACTAGCGATTCACCTTCGCTTCGCTCGGGTTCATCTCTATATTTAGCACACCCGATGCAGCGCATATAAAATAAGTAGAATTTATAAAATAAAAGGAGCCTAAGTTACTCCTTATAACATTAGCTATCTGCGGGTGAAAGTTCCGTCAAAATCGGTCCAGCCGTTTCAGAGATTAGCCGGAATAAATAGACAGACAGACAGACAAAAATTTTAATAATATTTTAATTTGAAATTAAAGACACTCCAATTTTATTATAATTTAGGTTTACAATAATATTTTAAATGCATTACATTATATATATTTTTAATATAAAATTTCAGTTTGTGCGGCAAATGGACAATGAAAAACGAGCCAGGTTATTACAGTTTGTAACAGGAACATGTAGAGTGCCAGTTGGAGGATTTGCTGAACTCATGGGCTCTAATGGACCTCAACGATTTTGTATAGAAAAGGTACTATCAATTTTATTATGTAAAGAAATATCTCTAAATATTAAATATTGTTTCGGTTTTCTTCTGTAGATATAAAAAAATGTAAGAAAATTGATTGTTGAGGAAAATAATGAACGGAAATAGTGAAATAATGATACGGATTTATATTCGTAAATTTTTCAGAAATCGAGTGTAGCGAGTTCAATTCCGGGTCATGTGCAAAATATTTCTAACAAACTTGTCTTACGACAAAAAATTCTTAAGGGAAAAGTATTGAATATATGAGACAATATGCTTATTCGTGTTTACTGAAATCAAAAGACTCGTCTTCATTGTAATTAATATTGAGTGTGATTGTTTAAAACAGGTCGGTAAGGACACCTGGCTGCCGCGCTCGCACACATGTTTCAATCGACTCGATCTCCCGCCTTACAAGAGCTATGAACAACTATGTGAAAAATTAAACTATGCTATCGAAGAAACCGAAGGTTTTGGTCAAGAGTAAACATATTTTTTACTGTTTAACACTAGTAAATTAGTAATGTAAATTATTATCACATTAATTTAATGCACCATAGTCAGAGGATTATGTCAATGAATTGGGTGCCGTCGAAAAAGACCAACCAAAAATTTAAATATTTGTTTTAAAATAATGTGTAGGTGTAGATATCATTACTGTATTATGTCATTTATATAAGATATATTTTGTTTTAACTATATTTATAAAGTTCGCCTATAAAGTTCAATAAAAATTTTCAAAAATGAAAATTGTTTTATTATTTACAACACAATAATTGTGCCTTTCAATTCATTTATGTATGGGCAAGTACGAACAAAAAGTATTTGCATCGTTATCGAAAATATTTTGTAAAAGATTTTGGACACCGACACCTTGGTCCTACCGCGGAGAAGTAGGTTTCAATTTACCGAAACCTACCAGTTATCTGAAGACAGCCTAGCTGTCTAAGCAGGTAAAATTATATTAATTGAAAATTTAACGTTGAAAAATTTTCGAATCATCAAATTATTGTTTTGAAAGCCTAAGTGGAGTAATTTTTTAATATTAATATTTACTGTTCGGTCTCATTACTCACTGCATGTGTGGGTCAACTACAGGAAAATTTAATTATATTATTAAGTGAAGCTAACACTTCTAGCAGCATATCTGCGCTTATTATAATTATATAAAACTTCCTTTTTTATTAGCACTTAAATCAGGCAAGGGGAGGTATTTGATTTGTATGTATAACCCGCGCCCAGAAAGTTGGCTGATGACTATATTCCTTTCCGCCTACGCAGACCGTGTTTCAACGCAGTTTTGTTTTTCAATTCAGTTTCAAAATGAGTTAATACGTGATAAAATTTTAAAAGTTTTAAAGTTTTTCATGAATGAAAAGCAAAAAGGACCGCGCTACTTGCAAGTGAACCACATTCGAACCCTACAAACATTAAGAATGAAGCCAAAATATTATTGACGATTTTATAGTATGTGATATTAGAAATATTGTACACATAATAATAAACCAAAGTAACAACTCTAACGTTTATTTATTTATTAGGTACCACTACTTTACTAATATATTTTTATCAACCGTAGTCAATAGCCATCGGCAAACTTTCTGCGGCATACTTTTAACAACACAATGATGTAAGTATAAATAAAAAAATATACAAACGTAGATATTTATTTAAAAATTATTGTTACCAAATAAATTACAATCGTATATTCGGGTATACGTGAAGCGTATCAAAATTATATTTAAGTTTTTAATAAGTTTTCTTAAAAAAAGAAACAAAAAAAACGATACTGCAAGCATTATAATATTATTATGTATGTGAGCACTGTGTTATAACTTTTATTCAATTACTGGAAATTTTTGACAAAGCGAAATCGCGTGCAATTTTAATAGCTTCATTTAAAGCTTCTGGTTTATTCCCTGATGCTTGGGCGGACTCTGATTTTCCACCTCCTTTTCCGCCTATTATTGGTACAACTGATTGTATCCATTCTGATGCGAGTAAGCCTCTATCAATTAATATTTTAGGCACTGCTGCCAAACAAAATATTTTATTTAAATCTTCGTCAACAGACAAAAACATAGCAGCAGAATTGGGCTTTAATTGTTTCACTTGCTTCAATGCCCCGTCCAACGCTTTCGTGTTATTGTAAGCTTTTAATTCAGAAACAATTATCTCTGGACACTTTTCTTCCAAACACATTTCCTTGGCCTTTTCAATTACAAGACTAATAGTCGCAGCTTTAGCAGCTCTCTCTTTATCATCTAATTGTTTTTTAAGATCTTTAAGCATTGTTCTCAATTCTTCTTTCTTCCAATAAGATATCTGAGCTTGCGAAACATCATTGGTAAGTTCAACAATTTTCTTGACAATTTCTTTTTGATTAATATTATCTCCTTGTTCTTTAATAAAGTTAGCAATATTGTTGACTTCATTCTCTAGAATGCTCATTTTGTTTATAGCTTTAATAGCTTCAGGACCAGTTAAGGCTACAATTCTTCGAATACCTTTAGCGATACCTTCTTCGCTAACAATCACGTATTCCCCAATGTGGCCAGTTTGATGCAAGTGAGAGCCACCGCAAAACTCCACTGAAGTTTCTAACCCAGACGATCCATCTGGATTTTTTTCTAACTCTTCTACTGACACACCAACGGAAACTACGCGAACTGGGTCTGGATATTGTTCATCAAACATTGCACGAAGCCCTTTAATTTTTTTTGCTTCGCCTAAACTGGTATGTTTTGCATAGACTCGCTTGTTGGCATTTATAATCGTTTTAATTTCGTCTTCAGCGTCTTTAATCTGTTTAACTGTCATGGGGCCCTTATTAGTGAAATCGAATCTGAGCCGATCTGGCATGACAAGTGATCCACGTTGATCAGAATCATTACCAAGAACTTTTCTTAGCACGCCATTTAAAATATGAGTTCCAGTATGATTATTCATAACTAATCTTCGTCTTTCAGTATCGATATTAAGAGTCACAGAATCTCCAACTTTAAGAGTTCCTTCAACTTTGCCCATATGAAGCACATAGCCGCCTTTAACTTGAACATTTTTAACAGTGAATTCTACACTCTCATCGTCAATTTTTACCATATACCCTTCATCAAATATTTGACCACCTTGCTCCGCGTAAAAATTTGTTTTGTCTAGTAAAATACCACATTCTTGGCCAGTTGTTACCTCATTTATAAATTGTTTATTTTTGCGTAAAGCTAAAATCGTACCAGAACATGGAGCAAAAGTATATTCCGCATCTTTCTCAGTCGTAGATGGGATATAGTTGTATTTCGGTGAATCGTCTGTTACAGGAATACCACTTTCTTGTAAATAACTTATAGCATGAATATCTAAAGACAACAAATCTTCCTGCCCTGCAGTTTTCCCTTGCGATGATAATTGAGATTCCTTTTTTGCTCTTTCATATCCTTCCATATCTATGGCTAACCCATTTTCTTCACACATTAATTGTGTTAAATCAATCGGAAAACCATAAGTATCATACATACGCCATGCCACATCACCAGGTATGATTTTCGAGTCGCCTAGTTTTTCAATTGTCCTGTTAAGTAAATTTCGACCGCGAGTCAGTGTTTTCAAAAATTGGATTTCTTCTTCATTAATAGTCTGAATAATAGACTCTGGATCTTTCTTAATTTCTGGAAAAACATCGCCCAATAATTTAACTACAATGCGAACTAATGAACCAAAAAAGCCTGGTTTTGCATTTAGTTTCTCTGACGCGAAACGGACAGCCCTTCTCAAAATTCTTCTAAGAACATAACCTCTTCCTGTATTATCAGGGTAACCACCATCAGATAAGGCAATTGTCAAAGTTCGAGCATGATCAGCTAGCACGCGGTAAGCCATGTCTATTCCATCTGTATCTTCTAATCCAACTTTACCACTATAAGGTCTTATTTTCGTCCCTTTTTCTATAGCCTCAAAGATAGGCATAAAGAAATCTGTATCATAATTTGCTCTTTTATCTTGAATAACAGAGACTAATCTTTCCAAACCTAAGCCACAGTCAATGTGTTTCTTAGGTAATAGTTTTAATGACCCATCTGATTCTCTATTATATTGAATGAACACTAAGTTCCAAATTTCAAGTACGTCGGGATCATCCATATTGACAAGATGTGCAGCATTTCTTCCACCAATTCTATCATAGTGTAATTCGGAACAAGGCCCACAAGGTCCAGTTTCACCCATTTCCCAAAAGTTATCTTTCATACTACCAGGCAAAATGTGTGACTCAGGAACTCCCAAATTTAACCAAATATTTTTACATTCTAAATCAGGTTCCAGTCCTGAAGATTCATCACCTCCAAAATAAGAGACATAAAGTCTGTCTCCAGATAATTTATACACTTGAGTAAGAAGTTCCCAAGCCCATGAACATATTTCTTTTTTAAAATAGTCACCAAAAGACCAATTCCCCATCATTTCAAAGAAAGTATGATGATAAACATCTTTTCCAACATCATCTAAATCATTATGTTTACCACCAGCTCTAATACATTTTTGAGTATTGACAACTCTAACATATTGAGCCATATCAGAGTTAGGATCAACTGATCCTAAAAATATTGGCTTAAATTGATTCATGCCTGCATTAGCAAACAGCAATGTTGGATCATCGAGTGGAATTGTTGAGGAGGAATGAACATATTTGTGGCCTTTCTCAATGAAGAAGTCTATAAATGCTTTCCTTATTTCACTCCCTGTCATTTGTGTATCCATAATTGCAAATTACCTGTTAAATAATGATAGTGTTAATATTATAAAAAAAATTCAGTTATAATATCACTGTGAAAGAATGCATAAATCTTCTCTAGATACAATAAACTTGATTTTTTATAAAATCACATATGAGTTTTTTCACTAGAGTAGTAGTAGAATAGTCAATATTTATTGTTCACTAAATATTAACTCTAATAAAAGAAAAACATTAACGATGTCAACTATTACATTTCTGTCATTCAAGAATTAAGTCATTATACTATTATTATTCAAGCGTGAGCAAATCCGTGGATTACACTAGTTAAAATAAATACAATTTCTAAATTAAAAGTAGCTTAAGTTACTCTGTATAACATAAGCTATCTGCAAGTGAAAGTCCCGTCAAAATTGGTCCAGCTGTTTCGGAGATTAGCCGGAACAAATAGACATAAAAAAAAAATATTTATTGATGTAATTAAAGTATATAACGGCGCATATGCATTTAGTCAAAAGCTGTTAATTTAAAATTAAAAACAGACACTCAATTTTATTCATAATATGTATAGATGTATGGATTATTATATTATAAAATAATACTAATACTAATAAATACATATTTAATACTATATTTAGTTATGTATAAATAGAAATAAAGGTTAGTATTATTTTTGCTCTGACCTGCTACATACATACACACATAATCTATTCCTTAAATATATTTTTTTAAACTTTATAACAAACTACTTTGTAATGAATTATACTTTTTTTAAGTAAATGTTACATTACCATATGGTTAAATATAGAAGTGTAATGAATGTACAATATTTGTAACCAAATTTTGTGATATATCTAACTACGAAAATTCAAAAGAATTAAAAAGTTATAAGTAAATTAAAAAAAAATACCTTGTAGATACTAGCTGAATTAAAAGATGTGTAATTGAGAAATACAATTACAGAACATATGTAAGTGCAACAACGGCAACTAATAACTATCTACCTAACGCCTTTCCACTGTCCACATTTCAGATTTCACATTGCTTGCATGATCAACATTGCGTCATATGACATATGTCATATCTGACAATTAACATTCACTTTGTTTTTATTTTGAAGTTCGTTAAACCATAGACTTATCCATTAGAGAAAGGACTGTATAAAACTCCAATGTAAGAGAGAGAGAGAAAGCGATCGTGCGGCTAATACCTATCTCTGTCTTGTAGGTCTTATAGTATTAAAAGCGTGGTACCCCACGTGGACGTGGACCGATCAAAATTCTAGACAAAGACAACTACTGGCCGCATGTCCGTTCTATCTCTCTTACACTTCCCTGCCCGTATAAATTACTTTACATTTGGATAGGGAACACTCAGTCCATTCGCTAGGTCTGTGGGTTCAACCTGTGGATCCTAATCTACATATAAAATAAAATAGAGAACAATTATTGCTATTCAAAACTCATCTCTCATCTGAACCGCAAAACTCAACAAAACTATATAACTATGATTAAATGACACAATACAAAATTCAAAGAAAAAATTATACGCCATTTACTGCAATGTGCACCGCACCCATCGATAGCAACGACATACAGTGGCGTTGACGCGAAGTTTGAAGTTATAATACATAGGCATAGAATATGTCTACGATAGTTCCTCACTCCTGAAATTGGGCTTCGTTGCAAGACCTGTGTATAAGACCGTGGACCTTAAGAAAGATATTGCGATTTCATATTCTCATCTTGCAAAGTAATCGAATAAATTATTATATATGAATTATTATATTAATATTATATACTAAGGAAAAATGGCTATATGTATTCCAAAATGTTTTCCAGTTTTCTAGCGTTATCATTTTAATATCCTAAAATACTGCAATGTACCATCTTTTCAGTTTTCAATTCACTTTACGGACTATGTTTAAAAGCACAGTAGCATTTCACAAAATATCACCGAATATTACGTTATAAATCAACTTTAAAATAATTATTTAGCCTCTATTCGCTAAGGATTAATGGTCTAAGATCACACCGCTTGATTCTGCAGGTATCTGTTTTTTGATAAAACTAATTTTAAAATGAACATATAGGGAGTATGCAATGTATAGGCAATCGGTTGCCTGTAAAAAATAGCCCTTATTACCTGTAATTAATTTTAGTATAATTAATTCATTATAAAAATGGCAACTAAACGTTTTCTTTAATCAAATTTACGTCATTTTAAATTGAACCGATGATGATTGACCACCTACGTGGGGTACGGAGACCGCTGGCGAAATATTTTTACTTACCAAGATCAAACGTGCGCACATTTTCAATCGTCGAACGTAAGCGCGATACTGTATGTCTATTATATTATGTAGAAAAGGTACATGGAAGCACGCGGCCCCTAGACACACATATATAGAAAAATCGTAATTCCAAAATTCGTTGCGGTCTCTGAGACCGGTGGTAGGTGGTTAAGGGTTAAAATTAGTTTTATCAAAAAGTTGCATTTCCCGCGACTTTGCACGCGTTCTAATGATCGAATATTAAATTCTTTCTGAGTCGCGTGGTATGGTACCTCGCAAAACTAACGCCCGCCTTTCCCTTTTTTGCAACATTTTTTATTGATGCTCCGCTTCTGTTGGTCGGACGGACTAACGGACTGTCCAACATAAAAAGAATTTTTCCATTCCGACCAGTAGTTCCAGAGATTAGTGCGTTCAACTAAACAAACTCTTCAGCTTTATAATATTAGTATAGATACAGATACCTGCAGAATCGAGTTGTGGCCAATGGGCACCTGTACGAATGAAAAATTATTATGTGATAACTGATACGCCAACAAATGGGACATCATAATTCATAGTGTTATCCTTCTTCTTCCAATGTATAATTATCCACCTCGTTCCTTCATAACTCTTTAGTTTCATTGCTCATGTACTATAGTCCGGGAGGTAGTGTCAAATTTTTACGGTGATTTTGGCATGGACTCTATGAACTTATTTTGATAGTTAGTACTTGTATGAGAACAAAAATAATTGTCAGCTGGCGCGACTCCGGGGCTTTTGGGCTAGAGAAAATATTAACGTACATGAAAAAAAAAAATATTCTTGGACTATTTTGGCAATGATGAAAAAGTATAAATAATTTAGTTTATTAATTGTAGATCTTAAAAAAAAGTGTCAGCTGTATCATGTACGTGACAAAATATGTTAGCTGATCATGTGAACATGTGAAAAATCAGAAAAACTTGTAGCATTTTGGCAAAGCTGAAAATTGTATATATTAAAGATTACAATTCAATAATCATAATAATTTATGTCAGCTGGAATTTTAACGAGGCACAACCTGTTAGCTTGACTTTCAAAGTTTGGTTATGAAGTATAATTTCATCTTTGCCAAAATAGTCCAAAAAATTTTTTTTTACTATCAAGTTTCCTGGGATTTTCTCATCTTATGCCCCAGTTTTGGGCCAACTGACACCTCATTTATTAATAAGCGTTGGAACAACTGACTATACAAAAAAACAAAAGTCATGCCAAAATGATCTGATATTATACTTCATAACAAAACTTTGAAAGTCAAGCTAACAGGTTGTGCCTCGTTAAAATTCCAGCTGACATAAATTATTATGATTATTGAATTATAATCTTTAATATATACAATTTTCAGCTTTGCCAAAATGCTACAAGTTTTTCTGATTTTTTAACATGTTTACATGATCAGCTAACATATTTTGTCACGTACATGATACAGCTGACACTTTTTTTTAAGATCTACAATTCATTAACTAATTATTTATACTTTTTCATCTTTGCCAAAATAGTCCAAAAAAATTTTTTTTTATTGAAGTTTCCTGGCATTTTCTTATCTTATGCCCCGGTTTTGGGCCAACTGATACCTCATTTATTAATAAGCGATGGAACAACTGACTATACAAAAAACCAAAAACCATGCCATAACGATCTGATATACCTAATAACCAAACTTTGAAAGTCAAGCTAACAGGTTGTGCCTTGTTAAAATTCCAGCTGACATAAATTATTATGATTATTGAATTATAATCTTCAATATATACAATTTTCAGCTTTGCCAAAATGCTACAAGGTTTTCTGACTTTTTGACATGTTCACATGATCAGCTAACATATTTTGTCACGTACATGATACAGCTGACACTTTTTTTTGAGATCTACAATTCATAAACTAATTATTTATACTTTTTTATCCTTGCCAAAATAGTCCAAGAACATTTTTTTACTATCAAGTTTCCTGGCATTTTCTCATCTTATGCCCCGGTTTTGGGCCAACTGACAATTTGTTTATTAATAAGCGTTGGAACAACTGACTATACAAAAAAACAAAAGCCATGCCAAAATGCTCCGGTCAAACTTGACACTACCTCCCGGACTACTACATTCTCAGGCCTCTCTTAAGGTGGCGGGGGGTAATTGATTTTTATTATTTTTTTGGCTAGTTCAATTGTTCTTTAACAGTTCTTCAATGTTTGATCAAAAATATATACAGAGGTAGTTTCAATTTAATGTAATTGGGTCTTATGAGAAAGAGGTCATGTAAACAAACTTTTTTAATTGTACTTTAATCACAAGTCTTATGGCGAAGATTACTGCGCATGCGCGGAAAGAATTAATTAACGTGGGATAAAAAAAATATAATTAAATTAAAAGGTAGTTAAGGCCGAACAGATGCTTATTTTGGACGAACACATAGGAGATAGTTAATAATTAATAAAAAATCAATTACCTCCCGCCACCTTAAGTGAGCCCATTCTCTGTCTACACCAAGGAATCTTTTTACTCTACAGATACACTGATGAGTGAATTGAGTGATGAGTCACACTCACATTACACATGATGAAATTTAGACTAGGCTGTATGGACTATAGTCCTTTGCCTTTCCCTATTAGGGATAAATTTTAAAAACAACAAACAATGATTCATGACTAATGACATTGACATAACTTCAACCTAAATGTAAATTTATAGGTACTTCGTGAATACAAAAATGAACAAAACTTAATAACTCTTGATAGTCTTGATTCATGATTGTTAAGTTATTTAGTACACGCAGTGACAAAATAACACACTATGAATTTATCATCTAGTAAATTGTTATTTATTGCTAACAGAAATTTTAATGTCAATCGCTATATTCAAAACAGTATTGTGCTTTGCAATGCTTTAGTTAATACTGAAAATAATGTGAAAATAAATGCATTGGAACCGTTACCTCACGATGTTTCTGACATAACCCCTTATTTTCCCGAGTCGTTTAATATAGCAGGCTATGTTAACAGATCTGAAACGCTTCAGAACCTTCTACATCTAAATGTGAACCTGAGCAAAATTGAAAAAAAACCCCATATAGTGCATAAAATATTAAAACTCGACTTCGAAAAGGATATAAAGAATCAAATTCTCTTTTTAAAAGACTATGTTGGTGTAGAAAATATTGGTAATTATATAACTAAAAATCCTTTGATTTTGTGTGAATCTTTAGAAGATCTTCAAGTTAGAATCAACTACTTGAAATCAAAAAAATTTAAAACACAAGAAATTCTACATATCATACTGAAGAATCCATTCTGGTTAATGTTCAGGTAAGTTTTATTGTGTATTTTTTTCAATTTTAAATATTTTCTTGAAATTGCTTGTTTGATGTTAGAATGCATGAAGTAATTGTTCTTTTTTCGTTTAGCACTATTAGGATTGACAGAAGATTAGGATTTTTTCAACAAAAATTTAATTTATGTGGAGATGAAGTAAGACAATTAGCAACTAAACAACCAAAAATAGTAACATATAACCTGCATCATATAAATACTAACACATTTGTTATACAAGAAGAAATGGGATTTAAAGAAGATGAGGCAAAACAACTTATTTTACATAAACCAAATTTATGGTTAATAAGTAAGTATTCAATGTCTAAATTCTAAACTTACTTTCAAACAATAATAAAAGTATAATTTTGAAATATATGATGATGACATGACATGATTTTTAGCATCATAATAGTCTATACTCTATAGCATAAAGAATTAGTAGGTACTACATGTTTATTTAAAATAAATACAGCATAAAAAAATATGTGACTAAAAATATATATATTTGTTACAGGTCAAAAATCATTATTAGAAAGATTCAACTATCTTCACAATATAATTAAAGTTCCACATCTTACAATATTGCATTATCCGAATGTGCTGTTATGTAGAAATTTCAGAGTTAAACAAAGACATTTATTCCTGAAAAGTTTAGGAAGAGCACAGTATGACTGTAATAAAGAAAATTATATACCAATTAAAGCTTTAGTTGAAGATACAGATCTAGAATTTTGTAAAAAATATGCTAAATGCAATGTTGACGACTTTAATATATTTCTAAAAACATTATAATTTACTTTAGCCTGCTTTACCTAAAACAACTTTGTTTTGGAAGGCATTTAATGAATGATATAATAAAGTGTCGAAAATACCAGCTACAGTGAATACTCCACCAACAATTGCGCAGATGTTTGTAGCAAAATGACCCATAGACCTAAAAAAATATACAGTTAACTTTTAATTTTGTGCCACACTCTTTTTTGAGTATACAAACAAAAAAAGTCAGACATGCTTAATTCAAAATAAAAAACCTTTATTGTGTGATAAAACTATTAAACCATGTAGATCAAAAGGTATACCAGTCTATTCTTGACTTCCTTTTTTGCATTTCAAAATAAAATATGTTTGATACCAATATTAATTAATACTGATGCATCTCAAAAATCTTTGTTACTTTAGAATTACTTGGATTTTCAATAAAATAACTAACATATATTTGACTAACCTTTCTTTTTCTGTATATTTAACCATTAACGGTGATAACTCATAGCTGAAAAATGCACCTGGCATCCCAGATTCTGTATTTACATTTGACACAGATTTTTGATGTCTTGTTACTGAAAACTGATTTGTGTGTAAAACAGTGCCATCTAATTTTATGTACATTGTAGGAACTATTTTTAAATAGTACTGAAACATAACAGCACCTGAAACAATGTGAAATTAGTGTTAAGATACATAGTTCCATTTTTTCAGCTTAATCAGTCATGTATTGTAATTAAAACTCATAGCATTAAAAGATTTAGTGTATTAAATGCATCTTGTTAATTCATTCAGATGTAACTTGCAACTTATCAAAAAGTTATTGCGAGTGTATCTTAAGAAATAGACATATTATGCTACTGTGGACTCTCTAGAAGACTAACAAAGTTTATCTGTAAGGAAAATTTTTATTGTTTTATTGGTAATAAAAGATTTTCCTATAGTAAAAGATACTTAATCAGTTGACACAGAGAAGAAAAACATACTGAACTGTTTTGTCCGTTCCTATTTATATATAGATTTTTCTATAGATACAATTAATAAAATAAACAATTTGTAGTCATTTTTTATTCCCTAACTACCATTCTGTTCATATTTTTATCCAACTAGTTATCTAAATCAATATAAATTTTCGAATTTTTTACAGTCTGAAACAATTATTTGGGTATCCAAATAAGATTATATAATAACATAATATTTAAAATTATTTAAGATTGCAATTAAGATTTTTTGAATGAAATTAAAATTATCTAAGAGATTAAAAGTGTCAGACAGTGGTATCACTAGTAGCCCAGCAGGAACGCTCTCGTTCCGGGTTTTGCACCATTGATATTTTCATTCTTCAAGGGTCACTGAAGTTAGCCCTCCAGTATGTATTTTTTATTTTTGAACTTTTTTTATTACAACGTTAGTTCGTAGTTTGTTTTTTTTTGTTCACTATAAACATTTGTTTGTTCTCCATTTATTTAAAAAAAATAATAAACATGTGCCCTTAAGCCCCCTACCGCATTTTTTTATATTTTGTTAGCAAATACGGGTCAATAAACCTGTTTATGATTGTTCATGTATAAAAGCTTTTTAGCTTTGGTACTAACATTTTACATTATGATTTTTATATGGCTACCCAACCTAGACTACTATTACTTTTCCACCTTGTAAATGTAAATTATTAATTATCTGTAGTCTGATAAGCACCTATGACCTAACACCTTACATTTTATTTTTTGTCTGTGGTAGCAATTGAAAAGTAGCCCCTCTAGACAAGTGGCGTAAACGCTAGTAGAATAGAATAATCAATGTATGAGTTTGACATAAGCTTACGACTAGTGATTAGATTCAACGTATCGAATTTGTAATTGGTAGCCAAATGTAACGAAACGTCAGATTAGTACATAATTTCCCATACAGAAGTGTCACTTTTGACAAACGAATTCTGCTGTTAACGTACGGCAAGGCGTTAGCTTTTATCGAAATAGAATCGACACGGAGCGTTTGCCACTTGTCTAGAGGGGCAGAAATGTGCTAACATACATGACACTTGACAGTGACATAAGTCATTGAAAAGTATTAAAACCTAATTATTTTAACTCAATACTCAATACTATTACAAAGAAAAACAATGCCAGTTCCTGGGGGTGTTTATCAAACTCAAGGCCCTTCATGTTTTGATAAAATGAAAATGGGGTTCATGATAGGATTCTGTGTGGGTATGGCGAGTGGAGGCTTATTCGGCGGATTTACTGCTTTAAGGTTAATATTAATTTTAGTATTTTATCTATCTGGTAAATATGATAGTTTATTTTAATAAATAATACGCTAAATATGATATATTATTTCAGATATGGTGCTAGAGGTCGTGAATTAGTTCATTCTGTAGGAAAAGTAATGCTTCAAGGAGGTGGCACTTTTGGTACATTCATGGCAATAGGAACTGGAATTCGTTGTTGATATGACATATATAGCATACATTGTACATACATTTTTCCTTAACATGTAGTGATATATTGGTTTATTTCTAAATAAATTTCATTTTAAGTTTAACATATTTTGTTTTTTTTTTAATAAAAAAAATGCTAGAAACATTCTTTTCAATTTTCAAAAATAAATGTGAGTGTAAATCACTACATAGTATAAAACAAAGTCGCCTTTTCTGTCCCTATATCCCTATATCCCTATGTGCGCTTAAATCTTTAATACTACGCAACGGATTTTGATGCGGTTTTTTTTAATAGATAGAGTGATTCAAGAGGAAGGTTTATATGCATAACTAGCAGATCCCGCGGCTTTACCTGTGCTAAATCTAGGGAAGAGCCCGAGCGAAGCGAGGGCGAGTCGCTAGTATCATATATTATAATTATTATCTGATAACAGTTTATAAGAAAAGGTAAGACGTGAAATAAATTACTATAACAAGATTTAATGATAAATTATTTACTTTCTTCACTACATAGTATAAAACAAAGTCGCCTTTTCTGTCCCTATATCCCTATATCCCTATGTGCGCTTAAATCTTTAATACTACGCAACGGATTTTGATGCGGTTTTTTTTAATAGATAGAGTGATTCAAGAGGAAGGTTTATATGCATAACTAGCAGATCCCGAGGCTTTACCTGTGCTAAATCTAGGGAAGAGCCCGAGCGAAGCGAGGGCGAGTCGCTAGTATCATATATTATAATTATTATCTGATAACAGTTTATAAGAAAAGGTAAGACGTGAAATAAATTACTATAACAAGATTTAATGATAAATTATTTACTTTCTACAATTTTTATCCTTTTAAGTATTTTATAAGTATTCTTAGTAGTTATCAACAAATTAATGCATGCCAGCTGTTTCTCAAGTTTTTCTTAATCTTTTGATTAAAAGTATGTGACATAAATATGACATACTTGCGGAACCCGCGGCTTCGCTCGCGCAAGATCTAATATATAAAATTCTCGTGTAGCGGTGTTTGTAGTTTAACTCCTCCGAAACGGCTTGGGTAGGTCTGAGAATTTGAATGAAGCACTTTCATACAAACTTGCGAGAGCCCTCAGACCACCTCAATCCGGCATTGATTAATGGACATCTACAAACATTCACTACCTCCTTGCCAAATTTAAAGTTTCTAGCATAAAAAATGAAGGAAATTGCAAAACAACAAATAATTAAAGTTTATAATTAACAAATAAAAATAGGAGTTGTTAACAAATAAAAATAGGGGTTGATTGTAGAAAGTTGAAAATTTAGGGTTATATGTATTTTTTAATGTTGTTTCATAAAAAAATAAAAAATAAATAATTTATCTAAAAATAAAAAAAATTTGGGGTGTACTACCCTTAGCATTTAGGGGGATGAAAAATAGATGTTGTTCGATTCTCAGACCTCCCCAATATGCATACAAAATTTCATGAGAATCGGTCAAGCCGTTTCGGAGGAGTTCAACTACAAACACCGCGACACGAGAATTTTATATATTAGATCTAGCGCGAGCGAAGCCGCGGGTTCCGCTAGTTATCTACATAAACTGTAGTTCGTGATGAAATAATATATTTTGATAAGGATTGATAGCATGAGTAAAATAAACGCGTTTAAATGTAGTCCAAAAAATATGCAACATTTTTAAATAAAAAAATGATGCACACATCACTCGACATAGATAGGTATAGTGTGTCGCGGACTTTTTTGTAGATATTTATAAGATTTACAATTAATTAGAACATTTTATGGTTCTATCTTTTATAGTTTAGGCAGCGTACGCAAAATAAGTAACTTTTCTAGTTGATTTTTTACACCTTGTGTCCGAAAAACCCAAATATCTTACGGAACCCTATTTTTTCCCAAAATAAAATATAGCCCATGTTACTCGTGGATAATGTAGCTTTCGAATGGTGAAAGAATTTTTAAAAACGGTCCAGTAGTTTTTGAGCCTATTTATTACAAACAAACAAACAAACATACAAACAAAGTTTTCCTCTTTATAATATTAGTGTAGATATGTGAACTTGTTTATTATTGGTAATTTTATTTTTTAACTTACTAAGAGAGAACACCTGAGTTAGCGAGCCAAAATAAAAAATATATAAAGTTAAATATCTGTAAGCCATTTTTAAAGGGTCTGTAATATCTGTAATCCTATCAAATTATATTTCTGTAATCCTATCAAATTAAAATCATGTAAATAGCTTTGTTTTGATAAGCCACTAACTTCTTTCAACTCATGAACAAATGAATATGTTCCAATAAAAAGTTGTTAAATAGGTGATTAATAAGCAGTCAATGCTGATTGAATAATATTTAGATTATAATCAACATCTTATATAGAACTTTAAAAATATATTGATAACTTATATCTTGGTCTCATCTGCCATAAATTGTTTGGTAAAGATTTTACTAATAAGCCACTAGTTTTCTCCAACCAGCATAAAATTGGCATAATAATCTATATTTAACAAACATGCCCAAAAGTAAAAAGCTATTATTACATTCAAAACTTACCTTCTTTGGCTAACCCAGTGACACCGTCTAATGGAGCAGTATTAGCACTTTTAATATCTGTTCCAAAAGATAAATGTTTAATAATATGAGTTGTGTTAAAAACAGATGATGAGAAAGGTTGCACATCATGCACGTGGACATGATTGATAGTGAAACTTTTCCCTGGAGCTATGTGAAAACTACCACCAACCTGAAATATTTTGAATTTAGTATATTAATTGAAATTAGTATATTTTGTTTCATGTAATTATGATAGAGACAACCATGACAAGACCACGGTTTCTTTTGACTTTAATTCATAGTAGTTATAGCTTTATTAGTTTTGTTATTATAATAATTGTACCCTATTAACTTCCATATATCCATATATTTGGCATCCTTCTTTAAGAGCTAGATTAGTTTTTTCCAATGATTCATCATCTTTGCATTGTTCTATAGTAGCTAAGTCAGGTAATGCCCATCGTCTTAGTCTATAAGCTTCTTTTACATCGTCACAAGTGTTGCAACACCTATAAAGTGAATGTCATACTATTCAAAAAAGATTTAACTATATTATCTTCAAATTCCAAAATTTCAATAATAATTGACAATTTCAAATACTAGTTTACTCAGTAAAAATACTGTGCTATACAAAATAGATTGATGAATTTCTTACTGAGATTCATTAAATGCTGCACCATAACAGCTTCCACATGTTGTTTTGGCAAGTTCTGTAATATTTTGTTTTACCTAAAAAGGATTACTCAGTCAATCAGTAATTATTCAATTATTAGTATGAAACATTAATTAGGTAAAGTTGGATTCCAAGCAGAAAGAACTTTGCCGCTGACCAATTGTTTAATGTCTCATTCACTCCCGCGTTAATATAACGCGTCTCGCTCGCACAGATTCAGTGACCGTTATTGTCGGGGGTTGTAAACATTTTACTTGAGATTGTAACGTTTGCTTTTGTTTGCATTTAGTTTTTGTTTGACCTTGTAATGATAATAATAAATACTAATTTTTAAGTAACATACAAACAGTACTTTATGAAGTTTATATAATATTTTTTACTCCGAGATCACAATAGCCACATTCGCTGATGACACTGCCTTACTTGCATCTCACAAATGTCCAACACAAGCATCTCGCATCTTACAAGACAGTGTAAATAAGACTGAAGAATGGCTTGCGAAATGGAGAATAGCTGCAAGCGTATCCAAATCAGTGCATATCACATTTACGCTATGTAAAAATGATTGTGACCCGGTTACCCTAAATGGCTGCCAACTCCCGCATCACGAGTCTGTGAAATACCTGGGCATGCATCTTGACCGAAGGCTTACATGGAGGAAACATGTTGAAATAAAAAGAGAGGAACTTAACCTGAAATACAGAGGTCTATTATGGCTTCTTGGAAAAAACTCAAAACTGTCGATAGACAACAAACCTCTTATATATAAAGTGATACTAAAACCATCCAACTTTGGGAATCAGCCAGTACCTGCAACATAATGAAAGTGCAAAGGGCGCAAAACTTTATAATTAAACAAATATCCAACGCACCATGGTTTATCAAAACAACAGAGATCCATGAAATCTTAAACATTCCTATGGTCCATGAGGAGATAAAGAAACATGGCGAAAACTATAAACTCAGACTGCAAAAGCACCCGAACAAACTCGCAGGGCAGCTTACTATCCCAGAAAGCATCCGCCGCTTAAAAAAACGGCGGGACATTTTTGACCACACCAGTCAGACAGATGGTCATGACTTGTATACATTGGGCAGACTCTAATGGGAGTAGTGCCCAACACGCCATAATCGAACATCACATCTGCTTATAGTCAGGAAGACTGATCGCAGGATTAAACCAGAAAAAAAAAAAATTTTTTATATATTTTTATGAATTATATAAAAAATATTTACATTTAATCAACATCATTTATATAATAAGTTAGTAATTAATTTTTATCTCCTTCAAATATTTCATTTAAACTGTTCACTTAATACAAAAATGTTTGTGACTACCGTCAGTAGGCAAAGGGGTCATTGTACAAAATTCCTCCTGCTCCAGAAATTTTGGTATATCATAAGACAATTTTAAGCTACCGAATGAGTTTTCAAATAAAATTCATGGAATATGGATTATAGGACGATGTACAGGAACTGTCTATGAGTTTCTTACAATTCCATAACTTTTCCATATAAGAAAAAATATTTTGCTGTTTAGTTAGTCTGTCTTGTTTGTTTATTGGTCATCTAGGTTTAATTACAGTTTTTTTTAACAAGGTACATGGAATGAAACTTTACAAAAGTTTCACACAAAAATTTGTTGTCAGTTGATAACTAAGGAAGAGAAGCAAAAAAATACACAATAATAATTAAAGGACTTACTGTTGAAGAAATAGCTATTTCCTGTTTTTTAGGTTCTTCAATTGGAACCCCATTTAAGTCTAATCGTCGCTTGTGTATATTGTGATCCATTTGTAAATGCTGTTCCCCTGATGAATCCATAGCATCTAATACTAGATCTGCAAACATTATTACTTTATTTTATTTATTTATTTTCTATGTTTTGTACACTTAACAATGCCTTAGAGGTTTAGGGCTTTTTCTATTTGCCTAATAATCCTAGTTTTGTTTTTGTTCTCTTAATACAAATGTTAATACAAAATATACACAGTAAGGATAGTTTATGGAAAAGCACATAAACTAAAACAAATAGGTAAGCTACTAATCTTGTGAATCTTGTGTAGATAAATACATTAAAATTATTTAGATAGAAGTAGAGAAGCATATTTTTAATGTTAGAACTAGTTCATAAGGTACTGCATGTTAAGGTCAGGCATATTATTATTTGATAACAATACAAAGAGCAAAAGCTATGATATTCAAATAGGATGAAATAGTATAATAAAATCACATACAAGTGCTCTTCTCATCATGTTTCTCTTGTCTAAAACTAGAAATTTTATTGAGTTACTTACAGTCACATGATATTCTAGGTACAATAATATCGAAATTGATTCTTAATTTGTGCCCTCTTGATGTGTCAACAAACAGTTCTTCCGAAATATTAGGAGACATATAAGTGTTCAGTTCCGAGAGTATTAAAAGAACCATAATAAGTGAGCCAGTTACAGTGACTGAAAAAAGAACATAAGAGTACTTTAATAATAATTAATATCATAATATAAAAGGTTCCATTTGTTTTGTAATCTTTGACTTACTTATTGCACCAGTTGCTGTTTTAACTCGAAAATCTTCTAAAGTTTTAGCATAAGCATCAAGCTGTTTAAATTTATTCATAATTTGTGATGCCATACTTAGTTTTTTTGTTAACTATTGTTATTCTTATAAGTAATGTTATATAGAACTAAAAAAATACATGTGCATCTAATTTATAACTTGTTTAAACTTTAAGTCAAAATATCCTGATGTTGTCAAAAACTTAACAACAGCAGTCGAGTGCCGACAACTGACAATTGACAAATGTCAAGTGTCAACTGTCAAGTGGGGCATTTCATTGTTGTTTTTAAAATTTATCCCCAATGGGGAAAGGCAAAGGACTATAGTCCATACGGTATTATTGTTCTGTGGTCCATACAGCCTAGTCGAAATTTGGGGCATTTCATAGGGTTGGGTTTACAATCGCTTGGCAGGAGTTATTGGGTGAAGCTTATATATATGGTAGGCGTTTATTCACTGATCACAATAATAACACTCACGACACAAGGTAATTCATATTTTTAGAGAAAATTAATAAAAACTTAATGTGATAGATAAGGATAACAATAGGATTTTGTATATGTGAGACAAAGACGTAAGATCATTATGTCAAAAATATGTCGAATACCTTAAATGTCATAATCTATATATTTTACTAATAGATTACTAATAGGTTGATAGGACAGTTGATAGTTCTGTGTTTCTATGGACATGTGTAAAAGTGCTTTCATTGTAAATAACATTTTTTTCGACTTGGATAACATAGGTTCAGAAGGTTAATTTAATTTTTTTTTCGTTCTTTCTAGGTAGGTTAGGTTAGGTTAGATATATGACCAAAACACACGCGAGCGATGCGAGGCGGCCGGTGAGTGCTTCATTATAAATTTATTTTCTCATGAAGTATGAATTACCTTGTAATGAGAGTAGTATAGGGATAATAGGGAGCATCTCCCCTACCAATTCACTACCTCACATTCAAAATGGAACAAAAACTGAAGTAACATTTCTACAATTATTTGCAATTGCGCAATCTAGAGAAATAACTGAAACAGATATGAACATAGAACGTAGTATTAACAGAATTTCTAACAAAACCGGGAACAGGAAAAAAGAACACATACGCAAGCCAATACGTAAATTACGTTTAGATCAATGCCGCAGATGCGGTAAGCACAATAAACACAGTTTTAACAAATGTGATGCCAGAAATCATAAATGTGTCGAATGTGGAATTAATGGTCACTTTGAAAGTTGCTGCATTAAAACTGGCCGAGCATACCTTGACAACCACAAATTATTTAAAAAATCAACAAATATTCATAGAAACAGGAATTTACACAGAATTTCAGAAAGATCAAATATAACTAACCAAGTATCACAATCACAAACATCGTGTTCATCATTTTCAAGTAGTGAAGAAAGTGAGGATGAAGATAATACCTACAAAATTCGTAATAAAAAAACAAGCAGATGCAAGAAAATAGATGTCAAAATTAACGGTTTTACGTGTACGATGGATTGGGACCCAGGTTCCGTATACTCAATTATCAGTACTGAATTGTGGAGAAAAATTGGATCACCGTCTCTAATACCAGCTCCCACATTAAAAGCTTACTGTAACTTCAAACTGAAACCTAAGGGCTTAACTGATGTAACGGTTGAAGTTGATAACCGAAGTTTAATTCTACCAGTAGTTGTAATGAAACATGCTGAACCAATGCTTTTTGGACTACAGTGGAGTGAAGCTTTTGATATGGTTTTCCCAGAACCCGTTTACTCCATAAAAACGAATACAATAACAACAAACATGTCACTTAGACGTATATTAGATAGGCACACTAGTCTCTTCGATGGCAAACTAGGAAGAGTAAACAATTATCAAGTAAACATTCATATCAAAGAAGGAGTAGAACCAAAGCATTTGCCTGCTCGTCCTATAAAGTTTAGCATAAAAAGAAACGTAGATTTAGAATTAGAACGTTTGGTTAACGAAAGCATCATTACTCCAATAGATCCAAACATCATCATTTATATAATAAGTTAGTAATTAATTTTTATCTCCTTCAAATATTTCATTTAAACTGTTCACTTAATACAAAAATGTTTGTGACTACCGTCAGTAGGCAAAGGGGTCATTGTACAAAATTCCTCCTGCTCCAGAAATTTTGGTATATCATAAGACAATTTTAAGCTACCGAATGAGTTTTCAAATAAAATTCATGGAATATGGATTATAGGACGATGTACAGGAACTGTCTATGAGTTTCTTACAATTCCATAACTTTTCCATATAAGAAAAAATATTTTGCTGTTTAGTTAGTCTGTCTTGTTTGTTTATTGGTCATCTAGGTTTAATTACAGTTTTTTTTAACAAGGTACATGGAATGAAACTTTACAAAAGTTTCACACAAAAATTTGTTGTCAGTTGATAACTAAGGAAGAGAAGCAAAAAAATACACAATAATAATTAAAGGACTTACTGTTGAAGAAATAGCTATTTCCTGTTTTTTAGGTTCTTCAATTGGAACCCCATTTAAGTCTAATCGTCGCTTGTGTATATTGTGATCCATTTGTAAATGCTGTTCCCCTGATGAATCCATAGCATCTAATACTAGATCTGCAAACATTATTACTTTATTTTATTTATTTATTTTCTATGTTTTGTACACTTAACAATGCCTTAGAGGTTTAGGGCTTTTTCTATTTGCCTAATAATCCTAGTTTTGTTTTTGTTCTCTTAATACAAATGTTAATACAAAATATACACAGTAAGGATAGTTTATGGAAAAGCACATAAACTAAAACAAATAGGTAAGCTACTAATCTTGTGAATCTTGTGTAGATAAATACATTAAAATTATTTAGATAGAAGTAGAGAAGCATATTTTTAATGTTAGAACTAGTTCATAAGGTACTGCATGTTAAGGTCAGGCATATTATTATTTGATAACAATACAAAGAGCAAAAGCTATGATATTCAAATAGGATGAAATAGTATAATAAAATCACATACAAGTGCTCTTCTCATCATGTTTCTCTTGTCTAAAACTAGAAATTTTATTGAGTTACTTACAGTCACATGATATTCTAGGTACAATAATATCGAAATTGATTCTTAATTTGTGCCCTCTTGATGTGTCAACAAACAGTTCTTCCGAAATATTAGGAGACATATAAGTGTTCAGTTCCGAGAGTATTAAAAGAACCATAATAAGTGAGCCAGTTACAGTGACTGAAAAAAGAACATAAGAGTACTTTAATAATAATTAATATCATAATATAAAAGGTTCCATTTGTTTTGTAATCTTTGACTTACTTATTGCACCAGTTGCTGTTTTAACTCGAAAATCTTCTAAAGTTTTAGCATAAGCATCAAGCTGTTTAAATTTATTCATAATTTGTGATGCCATACTTAGTTTTTTTGTTAACTATTGTTATTCTTATAAGTAATGTTATATAGAACTAAAAAAATACATGTGCATCTAATTTATAACTTGTTTAAACTTTAAGTCAAAATATCCTGATGTTGTCAAAAACTTAACAACAGCAGTCGAGTGCCGACAACTGACAATTGACAAATGTCAAGTGTCAACTGTCAAGTGGGGCATTTCATTGTTGTTTTTAAAATTTATCCCCAATGGGGAAAGGCAAAGGACTATAGTCCATACGGTATTATTGTTCTGTGGTCCATACAGCCTAGTCGAAATTTGGGGCATTTCATAGGGTTGGGTTTACAATCGCTTGGCAGGAGTTATTGGGTGAAGCTTATATATATGGTAGGCGTTTATTCACTGATCACAATAATAACACTCACGACACAAGGTAATTCATATTTTTAGAGAAAATTAATAAAAACTTAATGTGATAGATAAGGATAACAATAGGATTTTGTATATGTGAGACAAAGACGTAAGATCATTATGTCAAAAATATGTCGAATACCTTAAATGTCATAATCTATATATTTTACTAATAGATTACTAATAGGTTGATAGGACAGTTGATAGTTCTGTGTTTCTATGGACATGTGTAAAAGTGCTTTCATTGTAAATAACATTTTTTTCGACTTGGATAACATAGGTTCAGAAGGTTAATTTAATTTTTTTTTCGTTCTTTCTAGGTAGGTTAGGTTAGGTTAGATATATGACCAAAACACACGCGAGCGATGCGAGGCGGCCGGTGAGTGCTTCATTATAAATTTATTTTCTCATGAAGTATGAATTACCTTGTAATGAGAGTAGTATAGGGATAATAGGGAGCATCTCCCCTACCAATTCACTACCTCACATTCAAAATGGAACAAAAACTGAAGTAACATTTCTACAATTATTTGCAATTGCGCAATCTAGAGAAATAACTGAAACAGATATGAACATAGAACGTAGTATTAACAGAATTTCTAACAAAACCGGGAACAGGAAAAAAGAACACATACGCAAGCCAATACGTAAATTACGTTTAGATCAATGCCGCAGATGCGGTAAGCACAATAAACACAGTTTTAACAAATGTGATGCCAGAAATCATAAATGTGTCGAATGTGGAATTAATGGTCACTTTGAAAGTTGCTGCATTAAAACTGGCCGAGCATACCTTGACAACCACAAATTATTTAAAAAATCAACAAATATTCATAGAAACAGGAATTTACACAGAATTTCAGAAAGATCAAATATAACTAACCAAGTATCACAATCACAAACATC